>OX422216.1:607583977-608262906 GCA_949130495.1 Sambucus nigra
TCAAAGCGGATCCGTTATCAACGAGCGGAATCGGTACAACCTTCCCCATGACTCCGATGGAGATATTGAGTGCATGATTATGATTCGCCCCAATTTTGGGGATTTCTTCTTTGAAAAATGACAGCATTCGGGTGGAGGTCAAGGACCCGACCAAATGCACCGCTTCTTCTGGTGTGGTAGAAGGAGGAACTATGGGTCCTATGAGCAACTTGATTAAAGCATTTATGTGCTGCTGGGAAGACATGAAAAGCCCCCATAGAGTGATGTTAGCTTGAGTTTTCTTCAGTTGATCAAGGATTTTTCTCTCCTCGAGGGTCATTTTTTGCATAGGAAGGTCTTCAACGCCCTTCCCCTTGTCATTTGCTGGTAGAGAGTTTGGAATTTGATAATGTCTCCTGGATCTGGTCATGTGATTTACTGAAGAAGGGAAAAACTTAAATCCAGTTTCCTTATCAATCTCAGGTTGTTCTTCCACCCTATCTATTTCTCCGAGGAGTTCTTCAAATGATATCATCCCATATATGTCGGCTACCGGGCCATTTCCTCTTGAAGCTTGTTCTTCATTTGAAACTTCGAATTCTTCCCCCCATCCAGTGGCAATAATTCTGTTTTCCCTCGTGAAATCAATATATTCCACAACTTCAACCGCTTCCTCATATAGGTCTTCCCATTCTGTGGGGATGTGTAAGGGTGAAGGGATCAGGTGCCCTTGTAGCTTCAAAGTGTCAAGTAACTCGGTGATACTGCAAATGTTGTTGGTTTGCCTAAATGCTTCCGCCATGATCTGGACAACATCATCTAAGCTGACTTCGTCGGTTGGTACCACCCACCTATCTGATTCTCGGGCCCATTTTCGTGCTTCCAAAAATAGCGCGCTGAACTTCTGGCAATCGATAATCATCTGTGAGGGCAATTTCAGCCCGAACTCTAGGAGTTGATTCAATACCTCTGACAATTCCATACTTCCACTTTCAGAACAGGTTCGGACAGTGATACACGCTCTGGTAAGGAGTGCCAGTGCCTGATCAGTGGGGCTAGTAGGGTGTGGGAGGAAATATGGGCAAATTTGAATAGGTTTAGGAGGGTATAGGGGTGTGATTTGAGTTCATGGATCGAAATTCAGGTTTTCTTCCAAGAAGATGGCATTGGTGTGATTTGGGAGTGGGTTATGAGTAGTGTTTGGCTTAGGATTGGCTGGTGGGGCGATGGTACCCCGATCAATGAGATCTTGGATTATGTTTCGAAGGTGAAAGCATTGGTCAGTGGTATGGCCGACAGTTTGGTGAAAGGCACAATGAGCATCGGTCTTGAAGTTTCTTTGGAGTGGGTTTGGTAACGAACGGGGATCCAAGGGTTTTATAAGGTTTCGGCTTAACCAGGCTTGGTAAACTTTAGAGCGGGGAGCATGAAGCTCAGTGTATTCCCTTCGAACGGGGGCAGGGCGACTTTCTGGTGCCCATGATGTGGTTGGTTGAGAGATGTTGTTGATGGTTGAGACTATAGCATTAGCAGGCTTGTCATACTTTCTAGGGGTGAACTATCCGGACACCTTCTTCGGTTCAACTTCTATTTTGGCAAGACCTTCCTCGATTTCTACTCCGGCTTCTCTGAGAGCTCGAAAGTGGGGGTAGTACTGTTCTCCCATGGTTGCTCGGACATGGGGCAAGAAATTCTTCTTCACTACGTTGACTTGTTCTTCCTCAGATGGCCGATTGGTCATAATAGGTGCTTTTTCCCTCCATCGGGCTATAAAGTTACTGACTGATTCTCCAGAGTTTTGTTTGAGCAGCTCTAAATCACGACGGGTGACCTCGAGCTCTTCGTTGTATCTGTACTGCGATATGAATTCTCGGGCTACATCCTCCCAGCTACGAATTCTCGATTCCTCAAGAGATAAAAAACATCGGAGGGCATTGTCCTTCAAAGTTTGTTGAAACAGTTGGGCCATCACCTCTTCAGAAGCCCCTAGGAGAGTCATGGAACGATGATAACTGCGAAGATGAACAATTAGGGGGTCACTCCCCCCAAATTTCTCGATATTTGGTATCTTAAACTTCTCGGGTAACCTTGCTTTAGGATAAGGATACATATGGGTGTAGTCCATGTAACTCCCAGAGATTCGAACCTGGTCGAACTTCTTATCGAGCATCTTAAGATCTTCGTTAACTTTATTCAACTCCTCCTCCTTTGGATCAACGACCACAGACAGGTTAGCCACAGGCTGGGTAATGTTTGGCATTGAAAACTGGGCAGGCGGCGACCCATTAGCCGGAGGGGCACGTGGAGCATGCTGTTATTCCTCTGGGACCCAGATAGGCTCGGGTGGACCCATAGCACGAGGGAATAGGGCCTCGGTCTCTTGAGGAATATGAACTTAGTTTCGTTGCATTTTTCGGACCTCAGCTTAGAGGTTGTCAATCTTGGCCACGAGCTGAGCTCGGACTGTCGGTAGATCCGGTTATATGACTGCTGGTTGATCTGCATTCTCCATGGAAGATGGATGGATTCCGAATTCGGAAGAAGTAGTAGAGGAGCGGATAAAACTCTGAGGTGATTTGGCTGAAGACCGAAGCCAATAAGGAGCCAGGCCAAGGGCGTGCGATCGACCTGAGAAGGCATAGGATAAGATTTATTTTTGATAAAAAGGGAAGAAACTATTTTTGGATTTTTGATAAAGAAGGGAGAAATGTTTTTGGATTTTTAATAAAGAAGGGAGAAATGTTTTTGGATTTTTAATAAAGAAGGGAGAAATATTTTTAGAGACGGAACTCAGCATGATTATTATGTTTTCACTTGTATTTAATTCTCCTAAATGCAATGTCGGACGGGACCCGAGCCTGGAAAAGTGGGGTTTTTAATATATGCAAAGCTACGGTTTGGACTTGTAACCAGGCTCGGGGACAGGGTCCCGTTTTAAAAAATGCGCAAAAATTGGGCGGCAGGTCGACCCGGAATTTCGGCAGAGTTTCGGGTAGAAACTGGCAATCTAAAGTGCGTGTCCTAGGTTTGACACCTATATGTGGGTATGCAGTTGGTTGGGTGAATCGGCATGGGTTCCCCCCTTTGGCGTGACTTCCACGATATACGTCTTGCTCTTGCGGGCAATCGGTACGTGTGGACAAGCCATTTGATATACCTGAGTGTACGTGAATTTCCTCACCATATACCTCGTGGGGACGGTACGTGTGAGAGAAAATTCGATATACTCGGCGTACGTGATCGAATTCCCTACGATATACCCCCCGTCATGACTTCGGTCAAGCGGTACGATGCGAGAGAACCGTTCGATATACGTCGAAGGTACTTGGCCAATAGAAGGTGAGAGTCATATCGCTTAGGCTAACTGCGACCTGCCGGACCAACGCCCATCACAAAGTGACCCTCCAGTTACTGGGTCAAATTTGGTAAATAGCAATGCTCTTTGGTGATATCGTGTGAATCATGCATGATTCTCTTATTAGTATCTTATGATGAGAATGCCTTTCTTGATTATGCCGAACAGGGAGCAAATGTACAAGTACCCCAGAAGGTACACCAAGCATGGATGAGTGATGCGTGCAACATGGGGATATACATGTGATCCTAGGTGCACGCGGTGTGAAGTGTACATGGAGAATTTTATACAAGTGTGTGAATATAAGCATAGGCATGGGATATACATGTGAGAAAGGGGGATAGGCAGATATGTGGGGGGGGGGGGGGGGGGGGGAACATAAAAAAATATAGCATCCATGTAAATAGAATCAAGCCCTCAAAATATAATAAAAAAATCATCCCCAGCAGATTCACCACTGTGACCATCCCCGATCCCCGCCGCGGAGGGAGGAAGGGTTCCTTCGGGTCCCGTGCGTCTCCTCTCGGGAGAGCGCTTCGGTCGGCGTCGATTTGTGAGGTGTGAAGATGTAAAGAGATTTAGAGTCGCCAGTCTATTTTACTCAAAACAGACAAAAAAAGGGGGAGCCACCCCGAAGGATGGCATCTACATACATACTGGTGCGTGCGAAACCAAATGATTCGAGAAAGGTTCGGAGGCTTAGTTACGAAATGGGAAGGTGTTAGGCACCCATTCCGCCCTTTCGGTTTCTCATGGATATTTGCTATTTTCCTTTATATTTCCCCCCGTGATATGTGTGCATGTGTATATATAGAATGGAAGTAGGAATCCTCGACTTGTATCATGGAAAAGACAAAGCGAGTCATCCGTAGGAATGTGAGATTAGTGTAGAAAATAAGATTTACGTGATTACCCCTACGTTGACCGTTATAAAGGAACGATAACGCATATGGAATAATACGTTACTAAGAACAAGTATATAGAATATAATGGAAAATGAGATAAAGAGAAGATAGAAAATAAGAGAAAAAGTGAGAAAAGGACTCGAGTTTCGGGTTTTACCCCGAGACGCCTACGTAGCCTATAAAGGCATCAAAGTCCACGTAGTTCGCATACAAACGAGGGGTGGGGTTTAACCCATAAATTCAAATGGATAAATCTCTTATTTGTAAGTGTGTGTGTGTGTGTGTGTAGAAAAAAGTGTTTTAGTTGTGAGAAAAGTGTGGAAAAGGTGTGAGAATCCCACTTCGAATTTATGAGCAAACCCTCTTTTTCTTGTTTTTTGGGTTTTTTATTTATATGAAAATAGGAGATGTGCAATACTACTAGATAAAAAGTATGTTAGGATATGTGAACTAAGACGATAAAAGTGCTTAAGTAATAAAACAAGTTATTGCAAATTTAAGAAGATTTGAAGAGAAAGGTGAGAGAGATGGACCTTCTTGGAGACTTTGAGCTTGATCTTAAATGTTGAGAAGCAGCCCTTGTGCTTGGATGATGATGGACAATGGTTAATTCATCAAGTTTGATGAAAGGGATGATGAAAAGTGGAAGTGAAAAAGGGATTTGGAAGTTGAAATCACGCTGCCTTCGAGAGAGGTTTCTGGGGTTCGTTGAGAGTGATTTGCTTCTGATCTGAGCTCCCTTGCAAATGAGGCCAAGGCCTCCTTTTATATCCCCAGGGGACTGCCAACCGGCTTAGAGCCCTTTCGGCCTGTCGGCAGGAAGGTGCCGATAGGCAGGTTCTGGGACCTGCCGTTTGGCAGTGTGTTTCAGGCTTTTTCGGAAAATTGGTCGTCGAGGGAAAACTGTTGGTCAGAATCACGCACGGGGCATACCGTTGGAAAGTTATTTCAGAGACCTTCGAAATTCCTTTGGACCTCTCCCGATTTGGGGAGTTTACTTTGGGTCAAATGTGGCTCGGAAGCGTTTGTTGGCCCGCTGGACGGGGAATCGTTCGGACGCAAATGGATCGTTCGTCTGCATGGTAAGTCCGAATCGCGCACGGGACAGACCGTTAGAAAGGTTATGAGGTGTACTTCGACATTCCAAAGAGTTTGGCCCAGTTTGGGGAGTTGACTTTGGTCAACCGGGCCCGAGAAGCATTTAGTGACGTCTCGGATTCAAACGGATCGTTCGTCCGCATGGTAAGTCATAATCGCGCACGGGACAGACCGTTGGAAATGGTATTAAGTTCCCTTCGAAGATTCATTCAGCCTCAGTTGAGCTGAAGAGCTTACTTAGGTCAAACAGAGCCTGGAAGCGCCCGGTGGCCTCTAGGTCGAGTTTCAGACGCAAACGGATCATTCGTCCGCATGGTAAGTCGGAATCGCGCACGGGGCGGATCGTTGGAAAGGGTATTCAGTGCCCTTCGAAGATTCATTGAGTCTCAGTCGAGATGAAGAGTTTGACTTTTGGGTCAAACATAGCCGGGGAGTGCCCGATGGCTTTTAGGTCAGTACTCGGGACGTGACCAGGCTTTACAGTGATGAGTGGAGGTACTAGGGACCTAAGGAGAGTTAGGGGGTAATGGAATGAGGTGTCTACAGTTATGTTATTGCTTACCTATATTTCACTAGTGATAAATTAATGTGTGTTAGGTAGAAATATGTGGTTATAATTTTTCCTTACTTATTTAATGTGTGGCCTAAAATGTATTTGCCATGCTATAAATATCCCATGTCCTATGCTTGTATAATCATCCAAGAAGAAGTAAAACAATAAGGCAATTAGCATTTGTATCTTAGTTTGAGTGTAGTATTTTATGAGTTGGTCTTCTTTAAGTGTTTTGAAAGAGTGATTTAGTGAGTACTTCCTTATAATAATTTCTTGCGAATATTAGAGTTTTGTACTTTTTTATTCTCAACAATAATGGCAAAGAGTCTTCGGTGGTTGTATTGTATAAATTTAGAGCCATTTTCATGAGACTCTGAAGGTTTAGAGTTTGGGATTATAACACTAGATTTTTTTTTCTCCCGAATCATCCAAAACCCCAATAATCCATTTTTAATAGTATGTGCCTAAATTTTTAATTGTTTTTTTTACTAGAATTAGTTTGTAAGAAAGAAATGTTTGTGTTATTCTCCCTAGCTCGATGCGAGCCATTTGTATTAAAAAGGACTATTACCCTTTTTTTCCTTTACATTTTCCTTATATCGTAGGTTATATATGTATATGTACAATGGATTCGCTTCCATTGTTAAACAACAAGAAAACGGATCTATAACTATACTAATTGCTTGCACTGACTTTTCCTTATAGCGATATGTTAACGGGCAACATTCTACCTTAAGACTTTGTCATCGGGACTATCTACGGGTGATTGTCCATGATTTTATTGCCTCTTGACATATCAATTTGGTTTATGTTCATATTTGATCTTTTCCAAGATAAGAGTATGTATAAATACTAGAATTTAGTGGGATGCGTGTATTGTCAAAGTAAGAATGAAAAACATGTACATATTTTGTGTTCTCATTAACAGTTTTGATGAAACTACATTGTGATTCGCATGTTCACAACTGAGTACAATACTACAATTTATAATACATTGGCAGAGGTGGTGCATAGCTACTCATAACTTCCAACTAACTTTAGACATGCAGTAGACTCAGTTACTGTCATGAGAATAGGAGTAGTGGCTATAGGCGTGGATGTAGAGTTTCACCTGGTCATCGGCAGTGCCTACAAATGTGGAGGTATAGTTGTCTTGGTTAATATGCCCCCGCGAGTGGATGGTGAAGGAGTTTGAACCATCAACTTGTCACGTAGGAACCGAAACTTGGAGGAGAGAAAATAAAAGATAGTGGTGAGGAAGGTGATAAGGTCCTTGAAGTCCGACCGGAGGCCTTTGAACACATGAATGTTGAATTCCACCGAGAAGAGTGGGTGGCCCATTGAACTGAGTTTATCGGAAATGGTCTTGGCTTTGTGAGAGAAAATGAGCATGATCACAATTAGTTTATCTTGTTGGATCCATATAGCAGCTAACGAGGGATTTGTAGGGCAAAGATGGTTGCCATCAACATATTGAAAGGGGTGTTGGTCATATAAAATTGGCTCCATCGGGCTATTAAGAGGTTGTGTTAAAGGTTTCAACTTTATCATGGGACTCCTGATTTTGAGTTGTGCTATTAAAATAGGTTGAATGGAAGAGTGGGGTGGATAAGTTTGGGGGAAAAAATAATAATAGAAAATGAAAGATAGTGGAGAGAGTGTGTGAGAGAGAGAGAACAAACTATGTACTATAAAAATCCATACATTAAGAATCCACTCCCCAACGTAGTTGTAAGAATTTGGGACGAGAGAGATTATTTCAAAAGAAGTTGGAGGAAGATTCATCCATTCGGTGGATGAGGTATGTACGCACTAGGGCAGCAAACAGCAGCACACATGTTATCCCTTGGTTAATTGAAGTCTCATCACTAGTAGGTTCCATAGAGTGGCCCTGAGCATAAGGCGTAACAATGGCGAACAATAGAAAGAAAATCTCTACAAATCCCATAAAGCCCCTAAGGTGTACCACCATTTTATCTTTAAAAAAAGTTTTTTTTACAAATAAGAACCCAAAATGGTCCCTGATAGAGACTGCAAGAATAAAAAATGAAGCAAAGGAGATATATAAAGAGATGATGTGGTGTTGGGAGGATCATGAGCACATGCGGAAAAAAAATATGCTTTAGCTTGACATTGCTTCAGAGTAGTTGATGTCACTGTTTATATGGAGAGAAATGACACAATAACAAATATATGTAAGAGGAATATAACAACAGGTATAGAATGTATAATACTTGAGTTATTATGGAAGAAAAGGCATTTTTGTTTGATATTGAGATAGTGATAAGCCTTGCTAAGGGTGAGGGTGGGAGGGGTAGAGGAAATTTTAGTATTTGAACTTGAGGAGGTGGTGTTGGCCATTGGCTCTAATACCATAATAGTTTTGATGAAACTACATTGTGATTATTATGTTCACAACTGAGTATAATACTACAATTTATAATACATTGGAAGAGGTGGTGCATAACTACTCATAACTTCCAACTAGCTTTAGACGTGCAGCAGACTTAGTTAACTGTCATGCGAATAGGAGTAGTGGCTATAGGCGTGGATGTAGAGTTTCACATGATTAGGGGTAGTGCCTACAAATGTGGAGGTATAGTTATCTTGGTTAATACTCATGTCTTAGGTCTATAACTGATACTAAGAAATTTCATTGTCAATATTAAATACTTATACAAATAAAAAAGTGGGATAGATAAAAAAGATGTAGGGTCATTTGTCTGATTGGATAATCAAGCATGGGTTAATTCATAGATCTTTAGGTTTTCATTTCCAACGAATAGAGGCTTTACAAATAAAATCTGAGGATTGGTTGCAAGAATAAGAAAATTGTGTATTGCAACCTTGAAATTACTAGTTCCCAAATATTTATTTGTCTTGTTATTACCAAATATTTATTTCAATTTACATACCATTAATCTACATAGAACTATTTTAAATTATATTCTTAAACATATTTAAATGGAGTATTTTTTTTTCATTTTTTTCTAAGTAATGTTTTAACTTTCCTCCTGCATTTTAATGTCTAATTAAAAGAAAAAAATCATGCTGAAAAAATGAACGTTGCACTTTTGAGTAAAATAAAATTGAGGAACTGTCCATGATAGTTAAGTAAAGCATAAAAGAAATAAATAATCATAGTGTAATTTGAATAACATTTTCTTACACACAATAGAATTAACTCCTCTCTCTCTCTCTCTCTCTCTCTCTCTCCGGCGCCCTCCCCCTCCCAACTCCCCATACACCTGTAACAACCCGCCGTTTTGGAGACGATTAAATTCCATAATTAAAAATAAATTGGAATTTGGGGAATTTTCTTAAATATTAATTTTTGATATTTTCGAGGATTAAATGAGTTTCGAAGGATGTTGTGATTATTTTTGGGACTGTATAGGTCGAAATATTTTAATTGTATGTCGTCGTTGAGAAAAGCGACACGAGGTAAGATTCTTAATTGGAAAACCCGCATTTCTTTATTTTGGGTTGGAATAGTGATTTGCGGTGAAGTACCTCGGATGGAAATTTCGACTGCGCCGTGAGTCTCGGAATGTCCGAGATAGTCGGAAAAGAGTGTCCGATTGTCGAAAATGAGTTTCGGATAATTTTAGAGGTAAAAGTAACTCGTAATTGGGTAAACGAGTCGTTTTTGGGTTTTAAGGGTTAAAAACCATTTTCTTCCTATTTAAAGAGGGAGAAGGGAAGAGAATAGAGAGAAAAGAGAAAGAAAGGAAAGAAGAGAGAGAGGAGGAGAAGAAAAGATGAAGAAAAGGGGAGATTTCGGCCTACCTCCGCGGGATTCGGCTCGAGGTCGTCGGATTATATCCACGAGGCAAGTGTTTACTTGTTTATTTATCTTTTTGCATAAATATCTCATACCGTAGTTTGGTATAAACAAACCCTAAAGGTTTTGGGGTGGGTTATCGTGGATAAAACGGGTTTTTTGAAGTTAAAATAATTAAACCCCAAATAGTATTTCAATTTGTGGAACTTAGGTTTTAACCTAAATTAATTGGTGGTTTTGGGTTCTAGGATGTTTAGAACCCTTAATATATGTGTATTTGTAGTTGGTTGAGGTTGTAGGACGTTGGGTGAGGCGACAAAATCTTTGGAGAAGCTTTAATGGTCGAAATCGTCTCGGAGAAGATGATGAATAGTAACCCGTGACTTTAGGGGGCCTTTTTGGCCAGGAAAAGAATTGATTTAGCTTTCGGTCAAAACACGAAAGTTGTATATCTTTTCGATACGGTCGCGCAGACACTGACCACGTATTTTTTTGATTTTTCTACGATTTGATATGATTTTTACAAGATGACAGCTCCGGGTTGAAATCATCAACTCGGAAATCAAATCGGGAATTGGAAAAATTACGGCTAGAATTAATTGCGTAGATGTTTGGGATAATTTTTGGGGTAGTTTAGAAACCCCAATAATGAAATTGGGTTGTTGGATGGAGTATTTGGAGAATTTATTTTTGGGAGACCTGGTGTGACCGGTCGACCGCGCCCCTAAGGCCGGTCGACCGCGTCAAGGAGAAAGGGCCTACCGCTTTGTTTCGTAGGCTTATTTGTAACCCGCGGTCGACCGGGGGTCTAGGACCGGTCGACCGGTGCCCTGTTTTTAGCCCAAGATTTTGGAGATTAGGATTATTTCTCCTTTTTGAGTTTAAAGTTTAAGGGCCTTCTAAATTAGAGTATTATAGAGGGTTATGTCCTAAAGGACTTGATGAATTGGGAATATATGTATATGTGTATATTCACTTAGAGTGAATTAGTATAATTGGATATATCCAATAAATTCCTTAAGAGATAATTAAGGTGATTATTATTTATCGAAGTGAAGAAATACTTTGGGTTTAATATCATGCTTATATGAATGCATGATTATGATTCTTTGAGAGAATCTTTAGGATTATTGGTCATCGATAGATGGTTTGGCAAATATGGCCATTTTTATATATTCAGGTAGGAATATATGGTATATATATATATACTATGTGATTAAAGTATATATGATATGATGTAAATGATTTTGAAAATAAAATATGAATGTTTTCAAAATGGAAAGATAAATGATTTTCATAAATGATAAAAATGAGGATACACACCTCTCTAAATCGCTATCATAAGGGAAGTTGCGTGCGTATGGTGAAGCCCCCTGACAAATTAACGCAGGGTGGATATAGTCCTATAGGCCATATGAGCGTTTGTTGTAGTTTTTCTGCGCTGGTTCGGAGATTCCGGGTGTGGTCTTGACTATCCCGCAGGCATATGGCCGCTTCCCGACGTCTTGCGATGTAGGATCCCAAGTTGTCTTGATTATAGGCCCTCAAAGATGATAGCCATTTAGGGGCGCGCATAGTGGAGAAATCCGGACGGGCGGTCTTAGAACGCGTTATATATTAAAGCAATTCATCATAATAGATTGGCTTTAATTACATTTCCTGGATATAGGAAGGGAAATGGGATAAAGGTTTGGCTTCGGTAACACTCCCGGATGGAAGAAGGGTTGTGGAAGCATATGATATGATCAAAGCATTTTTATGATAATGAAAATGGCTTTGAATACATTTCCTGAGTATAAAAAGGGAAATGGGATGATATAAAATGGAAAAGCATTTTTATGATAATAAAACTGGCTTTTAAAAGTATATGATTTGTTAAAGCAATTCATGATAATGAATTTGCTTTTACATTTACATTTCCTGGATATGAGAAGGCAAATGGAAAGTTTTTAGAAAAATGAAAGTATTGATAAATACTTTGTATATGGATTCTCATTCCGGGAGATAGATCCGGATGGTTATGGTAAAATATGTATATGTATATATGGATGAATCGAGTACCGAGGGTCTAATGGATCCCGACGATCGACCTTGCCGCATAGTAGCGTATCGGGGGGGGGGTTCCTTGTTTGGATTTCGCTTTGCGAGACACCCCACGCACGAATATGACAATGTGTTGAGACTGGAGAGAAGTTTAATCCTTAGTGCTCTAATATTATAAATGGTTATGGTATATATTTATATATATCTTTCTGTACTGAGGGACTGGCGGATCTCGACGATCATCCTTGCCGCATAGTAGTGTATCGGGGGGTTCCTTGTTTGGATTTCTCTTTGCGAGACGCCCCACGCACGAACATGGCATAGCGTTGAGATTAGAGTGAAGTTTAGCCCTTAGTACATCTCTTGGACTATCTAGGGTAGATAGTGGTTGGGTGATAGACTAGTTTAGCAGGGTAGCTTGACTAGGATGTTTAGAGGGATGCGCTAGGAGTGCACTGTTAGTGGAGAGGTGAGGGGTATCTCATGGGAGTGCGATACCAAACTTAAATATGAGATAAAACCTTTTTCAAAATAATAAGGCATTTATGCACTTGCTAAATATTTTCAAAACTCGGGCTCTGACCCGTTTATCTACTTTCCCTTCTTGCTATATATATATATATATATATTATATATGTGTCTAGACACAGGGACGCCTGGATGGCACTTCTTTCGAGTCAGACGTCAGCTGCAGCAGCTGTGGATGCGTGCAGGTTTTTGATAGCCGCTTCCATTATTGTACTTTAGATAGGAGGTATTGTATAAACATTCGAGCCAATGGTCCAATTGCATTTAGTTATTCTTTCAGTACAACATTCGATATGGTTGTATATTTTGACTGAGTGTTCGGTTACTTTATTTCATTTCAGTTTCATTTACGCATAAACTGTGTGGATGTCTTATTTATTGTTGTTATAAAGAGTAGTAAAGTTAAAATTTTAACACCGCCCTAATAGGTTATTAGTAATTAAATGGATTTTCGACAGTGATGCTATGAATGATCCATATGAGACTCCTGTTTTAATTTAATATTGGAGTGATCGCCCGGTATCTTATTAGGCGGGGTGTTACAGATGGTATCAGAGCATCAGGTTCTAGTGTCCTTAGGAATCTGTGCGGACGTACTACGCTTTCAGCGTTGCTCTCGATTTGTTATAGAGCCTCAGGATTAGGGTTGTTGATTTCTCTTGTGAGATCTCGTTCTCCTGCCGTAGTATAAGATTATAGAAATTTTTTGCGCGCTCGTTTGAGAATCGTGTGCGGAGCTTTGATGGCAGCAGGAGGTGAGGCTTAGCTGGAGCAACTGGTAGAAGGTTGGGATGAGGACCTTAGTAGAGGTCACTCTCCCAATGGTAATTGTTAAGGATTTCGGTGGCGACTACTGAATAATAAGTAGTTATGAGTACCGCAGTACCGCTGAAGTGGAGAGTGGTACTAAAGTCGAATTCCTCATGGAAATTGAGGGTTCGAAAGGGATCTTACGGATAGTTCTAACCGTGAGTCCCCATGAATCAGTAGGATGAGAAGAATGTTGTTTTGGGAATTATTCGCCTAAGGTTCAGCCAGAGGCCGACGGTGAATAAAGAGTATTATGGCGAAGTGAACCTTGTACCTAAGTGAGTTAGGTGCAATGAATATTGAGTCCTTTCCAAGAAGGATGGGCTCACTAAAGAATTGGTATGTTCGAGGACCCCATGGTTGGACATCCACTGGGGGAATTTGTTAAAATGAAGTTGTTGTTATGAGTTTTACCTCAATTGAGGAGGTATATTTGGCGTGACTAGATAAAGTCGCGGTATTAGTTAGCCCTAGACTCGTGTGTGTAATTTGAGTTATGGCGGTATCGATAACATTATAATGTATGCCTATGTGTTTTCCGCGATAGCGGAATTTTATTTTCCTTCATTCGCCATAAAGGCGGGTGTTGATATATTGTATACATATATATCTGGTTTGGGATACTCGTTCTATATGTTTATACGAGTATGGTATTATGGTGAGTATATAATGTTATTGGTAATTTCGGAACGATAGCAGGCTAATGATGGCAAGACTATCGTGTCCATGGTTCCTGGAGGGAAAGGGTTGTTGTTGCGGTGTCTCACCTATATATAGGTTGAGTTCACCCTATTTATTGTGGGTATACGAAACTTGGATGAGTAGAGGTTTCCTTATCGTGATTTGGGTATATGGCGACCTTATATATATGATTTAAGGCCGCAGGATTATTGTTGAGCTGTAGGATTAAGCTCATTATTGTTTGCGCAAGGACTTAAAAATAAGTGCGAGCGCAGGGTGGTATGACTCTTAGTTAGAGATAGGAGTTCAGACCACCTTTTTGTTGGATTAGGAGATAGGGATATCCCGGTTGCATGTTGAAATGACGGAACTCCATAACCAACGAAGTCAAGGGTTAATGTGTGGAGGGGTTCCTTGTTTGGATTTCGCTTTGCGAGACATTCCACACATGACTCTTAACGGCGTCGGGAGTGGGGAGCTGTTATGGGATGCAAGGATGTTGATTTTGTGGAAAGGTCTTAAAGTGTGGATGAACCACTATAGGCTATGAGCCACATGATGTTGATGTACTATGGAAAGATTGTGCTATGGAAAAGCACTAAAGTGGTCCCCTCGCCACAAGTGGGTGGGTGAGGTTGGACTTAGAGAAATTGATTTGAGGACAATAGTCAGGCCTTAATGAAAAGGCAAATTTTGAGAAGGTATGTTTTAGGTATTATGTACGTGACACTTTTACAGAAAGTGGGCACTTCGATTGATTAGGTTTTCTTCCGTATGGGCGGAAGGATAAGATAGTAGAAATGCGTTTGTAGTTTAGCGTAGGCAGTATTTAGGACGTCCCGCTAGTGTGCCTTAGGTCGCTATATCTCAATGACCGACTACGTGATGGAGTAGTGTAACGGGAGGGTTCCTTGTTTGGATTTAGCCTTGGCGAGACGTCCCACGCATGAAACCAAGCAATTATCGGGAGTTGAGGGAGGCCTTGGGCACTAGGGACATACTTAGGATTATAGTAGTTTCGCGTATGTAGTACATCGCATAGACCTTAGTATTATTAGGATGTAAGTTTAGTATAGTTAGTGGCGAATTGAATTGAATTTTAAGGTTTGGGAGGACCCATAGGTGAGTATTTCACCGAGGAAAGGAGATCCTTATTGGGAGAGAGTGTTACGTGTCAGACGTTCACTACGGATGTGCAGATGTGCACAAGTTGGAAAGGTGTATGGGCACCTTGGTAAGATGGTTTTATATACCGCCTGGAATAGAATGGGCGTAGTATATAAGGTTGAAATTCATGTCGATAGGCATTATAGATGATGGGTATTATGTGACGTATTAGAGTCACTTTACGATCGTGGTAATCGTGTAGCATATGGTTTGGAACCATTGGGTTAGTATCGTTTTCCTTGAGAAATTAGGATTTGGAGTGATCCTAGTTATATGGTGTAGGTTGTATCCGAATTTCGAGGACGAAATTCCGTTGTAAGGGGGGGAGTATGTAACAACCCGCCCTTTTGGAGACGATTAAATTCCATAATTAAAAATAAATTGGAATTTGGGGAATTTTCTTAAATAGTAATTTTTGAGATTTTCGAGGATTACATGAGTTTCGAAGGATGTTGTGATTATTTTTGGGACTGTATAGGTCAAAATATTTTAATTATATGTCGCCATTGAGAAAAGCGACACGAGGTAAGATATTTAATTGGAAAACCCGCATTTCTTTATTTTGGGTTGGAATAGTGATTTGTGGTCAAGTACCTCGGATGGAAATTTCGACTGCGCCGTGAGTCTCGGAATGTCCGAGATAGTCGGAAAAGAGTGTCCGATTATCGAAAATGAGTTTCGGATAATTTTAGAGGTAAAAGTAACTCGTAATTGGGTAAACGAGTCGTTTTTGGGTTTTAAGGGTTAAAAACCATTTTCTTCCTATTTAAAGAGGGATAAGGGAAGAGAATAGAGAGAAAAGAGAAAGAAAGGAAAGAAGAGAGAGAGGAGGAGAAGAAAAGAGGAAGAAAATAGGAGATTCCGGCCTACCTCCGCGGGATTCGGCTCGAGGTCGTCGGATTATATCCACGAGGCAAGTGTTTACTTGCTTTATTTATCTTTTTGCATAAATATCTCATACCGTAGTTTGGTATAAACAAACCCTAAAGGTTTTGGGGTGGGTTATCGTGGATAAAACGGGTTTTTGGAAGTTAAAACAATTAAACCCCAAATAGTATTTCAATTTGTGGAACTTAGGTTTTAACCTAAATTAATTGGTGGTTTTGGGTTCTAGGATGTTTAGAACCCTTAATATATGTGTATTTGTAGATGGTTGAGGTTGTAGGACGTTGGGTGAGGTGACAAAAGCTTGGGAGAAGCTTTAATGGGCGAAATCGTCTCGGAGAAGACGATGAATAGTAACCCGTAACTTTAGGGGGCCTTTTTGGCCAGGAAAAGAATTGATTTAGCTTTCGGCCAAAACACGAAAGTTGTAGATCTTTTCGATACGGTCGCGTGGGCATTGCCCGCGTATTTTTCTGTTTTTTCTACGATTTGATATGATTTTTACAAGATAACAGCTCTGGGTTGAAATCATCAACTCGGAAATCAAATCGGGAATTGGAAAAATTACTGCTAGAATTAATTGCGTAGATGTTTGGGATAATTTTTGGGGTAGTTTAGAAACCCCGATAATGAAATTGGGTTGTTGGATGGAGTATTTGGAGAATTTAGTTTTGGGAGACCTGGTGTGACCGGTCGACCGCGCCCCTAAGGCCGGTCGACCTCGTCAAGGAGAAAGGGCCTACCGCTTTGTTTCGTAGGATTATTTGTAACCCGCGGTCGACCGGGGGTCTAGGACCGGTCGACCGGTGCCCTGTTTTCAGCCCAAGATTTTGGAGATTAGGATTATTTCTCCTTTTTGAGTTTAAAGTTTAAGGGCCTTCTAAATTAGAGTATTATAGAGGGTTATGTCCTAAAGGACTTGATGAATTGGGAATATATGTATATGTGTATATTCACTTAGAGTGAATTAGTATAATTGGATATATCCAATAAATTCCTTAAGAGATAATTAAGGTGATTATTATTTATCGAAGTGAAGAAATACTTTGGGTTTAATATCATGCTTATATGAATGCATGATTATGATTCTTTGAGAGAATCTTTGGGATTATTGGTCATCGATAGATGGTTTGGCAAATATGGCCATTTTTATATATTCAGGTAGGAATATATGGTATATATATATATATACTATGTGATTAAAGTATATATGATATGATGTAAATGATTTTGAAAATAAAATATTAATGTTTTCAAAATGGAAAGATAAATGATTTTCATAAATGATAAAAATGAGGATACACACCTCTCTAAATCGCTATCATAAGGGAAGTTGCGTGCGTATGGTGAAGCCCCCTGACAAATTAACGCAGGGTGGATATAGTCCTATAGGCCATATGAGCGTTTGTTGTATTTTTTCTGCGCTGGTTCGGAGATTCCGGGTGTGGTCTTGACTATCCCGCAGGCATATGGCCGCTTCCCGACGTCTTGCGATGTAGGATCCCAGGTTGTCTTGATTATAGGCCCTGGAAGATGATAGCCATTTAGGGGCGCGCACAGTGGAGAAATCCGGACGGGCGGTCTTCGAACGCGTTATATATTAAAGCAATTCATGATAATGGATTGGCTTTAATTACATTTCCTGGATATAGGAAGGGAAATGGGATAAAGGTTTGGCTTCGGTAACACTCCCGGATGGAAGAAGGGTTGTGGAAGCATATGATATGATCAAAGCATTTTTATGATAATGAAAATGGCTTTGAATACATTTCCTGAGTATAAAAAGGGAAATGGGATGATATAAAATGGAAAAGCATTTTTATGATAATAAAACTGGATTTTAAAAGTATATGATTTGTTAAAGAAATTCATGATAATGAATTGGCTTTTACATTTACATTTCCTGGATATGAGAAGGGAAATGGAAAGTTTTTAGAAAAATGAAAGTATTGATAAATACTTTGTATATGGATTCTCATTCCGGGAGATAGATCCGGATGGTTATGGTAAAATATGTATATGTATATATGGATGAATCGAGTACCGAGGGTCTAATGGATCCCGACGATCGACCTTGCCGCATAGTAGTGTATCGGGGGGGGGGGGGGGGGGGTTCCTTGTTTGGATTTCGCTTTGCGAGACACCCCACGCACGAATATGGCAATGTGTTGAGACTGGGGAGAAGTTTAATCCTTAGTGCTCTAATATTATAAATGGTTATGGTATATATTTATATATATCTTTCTGTACTGAGGGACTGGCGGATCTCGACGATCATCCTTGCCGCATAGTAGTGTATCGGGGGGGTTCCTTGTTTGGATTTCGCTTTGCGAGACGCCCCACGCACGAACATGGCATAGCGTTGAGATTAGAGTGAAGTTTAGCCCTTAGTACATCTCTTGGACTATCTAGGGTAGATAGTGGTTGGGTGATAGACTAGTTTAGCAGGGTAGCTTGACTAGGATGTTTAGAGGGATGCGCTAGGAGTGCACTGTTAGTGGAGAGGTGAGGGGTATCTCATGGGAGTGCGATACCAAACTTAAATATGAGATAAAACCTTTTTCAAAATAATAAGGCATTTATGCACTTGCTAAATATTTTCAAAACTCGGGTTCTGACCCGTTTATCTACTTTCCCTTCTTGCTATATATATATATATTATATAGGTGTCCAGACACAGGGACGCCTGGATGGCACTTCTTTCGAGTCAGACGTCAGCTGCAGCAGCTGTGGATGCGTGCAGGTTTTTGATAGCCGCTTCCATTATTGTACTCTAGATAGGAGGTATTGTATAAACATTCGAGCCAATGGTCCAATTGCATTTAGTTATTCTTTCAGTACAACATTCGATATGGTTGTATATTTTGACCGAGTGTTCGGTTACTTTATTTCATTTCAGTTTCATTTACGCATAAACTGTGTGGATGTTTTATTTATTGTTGTTATAAAGAGTAGTAAAGTTAAAATTTTGACACTAGCCTAATAGGTTATTAGTAATTAAATGGATTTTCGACAGTGATGCTATGAATGATCCATATGAGACTCCTGTTTTAATTTAATATTGGTGTGATCGCCCGGTATCTTATTAGTTAAGTAATAAGATAGAATTACATGATAGTTAAGTAAAGCATAAAAGAAATAAATAATCATAGTGTAATTTGAATTACGTTTTCTCACACACAATAGAATTAACTCCTCTCTCGCTCTCTCTCTCTCTCTCCGGTCACTACAAGAAAAATGGTCATTTATGTCAGTAAAAAACTGACATAAATGACCATTTATGTCAGTTTTAAAAATTTTCAAAACTTACATATAAAGCCCTGACATAAATGTTCATAAAACTGACATAAATAAGTTCACATTTATCTCAATTTTTAAGAACACACATAAAAACTACGACATTCAACATGTTTTTAATCACTTTTTCATAAAAAACTGACATAAATAAAATCACATTTATGTCAGTTTTAAAAATTTTATGAGAGTTTTTTCAAAACTGACATAAATGTTAATATACAAAATTTTAAAAAAAATCATTAATCCATCAATAGACAACTATTATTTGATGTTAAATCAACCATTGCAAATAGATAATAACCAAGGTCTTAAATATCACTAACTTATATACATCAAGATATTTAGAATCAAATTGATGTTAAGCTACATCATATCCAAAAACTACCTATCCAAAAACTAACTAACGTCTACTTATCTATGTGATAATATCCTAAAAATAGTGATGATACATCACAATATCCAAAAACTAGCATTTCGAATTACATCATAAGAATCACAATCCAAAATAGGACGTTGTCAAACGTAATACTCGATCAAATTTGTTCTCGACGCTATCCAACCCAGAATGAGTAACCCTGCAATCAAATATAATCAACATAGTTTTCATCAAAACACAGTCATCTCAACACATTGTCATTACAACGTAACAAAATACAATTACTCGGAAATACCTAATATATATAATCCGTAATGAACTCAATGAACTCCATTTGAACTTCATTTAGCTCATTCAACGTGTAGGTCACTTTACTGGACAATCTTCTCATCTAAAAAATTGAAGATAGAATTAAATTTATTATTACGGTATATAATAGTTAATAACTAAACAATATTTTATATAATAGGACAAAAAGAGAACACTGGTAACATACCTTTATTTCAAAAGGTATGGAAGGATCCTCCATGAAGTACTTCATGAACTTCAACAAAAAATATCCGCAATAAAGAGTACCATTTCCTTGCATTGGGCACTAGTCAACACAAAACATTACTAGTGAACAAATAATAAAGAGTACAAGTCTAAAATATTTTTTATACAACACAAACAAGTGTAAAAACTATAATAATTTTGGGCAGAATTTCCTCTCTTTATAGGACTATCCACCCTATTCAAAAAATATAAAATACTCCAACAACAAAACTAATAGTTCATAACAACTCATGGGCTTAATGAGAGTTATTTCATTTAAAATCTATCACGCCAATGTGAAGAGAAAAGCTGAAATTGAATCTCCTTGTATCAATCCTATTCTATATATATATATACAACAACAGCAGTATATATATATATATATACAACAGCAGCAGTATATATATATATATATATATATATATATCCTTGTATCAATCCTATTTCATTTAAAATCTGTCACGCCAACAGCAGCAATATATATATATATATATATATATATATATACAACAGCAGCAGTATATATATATATATATGCTATATATATATATATATATATATATATATATATATATATATATATATATATATATATATATATATATATATATATAGCAGTATAGTATATAACATCAGCAGTATATATATATATATATATATATAGCCTCATACCTGGTGTTTAGACACTGGCTCACCTGTGCATATCACAAACTATATATATATATATATATATATATGTGTGTGTGTATGTGTGTGTGTGTGTGTGTGATAGACATACTAATTTACAAGAAATATCATTTCGTTGACCAGACGTATTGGTTGCAGTGTTTGGGAACAATTTGGAAATCTTATGCACATTGGGCATTATTGTAAATAATACTTTAAATTATGGTGCTAAAAAATTTGGCAAAAAAATTGAAATAGGCCAGAACAAGAAGGTGTTAAAATCTGAATCAAACGTAAGATTAAAGTTTATTTTAAAGTTACACCAAGTAATAAAACATCTACTGACTAGTTTCAATTTGCATATGTTTCCCACAATTACCTCCATTGTGTCAATTTAAATGTCACAAAATCCCTCTAGCATGTTACTGATGCACTCTTAATTTCTGCAGGTAAGACTATTGTTTGTATGGACAGTCATCCTGGAAGGTGTGACAATTTGAAATATTTTTTTAGATACAATGATTTTCAATCAATAGTTTCCTACGACTCGTAGTGGCCGAAGTCATCATCTACAACTCATTGCTTTCCTATAGTACAACCAAGTGAAAAGAATACATATATAGACATTGAAGTTCCATATGAATATCTCGAAGAGATTTATGGTATTAAGGAAGAAAATATTATCCTTTATGATCAATCTGTTGGAAGTGGGCCCACTTCGGATCTCGCAATTTGGATCCCTCTGTTTAGAGTTATTGTCATTCATAGTCCTATATTGCTTAATATGGTCAGAAGTATGATGTGTACATCTAGCCTACACTTGTTCTTGTGGGGAGAAGCATTAGAGAATTGAAATTACTTATCAAATAGGATTCCTAGCAAAGCAGTACCTACAATTCCTTTTTGAGAATTGGAAAAATAGGAAACCAAGCTTCAATCATGCTCATGTGTGGGGTTGAAAGGCAGAATCAAGGGCTTACAATCCTAAAGAGAATAAGCTTGAGTCAAGGACTGTTTTAGGTTTCTTTATTGGGTATCCAAACCATTCAAGAGGTTACAAATTCTATTGTCCATCCCACTCTACTAGAATCATAGAAACCAATAAGGCAGTTTTTTCTAAATGAGATTAATTATTCTAACGAATTTGTGAAATTGGATTCAGATTTAAAAGAAGTGCAAGAATATAATTCTTTTTCTTTTGAAAATACCATTATCAGTTATCCTCCAATACTACAAACACAAATGGATCCGGTTGTAGTCCCTAAAATTAATGGTCACATTGATCATCATGAACCTCAAAATGTAAGAAATGAGGTTGTTATTGTAGATATTGCCCCTGAATGCGATAATGTAGAATAAGTGCAAGCTCAAGTGAATGCTCTTGCACCAGTTGTTGGAAGGTTACAAAGAGCTAGAAGATCACTATATGCAGTATGCAATATAGTAGTCTATGGTAATGGCGAGGCAGCGTAAAGGCCAAAGAAGACTGCTCACTCATCAATTCTGCCATATCTGCCTGGTGACGAACCATCACCTACTGTAGTTGGTTTACCTTTGCCTCAACTTTGTCTAAGGCCTTTCGAATAGCAAGAACTTCCTCCTCATCCTTGGCAATCTCATCACTCAAACTTATCATTTTTTAGTAATCGCAGCTTGTAAGGGGTTTGCAGATTGAAGTTTGGAAAAGAAGGTAAGCAAGTAAGCTTTCTTCAAAGCCTTTAGCATGTCAGTCAACCACCTCATGAAAAACCCATCACCAACAAGAACATTGGTTTTACCCAACAACTCTTTGATCTTTGATGTAATAAAGGATTATAAAAGGGTGTGTAATACGTCGCTTAAGACCGTAAAAAATACCAATAACTTGCAAGCCATTATAACAGGCAAAACTTGGACACAATGAGTGGTCAAAATAGAAGGATGACGATCCAACAATCGTTCGATCAGCTCCCGGTATGACATTATTAAAATATGGTGAAAATCTACCATATTTTGCCTCTCAACTTTGACAGGGGAAACCTCAGGAGGATGTACGCTAAAAGCACTATCACTCGCAGAAAAAAAATTTGTATTAGAAACCCTATCACTCTCTTGTAAAAATAGAGTGGTGGCTCGCGCAGTCTCCTCAACATTTTGTCCAACAAGGGGCAGAACAGCTTGGTCCATAAGGCCCCCAACTACCACATCACCCTCCGCAACCTCCTCATAGGTAGCCTCTGGAGCCAATTTTTTAATACTTACATATATGCATATATGCAGTATGCATATATGTAGATGCATATATGCTTCATGGAGACCACTACAGGTTGGTCAAGTTGTTTAATTTCATATTTTTACTAATATGCTTAGCATAGGCTACACGAGCTAGATTCACGCTTTCAAGCCAGAGCTAGTCTAACAACTACCGATTCTTCTCAAGCTCAGCTCAACTCTAGAATGCTCTACAAAGCGCAATGTACGCACATTTAACGCAACGCGCTTCAACTTTTCTATAAGTAAGGGGAGGGTCCTTATAAGTAGATGCACAGGAAAAACATTGCTCCTACCTATCATTATAGGTTAAGAGCCGAAGATTCCTGGTGCAACAAAGGGAGATATATATGATATATATCATATATATCAGGTATAATCATATAATCGGTATTGATATATATATATAAGAAGACTTTTAGAGGGCGACTCCCACTGGAGGAGGGGCAGATGCTACTATATCCAATGCAAAAATATATAAAAAAGGAGTGCCCCCTTGAGCACCCTTATCATTAGACCCGCAGAGACTTTTGAAGGTATATATATATAACGTTGATACATGTTATATAACACCTACTATATGATAAATTTACCTTAATACAACTCCACGATGCGTTATGCCTTTTCCCATCGATGTTCAATGTGTTAATCGCACTACATGTAAAGAGAATTCAAAGATGTGTATTAGGTAATGTTCAATAATAATGCACTCATCATGCATGTCAAACAAAATTAAAAATTATATTATACTCACGTAGTGATATACATCTTATCTTTGTCACTGGGTACCGTATTCAATGAATCCAACCAATAAATAGTTGTTGTGGACAAATCAATGACGATCAATACCCAATGGAACCTGTAAAACGAATTTTGTCATAATTATATAGTCCATAATATAATAAAGATTTGTTTATTCATGTGGAAAAAAATAATTTAACTACTTACATATCTTCGAGATTGTAAGGAATGAAACAAATCTGACTTTTTTTTGCATTCCCCAGCCTTTTTCCAATAAGTCGAGTTAAACCAAATTTTTTTGTACCATTGAAAGACTCGGGATTGAAGAATTGAAACTCTTCTCGGGAGCACTGAAACTTATCATACAAGAACCTGTAAAAGTAAGTAACTAAATTAGTCACTACGCATTTTAAATAACACGATTAAATCAAGTTATACCTCATGTATGCAACAATGGACGTTACATCTAAAGGCTTCAATGCACAAAAGTCTAACAAATCTTTCTTAAAAACATAGCATTGACCCTTATCTTCTTCAAAGATCTCTTTCTCCAGTGGAATCGTTATTTGATTCGTCTTCATTATAAATAAATTATGGGTGAAGGCAGTTATCAAATCGCAATCAACATTCTTGTTTACTATATCACATCTACTTTCACCGAAGATATCCTTCTCTTTCTCATGGCCTGCTTTTTTCCTAACTTCCATTTCATTCTGCATTGAATCATGTGAAATGTCAGAAAGCAATGTCATTCATAGCACAAACACAAACTTATAGATAAACATAAGAACCAATGGTTTACCTCAAATCCCAACACTAACTCTTTGGGCCAAGCAACATATGACGCAATAGCCTCTTTCACAAAATACATTTCACTTGGAACAGGTATCGGGAGGATGGCACTAGAAGAAATAACTTTAGAAATGAAAACCCGAACATTGTTTTCTCCCAATGCTATATTATGAATTTTCTCGTTCGGTCCATTCCTATCGAATACGATCCCCTCGGCAACGATGTTAGTTTTATTGCCAATAGCCAACCTACATTCTCTAACCTAAATTACGAAAAATAATCACATAAAAATTTAGCAATGTGTTAAAATTGAGCAATTTATTGGCCTCAACCAAGTAAAACTACACAAAATTCAATACCCTACTAATCCAACCAAGTAAAACTACAAAGTTATCACCATCGAGAAATGTGATCCCATTACCTTTGAAGAAGACACTTGTTTCGTACTTTTATCACTAGTTATCGAAGAAGGTTTCTTACTTTTCACAGCAGCTACTGATTGAGGTAGTAACGTTTCACTATGTGTTACACCACTATCTGTGAACTATGCCAAAGAAGCACAAAAACAAATTGCAATTACAACAAAAATCACAAAACCTTAATGGTATGCGTTTGTATAATTATTTGTCTCATTATACCTTTGAAGAAAGTGATTGTGTTGCAATTTTTCCACCCGAACTTGAACGATTTATATTTTCACTTTCACGCATATATGAAGCAACTTTCTCAGCTCGAGGTGCGGCTGTTGGGGCTGCGGCAACCGGCACATTTCTTAACTTCAACTGGGCTTCCATATCTTTTAATCTTTTCTTCGCTTCTCTTAATTCAGATTCTAACTCGGTAATATGTCTCTTGGAACCACGCTTTGGAAGATTGAAGTACCTTGTGGGAACAACTTCGAATCCCAACCCCCGAACACGGCCCGAGTGTTCGGGAGTATCCAATGTCATAGTAAGAACATCATTACTTCCTTCAGTGATTAAACTACCATCTTTAACTTGTCTTTTCAATTCAGCCTACAATGAAGTAGATTCAATCATTTAGAATGTCATCTAAATATTATCAAAATTACAAATCATACACTAAAAAACACCAAATAAAGGAACTCGTGTCGTAATTTATAAAAACTAACCATTTTATTCGCCACCTCTTTTAATGAATCATCTCCATATTCACCATTTTTCTTTTCACGGCCTTTCAACCATAAGAAAGCCCTGTCATCTTCATATTCCGAACCCATCTTCTTTTTCTGGTATCAATTGTAAAACAAAAAATCATATTATTAAAGAATAATTCAATGTTCAAGTTCAAACCATCACAAATCTAATGAAAATATTCAAACTAAAACATACCAAATCTTCAGCAAGACCGACGTAACCCTTCTTGCTCATACGATGATTGTATGTGACCTTGAATCGCTTTTCCCTTTGTGCCTCACTTGCAATCTTATAAATCAAAGCAAAAAATTAGAAAAGAATAACAAAAAGTATCACACAAAACTTCTACTATTTTTTCAATTATACCTCAAATCCTTTGGTTAGCCTGCTGCAAACAAATTCAGTCCACACAATTATGTTGGCGTATTGTCTATCCATGTCCCCTCACAATCTTCAAGCATATAAGTTTCGGAAGATTCCTCAACCACGTCGAAGGATTCAATAGTTGGCAAAACTGTAGTGCAAATATCATCCCCGAGACATCCTTTATTGAGATCATCTTCATCATCTTTATCATAGTAATCCTTTTGAGGAGTTGACAATACAATTGAATATTTAGGATTCATTTGGTCCGGAACATAGAAAACTTGTTTCGCTTGAGAAGCTAAGATGAAAGAATCGAATTTATGACCAACTCTATCAAGATCGACGGATGTAAAACCAAGCTCGTCTATGTTAATTCCGTTTTTGTTGTCAACCCAATCACACTTGAATAAAGGAATCTGAATTGAAAAATAGTCAAGTATCCATATCTCCCTTATGACACCGTAGAAAATCATATCGGTACGAACAGGATTGTTGTCCTTTGCACTAGCTATCTGCAACATCTTAGCAACTAGGCTCACTCCACTGTTTTGGGTTACTCGTGCATCATCGCGATCCTTTGTTAGGTAACGAACACCGTTAATGACATATCCGTGAACTTTGATGACGTCTCGACGAGGTCCACGAGCAATCCATTTTAAGTCATCTGAGATATTGTTGTTTGGGAGTTCTTCTTCGAGAGCAACCTATTAATATAAGAATTTTAGTTACTTACAAAACAAAATCCAAACATATTAAAGTAAGGGGATATTTCGTCTTTATTCCCACTTTAGTTTTTAATATTAGACCTCACCAACTATTTAGTTTTACTTTACACTCTACCACTATTTTCCAGTGGTTGGTATTAGACTTCGAAATTGTTTTTCACTAAGATTTGCAACTAATAAATAAAAAAACAGTGGCATTGTTTAAAAGAAAACTAAAAAATGGGTAAAGTCTTATGAAAATTAAAGTGGTGGTTAAGTCAACATGTCCCTAAATCATACCCTTTTACTTAACCAATGGATAAACGTGCGGTTGTGCTCTTCTTCAAGCCACTTCTTATTTTTCCCTTTTCGGGGATGGGTTTCTTTCAAGCACTGTTCATGCTCCCTAACAAGGTATTAATGAGTAATGCAACATTAGTTATTAATATATGAGATAAGTATGTGAGGAACTAAGTTAAATATTAATGGGAAGTTAGGAAAGTCATACTCTATATAAGGTTGAACATCATTTGTGTTATGTAACACATGAAGATGTGCCTGCTCCAAGGACATGCAATCAACTTCAACGACATCTGAACCTCCTATCGGTTTATCATCATCCTTCCTCGCCGAAATTCCAATTGAATCTAATTCCGATAAGAGCTCGGAACAAAACTCAATAGCTTCTTCTGCTATGTAACATTGAGCAATACAACCTTCTGGGCGATTACGATTTCTCACATAACCCTTTAATACTTTCATGTACCTAACACATTAAAAAGAAAACTAAATCGATACACTTATTTACTTATATTAATACATGATAGTAAAGTAAATTGACCTAACCTTTCAATTGGGTACATCCATCGAAAGAAAACAGGACCGCAAAGTTCGACCTCCCTCACAAGATGCACCATTAAATGCACCATAATGTCAAAGAAGGATGGTGGAAAGTATTTTTCCAGCAAACACAATGTGATCACAATTTTATTCTGAATTTCTTTTAGTTTTTGCAAGTCCACTACTTTGGCACAAAGGGCATTGAAGAAAAAACATACTCTCACGATCGCATATCTCACATGTTTTGGCAATACCGATCGAATTGCAATTGGAAGAAGTTGTTGCATTAGAATATGGCAATTATGAGACTTCAAGCCATACAATTTCAAATCTTCCATAGAGACATGGCTTCTAAAATTAGAAGAGTACCCATTCGGGACCTTAAGGTCATGCAAAGTTTGGCAGGACATTTTTTTCCTCTCTCGATAACGTATAACATGCTGGCGGTAGGTATGTCCTTTTTTCATTAACCTGCGGTGCTAACTCACTTCTTAAGCCCATTTTTTCAAGGTCGAGTCGACACTTCACCCCGTCTTTCGTTTTTCCTGGAATATTAAGCAAGGTTCCAATGATACTATCACAGACATTCTTTTCAATGTGCATGACATCTAAGTTATGTCGAATAGGCAAATCCTTCCAATAAGGAAGTTCAAAAAATATCGATTTCTTCTTCCAAAAATTTTCAACCCTATTGTTACTAGGACCGCCTTTTTCAACCCCATTACCTACCCTCCTCGGTCTCTTACGCTTTAATGATTTCTTCAAATTAACCGCCCTCACCTTTTTTGCCTTCTTTCCCCATGCAACCTTAAGTCTCCCAACTTTTATCAATATTTGTTCACCGCTTAAAGGTTCAGGGGAGGCTTGGAACTCTTGCTCACCGTTAAAAGCCTTTTTCTGGCTTCGAAATGGATGGTTTTGTGGAAGGTATCTCCTATGTCCCATATAAACGCACTTGCCACAGTGTTGTAATCTGATGGAATACGTTTTTTCACTACATATTGGACAAGCATTATAGCCTTGAACAACACTTCCAGATAAATATCCATACGCTGGAAAATCATTAATTATCCACAACAGTATTGCCCTCAAAGTAAAAGATTCTTGTCGAAAGGCGTCGTAGGCTTTAACTCCTTCATGCCACAATGTATTCAGATCTTCTATTAACGGAGCCAAATAAACATCTATATTATTCCCCGGTTATTTTGGACCCGATATCAACATAGTCAACATTGTAAACTTTCTTTTCATACACAATTCCGGTTCAAAGTTATATGTGTTCAACATGACCGACCAACAACTGTACCTACTACTAAGGGAACTATGAGGATTAATTCCGTCCGTTGATAGTGCTAATCGAAGATTTCTTGGTTCTGCTGCAAAATCGGGCCACTTTTCATCAACTAATTTCCAAGTTGGTGAGTCTGCTGGGTGACGCAACAAACCATCAACAATTCTATCATCTGCATGCCATGTCAGAGACTTAGTGGTCTCTTTAGATTGAAACCACCTTTTGAATCTCGGAATGGGTGAAAAGTACCATAACACTTTCGCAGGAACACCTTGTTTCCCCTCATCCCTTTTTTGTTCTTTCAAATTCTTCTTCTATTTGAACCTGGATGTTCCACAAGTGGGGCATTCAACAGCTTCTTTATACTCTTTTCTATAGAGTATACAGTCATTAGGGCATGCGTGTATCTTTTGAAAGTCCATTCCAAATACCGATAAGCAACGTTTTGCCTCATTACTGAATGAAGGCAATACATTGTTATCTGGAAGCATGTCGGCAATGATTGACAACATATTTGAAAAGCATTTATCGGACATCCCACTCTTCGCTTTAAGATTGAATAGCTTGACGATAGCGGATAACTTTGTATACTTTTTACATCTTTCATACAATGGCTTCTCCGCATCTAAAAGCAACTTCTGAAAAATTTCTGCATTTCCTGTGAAGTCTTCTTTTATAGCCTCCACCATGTCAATCAACTCTTCAACATCCTCCATGGTATCCATATTAAGATCGTCCCAGATAGGATCACCCATATTAACACCCGGCAGTGTTTCACGATAATCCTCCTCTCCGTGCCATTTCCATACAGTATAATTCGGATCGATACCCGAACTATACAAATGTTGTCTGATTTCTTTAACACCCATTTTTAATCTATTTTCACATTGATTACAAGGGCATCGTATGAAGTTTTCATCCAAGGAGGCGTTTTGAGCAACCCTAAGAAAATTATCAACACCTTTTATGTATTCTTTTGATAATCTGTCCTTGCTCATCCAAGACCTGTCCATTCTGGCCTGAGTATGTAAACCACCACGAGTGAGATATAAGCAATAAAAGATATGAATCTGAAAACAATCAAGAATGGATAATATATAATTTAAAAAAAATACCTTAATGAGTTCTCTGGCATGTATTCAAAATGATGTTAAATTAGAAGCCTAAATACGAATCACGACAAATGAAACCATTTAAGGTAAAACAAAAAAACCCTACACATAGTAATACTAATAGGACGAGGTAATGCTTTGGTTGTTAGCATTCAATTGCTAAATAATTTTTTATTTTTTAGTTATCAACAACTCAGTGTTCAAATTTGGCTTAAACAATGTTATTCAGGTTGCAATTTTCCAGTGGTTCTCTACCTTGCATACTTCGTAGGAAGGAAATTTTATACATACTTCATAAGAATGAATATAGCACTGAATATACTAAATATAGCACAACGTACCACTGATGATACTAAATATAGCACAATATAGCATTGAATATATTAACAGTGCTAATAAACTGATATAGTCTCACCTATTGCAGGGCAAAATTGTTTACATACTATAGAGCATTGAATGTACCAAGCAATTATCTCTAAATTATCAATTCATACTAATATCATGCATTTAAACTGATATACTCACCTATAGCAGTATAGGTATAAGTAGATGAAATTAAAATGATATAGTAAAACAAAATTCATACTTTCATCCGAGTTTAAACTGAATTCAAATTGATAAAATTCATCGAAGTAAAAACCGAAGGAAAAAAATCATCCCCATATCGAATGAATTCAAACTGATACAAGTCATAATTCAGTCCACTGTCCAATTCAAATTGATATGTTTCAATGCACTATGCGGATTGATACAATTCATCCATGTAAAAACTGGAAAAAAATCATCTAACTATGTTGCTATATAGTTTATCAAATATAAGACAATATAGTATTGAATATATTAGCAGTCCTAATAAACTGATATAGTCACCTATAGTAGGGAAATATTGCATACATATAATAATTAACTGAATGTACCAAGCAATTATCTCTAAATTATCAGTTTATACTAATATAATGCATTTAAACTAATATACTCACCTATAACAGTACATGTATAAGTAGATGAAATTAAAATGATATTTTAAAATATAATTCATACTTCAATATCATCCTTGTTTAAACTGAATTCACACTGATAAAATTCGTCCAAGTAAAAACCGAAGGAAAAGAAATCATCCCCATATCAAATGAATTCAAACTGGTACAAGTCATAAATCAGTGCACTATCCAATTCAAATTGATATGTTTCAATGCACTATACAAAACGACATAATTCATCCAGTAAAAACTGGAAAAAAATCATACAACTATGTTGCTATATAATCTATCAATCCATTTTACAACTCATATCATGTCCCAATTATGCTGCTATATAATGTTTATACCAACAAACCAAGTCATAAAGTATAACAATGACATACTAATATTCAAATGGAAATGCATAAACAAAGTTCAACATAACTGAGATGTTTAACGAGTTCAACATCAATAATTTCCACATAGCACCAACTTGAATATAATACTAGAACTGCTCAAACCAAGTTCAACATAACCAAGATGTTTATGACACATACAACTTCAACAATACACGAGCCGAATAACTTGTTACCAATTTCTTCTACGTTTCAAGACTATCGTTTAATCGATAGTCCGGATTTACATCTAATCATATTTAATTTATTGATTATTTCTGAGTTAAAATTTAGCAATATTTATATAGGCCATAATCCCAAAGAATTCATAATGACTCTCAACATACATTTACAATAACACACAAAAAAGTATTTGCTAATCTTTTTTTTCCTTCACAATTTGAAACAAAAGGGAATCGGTAAAAATGAGCATAATCCATCTTGGGCAATGAATCGAGGGTAAAAATGCGTGTCTACAAAAAAACATCCCATTCATTTTCTTTGACTCATTTCATCGAACATCTACTGGGAAATTTGTATATAGGCCATAATCTTATGTCGTCTCAAATACTCAACAAATTAAAAATATGAAAAATTAGCACATTAAAATATATATACTAAGAAGTGGTATACTTACTTGATCAGATGCACCAACGGAGGTTTGTTAACAAAGTGTAAGAAATGCAGAACCCGTTGCTTCACAGTTGCATCACAATGTTGTTGATTTCCAGCGGAATAAATAGATTTCAATTTTTTTTTTACATATGCCATTATTAATTCTGCACCTGGAACCTTTTAATTGATACACAAAGCTGTCGATTAAATGGAGGAGGTTTCACAAAGTTGTTGATTAAATGGAGGAGTTAATTTAGGTGTTTAATTAACTATTGGAGATGAAGATTGCTGAAAATAAATGTTACTGAATGGACAATATTACACTTGGAATATGAATATGAATGGTTGAACCTTCTAAATTTTGCTTGTGCTGATTTTCAGCTGACGTGGAAGAGGAGATAACAACTTTCATAGCTTCTATACATGGATAGGCTCGTTGGTGAGGAATCCTAAATGCCTGTATAACATTTTATATTAGTATAGAGATTTGTTTATTTTTGGTTGGTTTTGATGTCTGGTTATTATGGGAAGTTCGGTTGGATTAATTATGATGCAAGGCTCTTAGACAGTGTTTCACACCCTTTGTTCCCTACTCCTTCCTTTTTTATCCAATTTCATCCTTTCTTTTCGTGCTATCATGCCTCATTATCACCGCGCCTTCGATAATGACAAACCCACGGAGGGTTCAACCTCCTAGGGTGATGCGGGTGTTCCTTATGTCCACATGCGATGAGAAACACACCAGGCATGGATGCAATTCATATCCCTTTGTTTTCACGTATTGTGCATCATCCATGAAAAGATAGTCTCCCTTGTATCATTGCGTGAGACCACCGCTTTCAGTTGGTTGGCTCATCTTGGGTGGGATTCTTTATTTTCTCTTCATGATACTATTTATCCCGACCTAGTTAGAGAATTTTTCTTTAATATGGTTATTTTTAGGGTGGGACTTGTCATTACGATTTGGGGCCGAGAGATCATCATTGTTGTTGATTCTATAACCTCCCTTATCTCTCTTGATAGGGCTCCCAATGATACTTATCCTTAGTTTAGCTGTGATAGCCTTTATATTTACTAAGATTGTAATGTTAGAGAGAGGTTGGCTCGACACTTCCACCATCTTTCACAAAGACCTTCGAGTTGACTTTAGGATCCTTAATTGGATTGTTTGTGTGTGCCTTATTCTAGATGTAAAAAATACACATATAACGTGGGATCACATCCATATTATGTATGAGATTAGTCTAGGTGCTATCATTTACCTCTCTAATCACATTTTCTCTATTTTGAGTTTGGTTTAGAACTCCAGGTCTTTTCATATTAGGCATGCCGTTACTTTTACAGTTATCATCACTCGTCATTGTTTAGCTACTGAGTGTACCATCCTTATGTCAGATGTTCCTTTTACCACATTCTAGATGATTGATATCCATTCTTTTAGTGGGTCTGGGAGTCATCTTTGCATGCCCAGAATCATTATCCTGGCGCCGCTCCCTCTCCGTCCATGTCTTCCTAGTCTGCGTCCGTTTTTTCTCCTGTCGGGGTCATTCTATACCATCGTCCTCACCCTCCACCCATACAGTCTAAGGAGATTTGGACTCTTTGTGAACATGTACTGTATATGGCCTTTGAGCTCTAGGAAGACTGCCAAATGTTCCATGAGATGAGGGCATAGATGAAGTAGGATAAGTTACTATAATGATTCTGTATTTTGAGGACATGCACCGTTAGGAGCAACACCGAGACCTGATAATGGATCATATGATGCCGATGGTGGTGCTTTTCAATGATTTTTATTTACATTTTCGAGAGTTATTTAGTTATTGTACTTTAGAGAGCGGTTCTTATTATTATTCATGATCTATTTGCTTCTTTATTATACTTTATTTGTATTTGATACACTTTTATCACATTTTGTACGCACACTTGGATGTGCTTATATATATATAAATATATATTACAGTTATAATTCGTATTGTGTATCAATTCTTTCAATGCTTCTCTGTGGTGATTTTATATCTCCTCTCGTTATAGTGTTTTTTTAAAATGATATTTCACTACCTATTATCGTACTCTCTCTCATATATATTAACGTTGCAGATTTTTGTTCTGTCTCTTTACCTTTTTCAGCAAAAAAGGGGGAGAAAGTCTTTAGGAAGTGTTTTTACTTTATAGCATTAATTCAATATTTATATTCTCCCATACATCACATGTAGTTTTTTCGTGTGTGTTGGTCTATATGTAGGTCACATTATAGCATTTCATATACCTATTGCAGCTAGGTTATTCAATGTCCTGTGTCTTTTCCTTTTTAGCTTTGGGATGGACATTAGATTGTCTTAACTGCTCGACTTAGCAAATTTGGTCCTTTTCTTTTGTGTGTTTTATCCCAGAATAGCTAAAGGAGGAGATTTGTAAGGACAAATTTTCATATCGAGTCAATTTATTGTATTGACTTATTTCGGTGTCAAAACACATAGGTTGTTAGGGTGTTGTATTCTCAAGTGAAATATTAAATATAAGTAAGCGAGGTTTTCAAGACACGTTCAAAGTTTGATCTTTCCACTTGCTCATTCCCAAAATTATACATAGCCCTTTGATAAATGGGGAAAAACTTTTTTACTCTTTAAAATGATTTTTAAATTGATTTGTGAAAAAATGGGATTTTTGCAGGTCATTCTAACGACTTCTCTAAGGTTATTCGAACAAGGTCTATACCTTTGTTCGAACAAGATATCCAATGAGGATAATTTTTTCAAAGTCTATTCCTAATAGGAGGGAGGGCGTCCCAGCTGCAAAGTCTGATAAAAGACACAATAAAAAGCAAGATAAATCAACTAGGTTTTCAAACAAAAATATTACAAACACATATACAAAAATTAAGAACAAATCGCATATACACAAATCACACACAAATCAAGAAATCGCACGCAAACGTATCAAGAACAAATTGCATATATACAACACATATCCACAAACCCTTGCAAATCCATATTAGGGCTTTTTGTACCTGATTGATTGAATCTCGCCGGCGCCGGAGGTGATGAGATGTGAGAGAGCTGCGCGAGCGATCCAGAGAGAGAGAGAGAGAGAGAGGGAGAGTCGGCGTGCGACCCAGAGAGGGGGAGCCGGCGTGCGACTACGAGAGAGAGAGAGGGACGCGGTAGTACGAGAGAGAGAGAGAGAGAGAGAGAGAGAGAGAGAGAGAGAGAGAGGGACGCACGTACGAGAGACAGAGAGAGGGACGCGGATCTTTTGAGGAATTTGACGCTCCAAATTTTTGGAGCGGGGAATGAAAAAAAAAAGCCCCGCTTTTTTTTCCGTTTATCTCAGTTTTTACTCTAAAAGGGAAAATAACTAATATGTATTTGTGTCATCTATATATAAATATAAGATAAATGATTTATTTTTTATGTCAATTTTTTTTAAATTGAAATAAAAATTTACTTTCAAAGTAAAATTGACATAAATGAATATTATTTATGTCAATTTACATTTTTCTGACATAACATTCATTTTTAACCTGACATAAATGATATTTTTTCTTGTAGTGAGCGCCCTCCCCCTCCCAACTCCCCATACACCCACAGAACTCCATCTCCATGCACTCCACCAATGTCACACAGAGTTCCATATCCCATTAAATTATATATATATATATATATATATATATATACAGAGAGAGAGAGAGAGAGAGAGAGAGAGAGAGAGGATCTCATGAGGACCTCTGTTTTTATACCGCTGGTGCGGACCAATTTTGATAAAATAGTAAAAAAATATTTTTGAGCTAATTTTTTTATATAATTTTTAAACATTTCAGTAGGGCCATATACAAAAAATCAGCTCAAAATGAATTTTTGTACTATTTTAAAAAAATCGGTCAAACTTTGTGGGTTTTTAACAACTTAAAAACTGACAAAGTTTGACCGATTTTTTTAAAATAGCAAAAAAAATCATTTTGAGCTGATTTTTTTTTATGGTCCTATTGAAATGTTTAAAAATCATTAAAAAAAAATCAGCCCAAAAATATTTTTTTTACTATTTTAAAAAAATGGTCCTCATTTAGGGTTCTCAAACTGGGACCTCACTTGATCCTTTCCCTATATATATATATATATATATATATATATATATATATATATATATATAGTGTGCCTATAATTTAGGAGATAATTTCTAGGTGCACCGTTAGGTGACACATATCCGGTCCGCATTTTTAAAATGCGAACTAGTCCGCACACGAGCATTATTATATATATATATAACTTTCGTATTTCTTAACACCACTGTGGTTGTTAAGATGATTTATGCTTTTTTTTTTTCTATTTCTTTTCTCTTTTTCGTATTTTTTCTATATCTCTATTATTCTTTTTGTTGCAACTTTTTTTATGTGATACCTATATACAAGTAAGTTTACATATTTAACTTTCTTTTATTCTCAAACCTCCAACATACTGAGTTCGTTGTATATATTGCCGAAAAATTCATTTTTGCATCTTTTTTCCCTCCTCGTAAACTCATACCTGGCATATTGTTATGGAAGAAATTTGATGTGGAATTGGTTGATTAGAATTTGATGTGCAAGTAATGTGTACCTACCATTTTTCAAGATCATTAGATTCGTACCACTATATGTTTATGAAGAATTTGGCATATTTCTCACAAGGTACAAGTAGTTTAAATCAATGAGGGAAATAACTTGAACTAAGGAATGCCTAAACACATTATCATTATTTTTAACCAAATGAGCCAGCGTTAGTTTACTTGTCACAATTTCATAAACAGGGAAATGAAACCATTATAATGCTAGTTTTTAAATTGAACTAATGTATTGGTTACAGTTTGGTTGATGATACCATTAGTGGATTCCCATGATTTATGTTTTAATTTTAGTGCAAATATATATATATTTAAAGTTAATCCCTGTTGCATGTGTGCATGTGCACTGATGTGCTAAAATAATTTTAGTTCACACTGGATAAATTTTAGCACTGTCACAACCTGCTTTTTATATGACATTCCTTGAAAAGATTTGAAAGGAAGCTGGTTATGTGTATATTCTTTTGGATTTTTTTTGATAAATAAATGATGGCATTAAAAATCAACCACCAAGGGAGCGGACTCGTATACAGAAAGTATACAAAGCAATTCTTTTGGATTTTGAAAGTTGTACGATGTATAAAGGTCGCATTTGGATGAGTGTAATATGCAAATCAGTAGAGACATTTTCTCCACCCCTACCCCTCCCCATTTGTGTGACTTTGTTTACTTGGGAAGGTATTATAATACTCCGATCCAATGTTGTGTCTCTTTCTCGTGTAATTCATAATTATGAGAAATTAAATGATGGAAATCCATGTTCTAAGACCATTTCATTTAGTTTAATTGGTGACTCTCTATGAATTTAAGTTGAAGTTGGGATCACATGAAGAATAAAATTAATTAATTAAAAATGTCAACACTCCAAACTACATTGAAGTCGTTCAAACGACTTTCTCACCTCGTTCGAATGAACCTCCCCGTCGTTAGAAATGAGGCATCAAAACTAGGAGAGAGGACAACAGGGGCATGTCACGAGAAAGGTCACAAGAACGAAGCATCGAACGATAGGCCAAAGTCATCCGAACGGCTTCCATTTCATTCAAACGACCCGAACGGAGTCAGAATCCGATGAAAATGATGTCACTATTTCAGCCCTTGATGAAAACACCTGTCAACTCCTTGAGAACTGACGGATCTGATGAGCCTTTGGGTGAATTTTATATTTTAAACCAGATTTTTAGTGGGTTATTTAAGGGTGGTGTGAGAGGATGATAATTCACCACCGTTACCATCTTCCTCTCCTCTTTTTAGAGATTCCCCCATCTATTCCCGTTTCCCTAAGCCTATCCTCCATTTTTATAGTGTTACCAAGCATTCTCCAATTTAACCCCATCACCATTCTTCCACTACCTCCGTAAACTGAAAAAAAATGCTAGTTCTTCCCTCTTGAACCATAATGTTAAAGTATGTCCCTCTCTCTTTAGAACTCGAATAGGTAAGAACCTCCCTCCTTCTACACTATCTCTTACAATAACATCTTCTTGAAATCTGTCGTCTCCCACAAATACAAGTTTAGACAATTAGTTTCCCCTCTCACAAGATAGGCCTTTCGGGAAAAACCACTTCCTCAAACTCGGGGTCGTTTGTTTTTACCTCTTAAGTCTGAATCTGAACCATTCAGACTTAAGAGGTATCAAAAAGTGTTTGTTTTTTTTAAATGATTAAGAGGTTAACGGTCATATTTGCCTCTTAATGATTAAGAGGTAGAGTTAGCTCTGAAGTCTGAATCTGAAGTCTGAATCAGTCTAAATACATTCATTCAGAAGTATATTCAGACGTAAAAACAAACACATTTTTTCAGATTCAGATTTCAGACTTCAGATTCAGTGTTCAGATTTCAGATTCAGACTTCAGATTCAGATAAAAAAACAAACGCAACCTAAATCTAAAGAAGGATCTAAACGATTTCTCAAGGAGCCTAAGAAAATAAGACCATTCATCCAAGCCCTATCCTAGAGATATTTAGTAATCTTTTGGTTAGGGAAATGACTATTCAATAGCTTTGGCTTTTCCTACTACGCCTTATGCTGAAAAACACTCTGAATGCATTGTACCTATCCCCTATACTGCCTTGTCATCTGTTAAACCATAAACCAAAAACAGCCACTAGTACGGCTGCTTCTAATGCATTACTTGCTCATGTCAATCTAGACTTTCATCAATCACCAGCCATGGCAGTCCACCGTGAAGATCCAAAGAATTCTTATGCAAATATTCTTAAGCATGAGGAGACTTCCTCACGTTTAAAATTCTCATCCCTTTATCATTCAAAACTACCAAATATCTCTCACCACTTTGCTAACCTTTCGGAACCATACTACCATGACGACAAACCTGTCATCAAAATAACAGAGGAGATATACCAAGGTTCACTACAAACCTTTAATTCTAGACTTGTAGGGGGTTTGTTATTGGAAAATATCCAAACATCAATTACTATTAAGAACCTAAAGTTTTCTCTCTCATCAATTTAAAATCCCCAAAAGACATGGAGACTTAATTTTAAAGCTAAGGTTTATTATGGTTTGTTTTTTGAATCCAGAGAGGACGTGCACAAGACGTCGATGTTAGGCCCCATCAAATTGCCTGTGACGTGGTGTCCAAACTTCCCTCCATCATGTTTTGTTACATCCAATGCCCATGCTTGGGTGCGTTTTTTAGATTTTCTGGATGAATTCTGGCATCCAAGATTACTCCTCTAAATTTCTAAAGGAGTGGGTGTCCCGATTAAAATTGATAAATCTACATTGGCGCAAAAATTCGGTATGTATGCAAGAGTTCTTGTGGACATTGATTTTTCATATTATTTACATACTGTTGTGATTATTGAAAATGAAGATGTTAAGATTCCAATCAAAATTGTAATTAGAACCTCCCAACTTTTTATGAGTTTTGTGGATTAATTGGTCATCCTATTTCTGCATGTAAACTTGTTGAGAAAAGTGTGCACAAAACTTCTCCAGAAATCCCAGTTAGACTTGAGCAGTATGAAAGAAAAAAATAAAAGGGCAAGGTGAGATGGATAGTGCTTCCTTCATACCTGTTATTTCGAAGGAACATAACAAACAGTCAAATGGGTTGATTTTACAAGTTCAAACAACACAAATGAGATAAATAAAATCCCAGAGGATCCGGTCGTCTTTAGTAGAACAAAAAACAATGAATAAAATGTGGGAAAATCCATGCCTACCTCAAAATCGAAACTAAACAAAACTGTCCAGCTTGCCATCAATTCAGGGACGTTGGTTACAGTGGCGGATCCAGGATTTTGTGTGAACTGGGGCGAAAGTTTCAATAGTTGGCGGGGGTTCGGGGGTGGGAGCCCCCGAGGCGATTTTTTTTTAGGGGGGGGTCGATTTTTTTCGAGCATTTTTTGGGCTGTTTTTACTTTTTTGGGCATTATATTCATTTTCAACACTGATTGAAGTGGGAGATGATTGAACCTCAGCTTCAGATACGGTTGGTGCATTGTCTTCTCTTTTTCGTTTAAAAAATTTCTCTATTGATTCCCAATATTTACAAATTTAATTTAATTTCACATATAAATTTAATTTCATATAAATTTATATCAATTTACACAAAAATAAATAAACAGACACATATAAACAATACACAAAATAAATTTATAAATTCACATTATAAATTTAATTTCATTTTAGTATAAATAATTTTAGTATAATTTCAGTAGTATAAATATAATTTCACATATAAACAGACACATATAAACAAATATACACAAAATAAATAAATGATGAAATAGGGTTTCAACACACATAGATGCAAAATTTTTATGGAGAGCAGGGCAGCGGGTTGAAAGCAGCAAGGCAGCGAGTGGAGAGTAGCAGGACGGTGGTGGAGAGAGCGGCGGGTGGAGGGAAACGGGTGGAGAGAGCGGCGGACTCTTTAGAAAATAGGGTTTTTCTGTTACTTTGGTACGAGAGGAGAGAGAGCACCATTTTAAGTTTTTTTTTTTTTTTATTACAGATTTTTCCCTGAACTTTTAATATAATTACAAGTCACCTCCAGGTTTAATTTTTTACCAAAAAAAAAAAAAAATTTTTTTTTTTTTTTTTTTTTTTTAAAATGAACTGGGGCGGCCGCCCCGCTTCGGCCCGGGCTGGATCCGCCCCTGGTTGGTTAATCAAATGGATAAAATTAATATTGGTGAAAATTGACTTTTAAATATAATTTAAGGCGTTATGCTTCTCGTTCAAAACTTCGTCAATACTCGTAATTGTTTTATATTTCATTAGCAGTTGTAAGAGCCACTAGGAGAGACTATTCCTCCTAATTGTTTATAAATAAATTTTTATGTTTCTTAAAAAAAGATTTGAAAGAAGTAACCTCTACATAAGTGTTCTTTACAGGGCTCAAATGTTTCCCTACAAAATTTGAATACGCCCCTCATTTTTTCGATCTTTTTAAAGAGACTATAACACCCTAAAAAATAGGCTTATAATGAATATGCCAATAAACTTTATACTTTTCCAAATTTGGACAGTTGTGTTTATGTAAAAACTACGCTTTTTTTCAACTAAACTTGTAAGGACATTTTTGTCCATTATCAATTTGTATGTCGTACGCCGTTACACCGTTGAAGAAACTCAAGATTGCATCTACATCAACGGATCCGAATATCAAAGTGTCTTCAACATCATAGCCTCTCCGAGAATGAACTTGGTAAAATTTTGTTTTTACGTTCCTTAAAGTTCATATTTAGTATTGGAAATTTTTTATAAAATGTTTTTTATAAAAATAAGAAGTATACCCCGGACCGATTGCGATTGCTGCAAAGCCAGTATACCCCGGACCGATTGCGAACCGATGAAGCGTGGAATAAAAGAACCGATCCGGTCAACCGGACCGATCCGCTTCCAAGCCAGACCGGTCCGCCTGGGATAAATTCGGCCAGATCTGTTCGAGATTTTTTAGGCTCAAAGTTTTCTTATTTAAGCCAACTTTGGGGAGTTGTTTTCCAAGACTTTTCAAGACGATTTTCAGAGTCCTAAATACTCTAAGTCTTCACCTTTTTGAGTCCCAAGACTCTTTTTGATTCACACACAAAAATCTCAATTACTTTTGTGAATCTTTTGGAACCCTAGAACATAATTTTGTTATTGTTCAACCCTTGTGGAGAAGCCGTCTTTCTTCTTCATTGCTGCCCTCCTGGAAAGGGAAAATTCCAGCGGATAATCTTGTGGAGAAGCCGTTTCTCTTCTTCATTGCAGCCCTTCTGGAAAGGGATATTTCCAGCCGCCGACTACAGATCCGACACCTGAGGGTAATTCTGTGTCACTGTATTTTCATTGTAATCTGAAATTGTATGTTACAATACTATAATGAAAATAAAAGGTTTTGCCCCTTTGGGGGATTTTTCCTGAAATTGTTTGTTTTATCCTGCATGCTATATTTTATTTGATAAATCATCTAGATGCATGTTTTAGGGTTTAACTAATTCTTGGGATTAATTAAAATTGGATTTTATTTGAGAAGTCGCAATATTTCCGCTGTAGTTACTCTCTCAAAACTTTTCGATCATAATAAGTTAGCAAAATTATGATGTGAACAATCTAAATTATTATTTCATATAGGTGTATAATAGCGATTTGACACTCAATATTCCTTAATAAATTCATTTATGGTCCATTTGCCAAAGAAGTGAGCAAATACCTTGGTTGGTAAAATTTTCGTTAACGAATCTTATAATTCCCCAGGTTTGTGTTTCATTGCATTAATTTCCAGTCCGCAAATCAATTGTTAGGATTAGTATAAAACAACTTTTGTTTTTATTTTTCTGTTTCTGGGATTAGTGTAGTTTTGTTGTATATGAAAAACATAAAACCATTTTTTTATTTAAAAAAGCAAAGTTTAACTATTTTTTTTTTTTTTAAAATTGCAAAATAATTAAAAATCTAAGCATTTTGTTATATAAAACAACTTTTTTCAAACAAATTTTTCTATATAACATTTTTTATTGCATGAAAACACTTTTTCATTTGGATTTTTTAGGATTGATATCATTTTGATATTTTTGAAAAATGTAAAACCATAGTTTTTTAAAATAAAAAATGATTAATCATTTTTGATAAAGAAACTGTAAACCAGTTAAAAATGTATAAATTTGTTATATCAAATATTTTATTTATTTATAAACACTATTTTTTTATAAAACATTTTTTTATGACTATCCAAAATTTGATTTTAAAAAAAGAACTTACAATTTTTTTTATAAATATTATTTTAAAAGAATAAAACAGTTTTTTGTCATATATAAAGGTTTTCTTTTAAACAGAACAGATTTTTGATAAAATAATTTTTTCGAATGTACAATATTTGTTATATAAAACATGTTTTTTATAAAACCATTTTTTAAGCATAAAAGTTTTATTTTTATTATATATAAAACATTTTGTTGAAATAAAACAGTTTTTTATAAAACTTTTTAGTTATAGAAAACATTTTTTACAAAACAGTTTTTGTTAGAATATACATTTTACTAAAACAATGAATTTAAAAAAGTCAAAAACGTTTTTTAATATAAAATATTATTTTTATTTTTATAAACATTTTTATTATTTTTTATAAACATTTTTTATTTTTATAACAATACTTTTTTTTTAAAATAAACCACTAATTTTCTTTTTAACAAAAAGTGATGGTGGAAAAAAATTATATTAAAAAAAATCATTAATTTTTACAATATAGAAAAAAAAATTAACGAAAAGAAGGTATGCCAGTTTAGGTCGGCAACATTTTCTTTAGGGATGAGGTGAGAAATTTTTGCCACATAAAGATTGCAAATAGTGGATCCATTTGCCATGGCAAATTTTGCCAATCAAATGAACATAAAAATGGGCTTAATCCACATTTTCCATCTTTTTTTGCATGATCGTTGCAAATCATGTCTATAAAATGGACCTTTAATTATTAAACATACCATATACATAAAAATTAATCTTTATTGCATAAAAAATTAATTTAAAAGAAAAAGGATGTTAGTTCCATTTTGAGAGTTTTATAGACCTCTCATTCCATATATTTTTTAATTTATAGAGAATTGATAACTAAAACCACGAAAAAGTATAAAAATTCCTGCAAATGAATTTTAAAAGATAAAATTAAATACTTTTTTTTTTGGTAACATATCATAAGGTGTCTGGACAGCTTACGCACACCTCGACTAATCTTCATACGCGATTCGTGACTTTTACTAATCAAACATCATTATAATAATGCCAAAAATCAAATTAGTAACCAAACTCAATTCAGTTTCAATACTATTATAATAATACCCATATATCTATTAGAGCAAGACACTTGATTAACTAAATAGTTACAAAAATTCTATTTGTACTGAGGAATATATACAAAATCATTTGTACAAATTGACGTATCGTATTTATATTAATTCATACTTTGAATGAATTTAAATATAAATTAATATAAATACGATACATCAATCTATATAAATAATTCTATAAAGATCCTCCGTACGTTCCTCCGTACGTGTAGAATCACTCAAATACTTATCCTCCCTAAAAATTGGACATTGCAACTTGCAAGACATTCCGGGTCGATGATGTAATATGGACGACATTGACATCGACATCAATTTTTTTTTGGGTAAGCATAGAAATTAAATTAAAAGGCTACAACAGGATTACAACGCAATAAAACATAAGCCATAGAGGCAACAGAAAACACCATCACAAACAGGAGGCAACAAAAAGGAGGACACAGGGTCCCTGTTACATCATAGGATTTGTCAGGATCCACTGCAAGCCCACTGGCACATCTTCGATCTCAACAAAGGCCTCCTCCTGAACTTTTGCCTCGCACGCCAACCAGTCCGCACCCTGAATCATACCGGGGGTTAGCATAGATGAAATCCACACCCACAATCCTCATGAGTTCATAGCGGTCAACCCTGATATTCTCAAAGTCAGTCTCATGGTACTGAACACCCTTGAATATCTTAATTAGCTCATGTGAGCTGGTCTCCACAAGAATATCCTTCCACCCGCGCATCTTCGCCAGGTTAAGGCTGTGGTAGAGGCCTTCCATCAAGGCTCGAAGCAACGATGGGGTTCCCCTAAGGCGTCCGTAGAAACCGACCTTCCACTGACCCACATCATCAAGGATATAGCCACCAAATGAGGCAGTGCGGTATGTGGGATCGAAACAAGCCTGTAGGGCTACCCTAGTTTTACCCCGATCAGCATGGTCAAGGAGATAGATAAGGGACTCCGAGATCTCATCATACTCAGCATAGTCGTGTGTCTCACATCTCCCAAGCCTGGCCAGGCCATCCGCCCACAAGTTATTGGAGCGTCTGATATGGGTGACTTTTATATCCATTTCAGTCATGATAGCCATACATTCCTCAATGAGATTAGTCAGTGAATGGTTCTGGTGGCCCTGTCTGTTGAGGATATGCACGGCATCCAAGCAGTCGCTACGAAGTAAACACCCAGTCCAACCCTTAATTTTTGCCAAGTTCAAACCATGAATAATTCCCACGAATTCGGCCTTGATGGGGCTGTTATCTCCGATAATCTTGCCGTTGAAACCAAGGATCCACCGTTGGTCGTTGCTGCTGACCTTTCCACCAAATCCACCAAGTTTGCTAAACGGGTCATAGCTGCCATCTGTGAAAATCTCATATCCTGAAAAAGGATCATCACTTAGAGAGGTGTTAGGAATATTACTCGGACTATGGTAAGTACTAGCTTTAGTAATAGTAATGCAAAGTATCTCCCTGGTGAGGGTACTAGAGCTCGTACAAACCATATTCGGGGTGATATTACTCTTATTGAAGATGCGTTTATTACGCGCAGTCCAAATATGCCAAAGAGTAGAGATAAAGAGAATATTGCCATTCTGTACCGGATTTTCCCATATATTCTCTTTAATCCAATCAACAAAATAAGTCTTTTTATAATTATTCCACTCTTGAGGGGAGTAGGTGGTTTCCCACACAACAGTTGCAAGGTGACAGTTTCTGAGAACATGCTCAATATCTTCATCAAACGCACAAAACTCACATTTATTGGAATCAGATAGTCGTCTTTTAAATCTCTGGAAGTTAGTAAGTAATTTTTTATGAAAAATAAGCCAGAGAAAAGTTTTGAACTTTTGGGGGATTTTAAGCTTCCAAATATATTTGAACATGCTCAATATCGACATCATTTTATATTTCCACTTAATTACACCCAATGCCTTTCGTTTCAACTATGATTGTTGATTGGTCTGCATTGATTGTTTTATGTTTTAGGATTAAAGTTCATTTCAGTCTTGTATGTCATCAATAACCTCTATTCTTGGTAGACTTTTATTACTTTTGATTTCGACGGAAAAGCAGACAATTGTGTGTGGTGTGTGTGTGATTGCATGGACTAAAAGCAACTTTTATGTGGATATCAAAATAGTGAATAGGGGTATAAATCGGTTTGGGTGAGTCGGACATGTAATTGCTCATGCTCGGTTCGAATTTACTTATTTATGTTCAAGTTTGAGTTTGATTCGAATTATTTTTTTTTCATCTAGGATCGAACTCGACTCATAAATATTATGGGCCTCGGCCCGATTTCAAGCAAGCGCGATTTCAATTTTTTTGTTAAAAAAGTTTGAATTAATTTTTTTTTTGTAATTCCATCATGGACAAAATTACACATTAAAATCTAATTGATATTTCATGAAATAAAATATATAATTATCAAATGTATTAAATTAATACAAGGGAAATAAGAGTGAAAATCTACAAATGCCTATTAAATTTCATACATTTAGCAAAATTTGATCACTAACAAAGGTTTATTGTAAGCAATTATTAAATCAAATATCCGTAATGAGATTAACAATAAATCACAAAATTAAAAAATCACATGTAATCTAATGTATTATGACAAATGATTTTTTTTTTAAAAAGAGTAGTAATTGAAATAAAAGAACGAAACCTAATTAAACAATGTTAACATAAATATGTTATATTATATAAATTATTTATTTATTTATAAATATGAAGTTCGGGCTTCGGGCCCAATTCGGGCTTGGCATAGTTCCGCTCAAGCTCGGCCCGAAATTCATTCGGGCTTGACATTTTGGCTCCGGCTAGGCTCGACTCAAACTCAAATAAAGCTCGACCTGAAAATTGCACGCCGAACCGGCGGACTTCGGGCGCGACTCTCAATTTACAGGCCTAATAGTGAATGTGTAATAAAAGCGAACCGGAAGAAACTAAACCAAATGTAAATGGAGTACATCGAAAAAAAAAATTGTTAAAAAAATAAAGGATTGGTCTATCCTCATATCTCATAATGCTCCTTTCACATCCTTTTAATGTATAAAAGTATTATTATCTTTGCAGTCTTTTAATTTTCTTTTCCTAAGTTAACTTTGAAAATAAATAAATAAATAATTGCAACTAACTTTGATTAAAAAAAATACAACTAACTAATTACATCTAATTTTAATTAAAAAGACAACTAACATTCATTTAAAAAAAGGTACATCTAACTATGATTAAAAAAAAAACTATAATTAACTTTAATAAAAAAAAATACAGCCAACTAATTATAGCTAACTTTGATAAAAAAAAGTCGCAACTAACTTCAATTAAAAAAAACTGCAATTAACTTTGATAAAAAACCTACAACTAAATTTAATTAAAAAAAAATTACAACCAACTTATTACAACAATCTTTGATGAATAAAAAAAGATAACAGGCAACTTTAATTAAAAGAAAAAATAATTGATAAAAAAAATTACAACTAACTTTGAAAAAAAACTACTGCTAACTTTGAAAAAAAAGCAATTACGGTTAACTAAAATTAAAAAAATTATCATGTGTTTTTTTATTAAAAGGAATATCTAACTTTGATGAAAAAACTTCAATTAACTTTCATTAAAAAAAAAAGCTACAACCAACTTTGATAAAAAAAAAATATACAACTATCTAATTATAGCTAACTTTGATAAAATAAAAGTTTAGAGTTAACTTTGATAAAATAAAAGAAAAAGCTGCAACTAACTTTGATAAAAAAAAATGCAATTAACTTTGAATAAAAAAAAAAGCTACATTTAATTTCGATAAAAAAAGTTAGAACGAACTTTGATAAATTATCACACGTTTAAAAAAATATATAGCTAACTAACATTTTAGTATGAATTCCATTAAACAAATAAAATATGTATATTATTATTTTAGTATGAATTCCATTCCTTAAGGTTTGTTATTTCTTTCAGTCGTTATTTTTTTTAAACACATCATAATTTTTCTTTTATTTTAGTTAGTTGTAATTGTTTCTTTTCAAAGCTAGCAGTAGTTTTTTTTCCAAAGTTCGTTGTAAGTTTTTTTATCAAAGTTTTTTTAATTAAAGTTACCTGTTATCTTTTTTGTATTCATCAAAGCTAGTTGTATTTAGTTGGTTGTAATTTTTTTTAATTAAATTTAGTTGTATTTTTTTTTATCAAAGTTAACTGCAGTATTTTTTAATCAATGTTAGTTGTAATTTTTTCCTCTATTTTGTCAAAGTTAACTCTAAAGTTTTTTTTTTAAATCAAAGTTAGCTATAATTAGTTGGTTGTATTTTTTTTAATAAAAGTTAACTGCAGTTTTTTTTAATCATTGGTAGATGTACCTTTTTTTTAAAAAATAAAGTTAGTTATTTTTTTTAATTAAAATTATATGTAGTTAGTTGGTTGTATTTTTTTTAATCAAAGTTTGTTATAAATTTTTATTTATTTATTTTCAAAGTTAGCTTAGGAAAAAAAAGTTAAAAGACTTAAACGATAGTAATGTCTTTATACATTTTAACGGAGAGTTGGGTGTGTGTGTGTGTGGGGGGGGGGGGGGGGGGAGGGAGCATTATGGGGTGTAGAGATAGATGGTCCCAAAATAAAAAGTAGCAAAACTAGAATGTATGGTTGGAATGTCGATGGAGTTTCTGGTGAGGGATTGGATGTTTGGGCATTAGCTTGGATGATGGGTGTACCCATTTTGACTTGCGTTTCGCTGGTCTTTGTGTTTGACGGTGGTTCGGTACATTGTGATGTTTTGTGTTTTGGTGATGGTTTGATACCTTACAGTGTTGTGACGTTGTGGTGTTATGACGTTTAGTTGCACTGTTTTGTCAATTTAGTGTTATATCTCCAACGACGAGTGTTGCGATACTGCATTATTTTATAGGAATTTCTTTTTGCAGTGGTGATTGGTGGATTGTCACCTGCGTGCCCTGCTAGATGTAGACTGTTTTGACAATTTTGTTGGGTTGTTGTAAGGTCTTTGTCCAATTTGTTTTGGACGTGTGTTGTTCTAGCCTTTGGGCTTTTTGTTTTTGTTTTTGCGTGTCTTGGGCTTATTGTACATCTTTGGGGGTTTAATATAATTATATTTTACCAAAAAAAAAATTGGAATATAAAACGAATTAGAGTACGGAGTATTTAACCTCTCTAGGATTTTAAAGACGTGCACGTTATTTAATTGATTTAAATTTTCTCTTAAGACCATCTTTAAGGTATTTGTGCATTTTTGTACCTTCAAAATGCTTAAATGCCATTTTACTCCCTTAAAAGTTATTTTACTCAAAGACAATAAGTAAAATAAGACTCGCGCGGTAAGTGATGTGCCGTATGAGCCTAGTATTACCACTTTTGGGTTAGAAAAATTTGTTGAATTTTGAATTAATTTTTCTTTACTGAAACACTTTTGCAAATATGCCAACGCCTCTTAAGAGACAAAAACAAAAAATGAGTAAGTAAAAATAGCATTTTGCATATATGCGGACCGCTATGGTGATGGTCTTAGGCACAAGAACGAGCAAATGAAAGTAAATGCGAATTCGATTTTGAGGTTCTTTTTGTTTGTTTTAGCGACTTGAGTATATTTGTAAAATTGTAGCATTCTTAGACAAGAATCTTATTGCCAAATTAATATATTTGTCTGAAAGTAGTTAAATCATACAACATTTAAAATGTTTGGATGTGTCAATCACGACATGGGAAGTCGGAATATAGAAAAAGAAACTTAAAAAAATAAACTTAATCAAGCCATTGTAGTAAAAGTTAAATGAAATTGAAAGACATCATATAAATTTAAGTAAATGAAAATATAAATGATTCTGAAAGTAAATTGAATTTAAAATATTCGTAAAAGTGAAAATTTCAAACTACTCCTAGAGTCGAGGCTTATTGAATGGGCTTAAACTAATGTAAATAAAAGTGCAAGTATAGAAAACCATTTTTGACCAATCAGGAGAGTAATCTCTTAAACCTTAAAGACCATTTTCCTAATATTTCTTTTTTCCAGGTTGAGAGGGTTTTAACACCCTGGTGAACTGAATGAAAACGAACTAAAAGTAAATGAGCAAACCTAAAAAAATAAGTAAAATATATATTTTTAAATTAAAAAATAGTAAAACTAGAATTTAAAGGAATTTCAACTTATCATGCAGTGTGTTAGAAAAGTTGCTTTCAAGGTGCTTCTTAATAGAGAAGAATGCTGCGAGCTCAAACCTGAGAGAGGCCTTCGATAGGAGGATCCGCTGTCTCAATACCTTTTTTTATTTTTTCAAGATGTGTTATTTATAATGCTTATGAGTTCAACGTCTAGAGGCCTTATCTCAGGGATTAAGATAAACATAGGATGTTGCCCTTTCTCGCCTCTTCTTTGCAAATAACTCAATCCTCTTTCTCCAAGACGAGTCTTCTGAATGCATGCAGGTCTTTAATATACTCCACCACTATGGCTTAGCTTCTGGACAAATTGTGAACTTTCCTAAATCTGGAGCTTGCTTTTCCTCGAACACTAGTGAGGGGGTCAGAGAAACTATATGAAATCTTCTCCAGGTTAGTGAAATGAATCCTAAAGATAAGTATCTTGGCTTTCCTTCCTCTGGGGCCGTTACAAAAAAACATTCATTGTCATTCATTCTTGATAAGGTGGCTAAGAAATTGAGAGGATGGAATCAACTTCTTGTTTCCTCGGGTGGCCGAAGTGTTCTAATAAAATCTGTAATTCAATCTATTCCCACTCACATCATGTCTTGTATCCTCCTTCCTAAGTCTCTTTGTAACAAGAATAAATCTATGTTGAGCACATTTTGGTGGGGAGGATCCAATGAGATATTTAAAATCCATTGGTCTAAGTGGTCAAAACTCACTCTTCCCATTAATCAGTGATGATTAGTCTTTAAGGACTTATCATATTTTAACAAAGACCTTTTAGCTAAATAAGGATGAAGATGGACTAGAAATCCCAATGCTCTTTGGGTCAGGAACCTCAAATCTATTTTGTTCCCTAAAACATCCTTTGTTGAAGCTAAGAAAGGTAACAAGCCCTCCTGGATATGGAGCAACATTCTGGAGGGCCAAAAAATCTTAGTTAACGGGCATCATTAGCATGTAGGAGATGGGACATATATCAATATATCGGATATCAAATGTGTGGCCATCCCTCCCTATGTTTTTATCCATCTGCATCTCAGGAGTCGGCGCTTGCATACGCGGTGGAGAGAGAGAGAGAGAGGTCTCACGCCCTTTATAGGAACGCTTCGACCAACGTTGATGTGGGGTTATGTAAAGAGATAGAGTCTCCAGTCTATTTTTGCACAAAACAAGCAAAAGAATATGTTTCCGCCTCAAGAAAATGGCATCAAAGACAAATCGATGCTTGTGAAACCAATTAGAGCAGAAGGTCGGGGGATAAGTTACGGAATATGAAGGTATTGAAAATCCATCCCGCACTTTCGGTCTCTCATGGCCTTATGTTAGTATTCTCCTTTATTTATCCGTGAAGTGTGTGTGTGTATAAGTGGAGATCGAAATCGCTTGACTCGCATAATAGAAAAGACGGATTGAGGTCATCCATAGAAGTGTTCTCAAAATAATAATTAGAAATATAATTTGTGCACTTATCGAGATATTGATCGTTATGATGAAACGATAATATGTGTTAGACAAGATGCAAATATGGATCAAAAGTATGATATATATCATTAATATATGAATAAAGTAGGAAAAAAAAAGAAAAATAGGAAAATAGGACTCGGGTCTCGAGTTTTATCCCGAGACGCCTACATAGCCTATAAAGGCATCAAAGTCCACGTAGTTCGCATGTGACACGAGGGTGGAAGTTAATCCCATAAATTCAAACATGAATTTTATTATATGTGTGTGTAAAAAAGTGGTTTTTTAGTTTTGAGAAAATGTGGTGAAAAATTCTGTTGGAGTTTATAGGTTTACCCCTATTTTTCTTGTTTTGGGTTTTTTTTATTAAAAATATATTATATGCAATATTACTAATAAAGGATTGAAGATTAATATATGTATGATCTAAAGTAAAAGAAAAATTAATAACTTGTATAACTAATGCAAAAATAAAGAAATTTAAAGAGAGAGAAGAATATTTGGACCTTCTTTGGAGACTTGGAGATTGATCTTGATTGATGATGAGATCCCTTGCAAATGGGTGAAGAATGTAGGGGGATTAACTAAATTGGGTGTGAAAGTGATGGAAATGAAAGGTGGAGAAAGATTTCAATTAAGGAAACCTCGGTAACTTAGGAAGAATGTTGCTGAGATCACTGAAGTTGATGTTCCGGAGGTGCCTTTGAGGTGAGCTTGTGCTCTCCTTATATAGGGTCAAGGGACTGCCGATTGACACTGTCCTTACCCTGCCTGTCAGTTGGTAACCCTAGACACATTGCCAATAGGAAAGGAAGTGGACCTGACAATTAGCAGTTTCGTGCAGATTTTCTAGATAAAATATCATAAAACGCAATATATAAGTCCAAATCGTGCACGGGGCATACCATTGGAAAGTTTATTCGGAGACCTTTGAGAATTATTAGGCTGAACCCGAGTTCGGGAGTTGACTTTGGGTCAAATGGGGCTCGAAAGTGCCTGTCGATCATTTGGACAAGAGATCGTCGGACGACAATGGATCCTTTGTCCAAATCATAAGTTTGAATTGCACATGGGGTAGACCGTTGGAAAATGTATGAGAGTCACTTCGTTGTTTCAAAGAGATTTGTTCGGTTTGGAGAGTTGACTTTGATCAAATCGGGCCCAAAATCTCTCGGTGACCCTTCAGAGTAAAACGGGTCATCCGTTCGTATATTTAGGCTGATTTTTGTACGGGACAAACCATTGGGAATGGTATTCGTTTACCTTTGAAGATTTGTTCAGCCTCGTTGGAGTTGAAGAGTTAACTTTGGTCAAATGGAGTCCGAGAGCGTCTGGTGTCCTTCGAATCAGTTTTTAGGGGAATTGGATAGTTTGTCCAATTAGTTATGTCGTTTAGTTCATGGATCACAACGTTGGAAAGGGGTTTCAGTGCCCTTCAAAGATTCATGGAGTTTTTTCTCTAACGATGAAGTTTATTTGGGTCAAATCGGGGCCTGGAAGCCCGGTGGCCTTCAAATCTATTTTTGGTAGTAAATTGGTGTGACACCCCGCCTATTAAAATATCGGGTGGCCAAATCATTATCAAAATAAAATGTTGGTCTCATATGGCTCATTCTTAGCATGATTGTCAAAAACTTTTTAAAGTTATTAACCACCTACTAATTTAATTAGACCGATGCCAAATTTTAACTTTCATTAATAATCAACACGTGAAACTAAAATAATAAATAAACCATCAACACAAACTGATAACTGAATTCAACACAGATGAATAATATAAATAAATATGATTGAATAAACTATCGGTTCAACAAAAATACAACAGTAGACTTAAACCATAACTTGGATACATAAGGTCACATAAATCACTGAATACTAAAACTAATGGCGACATGCCGAAATGAGTACTGAGGCAAAGTCCCTACACTAGGAATAAATGAATGAAGCGTCTATAGCAAAGTCCTGTAACTTCCACATGAGCTGCAGCTGCGCATCCCTAGATAGAATTCTCAAACTGGGAATCCCTGTGGCGGGAAACCTCAAAGGTTCTAAATATTTTTTGACACGGGTTAGCATAAGTAAAACATTTTGAAAATATTTAGCAAGTACCTAAATTGTAATAATTAAATATGCAGGCACACTCCTCATATTTAAGCTAGTGTCGCACTCTCTCTTGAGTTATAACTCACCCCTCATATAATGTTCACACCTAACACCTGCCTACTAACCTTCCTAGTTAAGCTTCCCCACCTAACTAGCCGCATCGCACCTCTTTCTACCACATTACTCTAACCCGAGTATTCTTACTTTGATTATTAAGTTATCTTATTATTAACTTATTAATCGATTCAACTATATTAAATTGTATAACATTAACACGAGTTATATAGTAAACCCCTTTTTAATTCATATAGCTATCACACAAGTTATATTAGAAACCACTTTTTAAATCATATAACTTTCACGCTAGTTATATAATAAATATATTCACACATTGTATTAATCCTATATATAATTATCTACACACATTATATACGTACTAGTATACTACAACATACAAACACATGTTCAGTATAATAACCATCCTCCTAAGTAATAACTTACCGCATGTTTTCTTTAAAATGCTATCATGCCCCACGCATGCTCAATCTAACCCGACCACCTCAAGTCGGACTAGCTCACACTGAACTTGGAAAAAAATAATAACCGTAGGGGAGGCGGTCATATTCCTTCACCGAATATGAAACCGAATCATACCCAAAGAGGTTCACCTATGAAATAAATCACGCAATATAAAAATAGGCGATTTGACCTGGGGACTATACTCTCCATGCTCCTCGAGCCAGGGACCACATCGCACAACCTCCGATGATAGGACTAGAGGAGTATGCTTTCACATAAATATTATTCACACCGATATTTATACATCATACAAATATATATATATATATATATATATATATATATATATATATATATATATATATATATATATATATATATATATATATATATACTATAACAATATATATTTAAAAAGTCTGGCTAATCTCGTGTTTAACACCCGTAGCACTAGCCCAAGAATACCCAAGTCTATACCCCGACTTGTAACTCAATTAATCGCACATTAATTAATTTTTTTTATTAAAGTAGGTCATATAACTACAATACCCCGACTCACTCAGTCGATCTGTATCTTCCTCTCTTAAAATTTATTACGCAATATCCCACTATTTAATTTGACATCCCTATATAAATTTAATACTCATCAATTTATTGAACCGGCTACCCCGTGCTTAAATCCCATAGCATCCAACCTAAAATTTCCTAGTCAAATCGCCTGCTCGTAATGAAATTTATTTCCACTTAATTAATTATATCCCAATGGTGTCATTCAACCATAAATCCCACACTCTTAACTTTTTTGTATTTTCCTTTTTGAATTTATTACTCCAAATTTCAATTATTTAGATCGACACCATATCTAAATAAAATACACCTTAAAATTTCACCTCCCAAGGCCCTAAATATTCTTCCCTCAAATTTTGTCCACTTATTAATTCTTTAAAAATACAATCGAAAAGAAAAACCAGGTTCTTAATAGTGGTGCGCAAATCCCCTTACCATCGTTCGAACAAAATCATGTGTCGTTCGAATGACTTTCACCGTCGTTAGAACTACCTGGTAATTCCCGCCGTCCATCGTCTTCCTCGGGTGCTATTTCACCATTGAAGCCTTCTCAAGCTTTTAAGCCCATACTAGTTTGTTATCCCAGTACATAAAACCATTTGTTTCAACCTTAAATCCTTCTTTAAATCAATAAGACCATGGTTAAAACCTCTAAACATTGGACCTGCACCCCACCATGTTCTATATGATGTCGTTTCACCATTAACATTGATCTAAGCTTCCTATTTCAATCTAGAACTAACCGTCACCGATTCATATTTTTTTCCCACAATTATTACTCCATTGTATTGACTGAATGGTGCATATGCAACCCTAAATTATCCCTGGTTTACAACATTCCTACAATGAGTTTGTAGAATAGTTATATACAGAGATTCTAAATTTTTTCCCCAAATACGTTTTCCCCAACATCAATTACACATTATAAATTCCCGGGTTTCTAACACAGTCCATATTCCTACGTTCATGAATCATATTGACCCTCAAATTAACCATTAAATTAAACAACATGTTAAATTCCTCAAAACCCTTATTTTATACAATACTTCACCCAAAAACGTAAACGGTTTAAACCCACCATAATATGAATTGCAAAATAGCAATTTAAATGGAAGAAAGTTTAACTACTTGCCTAGATAAATTCGTAGAGTCTGATTCCGTTGATGAAGATGATTGATTTGACTCCCAAAGGTTCCCAAAGTTCTCCCTCTTTTGTTCTCTGCAATCCTAAGGTTTTCTTTGTGAGTTGTGTCTGCCCCAACATCTCTAATTTGGGTTTTATAATATTTTTCCTTTAGAGTTGTGTCCACTTCAAAACCTTAAATTCAGCTTTTTCTAATGCTAATCCCTAAATGAGACTTGTGGGCTAATTTAAAATGGCTCAAACACCCCCGTGTGAGCCCAGTTATGCCTAAAAATGCCCCAAGACCCAATTACTACACCCGGATACTCTTTTCTGACTATCTCGACCTATTCGGAATCAACGGTGCGTTCAGAATCCCCATCCGAGTCACTTTACTAAAATTTCCAACCTTGTCCTGAAATTACGACACATGTAATTTAAAAAATATAACTCGAATTAATTAAGTGTTAATTCACTAATTTAAATATATCCTCCTGATAAATTTAAATCTTTTATCATCAAATTAATTAAATTCTAAATCCTCAGAAATACGGGGTGTTACATACTTCCCCCATTACAAAGGAATTTCATCCTCGAAATTAAAATGAGTCTAGTACTCCAAGCCTCGAATACTTCCTTACTCACATGCTCCTAATATTGCCACACATATCTCTACCCCTTTTAATCGTGAATTATATTAAAATTAAATTAATTACCTAGGGCGTCCATACACCCTGTACCCATGCTTAAATGCACAAATGTTACCCACCTCCACTAGCCTTAAACCGTCATATAACTTTAAAATCATAGTTATTTTCACATTTGTATATATTAACCAAGGTACCAAAACTATGTGCTAATAACCAAACATCTCCCCACTTCCAACGTTGCGCTAAGTTTCATGTGTGATACATTTCGCAAAGATAAATCCAAATAAGGAGCCCCCACCCCCATTACACTACTACCTAACATTGTTAGTCCTTAAGATCCGTTGGGCCCTCAGTCCATTGCACGTACCCTCCAAATTCCCGTCTCCTAACATAAAAGTATACTCGTCCACTCTCATGTTATAAAAGACATTATATAATGTAGCTCCCCTTACTATCACTAGTTTCTTAGCATGAACATGTCACGAGCTATATCTCCCCGCTCGATAATAAAACTATCCACCCTGGATCCCTTCACTAAATGTCCCTACTCATCGGGGTCAATTATAACAATTCAAACACTTTCTTATAAGTCTATCATGCAACACACCATAATCATATATACACGTATATATAGATTAGACCCTCTTTCAGGTGATAACACAAGAAAATCATACCTCTGAATAGCGAACACAAAGTCTCACCAAATTATATACTATAGCCTAAACATCCCAGCATAAATATCACTATATCTCGTACGTAACACACTTATCTCAAACTCAGCCCACACTCTCAGTGTGGTTATATCGTACTGGTATTCTTGATTACCCCAAAATTTGAAATTTGATTCTTCTCGATACTTCCCTACCCTTTAACTTATGGTACAAAGGTTTTCTAAGTGCTTCCTTTACAGCACTACCTGGCTCTCCTGGCCATATATCGTAATAGCTCGCAGCTTAAAGTGTTTCCTCTACACATTCAATAATTTAACATTTTAAAACTGATGCTCTAGCATCCAACATTGTCTCACCACTCCCAACGTTTATTAAGGTCCATGTGTGTAACGTCCCGCAACGAAGTTTAAAAGAACTTTCCCCAATGCACTATTCCCTAGTATTGTCGATCATCGAAATATGTGGTTCCAAATAACATAACTAAGATATCACAAATTATGTCTCCCGACACACAAATCAAATCTTCCATGCCCAGGTCTCTCCAGGAATCCCACGATACAACGCTCTCATTATCACTAAGTTCTCAGCGCGTAAATAATAATGAACTAAATAACTTCACTCAACGATAATTTCGATATACCCTCAATCACATATGTAAAAGTTCTACGCACGTGGATCCAATATAACTAGATAACTGTACTCTCTGAAGTCTATCCATAAAAATATCGTCGCAAGGTTGACCCTCTTTTAAGTAAGACATCGTAAAAATATACATCCTGCCCCGAAACGCGAACACAATAGTCCTGCTGTAACTGCCCACCATCGCTTAATATTCCGTACCAAGGACAAAACCATTCCTTAAATATCACCTCGCAAAACGAGCTAACCTCATAAAATGTGCCCTCTCAGTGTCCACACCTGCTCCCTTGTAGATGGAACTAAAGAGATTCCCGCTACTCGATGGTAATTATACACACACACTATAGTGATATTAACGATACCTCTACAAAACCGATTTCTCATGAGAATCTAGTACTAATAAATTACTGTGATTCACTCGTGTCACATAAAATAGACCCCAATTATCTCGGGATAAAACTCATACTTTCAATTTTCAATAGCACTAGAAGTTCAAATGGTTCTTGGACATAACACCCTCCTCCCAACCAAACCAAAACTTTTGATAACTGTTGCCCTTACTCGGTATCCCATTTATGTCCCCCAATTCATTGTGGGCAATATTCACACATGTGTTCATACTCTTTACACATAAGATACATCTCCTTGTCATTACCCTTTCTCTGGTCCCACTGTCCATGTCAGGGTTGTCCTTCTCACAGACCTGGTAGTCTTTCACCTAATTGCTACCCCAGTTGTTCCTTTGGCTCCGCTAGCCCTATGGGACTCGTTGCTAGCCTTAATGGTTCCGAAAGAATTCACCGTCACTTGGTTGGAATTCTATTAATCTGAATGTACTCTACTGGGTATACCCTCCTATGGTTCCTTACTCGAACTATTAAATCCAATCTTACCCTTCATTTCGATTCTCCAACTCTCTTGACTCCTTTCTCAAAAAAGCGCTGATATTAATGACCACGGTGACTCCCATCACGGTTTCCGTTCTCAACATATTCCATAGCTTCTACTTAGCCTCTCCCCCTTCAGTCCTTCTAATAGCCCTCACTCGTCGCCTAAAGTTATTCGGTGTACAAAGCCTAACCGAACTCATATATGAATCGCTCCAGCTATACTTAATAGCAGAAGAATATACGTAGCATACGTAGAGGAATACAACAATCTTATGAAAAGGCTCTATATCAAAGAAATCTAAGTGGAAATATAACAAGCCGCACAGATCCTAAGGACTCTAGAACCTGATGCTCTGATACCATTTGTAGCACCCCGCCTACAAAAATACTAGGTGGCCATCCCGTGATCAAAATAAAATGTTTATCCCATATGGCTCATTCTTACCATCACTGTCGAAAACTTTTTAAAGTTACTAACCACCAAGTAATTTAATTAGACTGGTGACATATTTTATCTGTCATTAATAATCATGCGAAACTAAATTAATAAACAAACCATCAATACAAATTGATAACTGATTTCAACACAAATGAATAAAAAAAATAAAGATGATCGGATAAACTATCAGTTCAATAAAAAATATAACTGTAAATTGATATCATAACCTGTATACACAAGGTAATATAAATCGTTGAATACTAAAACTGACGGCGACATGCCCAAATGAGTACCGAAGTAAAGTCCCTACACTTGGAATGAATGATTGAAGCGTCCATAGCAAAGTCTTATAACTTCCACATGAGCTACAACTGCGTATCCTTGGATATAATCCTCAAACTGGGCGTCCCTATTTCTTGATGCCGAAAAGGTTTTGAAAAATATTTTGACACGGGTCAAAGCCTAAGTAAAACATTTTGAAAATATTTAGCAAGTAGCTAAATCGCAACAATTAAATATGCATGCATACTCTTCATATTTAAGCTAGTGTCGCACTCTCTATTGAGGTATAACTCACACCTCATCTAATGTGAACACCTAACGCCTTCCTTCTAACCTTCCTAGTTAAGATATCCCACCTAACTAGCTGCATCACACCTCTTTCTACTAGACTACTCTAATCCGAGTATTCTTACTTTGATCATTAAGTTATCTTCTCATTAACTTATTGATCGATTCAACTCTATTAAATCATGTAACATTAACACGAGTTATATAGGAAACCCCTTTTTAATTCATATTAATATCAAACCAGTTATATTAGAAACCACTTTTTAAATTATATAACTTTTCGATAAGTTATATAAGAAATACATTCACACTTTGTACTAATCTCGTATATAATTATCTACACACATTATATACGTACTAGTATACTATAACACATCCACACACATGTTCAGTATAATAACCATCCTATGGAGTAATAACTCATCAGATTCTTTCTCTAAAATGCTATCATGTCCCATACATGCTCACTCTAACCCGTCCACCTTAAGTCGGACTAATTCACACCGAACTTGGGCAAAAATAATAAGCGTAATGGAGGCGGTCATATTCCTTCACTCAAAGTGAAACCGAATCATACCCAAAGTGGTTCACCTTTGAAATAAATCATGCAATATAAAAATAGGCGATATGACCTTGGGACTATACTCTCCCTGCTCCTCAAGCAATGGGATTCACCCACATCGCGCAACATCAGATGATAATATTAGAGGGGTATGCTTTCACATACATATCATTCACACCGATATTTATACAACAATCAAATATATATATATATATATATATATATACACACACACACACACACACACACACACACACACACACAGAGAGAGAGAGAGAGAGAGAAAGTCCACCTAATCTCATGTCTAACACTAGTAGTACTATCCCAAGAATACCCAAGTCTATACCCCGATTGTATCTTAATTAATCGTACATTAATTATTATTATTTTTATTAAAGTAGTGTCACTCAACTACAATACCCCAACTCACTCATTCGGTTCGTAACTTCCCCTTTTAAAATTTATTACGTAATATCCCACTATTAAATTTAACATCCCGAGATAAATTTAATACTCGTCAATTTATTGAACCGACTACTTCGTGCCTAACTCCCACAATATTCGGTCTAAAATATCCGAGTCAAATCCCCTGACCCTTAATTAAATTTATTTCCACTTAATTAAATTTATCCTAATGGTGTCACTCAACCATAAATCCCTGACTCCTAACTTTGTCTGAATTGTCCTTTTTGAATTTATTACTCAAAATTCCAATTATTTAGATCGACACTATATCTAAATAAAATACACCTTAAAATTTCACCTCCCAAGGCCCTAAATATTCTTCCCACAAATTCTGTCCACTTGTTAATTCTTTAAAAATACAATCCAAAATAAAACCCAAGTTCATAAGAGTTGTGCGAAAATCCCCTTACCGTCATTCGAACGGAACCAGGTGTCGTTCGAATGACTTTCACTATTGTTAGAACGACGTCGCTGGTCATTCTAACGACCTGGTAATTCCCGCCGTCCTTCGTCTTCCCAGGTGCTATTTCACCATTGAAGCCTTCTCAAGTTTTTAAGCCCCTACTAGTTTGTTATCCCAGTGAATAAAACCAGTTGTTCCAACCTTAAATCCTTCTTTAAATTAATTAAGACCATGATTGAAGCCTCCAAACATTCGACCTTCACCCACTGTCTACTACATGCTGTTGTTTTGCCATTAACATTCATCCAAGTCCCCTATTTAAATCTAGAACTAACCCCCAGTGATTCATATTTTTTTTTCACAATTATTATTCCACTGTATATATTGAACAGTGCACATGCAACCCTAAATTATCCATGGTTTATAGCATTCCCAGACTGAGTTTGTAGATTAGTTCTATACATAGATTCTAAATTTTTTTCGCAAATACGTTTTTCCCAACATCAATTACACACTATAAATTCCAGGGTTCCTAACACAGTCCATATTATTATGTTCATGAATCGTATCGACCCTTAAATTAACCAATAAATTACACAACATGTTAAATTCCCTTATTGTATACAATACTCCACCCAAACACGTACACCGTTTAACCCACCATAATATGAATTGCAATACCACAATTTAAATGAAAGAAATTTTAACTACTTGCCCAGATAAAGTCGTAGAGTCTGATTCCGTTGATGAAGATGATGAATTTTACTCCCAAAGGTTCCCAAAGTTCTCCCTCTTTTCTTCTCTACAAGCCTAGGGTTTTCTTTTTGAGTTGTGTTTACCCCATCCTCTCTAATTTGGGTTTTATAATATTCTTCCTTTAGAGTTGTGTCCACTTAAAACTCTTAAATTTAGATTTTCTAATGTTAATCCCGAAATTAGACTTGTGGACTAATTTAAAATCGCCCAAACTTCCCCTTCTGAGCCCGATTATGCTTAAAAATGTCCCGAGACCCAATTACTACCCCCAAATACTCTTTTCTGACTATCTCAACCTATTCAGAATCAAATGTGCACTCAGAATCGCCATCCAAGTCACTTTACTAAAATTTTCAACCTTATCCTCAAATTAAAACATGCGTAATTCAAAAAATATAACTCGAATTAATTAAGTCTTAATTCACCAATTTAATTAAATCCTCCAGAGAAATTGAAATCATTTATCACCAAATTAATTAAATTCTAAATTCTCAGAAACACGGGGTGTTATGATTGGCTCGTTCATCTCCACCATTATGATGATTCGTGGACGGGTTAGGTCGTTAAAAAGGGGATTCAGTTCGTTTTGAAGATTCATTGAGCTTTCATTCTAACTATGAAGTTGAGCAGAGTCTAACGAGACCCGGGTTTGTCTGGTGAACTCTAGATCAGTACTCGAAGTGTGGCCTAGGGTTAATGGTGAACGGGGAGGTGCTAGGGACCTAAGGAAGGATTTGAGAGTTGATAGAATGTGGGGTCTACAAAATGGCTCCCCACTTTGAAAGGGTTTAAAATATATTTTATGAAACCTCCAAAAGTGAAGAAAACTAGAGTTGTTGTGCTTATATGCCCCCAGTCTAGAGAGTTGAAAGCTGGTAGAATAAGAGAGCTAATGAAAATAGAAGAATTTGAGATGATTTTGTGCATTCCTACTTCTCACAGAGCGACCAAAGACACTTTGTTTTGGCACTATATAAAGAATGGGGTTTAGAAAGTGAAATCGGGGTATATAGAAACGACCAAAATTCCAAATGAGGAGGAGAAAATGCTGAACACATCCTGCTGCTAATAGGAGTATGCTACAATGGTTCTCGAGTATAATAGATAGAGAGGAATTCGTTTCTTTAGAATCCAAGTCTTAAATCCATATTGGCCTGCTTTTGGTTTATTTGGTTGAATAGGAATAATATTATCTTTAATGGAACCAGTCGTCCTATCAACATAATAGTTGATAACTTTTCCAGCATGCAGGAATCGTGGAAGGATAACATTTCCTATTCAATTGATAACTTTATTCTGGATAGGTCTTCAATGCACCAGAGCTCTCAGCGGGTCCTTCCTATCCCAAATGTTCCACAATTCAAAGTTGACGTTGATTTCTCCCATAACACCAAAACAGCTGCGATTGGTGCTAGCCTCCAAGATCCAAATGGTCACTTTATCATGGGTTTCGTAAAATCAAACTTGTTGCCTTTGCTTTGTGCAGTGAAGCCATGGCTATACATGAGGCCTGCCTTGTTGCATCCAAGTGGTGTGATATAAAGTCTATCATCATTGTCAGTGACAATATAGAACTCATCAACTGTTGCAAAAGATTAGGCGTGGCCCATTGGGAGATTAGCTCGATTATTGCTGACATTTGGTAGACAACTTATGTTGGGATGTGACCTTTCATGGGTGTTCCTAGGAGGTTTAACACTGTTTCTCATGGGATTTGTCAAAATCCATACACTTTTCTCAGTTATGGTTGGTTTGTTTCTCCTTCTGAGCAACTTTATTAGTCGTTATCAATATAATAAATGTCTCGGCCTTATTTCTGGTTAAAAAAAGAGTACGGGATATTATACCCCTATAGGATTCTAAAGTTATGCATGGTATGTAGCTGATTTAAATTCTCTCAAGAGCATTTATAAGGCATTTGTGTTTTTTTGCACTCTCAAAAATGCTAACATGTATTTTTATTCCTTTAAATACTTGATTTTCTCCAATACAACAAGTAAAACAAGGCTCGCTTGGCAAGTAAAGTGTCGCAAGAGCGAAATTTTATCACTTTTCTAGTTAGCAAAATTAGTTGAATTTCGCAAATATGTCGACCACTCTGTTGATGGTATAAGGTACAAGAACAAAAGAATGAAAGTAAATGTAAATATGATTCTAAGTTTCTTTTGGTTTATTTTGGTGACTTGAGTATATTTGTAACGTTGTAGCATTCTTAGTGATTAATCTTATTGAAAAATTAATATAATTGTCTCAAAGTTGTTAAATCTCACCTTTGAAAATTTTTCGATGCCTCAATTATGACATGAGAAGTCAGAATGTAGAAATGAACACTTAAAAATTATACCTAATTAATCCATTGTAGTTAAAGTGAAATGAAATTAAAAGACATCAAATAAATTTATGTAAAAAAAAAAGATAAATGATTTCGAGAGTAAATTGAATTTTAAATACGGGTAAAAATATAATTTTCAAATTAGTCCTAACTATTTCAAGAGTAAATTCTTATTCAATGGACTTAAAGTGCAAGTCTAGACACCCCTTTTTACACCCTCAAGACCCCTCCAGATAGTCAAACTTAGTCTCTTAAGGATTTGGGAAAAACTCGATGATTAATAATGTCACTTGGACAATCATGAGAGTAATCACTTAAACCCTAATGACCCTTTCCTAAGGATTATTTTTTCTATAGGTTGAAGAGGATTCTAACCCCCAAGTTACCCATAAGGTCGTTAGGCACGGACAATGGACATTTTGGCTACTCGGTCTGCCGTAGGGAACTTTTGGTCATTCGATCATGCCCGACATATGGATTATCGACCATCTTATCAAGCCAAATCCCCTATAAATACCATCCTCCACCCATCTGCCACATGAGGGCAAATTTTGGAGATAATAGTACGTTCTTCATTCTCTATCTTCTTAAAACCCCCAAAGTATGGTTTTCCTATTAGAAATCCTCCCTAAAAGTCAAGTCGTTACTTTAATTCAGAAAATATCATTATACACAACTCTTAAAGGCATGAAAACCTCACATAGATAATAAGACCAAAAAATAATTTTCAAGACTGAACCTTGCGAAGTGAAGAAGTAATCGTGTGGTGTAGCACGTAGGATAACTAGATTTTTATTTGAATAATATTATTTTAAGAAACTGAAAGACTAAGGGGTGGTGCTCCTATATAACACCACCCTCTTTTTTTTCCTTGAACACTCTATTAAATTGTATACGTTGAATTGCCTACTACGATTATGTTGGCTCACTCTCACCTAATTCCATCTAAACAAGTCTAACATTTGTATACGTATATCCAGGGGCGTAGCCATGTGGAGGGCTAGGCCGGGCTCAACCCCGGGTCACTTTAAAAAAAAAAAATCGTGTAAATTTTAAGGTTCAATACATTACCGTCCACCCAATAAATAAAAAAGTTAGCCCGCCCAAACAATCAAACCTCAATGATCCACTTCATAGACAAAAAAAAAAAACTATACGAACCATTATTTTGGGCATTATTTTTGGCGCCTATATTTTTTAATTAACATTATTGTTCATTATTTTTAAGTAAATACTCAAAAATAACCTCAAAAAAATTCGGCTAGGGGGCTCCCACCGCCAAACCCCCAGAAATCAGTGTTAAGTCAACCCACCCAAATAAATTCCTAATTACGCCCCTGTGTCTATCATTTGTCAACACTATATACTCACGCTTTCTACACTAAATGACATACTGCACTTATGCACCTCATTATTTTAGTTTTGATGATAATATTACACTATAATAGGCAAGTACAAATCCACATAACCAAATTTGAAATCAAATGGGTATAGCAAGTGCTCAACACCTTCCCATTATGAAATTTAGTGTCAAACACCTACTTTCTGGTTTAGTTAAATACATAACTTTTCATGTTAGGTATCCATAGATACCGAATACTTTATTTGTATGTTTTGAGTAACATAGATTAAATAACCCACATTTTCAATAACAAGATGAATGGCATCTATGAATTCTATTAGAAACCCCTTCTTCACATGTCGATGAAAGCGGGGTTCTCAAAGTTGTGACTCCACTAGGGAACTTCCTAAGTAAATTCAACTAAACTAATTTATCTTTTTACATTTATGTGATTTGTTATCTCTTTATAATTTTACATACCCTTTATAGAAATTCCTTTCACGATGATGAAAATTTAGAGTAGCATAAGTATCACAACTTTTCAATAGGTTTAACCCCCCAAAGAGAAATTCTCTATAAATAGGCTGAAAATTCATAAACTCACATGGTCACTCATTAATGACCAAAAATAGGGAACTTTTATTGGATGAGGAGTTATGTAGGGAATGGGTCATTAATTTAGCTAATCCCCCCAAATATAGAACTTCCCCCCACGAGTGATAATCCTTCTATTATGTCCGCTTCAGTATATTAAAAAATTATATTTCATCATATTGTCACATACACCGTCTTAGCGCAAAAATAGAAATCATATGATTAAGAATTTGGCACCATTCTATTTTATATCTATTCTTAGGGGCAAAGAACCTTCATTAATCAATATTTTGTCCAAGGTAACCGTGGCCATCCTGGAGATATTACCTCCCCACAGAGTCAGTGGTTTCGGCTCTCAGGCGCGAATGCGTGGGGAAGAGGAGATAAAAATCTTGCGCCCTTACTCGGGGAGCTTCGACCGTCGTAGATTTTGGGGTAGTGGAAAGAGATAGAGTCGGCAGTCTATTTTTTATAAAGCAAGCAAAAAAATATGTTGTCTCCTCGAGAGAACGACGTCGAAGACAAACTGATGCTTGAACAAATTAGTTCAGAGATTCAGGTGCTAAGTTACAGAATGAGAAGGTGTTAGGCACTCATCCTGCCCTCTTGGTCTCTTATGGGCTTCTATTATTATTCTCCATAATTTCTCAGCGAAGTGTGAGTGCGTGAATATATAAGTGTATATAGGAATCGCCCAACTCACATTATGGGAAAAGACAGAGTGAGGTCATCCATATGAGTGTTCAAAAAATTGTAGTTAAAAATTATGATGTGTGCACTTATCAAGATCTCAATCCTTATGATGAAATGATAATAAGTGTTAGATAAGATGCAAATATGAATCATAAGTATAATAATGTATGGATAAAATAGGAAAAAGAGAAAAATAAGAAAAATAGGAAAATATGACTCGGGTCTTGGGTTTTAGTTCGAGACCCCTACGTACCCTATAATGGCATCAAAGTCAATGTAGTTAGCATGCCACATGAAGGTGGGATTTTTCACATAAATTTAAACGGGGTTTTTATTATACGTGTGTAAGGAAAAGGTGTTTTTTTAGTTTTGAGAAAATATGGTGAAAAATCTCGTTGGAATTTATAGGCATAACCCTCTTTTTCTTAATTTTTTTCATAGAAAATAATTATGTGCAATAATACTAATAAATGACTGAATATTAATATGTGTATGATCTAAAGTAAAAGATAACTTAAGAACTTATATAACTAATGCGAAAATAAAGAAATTTTAAGAGAGAAAAATGTTTGGACCTTTTTTGGAGACTTGGAGATTGATCTTGTTTATTGATTAACTTCCTTGCAAATGGGTGAGGATTGTAGGGGGATTTTGATAAACTGGGTGTGAAAGTGATGGAAATGAAAAGTAGAGAGAGGTTTCATATAAGGGAACTTCGTTGATTTTAAAAGAATATTGCTGAGATGAATGAAGTTGAATGTGTCTCAGGTGACTCTCTAAGTGAGCTCATGCTCTACTTATATATGGTCAAAGGACTACATATGGTAATTGTACTTGTCCTGCCTATCAGGAAGTAACGCTAGACACACTACTGATAGGCAGGGAAGTGGACTTGCCAATTAGCAATCTCGTTCAGATTTTTCAAAAAATGGTCATAAAATGCAATCTGTGAGACCAAATAACGCACTGGGCATAGTATTGGAAAGTTTATTCAGATACATTTAAGAATCCTTTGGCATTCTAATTTGTCCAGGAGTTGACTTTGGCTCATATGGGGCTTGGAAGCACTCGTCAATCCTTTGGATAGGAGTTCGACAGACGACGGTGGATCGTTCGTCTAAACTGTAAGTTCGAATTGCACATGGGGTGGATTATTGGAAAGGTTATGTGAGGAACTTTAATGTTCCAAAGATCTTCGATTGTTTCAGAGAGTTGACATTAGACAAACATGGCCCGAAAACCTTCGATGTTCCTTCGGAGTAAAACGGGTCATTCGTTCGTACCTTAAGGCTGATTCGCGCATGGGGTAGACCACTAGAAAGGGTATTCAGTGCCCTTCAAATATTCATTCAATATTATTCAAGATAAAGAGTTAACATTGGTCAAACAGATCCCGGGAGTGCCTCGTGGCCTCTGAATCAATTTTCAAGGGAAAACGGATCATTTCTTCAAACCGTTATGCTGTTTTACACATGAGGTAGACTGTTGAAAAGGGAATTCATTGGTCTTCGAATATTCATTGATCTTTCACTTAGAAGATGAAGTTGATTGGTCTCATTGGGGCCCGAGAGCACTTAATAGCCTCCAGATCAGTTTTTGGTAGTAAAATGGTCCATTTGTCCAAACTGTTACGCCGATTCGTGCATGGGGCAGACTGTTAGAAAGGGGATTCAATGCCCTTCAAAGATTCATTGATTGTTTTCTCTGACGATGAAGTTGACTAGAGTTAAATGAGGCCCAGGAGCCCCCAATGGACTTTAGATCGGTACCCAGAGAATGACCTATGGTTTATGTTCAATAGGGAGGTGATAGTGACATAAGGAGAGACTTAAGAGGTCCTAGAATATGGTGTCTATAAATACCCTTGACCGATGATCTTAGAACACGTGAAATCCATCAAATAGTCACCACATGGATATTTTGGGAAATAGGCCAATTCTGTGAACCAAAGGGATGATGATAACCGATTCAGAGGGTCGATGTCAATTCTGAGGACCTAAGGTAATACTATAGATGATTGATTTTATGGGCTGAGGTCAATTCTGAGAACCTAAAGAGGAGGCGAAAAATTCTGTGAGTCGAGGTTAATCCTGAGAACAAGAAGATGTGGCAACAAATTCGGCAGGTCGAGGTCAATTCTAGGGACCTGAAGTTGTGGTGACTAATTTTGCGGGTCGAGGTTAATTATGAGGACCCTAAAGTTATGGAAACCAATTTTGCGAGTCAAGGTAAATTCTGAGGACCTATAGTAGGGACAACCAATTCTACGGATTGAGGTAAATTTTGAGGACCTAAATTTGTTGCGACCAATTTTGTGGGTCAAGGATAATTCTGAGGACTTGAAGTTATGGCAACTAGTTCTACTAGTCGAGGTCCAATATGAGGACCTAAAGTTATGGATACTAATTCTACGGGTTGAGGTTAATTATGAGAACCTGAAGTTGGGGTGACCAATTCTACAGATCGAGGTCAATTCCGAGGACTTATAGTTGTGGTAACCAATTCTTCGGGTCAAGGTCAATTCTGAGAACCTAAAGTTGTGATGCAAAATTTTGCTCTCTGGGGAGTATTTAATTTATCGTTGGGAATTTTGATTCATTTGTGGTTCCATTGGGGAGTGTGTTTCTCTAAGGCACAACTGTGGAGAGATATCCCACTAGGGCTTATAGCTCCGCTAGGGAAGTTGGAATTTCTCTGGGAGAAATTTTAATTTGGAAATTGTTTTAGGGAATGGGTAGGATATTACATAGTCCTACTAGGGAAACATTTATTTTTGAGTTCCGCTGGGGATGACTTGAGGTTTTTAGATTTCACTGGGGAAATGTAGTGGACTCTGGGATGTAGGCGTGCCATTTTTAGGGTTCAAATTAGTGATAAGAATGTAGTTTTAATCTAGCTGGGGATTTTGAGCGCATAAAAATATGAAAAGGCCCTTTAGTGTGTACTTTAGGTAAAAACAACTTTGTTCCAATTTTTAGTTAAAACCAATTTTTAACTTCTTAAACCCTAATCATGCATCTAAGTGATTAAATCCATTCCATGAATAAAGCATGCGGTAAAAGGAACAATTTTAGGTAAAATCCCCGAAGGGTAAAACCTTTTTATTTCACTATAATTTGTAAGACACAACTTACACGGATTAAAATGAAATAGGGTGACATACGAAATACCCGCAGGTGTCGATTTTGATGCCTCGACTGAAATCTTCCGCAGGAACTCCAGGTGGGCAGCAGTAGAGGAGAAGACGACTTCTCCACAAGTTACTTCATAAGGACTCCCTTTACAATAGCACGCAACTGTGACAACCCGAAAATAATTATGATAAATTATGTTTAAATCATAATTAGCTTATATGATATGGATAATATGTTATTAGTATATATAATGTTAAGTCATTATATTTAGTCTAATCCTAGCTTCATAAAGCATGAAAAACAAATTAGTTACGAATGTGAAATTTTGATGTTTTCGGTAAGAATGTTCATGTTGGAGGCAAGTTTTGACTATTACAATATAATAACTGACTTCAGGTATAAACTAGATATTTGTAGATATATGAGTTAGGTTTGTAACACAACAAATAGTTCATCGAATGGACATCCGAGCGGGAAGATATTGTCTTTTTACGAACATGGGGTAAAGTAGTCATTTAGCCTTAAATGATATTTTATTTTATATGATGCCACATGTTATATTTTGATTGGACCAAGGGGGGGTGACCTTATGCCGACTTATAACACTTGAATTAATCTATTCCTTCAGAATATTTCAGTCATGGAAGAGTTTTAACCTAAGGAAAGAGAGTTTTGAAGTTTAGGAAGAAAGTGTGAGGAGAAATTGAAAAAAAAATCATAGAAAATTACATAAAAGCCCCTAATGTAATTCCATCCATGAATCTTGTTTGATTTTTTTATATTACTGATTTAAATGATAGAAATAATCATTTGTTTACTGAAATTCCATGTCTTGATGTGTACTTATGGATAGATGCATGTTTAAGCAAACTTGAATGGTAAACCCTTGAAATTACTTTGTTTAGAAACCTTATTTATTCAAACTTCCATATATTTTTTTATAATTACTAGAATTGATTGATTCTAATTGTAGATTAACATGGACTCATATATGTGTGACATAAACGAAAATCATGTGAAAATACCAATAAATGAACCTTGGGTGATGGTTTGAAGTTCGGGTATGAAATCTTCCCCAAAAGAGTTAATATGCATACCATATGTTTGATGTTTTTCTTGACATAGCAAATGAACTCTGAAAATTATGAAATTTTAACCTTATATTGTTAAATATGTTTTATGAAATTGGGTGAAATATGATAGAAAGTTATGATGCATAAAAATTATGAAAATTCTTGGAAGATGAGTGAACAATAGATGAGCATATAGGGCGGATTTGCTATGTGGTAGAGAAATGGGCATATCTTTCTCTAGGAAACATAGAATGATGTGTCGTCTTTTGTGTTGGAAACCTAATATGATAAATATTGAATTAACAATAATAATTAAAGTTGGTTTGGACTGTAATTTTAATATGTTAGATATCATTACCGAGTCTAGATGGGACTTTATTTATGATGAATGATTTGAATTGAATCATATGATGCTTATGAATTGAGTCATGTTGAAGTTGTTCTTTGAATTGTTAATATTCTTATGATGATACTAATATTGTAAGAATGATAGGAAGAGAAGAACCGACTGAACAAGAGTCGGATAAAGGCAAGGGAAAGCTAGTTAAACTTTCAAGGTGAGTGTACTTATGATTGTATCATATATGCAGATATGTGAATATAGCTCTAAGAGAAGGATTTGTTTGGGTCTTATGATCCAGGATTGGTTTGAATACTTCGGTATTCAGGATTTGTTTGGATTTTCAAATATCCATGATTTGTTTGGGTCTTATGATCCAGGACTGGAATTGGAGAAAGATCAAATGATTTGGTTTGTCTTATGACAAGGATTTATTGGAACTCATGTTCCAGGATTTGTTATTGCTAATGGGCATAATTATTTGGATATTAAGATCCAGGATTTGTTATTGCCAATGGGCAGGATGGTTCGGATTTTATATCCACATATTTGATATAGAATTGTTATTTCATTGTAGGTAAGGAGTAGCTCACTAAGCTTAATGCTTACAGTTTATATTTTAACAATTTCAGGTTTGTATGCTACCAGCTAGGATACCATATGACCGGTAACTTTGAGAGTTGCACCATTGGAAAGAGCTGGGGTTTAAATATGGGGATTTTATCATTGTCACACTAAAGATTTTAATATACTCACACATTATATATATTACGTTAGTATGAATTGAGTTGATGATTGTGAAATTTTATCATAGTTTATCATAGTATTGTATGTCCGTTTAATTATGTCTCTGATATTGATTTCATTATGGTATAATAATAATATTATGTTCTTTATGCACAGTATGCAGAAAAATATTGATAAATGAAGTATATTTTCCAATGGGCTCAAGATTATGATCCAATTATTCTAATAACAAATGATTAGTATGGATATTGGGTTTGGGGTGTGACAATTAGTGGTATCAGAGCGTGGTTGATAATTATAGACGTGTGTGATGATTAGATGGCAGTTATTGAGTTGATTTGATATTTATGAATTGTTTATGTACTAACCAATAGTTTAGTATTATAAACTATTTATGTTGGTTTTTAGAACTTTGTTGTATTACAGATAATTCCAGATGGAACCTGGGAATGGACAACATAGAGAAGAGGGAGTAGCTTCTCGTACGGACAATACTGAAGAAGAGCAGAGTGTTGCTGGAAGGGCCAGAGAGAATGAGCAACCTACAGAGATTCAGATAATGGCACATGAAATGATGAGGATGGCCAAGAAATAAGAAAGAAATATGGAGCAAATGGCAGAACAATAAGCTAGATATCTAGAATCAAAGACTGTGGCCAGGATTGAGAAAGAGGCAAGGAAGGAAGTGAAAGATTCCACGCATAAGAAGTTTTTGAAGTTGAATCCTCCAGAATATTCAGGGTCAGTTGAACCTACAGAAGCTGAGATGTGGGTCAGAGATCTAGAAACGATCTTTGCAGTTATGAAGGTTCCAGATAACCAGAAAGTGAATCTAGCTGTGTGTAAGCTGAAAGGAGAGGCCAAATATTGGTGGGAAGCCAGTAACCATTTGGTGCCCAGGATGGAAGGTACTGATGTTATTACTTGGGATGAATTTATTAAAGCTTTGTATGTTAAGTATTTCCCTAAAGTTTATAGGAGGGAGAAGCTGAGGGAATTTATAAATTTTACCCAAGGGAAAATGTCTGTGAGGGAGTATGAGGCTAAATTTACTACTTTGTCTAGAATTGCAACTAAATATGTGGAGAATGAAGAATATAAATGTAGTAAGTTTCAAGATGGATTGATTTGGCCTATTCAGAATAGAGTGGCCACTTATGAGTTAGAAGATTATGCTTCTCTGGTAAACAAAGCCATGATAGCAGAAAAGCAAATGATCCAAGGCGTGGCGAGTAGAGAGAGTTTTAATAAGAGTAGATTCGACACATCTCACTCTAAGGGAGGTGAGGGTGGAAGTGTTAAGATGGAACCTCATAAATTTTAGAGAGGTGGTGGATATAGTGGTAGAGGTCAGGGGAGATTTGGTAGAGATACCAGGGGTGGAGGATCTTTTGGTTCAGTCAGAAAGTTAGGGAGAGGTGAGGCCCTAATAGGAGGTGTTACATGTTTTTTTTGTAAAGAGGAAGGGCATTATAAATATGAGTGTCCTAAGATTAAGAAATTGGAATGCTACCATTGTCATCAAGTGGGGCATATTAAGAAGAATTGTTCGCAGTTGGTAGAGACTTCAGCAGCACATAGTGAAGTAGCAAGCAGAATGTTATCTCCGGGAAGTGCAGTGAAAAGTATGGGCAAAGGACAAGCTAGTAGCTCCAGGATAGGTGGATGAGTTTTTAAAATAAAAGAAGATCAGATTACTTCAGATGTAGTGATAGGTACACTTTATGTTACTGATAGAAGTGCTTATGTCTTGATTGATCCTGGTTCCACACATTATTTTGTGTCATATGCTTTTGTTGTATACCTGAATAGACCATATACTAGTTTAGATGTGGGGTTGGGTATTTATATGCCTATAGGGGATATGGTTGTAGTTGAATATGCTTTTCGTGATTGTGTTTTGACTGTTTGGATATTTTTGATTTTGATATAATTTTGGTAATGGATTGGTTATCTAAATATCAGGCATCTATGAATTGTTTCTGTAATGGTGATCGTGAATTTAAATTTATGGGGGAAAGGAAAATTGTTCCCAGTTGTATCATTTCTGCTATTCAGACGAGGAAATTATTGAGTAAGGGTTGTGAGGGTTTTATTGCATATGTTCTTGACACTAGGAATGGGGCTTTACAATTAGTCGATGTTCCTATTCTACGGGATTTTCATGAAGTGTTTCCTAGTGAGTGGCCAGGGTTACCTCCAGAAGGAGAAGTTGAATTTAGTATTGAATTAGCACCGCGAACAACCCCTATTTCTATGGCACCGTATAGAATGGCACCTGCTGAGTTGAAAGAACTCAAGATTCAGTTGCAGGATTTACTTGATAGGTGGTTCATACAGCCTAGTGTATCTTCATGGGGTGCACCAGTCTTATTCGTGAAGAAGAAAGATGGTACCATTCGTTTGTGTATTGATTATATGCAATTGAATAAAGCTACAATTAAGAACAAGTACCCTTTACCTCGTATAGATGATTTGTTTGATCAGTTACAGGGTGCTAAAGTGTTTTCAAAAATAGACTTGCGATCGGGTTATCATCAGTTGAGGGTCAAGGAAAGTGATATTTCTAAAACTTCTTTTCGTACTCGGTATAGTCATTTTGAATTTTTGGTGATGCCTTTTGGGGCGACTAATGCTCTAGTTGTATTCATGGATCTTATGAATCGGGTACTTCATCCTTTTGTTGATTAATTTGTGATAGTTTTTATTGATGATATTTTGATTTATTCACGTGATATGGTTGAACATGAAAAGCATCTCATAACTATTTTGAATCTATTGAAAGATAACAAGTTGTATGCTAAGTTTAGCAGGTGTGAATTTTGTCTATCACAAGTTGTATTTTTAGGCCATGTTATTGATGAAAATGGTATATGTGTTGATCCTAAAAAGGTATAAGCTATTATAAAATGGGAGATGCCCAATAATGTGACTGAGGTGAGGAGTTCTCTGGGTTTAGCTGGGTATTATAGAAGGTTTATTAAGAGATTTTCTTCGATTGCCTTGCCAATGACTAAACTAACCCGAAAGGATGTTAAGTTTGAATGGAATTCTGATTGCGGAAATAGTTTTAATGAATTGAGAGGTTAGTAACTGCACTTGTTCTTACTATTTTGCATGGTGGAGATGGTTTTTCTATTTATACCGACGCTTCACACTAGGGGTTGGGTTGTGTTTTTATGCAGCATGGTAAAGTTATTGCTTATGCTTCTAGGCAGTTGCGTACACATGAACGTAATTATCCTACACATGATTTGGAACTTGCTGCTATTGTCTTTGCTTTGAAATTATGGCATCATTATATATATGGCGAGGTATGTGAAATTTTTACTAACCATCAAAGCCTTAAGCATTTATTTACTCAGAAGGAGTTGAATTTGATGTATAGGCGGTGGATGGAGTTAATTAAAGATTATGATTGTACAATTCACTACCACCCAGGGAAGGCAAATGTAGTTGCAGATGCTCTGAGTAGAAAGGCTTCGGGCAGGTTATCTTGTATTCGGTATGCTAGAGTTTCCCACATCATGGAATTGAGATTGATGGGAGTAGAATTAAAGCTAGCAAATGGGGACAAGTTCTTTGCTCATGTAAGCGTGAGACTTTTGTTAGCTACCCGTATTCGTGATTTGCAAAGTCAAGATCATTTTCTTGAGAAGAAACGACAAGATGTCCGAGATGGTAAGTCTGAAGAGTTTTGTATTGTGAATGATGGAACTTTATTATATAAGCAGCGGTTATGTGTGCCTAATGTGTGTGGATTGAAAGAGGAAATTTTAGATGAGGCTCATAATTCCATTTATACTATGCATCCTGGTAGTACTAAAATGTATAGGTATTTAAAGGAGCATTATTGGTAGAATAATATGAAGAAGGAAATAACTGATTTTGTTGCTAGGTTCCTTATATGTCAGCAAGTGAAAGTGGAGCATTAGAAACCTACTGGTTTGCTTTTGCCATTGCCAATACCGGAATGGAAATGGGATCATGTAACGATGGCTTTTGTGGTTGGGAATCCTCGATCTCAGAAGGGGTCAGATTCGATTTGGGTAGTGGTGGATAGATGGACGAAGTTTGCTTATTTTCTAGCAGTCAAGACAATGTATATAGTTGATAGGTATGCTAGATTGTATGTTAATGAAATTATTCGATTGCATGGAGCACCGGTATCTATTGTTTCAGATAGGGACCCTACTTTTACATCCAGATTTTGGGATAGCTCGAGTATGCTATGTGTACTAACTTGAAGTTTAGTACGGCTATTCATCCTCAGACAAATGGGCAGTCTGAAAGGACAATACAAATTTTGGAAGATATTCTTAGAGCTTGTGTGCTTGATTTTAAAGGAAATTGGGACGAATATTTGCCTTTGATAGAATTTGCATATAACAATAGTTTTCAATCTACTATTGGTATGGCACCATATAAAGCGTTGTATGGTAGATGGTGTCGTACACTCGTATTCTGGGGTGAAGTTGGTGAAAGGAAGATAGAGGGTCCAGAGTTGATTGAAGTCACCACTGAAAAAGTGAAGATTATTCAAGATAGAATGAGAACGGATCAAAGTAGAAAGAAAAGTTATAAGGATAAGCGAAGGAAATATTTAGAATTTCAGAAGGGGGATTACGTGTTTCTTCGGATATCACCATGCAAAGGAGTTGTGAGGTTTGGAAAGAAAGGTAAATTAAGTCCACGCTACATTGGACCTTATGAAATTCTTGAGAAAGTCGGGATGGTTGCCTACAAGTTAGATTTACCACAGGAGCTAGCACGATTACATTATGTTTTCCATGTTTCTATCTTGAGGAAATGTGTAGCGGATCCTTCACATGTATTAGTGGAACAACCTTTTGCGTTGAAAGAAGATTTGAGCTATGTGGAAGAACCACTTGCAATCGTCGATAGGAAAGAACAAATATTGAGATCAAAAGTGATCCCACTTGTGAAGGTTATGTGGAGAAGTCATTCCATGGAAGAAGCTACATGGGAGGGTGAGGATATCATGAAGATGCGTTATCCGTATTTTTATGATTCGGACAACCAAGGTATGTCGATTTCGGGGACGAAATTTCCTAACAGGGGGAGAATTGTGACAACCCGAAAATAATTATGATAAATTATGTTTAAATTATGATTATCTTATGTGATATGGATAATATTTTATTAGTATATATAATGTTAAGTCATTATATTTAGTCTAATCCTAGCTTCATAAAGCATGAAAAACGAATTAGTTACGAATGTGAAATTTTGATGTTTTCGATAAGAATGTTCATGTTGGAGGCAAGTTTTGACTATTACAATATAATAACTGACTTGAATTATAAACTAGATATTTATAGATATATGAGTTAGGTTTGTAACATAACAAACGGTTCATCGAACGGACATCCGAGTGGGAAGATATTGTCTTTTTATGAACATGGGGTAAAGTAGTCATTTAGCCTTTAATGATATTTTGTTTTATATGATGCCACATGTTATATTTTGATTGGACCAGGGGGGTGACCTTATGCCGACTTATAACCCTTGAATTAAGCTATTCCTTCAGCATATTTCAGTCATGGAGGAGTTTTAACCTAAGAAAAGAGAGTTTTGAAGTTTAGGAAGAAAGTGTGAGGAGAAATTGAAAAAAAAAATAATAGAAAATTACATAAAAGCCCTTAAGGTAATTCCATCCATGAATCTTGTTTGATTTTTTATATTACTGATTTAAATGATAAAAATAATCACTTGTTTACTGAAATTCTATGTCTTGATGTGTACTCATGGATAGATGCATGTTTAAGCAAACTTGAATGTGTAAACTCTTAAAATTTCTTTGTTTAGAAACCTTGTTTATTCAAACTTCCATATATTTTTTTTATAATTACTAGAATTCATTCATTCAAATTGGATATTAACATGGACTCATATATGTGTGACATATCCGAAAATCATGTGAAAATACCAATAAATTAACCTTGGGTGATGATTTGAAGTTCGGGTATGAAATCTGCCCCAAAAGAGTAAATATGCATACCACATGTTTAATGTTTTGCTTGACATAGCAAATGAACTCTGAAAATTATGAAATTTTAACCTTGTATTGTTCAATATGTTTTATGAAATTGGGTGAAATATAATAGAATCTTATTATGTATAAAAATTATGAAAATTCTTGGAAGATGACTGAACAATAGATGAGCCTATAGGGGGGATTTGCTATGTGGTAAAAAAATGGGCATATCTTGCTCTAGGAAACTTAGAATGATGTGTCATCTTTTGTGTTGGAAACCTAATATGATACGTATTTGATTAACAAGAAGAATTATAGATGGTTTGGACTATTATTTGAATATGTTAGATATCATTACCGAGTCTAGATGGGACTTCATTTATGATGAATGATTTGAATTGAATCATATGATGCTTATGAATTGAGTCATGTTGAAGTTGTTCTTTGAATTGTTAACATTCTTATGATGATACTAATATTATAAGAATGATAGGAAGAGAAGAAGAACCGACTGAACAAGAGCCGGATAAAGGCAAGGGAAAAGCCAGTTAAACTGTCAAGGTGAGTTTACTTATGATTGTCTCATATATGCAGATATATGAATATAGCTCTAAGAGAAGGATTTGTTTGGGTCTTATGATCCAGGATTGGTTTGAATACTTCGGTATTCACGATTTTTTTGGATATTCAAATATCCAGGATTTGTTTGGATCTTATGATCCTGGATTGGAATTGGACAAAGATCCAATGATTTGATTTGTCTTATGACAAGGATTTGTTGGAACTCATGTTCCAGGATTTATTTTTGCCAATGGGCATAATTATTTGGTTCTTATGATCCAGGATTTGTTATTCCCAATGGGAAGGATTGTTCGTATTTTATATCCACATATTCGATATAGAATTGTTATTTCATTGGAGCAAAGGAGTACCTCACTAAGCTTAATGCTTACGGTTTATATTTTAACAATTTCAGGTTTGTATGCTGCCAGCTAGGATACCATATGACCGATAACTTTGAGAGTTGCACCGTTGGAAAGAGTTAGGGTTTAAATATGGGGATTTTATCATTGTCACACTGAAGATTTTAATATACTCACAAATTGTATATATTGCGTTAGTATGGATTGAGTTGATGATTGTGAAATTTTATCATAGTTAATCATAGTATTGTATGTCCGCTTAATTATGACTCTGATATTGATTCCATTATGGTATAATAATATTATTATGTTCATTATGCACAGTATGCAGAAAAATATTGATTAATGAAGTATATTTTCCAATGGGCTCAATATTATGATCCAATTATTCTAATAACAAATGATTAATATTGATATTGGGTTTGGGGTGTGACAGCAACTCTCCGATTGTAGAGTTCTCCCCATAAAGTGCAACACGGTGTAGTGAATGAATTGTCTTCTGGTAAACGAGTTCAATATCACTAAACTTTGGAATTGAGTAGTACGATCTTGAATAAACACCGGATGATGAAACGAATATGGGAATCAGGTTTTTGAAACTGTTCTTCCTCGTGAAACTTTTGTAGATATGTTTTTTATTTATAACTGAGCAGAACAGAGTCCAAGAAAATGAAAACACAAAAATCGAGGCGGAAGTTCATTCGAACGAGAAGTGGATCTCGTTCGTGCATTCTAGGGATGTCGTTTGAACGAGCCACTATTTCGTTTGAGCGAGCTACAATGTTAAATTAATATTTTTTCTTTTAAATAAATCCTCGAATTTTCTTTAAACTTTTTGCCACTCTGAAATAGTTTTAAAAACATAAAAATATTTAATTCCCAATTATTTAAATCACCCAACATTTAATCAATATACAAATTTACTCAAATGCTTATAAGTATTCATACCTGAGTGATCTTAAACATATGCAACACCTTTTGACTTGAAATATTCTTCACAGCTATAAATTGCACATTCTTGGACTTGAACTTTGTCATGGGCTCAACTAAACTCCATAATTAAAACTAGCCTAGACTTAATTTATTTTGTTGGGAATTAAGCCAATTAGAACAAATGGATATGATAAGAATTATGTTCTTACAAATCTCCACCTTTGGATATTCCAGAACAAAACTAAATAGAAATACTATATGCTGTAAACAAATACATGTCCTATCTCAAAACTCAGAAATATAAAAGTACATGACATAGTGAAACTGAATAAACGGCAAGCATCTGAATCCGATTCTGTCTCTGAATGGAAATCATCTGAATCTGTGTCTGAATGTGATGTATCAATAAATATCTGGATCTCTGAAAACAATACCTACACACACGAGACACAAACAAATACCCAAGTGAAGTATGGAGGAATAAAACAAATATAATATCATAATAAATACTCCCCCCCACATCACATATCTCTCCCCCCTTTTTTCCTGGAATAGACAAAAGGTGGGACAAACACACCAAGTCTAGCATGAATATATGAGAATGAACAACATGGCTAGATAAACAATATCAGTATAACAATGGATAGCAAAAGACAGAAGTAACTATCACATAATGAGAAAATCACTAAAGCTGCAGACAAAACTGTACATCCATGTCATAAAATAAACCAAGAGTGATACAACTATCCATAAAAGTACATCATATCTGAGAAGAAATAAATACATCAGGAATCTCAATGTCTCAGATACAATAAAACAAATACAACTAAGCATCGACATGAGGAGTATCATCATCATCAGTGTATGTAGATGAAATATGACCTAGTCCAGAGGATCCTGCGCCTCGCAGCTACTCTCTCTGTTGCATCTCATAAAAAATGTTATCATCCTAGATTCAGCACGAACACGTGCTTCGACCTCAGCATCAAATATGTCCATGATAGAGTCATACATCCTAGACTGAGCAGCTACCTGTGCCTGTAAAGTAAAAACCTCCTCCTCAATAGGACGAGTGGGAGTAGGAGTGGATGGTGGTGGGTGAGAAAACTCAGAGGTGATCGGGATAGTGTGATCACTAGGCTGACATCGATCATCATCAGAGAAGACTCCCTCAGGGGGTGGATCACTATCTCTCGCTGCCTTTGGCAAATGACTCTCGAAACGAGTGAAAGTATTATGATCAATAATGGCAGGCGAAGGGAGACACTGATCACCCTATATAACAGGAACCCCAGTAGCAGTGCAAATGATGGAGATGAGAATCCCATATGGAAGAGCAGGACAGACTGGAATGGTACCATTGATGGTAACATATGATATAACACGAAGCATGACCGTCGGTAGATCGATATCCCACCTCTGAGAGACGTGATACATGAAATAGAGAATGTCAGATTCAATCTGAGTATGATTTATCCTTGGATAAATGGATGCTGACACAAACTTATTAAGTACACAGAAGGTAGGAAAAATCTAGCGATGGTACATAGTAGTACCTACCAGGAGAATCTCCCAGAAGCAATGATGCAGAATATCATCATATGTAGGTCCATCGTCGGTATAACGAGGAAACATAGCGTCAGGGACACGGGGAAGGTGCAAAAAGCAGCTATGAGATCTTCTGTGATGAGAACAGGAATGCCACGAATAGTAAAAAATATCCCCTCATTATGGGGAAGAGTGCGAAAGAAAAACTCTCGGACAATGTCCAGATAAACAACCCCACGAGCCTCAAACATATAATCCCATCCCCTATCAGACAACTAGTGCTGAATGCCTAACTCCCGAAACTCAGAATAATGAAACACCCTCTCCGAAACAACAGACCGAATGTGGAGACCCAATAAGGAGTAATGATCATACTCAACACGAGTGGCCCACCTCATAGGAGAGTACGGGGCCAACTGGCCTGTGCTCGTTGAGCTCAAGCAGAGGGAGGTGGCTGATCGAGTCTCCCTGAAGGGGAACCATGACGTCTAGGTGGAATGAATAAACAGGTGTAAACAGTAATGCGTGAAAGGGTACCGTCATGTGAAACACACATCTAAGAGCCCATATCTGTACACACATCCAACCGAACAACCGTGAACATCAACCACAGCAACATCCAAAAATAAGAAATAATATACTAGACCAACAACAAATTATATCACATGATTTTAAAAAAAATCAAAAGACAATTATGACCAGAAATACCTCTAAAAAGTCGAAAAAAGGAGAACCGTAGGACCTCGAAATCTCCAGAGAACAGTAGGACCTCGAAATCCTTTAGCGTGTGTAAAAAATGGTGTGGAACAAACTCAGGAGAACAAACACTCGAGGATTGATCCTTGGTTATATGCGCGTAGTTTGTCTTGTTAAGGCCAGAGAACCACATGTTGGAGAATCAACCTTGTCGAGACACACACGCCAGAGAACAATGGCTGATACAAGACCAACAATGATTAATACACGCACTCAAGAGAGATGAAAAACTAGAAAGGTGAACCTTTTAAAAGAAAAAGCAATGGCGGTTTTTCAAAAAACTAGTGTCGCCATTTTTCGAGTGCAGAGGAAGGGTATGAGAGAATGAAAGGAGAGAAGAGAGAATGACTGATGATAAAAAATAACCCTGATCTCGATTGATGTCGCTCAAACGACTTGATGATGTCGCTCGAACTATTTTTGGATGTCGCTTTAATGACATGTTCGTGCGATATGTGATGTCGTTCGAACGAGAAAGTGAAAATTCCAGAAATACCTCCAAACCAGTATGAATTTTCCCAATGAAAAAATTATCCCAAAATAGATCCTGGAAAATAGAAACAGACTGCAAAATAGAAAACAGTGTAAAAAGCCACCAAAGGGAATTACATGATAACATGGTACTAATGTGCTCAATCTTGAATGTGGATTATATGGGCGTGAACTACAACAAATGAGTCATCAATTAAATACGTCGAATCGATCAAAAATTTCTAATTGATAGCAAGAAATCATCTAACTTAGTCAAAGCCATTTGTGACAAAATAAGTGTGAGTTTGATGAACTAAACTTAATCAACATGCATACAAATCCGGATTGTTGACGATTCTACAAACAATAGCGTCATGATACGATGTTTCAACATAGGATTCGTGGTACAAACCCGTTTAAATTAATTTCCAACAAAGCTCCCTTATATATATGAATTTTTTAAGATCTTTAGAAAAATCTATGAATTTCAACTTAGAGAAAGTCCTATTGGCCCCAATTATTGGCATATGAATTTTTATTGCCTTGATGTTCTTTTAGGCTCTTTTAAACAGTGGCTTTCGCGATGAGTCAGTTTTATATTCTTGCAGCCCTTTCCTGTTAACACTCCTCATTTTTCAATATCAATTCTCACGGAAAATGATTCTTACAAGAACACCTCCTCCTTAAGTTTACTAACGCATAGATGACAAAATTGAGATTAGAACGTCTCATCGAACTCAAATATGCAAGAGAAGTCAAAAATTCATATAAACTCGTGCATGTGTGCAAGGATGGGATATACACAAAGTCGAATCAAACTGCATATCAACTTCAAAACAACCTCATAATAATGACCAAAAGTCCTAGCCACATGAATAATGAAAGAAGGGGGGAATCAAGCACACCAATAAGCCACATCAAACATGTAACCTCACAACTCAAAAACCAAAAATATTTTTGTATTTTCAAAAGTTTTTATAAAAATAAAAATATTTTTGTATTTTTGATAAGACTCAAATACATACCAAAAACTAGAAACATGCCATAACACTAGCAAAATATAACGCAAGATGTAAATACTAGTGTATGATAAATCAATGAACAACCTCAATTGAAAGATGAAACATGAGGAAAATCACGAGCAATGATGCGAGAATCACCAAGCCTAATACCTAACGCTTCTAAATCTGAATTCCTAACCCAAGTAGGTGTGAACCGACGAGTAGGGGCATGGGGAATCGAAATGGCTTTAAACTTTCTAGGAGCGTTCTTAAGATCATAGAAAAATCGTCTAAGATGACCTCTCCTACCGCAATGAGTACAAGTTTAGATACGGTGAGGAGCGTGTCGTACAGGCCAATTATACCTCACGTTCCTAGTGGCACTCTCCTAAAGTTCCTAGGCGGCTCTCTTATTTTCACGGTTTTCGCTTTGGGAGCGGGGTCGACATGATTATCGAAGCCAATACCACGCCGATTATCTTTGATTTTTGACGGGGCATAAGATTATGTTTAACTTTTCAGACCTAGCCTCCAAATCAAACTTAAATTTACTAGAATCTCTCAGTTTTTCCTCAAGCTCACCTATCCTTGACTCAAGTAAATGCGTAGAATTTTCAAACACTAGAACTTCCTTTTTCATAGTCTCGCCCGAAGATTATCTCTCTCACCCTCGACATATTCTATCTTCTCTTGAATTTTCTTTTCACGTGCCATAAGATCCTCAATTAGAGCATTGGAATTAATTTTCTCTATGGCATGTTCTTTCAACATAGCTCATAATTTCAAGTTTGCTTTCTTTGCTTTTAAAGTTTCTTCATAGAATTCTTTGAAAGCAGTTTGAAAATCTCTCTCGTCTTCGCTCACCCTCACTCACCTCACCCTCACTCTCAGGTGTATGAACTTCTGTGGCTGCGGAAGAATCATGCAAAGGTAAGTCTTTATCACTTAGATGACTATCCACAAAGGTGGTAAGTTCACGCTTACTAGCAAAAAAGTTATCTTCATATGGCTCACTATCACTAAGGGTAGAAACACGATTTATCGATTTATTAAAATTCTCCCTAAGTTTAGTGGGACACTCATCTATCCTGTGACCAACACCTTCGCAGCAAAGACACTTTTTACAATCACCCTTATTAACTAATTTTTTAAGAGCAGTTTTCATGTGAGATTTCCAATTAGATGATTCAAACAAGTGACGTCTAAAATCATCAAAACCACCGAAAGGCATACCTAAAGACAAGGGATCACAAACACAATAAGATAGTGCAACAAGCTCTGATACCAATTTAAAAAGGCCCTTTAGTGTGTACTTTAGGTAAAAATAACTTTGTTCCAATTTTTAGTTAAAACCAATTTTAACTTCTTAAACCCTAAACATGCATCTAAGTGATTATATCCATTCCATGAATAAAGCATGCGGTAAAAGAAACAATTTCAGGAAAAATCCCCGAAGGGAAAAACTTTTTTATTTCACTATAATTCGTAAGACACAACTTACACAGAATACAATGAAATAGGGTGACATACGAAATACCCGCAGGTGTCGGTTTCGATGTCTCGATTGAAATCTCCCGCAGGAACTCCAGGTGGGCAGTAGTAGAGAAGAAGACGACTTCTCCACAAGTTACTTCATAAGGACTCCCTCTACAATAGCATGTAGCTCTCCGATTGTAGAGTTCTCCCCTTAAAGTGCAACGCGGTGTAGTGAATGATTGGTCTTCCGATAAACACGTTCAAGATCACTAAACTTTGGAATTGAGTAATACGATCTTGAATAAAGACCGGATGATGAAACCAATATGGGAATCAGGTTTTCGAAACTGTTCTGCCTCGTGAAACTTTTGCAGATACGTTTTTTATTTATAACTGAGCAGCACAAAGTCCAAGAAAATGAAAACATGAAAATCGAGGTGGCAGGTCATTCGAGCGAGAAGTGGATCTCGTTTGCGCGCCATAGGGATGTAATTTGAACGAGCCACTATTTCATTCGAGCGAGCTACAATGTTAAATTCATATTTTTTCTTTTAAACAAATCCTCGAGTTTTCTTTAAATTTTTTGCAACTCAGAAATATTTTTAAAACATAAAAAGATTTAATTCCTAATTATTTAAATCACCCAGCATTTTATCAATTCACAAAATTACTCAAACGCTTATAAGTATTCGTACCTGAGTGATGTTAAAAATATGCAACACATTTTGACTTGAAATCTTCTTCAAAGCTTTAAATTGTACATTCTTGGACTTGAACTTTGTCGTAGGCTCAATTAAACTCCGTAATTAAAACTAGGCTAGACTTAATTTATTTTTTTCGGAATTAAGCCAATTAAAACAAAAGTACATGATAAGAATTATGTTCTTACAAAATATTTTCTAGGTGAAGAAATGTTCCAATATTTAATTTGACATTTTAGGAGTTTTACAGATAATATTTTGAATTTTCTAGCATATTTAGGATTTTTTGTACAAAATTTCAGGGGGATTGTTGATCAGTGGGTGGTAGAGGTTAGAGGTTGTCATTCGATTAGGGAATGATCTTATGGGTTACTTTGGGAAGGTGAAGATGAAGGTGTCGATCAATATCGGGTTCAATAGCTACTAGTGATTGATTGAGAGGGTGTTCAGATAAAGGGGGACCATATGATGAGGGTGACGGTGGAGATGGTGTGGGCGTCATTAGCTAGGATTATTGAATCTCTGTTGGAGATATAGACGACCTTTTACCCATTCAGGATGGGTCCTTAGGATATTAGGGTGACGGGTCAACATTTGCTGATGCGATGGGTGATGACGCGCGAGTTTGGGTATGTCTAGTCCTTGGGAGAGGGGTTTGTGGGACAGATACAGAGACATCCAATCATGGTTATTTCCCTTTCAGGACTTTCTTGCAGATTCATCATTAATCGGGGGATCTCGGTGTTGACCATGTGTGCATGTTTGATGGTAGCTACATTGCACCTAAAAATAGATTTAGAAAAAGCAAAAAGACATTTATATTTTTTTTGATTATCTTGATTTAATGGCTTACTCTATGTACACTTTAATTTGCTTATGAGTTTTCGCTTTGTAAAAGAGTAGGAAAAATGTGTTTTTGGGAAATGAATATGTTCGAAGATGGCCTCAGAGGCTTGGTTGAAAAAGAGATTCCCTTTTAAAGGAATTTATTGGGAGAGAAAGTAGGAAAAATGAGTTTTTTGGAATCTTTTTGAATATAGGTAGGCCTTGGTGGCTTTATTAGCATATGGATTAAGGCATAGAAAATTTGGTTGTAAGGTGGAGGCTACCGCCTTCGTTGGATTTGTGTTGAATCTGGTGTGTTGAATATATTGTACTTATACTAGTTTTGTTGGAGTTGTTTCCTTGGGCCTTATTTCGGGGCTACTGCTTGTGGTCAGGGACCTAATAGTGGACCTTCGACTAGTTGCCATTATAGCATGGATGTCATATCATCGTAATCCCGCGAAGATGATATTGGCGGAGACCCTAAACTGTCTAAATACTTAGCGGGAAGGGCATTTTGATTTTTTGAGACAAACCCTAGTTATGTTGTTTATATGGTTGGCTGGGAGATTATATTTGGCAATCCCCCGTGAATATCCTTTGGCAGCGGTGACAAATTTCTACACTCATTATTTCATTAACTTTGGCCCATTCATAGAGAACTGGGTAAACTAATTCGTGGAGCATGGAGCTCGATGCCTATGTTGGTCGGTGCCATGGTGGGGAGAGATTTTTCCCATTCTGGAAGTTAAGGAATACCAGTACGTTTGGTTAGTTGGCCGTCGACAGACCTCATTCTATTTCCCCTGGAGGCTTCTGTGCCAAGGCGGATGGGAGAAAATTGTGCCTCCCCGTACCCTGTATTTATTTCCCGTAAAGGATTTGAATAAAGCCCTGCGTATGCGGTTGGGTTCTCTATGGGAGAATCATTGGCCGTTAACTCATCCTTCTCAATCTTTCGGTGCATGTTTCTGAAGATTATCTAAAATGGCTGTGGAAGCGAGTGGTGGCAAAGATCATTGGGGGGTTGCCCTTTTTGATACTATGGAGGGGGCGTACTGGTTTTCTCTAGGATGGTCAGGGCATATCATTCAATAGAGAACTTTAAGAATACCAATTAGGTTGATGAAGTCTGGGGGCCTCAAGGAGTAGAGGAAGATGAGACTGGGCCTTTCGGCAAATGTGGATATGGTCTTTGTGAAGTTGGAGTTCAAGTGTTGTTCAAATTTTGTGATTGACATGTGTTTGAATTATTTTTGGTTTGCTTTTGGTTTGTGGGAATAATTTTAGTAAAGTTTAGTTAGGTTTTTTTTAGGGACAGTTTTGTTGGTGAAAGATGCTTGTTTTGACTCCCTAAACTGATATTTCATCTAATTGTATTGAATTATACCATTTATGGATAAAAAGGAAATTGGATCATTTTTTTGTGCGTCTTAATGAGTTTTTCATTTTAATTATATATACCAATGGCTAAGTGATACATAATCCTTTTGTTCATGTATATGATAAAATGAACTATTGTTCTCGGAGTTAAGAAAGAATGGAATTTTATGAAAAATATGGGGACCATTCCCGTGTAAAGCGTATGAGATTCTTACGTACCTTTGGGAGTTTTGAACATTTTTTTAGTTTTATTTTGAGAGTAATTTTTTTTAGAGGATCATGCCTCACATAATATTACTATTTTTAGAATAGAAGGGAGATCAGAGGAGTCGTAGCGCATCGATATTTTGGACTAATGGTGGAACTTCTTAAGTCTGTCCAGGTAGACTATAGATGCCATCTATTCTCCATCAAGGTCAGTGAGCATAGTGGTGCCACCGGATATGATCTTCTTCATGATATAGGGGCCTCTCCAGTTTGGCTTGAATTTCCCTCTGGGGTCCCAGACGGGTTCTATGATTTCCTTGAGGGACAAGTCTCCATATTGGACACCACAGTCCTTGGCTCTTCGGTTAAACAATCATGCTATCAGGCAATGGTACCCTTGTATATGATATAGAACCTGCAACCACCTTTCATCTAAAAGTGACAAATCTTCAAAATGGCTCTAATGCCAGTCTCCCTCACTAACTTATCTCTTAAGCATAACATGTAATGAAGGTATTTTTAGTTGAATGGGTAGGACTGATTCCATACGGTATACCAGAGAGTAAGGGGTTGGCCCAGTAGTTTCCCGAATTAAAGTACAGTAGCCCCAAATGGTGTAAGGGATCTAATTATCCTAATCTCAACTACTCTCGGTCAGCTTGCTGATGATTACTTTGAAACTCTTATTTGTAGCTTCAACTTCACTGTTGGTTTGTGGTCGGTAGGGAGATGATTTGTGTCTCTGAATCCTATTCTCGTAGACCATATCTGTGACCTTTGCCTTGAAATGTAACCCATTATTTGACACTAACTTATGGGGAACCCGTATCGGTAGATGATGATCTTCGAGATGAACTTGGCTACCTTTTTGTCAATCAACACTATGTATGACTTGACTTCGACCCATTTGGTGAATTAATCAATGGCAACAAGGATGAACTCGTGCCCATCGGAGGCTTTGGGTATGACTCTCCCTATGATATCGATGCCCTATGTGGAGAACGGCCAAGAAGAAGTCATGTTATATAATTATCATCGAGGTAAGTACTGGAGATTGGCAAACTATTGGCATTTGAGGCATGTTTAAATATAGGCATTGCAATCCTAAACCATGGTGCTCGAGTAATACCCTTTATGGATAATCTTTTTGGCAAGCATATGACCATTCATGTGGGGTCTATATTCCCTGTTGTAAATCTTCTTCATCATTTCTTCAATGTCAGCCCCTGTAGTGCAATGTAAGTGGGTTCGATCAAAGTTTCTCTTAAACAGTGCTTTATCTTGGATGATATATTAGGCAACCATTGTATGAAGGTTCACTCGGTCTTTCTGGTTGGCATCCTGGGGATACCTATCGTACTTAATGTGGCGCCAAATATCATAATACCATAACACCATAACTCAGCCATATCAGAGTCATCTTCTGGGACGAAATCAATGTGGTAGAATTGGGTCTATTTAGCTTGTTTTTGGACTAGGAAAGGGGCCATCATTATGCCCTTGAGCATGTCGACTATGGCGACAAGAGTACCAATAACATCAGCTAAGTTATTCCCCACTTAGGGCAAGTAGTGGAAGGTGATATTAGAAAATTAGGAGGACATATCTAAGTGGGTGTGGAAGGGTAAGAGATTCTTATCTTTGACTTTCCATCTTCTAAGGACCTGGCTGATGATGAAGGAAGAGTCTTTATAGACATTTAGGCATTGGATACTTTTTTTAGAGAAACTTTGGGGTCTATATTCACACCTCATATTCGGTCACATTGTTGGTGTAGGGAAAATCTAACTTGATAGTAATGGGAGTGTGAGAGTCATTAGGGGCAATCAAAAGTATCGTAATGTCATATATTTTCTTATCGCTAGCGCCGTCAAAGAACATTTTCCATTAAAGTTCTTCCTGAGAGGTGCAAAGGATATCTTCATCTGGGAAATCGAAGATCCAGATGTTAGATTTATCCATACAGTAGTCATCAAGGTAGTCAACAATGTCTCTTCCTTTTATGTCTTTCTACGTTACATACACAATATTGAACTCGGCTAGATAGGGCGAGTTTCTCAAGAAGGTATTTGATGGGTTCCATTTGGGACACAAGTCTTATGGGAAAAGCTATCGTGTATTGCTTTAATTTTTAAGTGACCCAAACATGGGAGATACATGATTTATCTAAGGCACTATAGTTGACTTCATACCCAACCAATTTACGATTGGCGTAATAGATGGCCCTTTCTTTATGATATTCTTCAAGGTATTGGTCTTACAAAGCCCCATCTATAGTATCTGTTATAGTCATGTGTAGGAGTAGAGGGAGACTAGTTTGTGTTGGCATATGTACCGAAGGTCGGGTAAGATATTGTTTGATTATGTCGAAAGCTTCCAGACAGGATTCATTCCAAACATTCATGGAATCATTTTTGAGGATTTTGAAGATGGGTTCACAAATGGAAGTCAATTGACTGATGAACTGACTGGTATACTATAATTTTCCTAAGAATACTTGGACTTCCTTTCCCATTCAGGGTGGGTGAATGTTGAGTATGGCTTTTAATTTTGTAAGGTCTGCTTCAATTCCCTTATCGCTAACCATGAATCCAAAAAGATTTCCTATAGTGATGCTGAAAATGCCGTACCTATTGTCGTACCTATTCGAAGAGGTTAAGTCGAATCCGGTATTGTCGTACCTATTCAAAGAACTTTTAGAGGGCGGGAATATGACCTTCTCGAGTTTTAGACTAAATCATCATATCATCCACATAGACCCTGACCTCTTTATGCTTTAGATCACATAAGATATTCGTGGTGGCCATTTGGTAGGTAACCCCTTTACTTTTTAACCTGAATGTCATGACTCTGTAATAAAAGATTCCCCAATGGGTTATTAATGTGTTTTTTTTACTGATGATCGAGGTGCATCATAATCTGATTATATCCGACAAACCCATCGACGAATGATTTAAGAGCAGTATTGGACATGTTGTCCACAATCATGTCGATGGAAGGCAATGGGTAATCATCTTTTGGATATGCTTTGTTCTAAGATCGGCAGTCAACGTACTTGCAGAAGTTTTCTATTAATTTTGGCATGAGTATAATATTGGCTAGTCATATGGTATATTCAATCAACCGGATGAAGCATACGTTCAATTGTTCGATCGCCCCTTCTTTAACCTTGAGCGACCATTCGGTGCAGAGGTTTCACAGTTTTTATTTGACTGATTTACATTATGAAAGAGTTGGGATCTCTTGCTAAGATATTTCGGGATCGATATCAGGCATGTCGTCGTTCGAAATTTCCTTTAATATTTCTTCGAGTTGTGTGCACTCATACTCGTCAAGGGTGGGCCCTATCCTAATATCACATTGCTCGCTATTAGAATTGAGATTAATGACATTAGTTTCATCCTTATTAATTTGAATGCTGTTACGTTGTTTGTTATTAACCTTATTGAGATTTGATAAGAATTGTTCATTTGCAAAATCATCATCACCAATAATTTAATTGGAATCAAAACAATCAATTTAAGGCGCAACAAGATACTCAAAATCCTCGTTTATTTCACTTTCAAGAAAAACATCATTGAGAACCTCGTCAAAGGAGGTCTCAATTACATTTTTATCAAGAAAATGAGGAACTAAAAAAGAGGAAGAGACAGGATAAACCTATGGGTTAGGTTATATTTTAGTAAGCGGAACCGGTATAGCATTTCAATTTAGGAGGGGTTTATCAGCGACCTTAATTAGAGTTGATGGTCTGCGCTTGAGTGGATTATGTAGAGTGTCAGCCTTAGTGTCTGTAGATTGAACGAGTCCTCTAATATAGTTCCCTCATAAACCTTAGTAGAAACTATATCTTTCTCAATGAGTTCTTGCATATAATGTTGTGAGTGTTCATCCTAGGAGTAACTGCCTCGAATGAACATCTCCATTCTTGGCTTTATCTTCTTATCCACATGATGATATTATGGTTCGGGAAAGCAATATAAGGGAAACTCTTCAAACTCGTTGACGAATATTTCATTCAAGAAATCCCCCGAAAGAGTCTTGGTACTTTCTAAACTTTTCTTCAACCAGGGTTGGCGGATCATTCTATGTTCCTATGATGTTGGTGGATAACCCAAGGCACGTGGAGGAAAGGCCTTCTTCAGGACTATGGTTTCCAATATCCCCTATTGTCATCGTCCAAACCCCAATTCGGGTATGAAGTGCATATTCTTAAACATTTGTATCACGTTGACATTGCTATTTGGATTGTCCTTTGAACGGGCACAATCTTTGAAATCATCCCCTGTTAGGAGTGGACGTGGTTTGACTCAAAAGTTGGAAAGGAGCATGTCACTCGTCCCATGCTGTATCTCTAGTATTGGATTACTAGTGCTAGCATTCACAATACTATCATCACTTTCCTAGGTAGTGATAACCTTCCCCTTGGCAAAGAGCTTGAGTTTCTTATGGATAGAGGAAAATACTCCTTGATGTTGTGAAGCCACGATCTTCTAAGAAATAAATTAAAACAAGTGGGTATATCGATAACTTAAAACTTGGTAATGGGATTGATAGGGCTAGACCTTATTTGTGAGTTTTTTTGGATCTTATCACCTTTCGTCGAGTGTTGTCATGGACACACACTATGGAAAAAGCTAGATCAAGGTCACTTACTTTCAAACCTAGGAAGTTGAAGGTTCTTAATGGGAAAACATTGAGTGATAATCCATTATCAATGAGTGTGAGAAAGACTATCATACCAAAAACTTCGATGCAGATGTTGAGAGAATTGTTAGGACAAGGACTAAACTTTGGGATTTCTTCTTCAGATAAGGAAAGTGATATAGTATAGGTTAAGGACCCGGCCATGTTCACAGCTTCTTCTGAAGTGGTGGAAGGGGGGATTGTGGGCTAGTATGCAATTTTATTAAAGTGTTTTGGTGTAGCTGGGAAGACATGAAGAGTCCCCTCAAGGTGATGTTTGCTTGAGTTTTCTTGAGTTATTCAAGGATCTTGCTTTTCTATATGGTTATTTGTAGCATGGATAGTTTTTTGGCAACTCCTTTTCCTTTATATATCCTTGTTGACTAAGGATTTGAACTCTGGTAGAGTCTTACAAATATTTTTATATGGTTCAGGAAGGAGGGGATGAACCGAAACCCTATTTCTTCATTTATTCTGGGTTGTGAGACCACTTTTCTAATTTCCCCTAGAAAATCTTCAAAAGATATCATCCCACACATACTGATTAGTCGACTAAAGTTTCCTCAGTATGGTCCTTTGTCTGAGCTATCACATTGGTCTCGACATTCGGTGGCAACGATGTTGTCTTTCCATGAGAAGTCAATGCGTTCCACAACCTCAACGGCTTCTTCATATAGATCCTCCCACTCGAGAGGGAGGTGCAGATGTGAAGGGACCAAACTCCCTTATAGATTTAAGGTATTGAGTAGCTCAGATATACTGTAAATCTCATTGATTTGTCAGAACAAGTCGTCCATAATCTACACTAAATCATCCAAACTGACTTTGTCAATGGTTATCACCGAATTATCTTACTTTCAAGCACACTTTTGGGCTTCTAAGAATGGGATGCTGAACTTCTGGCAGTTAATGGTCATTTCAGAAGGCAATTTCAGCCCAAAGTCTAGAAGCTAGTTCAATACTGCTAGCAATTCCATATCTTTCCCTCCGGACTAGGTACGAATGACAATACCCGCTATTATGAGAAGCGACAGAGCTTAGTTGAAAAATAGGTAGGGCGAAGGACCAAATATGAGCATAGTTTAAGGGGTTTGGGGTGACGATATGGGTTTGATGGGTGCTTTGCTAGGTAAAATTCGATTATATGAATCAAATTCTAGGTCATTCTCTAGAAATATGGCGTTTATATGGTTTCGAAGTAGATTGTGAGTGGTGATGGGTTTAGGATTGTTTAGTGTGGAGATGATACCTTGGTCAATTGAACCTTAGATTACATTATGGAGATGGAAGCACTAATCAGGGGTATGGCCAATAATTTGGTGAAAATCATAATGGGCATCGCGTTTGAAATTTTTTGGAAGTGGGTTTGGTAGCGAATGAGGGTCCAAAGGTTTGATGAGATTTTGATTTAACAAGGCTTGGTAGACTTTAGATAGGGGAGCATGAAGATTAGTGTATTCTTTTCTGATTGGACTAGCACGACTTTCTAGCGCCCAAGAGGTAGTAGGCTGAGAAATATTGTTACTAGTTGAGACTGTAGAAGGCTTCTCATATTTTCTTACATTGATCTATCCGGATACTTTCTTTGGCTCAACTTCTATCTTGGCAATGCTTTCTTCAATATCCAATCCTACTACCTGTAGGCCTCAGAATTGTGGGACATATTATCCTCCCATCATTGCTCGGATATGGGGTAAGAAGTTTTTCTTTACAATACAAACTTGCTCCTCTTTGAAAGGTCGGTTGGTCTTAGTGGTCGCTTTTCCCTCCACCTTGCTATGAAATTCCTAAAGGTTTCTCCGGGGTTCTTCTTGAGAGTTTTAGATGACGGCGTGTAACCTACAATTCCTCGTTCTATTTGTACTGCGACATGAATTCATGGGCAAAATCCTCACAACTGTGAATTTTAGATTCCTCGAGGGATAGAGACCAAGAAATAGCGCTATCCTTCAAAGTCCGTTGGAACATGTTGGCCATTATTTCCTCCGAGGAACCTTGGAGAGTCATGGTTTGGTGGTAGATTCAAATATGAATAATTGGGGCCCACTAGCCCCAAACTTCTCAATGTGAGACATCTTGAACTTTTTCGGCAACCTTGCTTTAGGGAAGGGAGACATATGGGTGTAATACATATCATTCCTAGATATTCAAACATGATCCAACTTATTGGTTAATAGCTTAAGGTCCTTCTTGACCTTTTTTAAATATTTTTCCTTTGGATCGATAGGTACTAGCAAGCTAGCCCCTGGATGGGCAAGGTTCGGCATCGGGGGTTTAGCTAGTGGTGGCCCATTGGCAGGAGGGGCATGTGGAGCTTACTGATACTGTTATGGTACCCCAACAAGTTATGGGTGCACCCATAGCACGAAGGAAGAGGACCTCAGGCTCCTCAAGAATAAGGACCCAATTTTTTTCATCCCATGAACCTCAATCTGAAGGTTGTCAATATTGGCAATAAATTAAACTAGGGCTGTTATCAAGTTACGTTTCACATTTGGTACTTAGTATACATTCTCCGTGGAGAGTTAGCAAAAGTAGATTCTGGACTCGAAAGAAGTATCAAGAGAATTGACCAAATTTCGGGGAGGTTCGACAAATACTGAAGCCAATAGGGAGCCAAGCCAAGGTTCGGGTATGCGATCGACCTGAGAAGGAAAATTATTTGAATTTATTTTTGAAAGAGAAAAGGAGAAATTATTTTCAATGAAAAATAGGAAAATGTTTTTGACATTTTTTTTTAAATGAGAGTGAAAAATATTTTTGGTATTTTTTGATAAAAGGAGGGAAAAATGTTTTTGACATTTATAATAAAAAGGAAGAAAAATGCATTTGGTAATTCGATTTTTCGAGAAAGGAATAAATAAAGGAGCGTGGGAAGGATCTCAGCATGATTATTAGTATTTTTATATTTTCACTTGTATTAGGTTTACCTAAATGCAAATATAAATGACGGATGGGACCCGAGCCAGGGAAAATTGGATTTGAAAAATATGTAAAACATGATTTAACTTATTCCCAGGCTCATAGACAGGGTCCCATTTTGAAAAATGATGAATTAGTGTGAAAATTTGGGCGGCATGCTAACCCGACGTTTCGGCAGAGCTTCATGTAGAAACTGGCAAACTAAATATGAGGGCCCTAGGTTTGATGCATATATGAGGGAATGCAATTGTTGGGTTAGTGGAAAGGTTCCCCCTTATGGCTTGACTTCGAAAATATACTTCTTGATTTTAAGGGCAGTTCGTACGTGTGGACAAGCCATTTTATATACCCGATTATACGTGAATTTCCTCACCTCATGGGGATAGTATTTGTAAGATTGAATTCGAAATACTTGATATACGTGAACGAGTTCCCAACTATATACCTCCCGTTATGAGTTCGATCAAGTGGTATAATGTGGGGGGAACCGTTACATATACGTTAATGGTACTAAGACAATGTAAGTTGAGAGTGATATTGCTTAGGTTAACTTCTCCCTATCGGGCCAGTGCCCATAACAAAGTGACCTCCCAATTTAGGACATTTTTTTGTCAATAGCCATAATCTTAGTGATGTAGTGTGCAAAAATACATGAATCTTGATTATTATATTATAGAGAGAGTATTTTATTTTTCATGATGATCACTATACTAATAAGGAAGAATGTAAAAGTATCATGACAAGAAAATCTATCATGAAGATTACAATAACCATGGATACATGAGAGTGAATGAATATCTATAAGTGAGTGTGTGGTTGAGAAATCTAAGCACGGATCAACTACAAGTGGTGTGCGATATACGCGAGTAAGCATGAATAATGTGTGAAACATGTGGATATAAGTGACCCTATATACAAGTGTAGGAAGCATGGGGCGTACATGGAGAGTATTTACATGTGTGTGAAGTGAAAAGTGAGTAAGAGGTGATATAAACATGAGGTCGATATGTCTAAGAAGTAATAAAGGAGAAAATAGATCATACAGGTAGGTTTATATGCACACAAGCTGTAGACACCACATTTTAGGACCCCCTAAGTCTCTCCTTAGGTCCCTAGTACCTCCCCATTTCATTACAAACCATAGGTCGCACTCTGAGTACCAAACTAGAGGCCATTGGGAACTCTCGAGCCCCAATTTGACCCCAATCAGCCTCACCGTCAGTGCAAAAGCTCTTTGAATCTTCGAAAGGCACTGAAACCCCTTTCCAACATCCTACCCCGTCCGTGAAATGGCATAACCGTTCGGACAAACGATCAGTTTTTCCCCAAAAATTGATTCGAAGGCCACCGACGCTCCCGTGCTCTATTTGACCAAGGTCGACTCTTCAGCTCAAATAATACTGATTGAATCTCCGAATGTCACTGAATACCCTTTCTATTGGCTCGCTCCGTGTGCAATTCTGACCTACAATAAGGACGAATGATCCATGTTACTCCGAGAGGTCAACAGGAGCTTCTGAGCCCCGGTTGACCAAGGTAAACGTTTCGAACCAAGAAAAACTCTTTGAAATGTCGAATAACATATCCTATACTTTCCAACGGTCCACCTCATGCGTGATTTTGACTTACCATACGGACGAACGATCCACTTCCATCCGGTGATCTCCCGTCCAAGGACTGACGTGCGCTTCTAAGCCATATTTGACCCAAAGTCAACTACTGGACCTGGGAACGGCCCAAAGGACTCTTAAATTTCTCGAAATTACCTTTCTAATGGTATGCCCCGTGCACGATTAGGATATATGGATTACGTTCAATGAACATTTTTCCTGAAAAATTTGCACGAGACTGCCAATTTATAGGTCCAGATCCCTGCCTATTGGCAGTGTGTCTATGGTCACCTGCCGATAGGCAGGACAAGGTTAGTGTCGATCGGCAACCCCCTAAACCTATAAAAGGAGGGAATGGCCTCAATCCCAAGGGGACCACGACCAAAGATCCGTCAACATCACTGATCTCAACAATATTCTCTCGAAATCAGTGAAGTTCCCCATTTGAAGTTCCATTCAAGCTTACATTCCCATCCTTTTCATACCCAATTTGGAAAAATCATATTCTCTTATCCAAAACCCATCTCACATTCAAGGGAGTTCATTCAAGATCAAAGATCAAGCTTCAAAGAAGGTCCAATTCCTTCCTTCTTTATTTAAATTCCTTGTTTTTGCATAAATTTCATTAGATTCATAATCTAGTTCCTACTTTGGTTCATACATATTAATATATACATTTTTATTAGTATATTTCACATACTTTATTTTCTATAAAAAACAAAACAAACAAAAAGAGGGTTACGCCCGTAAATTACGAATGGAATTGTACATCACACTTTTTGAAAACCAAAAAACACATTTTCTTCACACACATACATCTATAATAAAATTCCATTTGGATTTATGGGCTAAACTCCACTCTCATGCCGCATTCGAACTACATGGACTTTGATGCCTTTATAGTCTACGTAGGTGTTTCGGATTAAAACCCGAGACTCGAGTCCCATTTTTCAATTTTTTAAAAAATCTCCCATTTTCACATTTATCATATTCTTGCATTATATAGTATGCTTGTTTGCATTTCATCCAACATGTATTATCATTTCATCATAACAATTAATATCGCGATAAACGCACAAATCGTATTATATATATATATATATATATATATAATAAAGTAGAAAACTTATGTATGTCACAAGTTTTGCTCATGATGTCATATTTATAAAAAAAATTGTATTATCTATTTTACCCCTTATAAATTTAAATTCCCCTTCTTTTGACACACTCTAATTATTTCCCTTTTTTTTCAAAATTCAAACACTAGGGTACAACGGTATTTTACTTCCACCGATTCTCTGCTTTAACCTCATTATCCAAACGCACCCGTGTTATTATTTTTCTCCTTTTTACTTTACCCTCTCCGTCCCTCTCTCCCTAACGATCTCCGACTTTGGAAAAACAAAACCGATCTCCACGCTCGGGATCGCTCCACAAAGATGCCATCTTAGGTAACCCTTTTCATTTACATCTTATATTTATCTTGGTTAACAGTCAACCGATCTCTTCCTCATGTTATATTTCTCCCTCTCTACTATTTGTTCTTTTCGTCCACTGGAGCCGTCGTCGGAACCTTAGTTCTTGATTCAACCTCACACTTTGCTCCCCTGTTTCTCCCTACGGATTCATTCTCAGTCGTGCTTTCTACCTACAGATTCAACCTCAGCCATGGTTTTATTCCAACGTAATCGTTATACCATTTATCCAACTTGACGCCTTATAAATCGATGTACAACAACAACAAACAATAACTTATGTTGTTTGTAAATCGCTGTTCAACCTCAACCATGGTTTCTGCCTACAATGGATAAGGTAATCGTTTGTTGGCTTTTTAAAACCTAGAAATGTTGGACGAGGTAATCGTTTGTTGGATAAGGTAATCGTATGCCATACACAACAATGGACAATAATTGTTGCCTTTTTTGATACTTAGACCAGTTTGGCTGTAATCGTTTGCGTTTTTATCTGTAATCGTTTTCTTTATAAATGTTCAAGTCCCCTGATCTGTACTCTAATTTGTTTTATACTTCTTTATTCATGTTTTCATAGTTGCATTTGAGAGAGAGAAGACTTTGGGGGCAAGCCTTGAGATCTCTTTTTTTGGGATTTATGTTTACGAAGCTTCGATATTTGATGGTTCCTGGTATCATTTCTAGTGTTATTTCTTTGACTCCTGGTGTCATTTTTGGTTGTTATGAGATTTTAAGATTTTTTGAGATTTGGTTTTTTTATTCTTGGTGTCATTTCTTTGACAAAGCAATTATTTTTACAACTTCTTTTTAGAATCACACACAAAGTGTTTTAAATCCAATATGGCGCCCCCATGTTTTTTCAGAAATAACGACGGTGCCTCTGGTTTATTTAATATCCAATAATGGCCATTTTCGGATCCATTTCATGAAAATAAGAATTAATATTTTGGTCTGGAGTCAATTTTATTGAGGCTGATGTTAATCAAAACATCATTTAATCCCTTTAGGGGTGAATGATTGTAGGGAAGTTGTGGATCTACTATGGTGTGTATGTTAAAGGATTTTTTGTTTAATAATGTGGGATGTGACGCTTTAAATTATTCCCTTTTAGGCAGATGTTTGCATTAGGTTTCTGTCATAGTTGTCATATAACAGGACTATACCTCTGTGACACCCCGTCTAATTAAATACCGGGCGATCACTCCTTTATTAAATTAAAATCAAGGTGAACAGTTGGTTCATTCTTAGCATCACTGTGGTAAAAATAACTTTTCCAAATTTAACACCCTATTTAATTAAGCTAAGTGTCAAAACCATTTTTTTTTAAACATTACTTTCCAAATTTTATTTTGAAAATAAAGATTTAATTATCTACAACAATTCAATATTTAAAGAATCACTTCCACAATAATCCTGGAATATATAATCCAATTAATTTAAACATTCAACAACTAAATCCCAGCATTTAAAACTTAAAGCAAAACATACATGCTGAATAAATCCCAAAGTAACAGTACTAGAAATAACTGAAATACAAATGTCCCAATAAAACAGATAAATAGAGGAAAGGGCGACACATGCCCCAATAACTGAGAATGATAGAAGTGTAATCAAGTAAATGAAATCGTCTAATGAAGTGGCCTGCAACTCCCACCTAAGCTGCATCACGTTCCTTCCAAGGGATCCTAAGCAAGACGCCCCTGTGGCTGGGCACCTGTAATATATACATATATACAAGAGAGAAAGAGGAATAGAAACGGGTCAGAGACCGATAGTGTATATGAATTAAAAATTCATTTAGCAAGTATTTAAATTGATTACAGGCTAATGCAACAACATATTAGTGCGACACTCTCTTAAGAAATTCTCACCTCTCTTCTAAAGTGCACACCTATCACACTAACCTTCCCAATGGTCTATCTCGTCATATATCACACTGTCTTTCCCCAATGATTTAATTTATCTTAGGTTATTCGCAGGATTTAAAATTGAACGATACAATTGTTTCAAAATAATATTTCAATTAGTATCCAAAATTCTCGTTTTAACTTTATTAATTTATAAAGTTTTCCAGTGTCATATTATACTTTCTCAAAACAAGTATTTACAATATGAGTCATCAACCATGCCCTACTTACCATATCACAGTAGGCAGTTCCAAATTCCAGAATTTCATATATATATTAAATACTCGTATAATATATATATATTATAACAGCACCCCAAATAAAAACTATGGTGCGGGCATACTCTACTATCCAATCCCCGTATCACTCGTATTAAGGGGAATACAAATTCGGAATCACTCTCTAATTGTATTAACACATACACAACAATATTGAGGCGAAACATAGATTCCAAGTGTCTAAGAGGATGGCACATACCCGCATCTCCTAGGACCGTCTGAACTATCAAATCGATAGCCTGTACCAAGGATATCTATCTTCTAGGGTACAAGTCAATATCCCCCATAAAGGTCCCATCGAGATAAGACTGTCCCAGTGCGGTAACCTCAAGGATAGTAAGTAGCGTGGGCATGATTTTCACACATAGATAGTATATGTATACACACAGTCATATAACTATACTATTATTACCGTATCAATTTAGGTACATCTCAAGTCCCATAATTAAGACATTTGTATTTATTTCTCATTATTTAGTTATCACGTATAACCGTTCACATCTTACTTTAATTTGAGGAACTTTTCCACTTACTACATAACGCTCATGGATTCTATCCTCCCAAGTATAAAATTCAGTAGGTATTCATCTATTTTCCATCGTAACCATTTTTCGTAATCTCTTCCTTAAGTACTAACTTCCATCGTTCCTTAGGTATAAACACTCCAAAGATATGGGTTTCGCCTTACATTAAAGGTCTCTTAATTCATTAATAATTCCTACTGGTCATCTTATCTCCCAATACATTTTAATAATAGTGTCCAAGAATTATTTCTTATTAAATGGAATTCTAAAGTTCTAAGAGGGGAAAATATAAGTCTGCCAGGAGGGGTCGATCGATCGAGGTCTGGGGCTCGATCGATCGAACCTTCGATCGATCGAAGCTCTGCGCTCGATCGATCGATCAAACAGGTATTGCGATTTCTGCAGTTTTGCAGTTACGGGTTCTAACACATATATTCATCCAAATCCAAGTTTTGCATTCCCAAACATCCAAAGATTTATACTACTAAATTCTAACATAATATTATGCATTTCCTACGTAAAACTTGTCAATTTCCGTCACTAAACATGGATGAATAAGCCAAAATTCATTTAAAACTCAAGAACCCTAGAAATCTCTTAATCATGGTTCTAATCTGTCTTCCCAGAATTTACTTCTTATACAACATCAAAATTTCGTGGTTTAATCCTCTAAATCACAAAAGGTTTCCAGAATATCATTTAAGTCATCGCTACATGCAATTTCCTATCTCAAATTGGGTTTTTCTTCCATACAATTCATCCTAATCATTCCTAAACCAATATGAAAGATGCATCAACGAAATAAGCAAGATAAAAACTTGCCTGAGATTTTTAGATGTCTTGTTTGGTGCCGAAATTGGTGTGGTTGCGTTCCCCGTCTCGCGATGTACGCTTTGGCGGTGGCGGCGGTGCAAACGGCTGAGTTTTGAGCCTTGGAATGCCTTGAGAGCTCTCTCCTCTCTTCTCCAATGTCCGTTCTAGTGTTTTGAGTTATCTAACCCTAGGAGATAACCTAAAAATATGATATAACCCCTTTAATTTTCGTGGGTTTAATTACCCAAAAATACAAAATGACTAAAATGCCCTCCCGGGGTACTAATTAGGGCTAAAAATGCCCCGAGACCCAAACTAAACCCCTGGGCACACTTTTCTGACTATCTCGACCCTTCCGAACGCGTTGGCGCACTCAAAACGACCATACAAACAACTTATAAAATATTCACTTTTATTTATCAATATTTAGTCCCGACGCGACACGGGCGCGTCCCGACTCAAATTTCCAATATTGTCATTTTATTCACTCGTGACATTCAATATAACCAATATTATATATTACTTTGCTCATTAGTAATATTTGACAAATTTCCCATAATTACTAACTCTCGTCACGTTAATAATTATAACATAATTAATTTGCGGATTTTTATTAAATAATTAATTCACATTAAATTTAATAAACCCCCAAATTAATATAGCATAAAAATACGGATTATTACATACTTCCCCCCTAATAACGGAATTTCATCCCGAAATTCGGAAAATAAGGCATACCTGGTAAGAAAAAATCTGGATATCTCTCGCGCATATCGGCCTCGCGCTCCCAAGTGGATTCCTCCACATTATGATGCTCCCACTGGACCCGTACAAGTGGAACTATCTTCGACCTCAATCTCCTCTCACTATAGTCTAGGATAGCCACCGGTCTCTCCTCGTAAGAGCTGTCAGGATGTAAGTCTATCTCATCTATCGCGATGTGAGTGTGGGCAATATCATCCCGAAGATACCGTCTCAACGACGAGATGTGGAATACATCGTGAATGCGATGTAAATGCTCTGTTAGTCCCAATCTGTATGCTACCGGCCCAATCCTCTCGATAATGGGAAATGGTCCCACGTACCTCGGGGCCAATTTCCCTTTCTTCCCGAACCTCATCACTCCTTTCATAGGAGATACACGAGGTAACACTTGGTCCCCCACATTAAACTCCCGGAAGAACCGTTTTGCATCGGCGTAGCTCTTCTGCCTGTCCTGGGCTACTCGAATACGACTCCTAATCATCTCAACCCTCACGGAGGTTTCCTGAATTACCTCTGGTCCTAGCAACTTGTTATCCCCCACCTCGAGCCAACAAGTTGGAGAACGACAAGGCCTGCCATACAAAGCCTCAAATGGAGCCATACCAATCGTAAATTGATAGGAGTTATTATAAGCAAACTCTACCAGTGGAAGATGTGGCTCCCAACCACCTCCAAAATCAAGAACACACATGCGTAACATATCCTCTAACATCTGATTAGTACGCTCTGTCTGTGGGTGATAAGCTGAACTCAACCTCAACTCAGTACCCATAGCCTCCTGAAAGCTTTCCCAGAAACGTGACACGAAAATATTATCTCTATCTGACACAATATTCAGGGGCACCCCATGTAATCTGACAATCTCAGCAATGAACAACTGAGCAAACTGACCTGTGGTATAATCTGTCCGCACCGGCAGAAAATGAGTCACCTTGGTCAAACGATCTACAATCACCCAGATAGAGTCGTGGCCCCGCTGTGATGTAGGCAACCCTGTAATAAAATCCATGGAAATACTTTCCCACTTCCACTCGGGTACTTCCAATGGCTGAAGCAATCCTGACAGTTTCTGATGGTCCACCTTCACCAGTTGGCAGGTAGAACACTTGGACACGAACTCAGCAATGTCCTTCTTCATCCCACTCCACCAGTATTTCCTCCTCATATCCTGGTACATCTTATGTCCTCTAGGATGTACCGCAAATCGGGACCCGTGAGATTGGGTCATCACTGCATGACACAATTCTGCCCCTTCTGGAACCACTAACCTCCCATTAAACCGCAAACCCCCATCAGAACTAACAGAATAGGACTCAGCACCCTCGGCTAAAAGTCGTACAATCTGCTCCTGGCAAAACGGGTCTGTGGTTTGGGCTTGTATTACCCTCGTAACAATCTCGGGTGTGACTGTCATAAAAGATATGAAGGAACGGGCTACTGCGTTCTGGTGACCCAACTCCTTCCACTTCGCTTTCCAGACGTCCGCTACCTCATTACTGGTCTACGGCTCAACGCATCAGCAACTACGTTGGCTTTCCCCGGATGATACTGTATATCGAACTGATAGTCCTTCACAAACTCTAACCATCTGCGCTGACGCATATTCAGCTCTCGCTGAGTGAACAGGTACTGCAGTGATTTATGGTGTGTGAACAAATGGAACTTCTCCCCCAATAAATAGTGTCTCCATATCCTCAATGCAAAGACGATCGCTTCTAACTCCAGGTCGTGGGTGGGGTAATTCTTCTCATGCGGCTTAAGCTTGCGGGAGGCAAAAGCTATAGCCTTCTCTTCTTGCTGAAGTACTCCCCCAAGTCCCCGTAAAGAGGCATCGGTGTAAACCAGGTACTCCACACCCGGCTTAAGTAACGCAGGGACTGGTGCTGAAGTAAGCTTGTCTTTCAGCTCGTCGAAAGCCAATTGACAAGCATCATCCCAAAAATACGGTACCCCTTTTCGAGTCAGATTCGTCAGTGGACCCGCTATTTTGGAGAATCCCCGAATGAATCTCCTGTAGTAACCGGCTAACCCCAAGAAACTACGCACTTCCGTCGGTGTCGTGGGATGTCCCCAATACCTCACCACTGACACTTTACTCAGGTCAACTGCTATCCCCTGCTCAGAAACAACATGCCCCAAGAACTGTACTTCTCGCAACCAGAATCCACACTTCTCGTACTTAGCATACAACCGATGCTCTCGTAAAGTCTGAAGAACCTGCCTCAAGTGCTCGGCATGCTCTTCCTCTGAGTGTGAATATATCAAAATGTCATTTATGAAGATGATGACAAACTGATCCAAAAACTCTCTGAACACTCGGTTCATTAAGTCCATGAACACGGCTGGAGCATTTGTGAGTCCGAATGGCATCACTCTGAACTCATAAGACCCATATCTCATTCAAGAAGGCAGTCTTTGAAACATCCTGCTCTCTAATACGTAGCTGATGGTACCCCGACCTCAGATCTATCTTCGAAAAGAAAGTTGCTCCCCTGAGCTGGTCAAACAGATCATCGATTCGAGGCAACGGATACTTATTCCGTATCGTGACCTTGTTCAACTCCCGGTAGTCCACACATAACCTCAGTGAACCATCTCTCTTTTTCACAAATAAGAATGGAGCGCCCCAAGGTGAGGTACTCCTGCGAATGAAGCCCTGACCTAACAGCTGCTCTATCTGATCTCGTAACTCTCGCATCTCCGCCGGAGCCATACGGTAAGGAGCGCATGCTATAGGTCTCGTATCTGACAATAAATCTATAAAAAAGTCTATCTCTAGACTGGGAGGTAGGCCTGGTATCTCCTGGAATACATCGGAATACTCATGAACGACTGGGATCGAGTCTAAAGGAATCACAACCTCCTTAGAGGCATCCTCCTCTATATAATACAAATGAGCGGTCGAACCTCCCTCTGGGCGAGGCATCGCCACTACAAACATCTCTTGCCCCGGAATGGCAAAAACAATGTTCCCACCGAAGTAATCAATCATGGCTCTATAAGCTGCAAGCCAATCCATACCGATAATAACATTGTGCTCATGCATATCTAAGACTAACACGTCTGCAGGTAATACGAAACTACCAATCTCTACCCCCACTCCCCGGCATATAAGGAAGATAAGCGACCCACTCCCCAGTGGTGAGTCTACACACGTCACTGTGCTCTCTGCTGTGGCTAACAACCCTAAGGCCTTCGCAAAATGCGTAGCTATAAAATAATGCGTCGCCCCAGTATCAAACAAAACCCGACCCATAGTACCATGGATAGGAAACATACCCTCAATCGCGAGTGGTGCCTGTGGAGCTGCTGCCTGGTGGACGTTATAGACACGTCCGTACTGTAACTGCCCCTGCTGCACTGGAGCTGCTGGAATGGCTGGTAGGGCTGGCACCTGGGCTGGAGCTGGGAGGGCAGGTGGAAAAAGTGGTCTCTGCGCCTCATTACGGGCACCCTGCTGTTGTGGGGCCCTATCTACCTCCGGACAATCCTGGCGCCTATGGCCGTGCTTACCACACCCAAAACATCGGCCTTTGAAGTTGCCTCCCCTCTGACCCTGCTGACCACGGACCTGCTGGCCGTTACCACTACGCCACTGGCCCTGTTAGCCCTGATGAACACGCTGTTGGCCCTGTTGGCCCTGCTGCTGACCCTGCTGTCGGTGTTGGCCTTGCTGGCCCTGCTGACCCTGCCTATAACCCCCAAATCCCTGCCTGAAATCACCTGAACGAAATCGCTTAGCAGGGTCCCCCTGATGGGAACTCTACTCGTGCTGACGAGTCTGTCCATGAGATGGTGCCCCACTAGCACTACTACCCCCGGTCCTGCCCTGCTGGCTGAACTCTCCTGCTCTCCTGCTTCCCTGTAGATGGAAGCGGTGATCCTGGCAATGTAGTAACGCATCATTGAGTACATCAGTGAAAGTACTCAGAGATAGATTCCCAATAAGATGCTGACGGATCCTCCAAGCTAACCCGTCCACAAACAACATTATCTTCTTACTCTCAGTAGGTGCTGTCACACCCCGCCTAATTCTGGCGTCGGCCGCCACCAAAACTATGCCGGGCGTGAACTAAATAAAATACCATTCTTAGCATGAGATAGATATGAGACATAAATAATCAGTCCATAAGATAAATAATTGAATCAATCTCAAATAATCACAAATAACTAAGCGATAAAAGATCCATCACATGCTAACTCCAAAAATCCAATCTCCAATAATGATTAATTAAAACCTGAATAATCCTAACAGAAATCCTCTAAACAACTTTGGAACCGAATGGCCCAATAAAACTCCAATGAAGTCTCATAATACGAATGGAAAAGAAAGTCTAACTAAACTATGCCATAAAGTAAATAACTCCAGCTGCACCTCCAATGATAACTCTGATAAACTTATGCAGCTCCTCCAATTCTCATCCTGAAAAATATTAGTCAACGCATGGGTCAGAGCCAAAGCCCTGAGCAAGAATACACACTACTCTTCTCAAATAGGATCCTTGAATCCAGACAGTAGCATTATACGCAATAAATATCACAATAGAATATTTTAAATTAAACGGGATAATTAAACGCGATAGATATAAATCACTAACTACCCGCATAAATCCCCATTTATAAAGGCACACCAATATGATTTTAAATTCCAAAGTCCCACGATGTGAATTTAATTATATTAACCAACTTTTATTATAGTTCTCACTTTTTATTAAAGTGTCACACTTCCCCTTGTCAATCGCCCTCTGACCCGTTTACTGTCGGCCCCGACACATGACAAGGTTACCTTTGTCAATCGCCCTCTGACCCGTTTAGTGTCGGACCCGACACATGACAAGGTTCCACACACGACACGACATAAATTGCCCTCTGGCCCGTTTAAACTGTCAGCCCCGACACATTATGTCGCCACAAATTTTAATACCCGTTTTTTATCTTAGGCATTAATTCTCAATTTCTCAATTTCACAATTTATAATCACCCCACCCTTTTAATCGACGTGAGATCCTCAAAATACCCCTTAGTCCCATACCTAAGGGTCCCCAAGTTATCAATACGTCTTATCCTATGTATAGGAGGATTTTCTAACATAAATCTTAACTTAGTCTCGTTCTTAAACTACCGTAGCGATGATAAAGTAATAAAAATCAGCCCACCCTCAAGATGATAAAAACGCGATAATCTACCCTCACTAGTCCCATACCTATAAGGCGTAAATCATCAAAAGGCATACCCACTAGTCCTATACCTAAAAGGCATCCTAAAATATAGGGAGAGAAATAATACCCAACAACCCGTCGTCACAAAGGCAACATCATAATACCAACAAGTCACACAAACAAGCATAATTAATCAATATATAAAACTACGCATGATAGTCCAATTCAATTAAATCTTTAATTTAATTATCACAACGTCAACAATACCCAAATAATCTCATTTAATTATTTTTAATTAAATATACCAAGTTTTCATCATATATTCATCAAAACCAAATTTTATTATCTCTAGGTGTATTACATGAGTTATACGCACCCAAAAATCATTTATTTTAAAACTAGAGTTTTTCTACATGCAACCTACGCCAATAAAATCCAAAATCACTCATGAATCCTACGTACCCAAAGGGTTATGAATATTATTCAGATTAAAAGATTTTATAAAAACAACCCCATAATTAGTATTCAATTTTTCTAATTAAGTTAGTAATTATTTTTGAGAAAACATGTAATTAAGTGTTTAGGCGACACTTAAAACGCATAATACTAAAGGAAAAGAATAGAGTATTCATTCCTGTGAAGATCGTGTTGAAAATCTGATTAGAAAACTGGATTCCTTGTGAAAAATTAGCAAAAGAGTGTTCTTGAACGATTTTGATTAAACCCCAATTAAGCCTTCAAAAACTTGTGCCAAAACTTGTGACAAAAACTTGATTTTGTTGGAGGTTGATGATTATGAGTGAGAGGAAAAATATTTGGAAGTGTTCTCCGGTGAAAAACTGGAGAAAAGGTGATTATGAGAAGTCCCCCTACGGATTAACAAGGTTATATAGTGATTAGGAGTCCTAATCCTACACAAATTCTAAAAAAAACAGCTCGCAGCGCATGTTTTCTGGGAGGGTCGATCGATCTACCCCCCCCCCCCCCCCCCCCCCCCGTCGATCGATCGATCACCCCGAAAAACTGACAGTTTACCCAAAAAATGCCATAAGGCAAAATATTGTAAAATCAATATAAAATCCGTTTTAACTCCGATTTCAATTCCGCTTGAAGTTTTATTCTTCTAAAATCATAACCAACATATTTTGCCAATAAAAATTTTAAAATTCAAAAATTTATTTTTCTTGAAAATTCCAATTAATTAATTAAAATAATAAATAAAAACACGGGGTGTTACAGGTGCCTCATCTGGCACTATGATGAGAAGTCTCGTAAACTCCTCCTCATACTCAGCAACGGTAGAGTTCTCCTGTTTCAAATTCAGTAATTTCCGCCTCATCTCAGTCTGCACGACGGGTGGAAAGTACTTGCGGTCAAACCGCTCCCAGAACGACTGAATAGGGATCGTGTCCCTCTCCTCCAAGGTGGTAGTGGACTCCCACCACTACAAAGCGGCGCCCACTATCTTAAAGGAAGCCAATAACTGCCTTTGCACGTCGGTTCACTCATACATACGAAGATGCAGCTGGATGTCTTTCTTCCATTGGCTGACTGTGACGATATCTGAGCTACCAGAGAACTCAGGGGGATGCGCCTTCTGAAAAGTATCCCTAAAACTCTCCCATGCAGATGAAAGTTGTGCTGGTACTGGCGCCACTGCCTGCATCTGGGGTGGAGCCTGCTGAACCATCGCTAGCGCGGCATTCACCGCCTGAGCAACAATGGCGGCTACTTCATTAGCATTCATAGTGCCTTGTGCCGGAGCTGCTGGCTGCTCGGCCTGGGCACGCCTATCCTTCGCTGCACGTCTCGGGGGCATCTGAAACGTGAAGAAGTTTATTAGTCTACAGTCATTATCAAATCCCAAATGGCTGAAGACGTAAACGTAAAAGCAGAAATACAACAATCCTAAAAATAGGGATCTATAGCAAAAATGTTAAGCTGAAAGCGAAAATAAGCCGTACAGATCCTATGGACACTAGAACCTGATGCTCTGATACCACCTGTGACACCCCGCCTAATTAAATACCGGGCGATCACTCCTTTATTAAATTAAAATCAAGGTGAACAGTTGGTTCATTCTTAGCATCACTGTCGTAAAAATAACTTTTCCAAATTTAACACCCTATTTAATTAAGCTAAGTGTCAAAACCATTTTTTTTTAAACATTACTTTCCAAATTTTATTTTGAAAATAAAGATTTAATTATCTACAAAAATTCAATATTTAAAGAATCACACCACAATAATTCTGGAACATATAATCCAATTAATTTAAACATTCAACAACTAAATCCCAGCATTTAAAACTTAAAGTAAAACATACATGCTGAATAAATCCCAAAGTAACAGTACTAGAAATAACTGAAATACAAATGTACCAATAAAACAGATAAATAGAGGAAAGGGCGACACATGCCCCAATAACTGAGAATGATAGAAGTGGAATCAAGTAAATGAAATCTTCTAATCAAGTGGCCTGCAACTCCCACCTAAGCTGCAGAACGTTCCTTCCAAGGGATCCTAAGCAAGACGCCCCTGTGGCTGGGCACCTGTAATATATACATATATACAAGAGAGAAAGAGGAATAGAAACGGGTCAGAGCCCGATAGTGTATATGATTTAAAAATTCGTTTAGCAAGTATTTAAATTGATTACAGGCTAATGCAACAACATATTAGTGCGACACTCTCTTGAGAAATTCTCACCTCTCTTCTAATGTGCACACCTATCGCACTAACCTTCCCAATGGTCTATCTCGTCATATATCACACTGTCTTTCCCCAATAATTTAACTTATCTTAGGTTATTCGTAGGATTTAAAATTGAACGATACAATTGTTTGAAAATAATATTTCAATTAGTATCCAAAATTCTTGTTTTAACTTTATTAATTTATAAAGTTTTCCAGTGTCATATTATACTTTCTCAGAACAAGTATTTACAATATGAGTCATCAACCATGTCCTACTTACCATATCACAGTAGGCAGTTCCAAATTCCAGAATTTCATATATATATTAAATACTCCTATAATATATATATATATATATATATATATATATATTATAACAACACCCCAAATAAAAACTATGGTGCGGGCATACTCTACTATCTAATCCCCGTATCACTCGTATTAAGGGGAATACAAATTCGGAATCACTCTCGAATTGTATTAAGACATACACAACAATATTGAAGCGAAGCATAGATTCCAAGTCTCTAAGAGGATGGCACATACCCGCATCTCTTAGGACCGTCTGAACTATCAAATCGATAGCCTGTACCAAGGATATCTATCTTCTAGGGTACAAGTCAATATCCCCCATAAAGGTCCCATCGAGATAAGACTGTCCCAGCGCGGTAACCTCGGGGATAGCAAGTAGCGTGGGCATGATTTTCACACATCAATAGTATATGTATACACACAGTCATATAACTATACTATTATTACCGTATCAATTTAGGTACATCTCAATTCCCATAATTATGACATTTGTATTTATTTCTCATTATTTAGTTATCACGTATAACCGTTCACATCTTACTTTAATTTGAGGAACTTTTCCACTTACTACATAACGCTCATGGATTCTATCCTCCCAAGTATAAAATTCAGTAGGTATTCATCTATTTTCCATCCTAACCATTTTTCGTAATCTCTTCCTTAAATACTAAATTCCATCATTCCTTAGGTATAAACACTCCAAAGATATGGGTTTCGCCTTACATTAAAGGTCTCTTAATTCATTAATAATTCCTACTGGTCTTATCTCCCAATACATTTTAATAATAGTGTCCAAGAATTATTTCTTATTAAATGGAATTCTAAAGTTCTAAGAGGGGAAAATATAAGTCTTCCAGGAGGGGTCGATCGATCGAGGTCTGGGGCTCGATCGATCGAACCTTCGATCGATCGAAGCTCTGGGCTCGATCGATCGATCAAACAGGTATTGCGATTTCTGCAGTTTTGCAGTTACGGGTTCTAACACATATCTTCATCCAAATCCAAGTTTTTCATTACCAAACGTCCAAAGATTTATACTACTAACATTCTAACATAATATTATGCATTTCCTACGTAAAACATGTCAATTTTCGTCACTAAACATGGATAAATAAGCCAAAATTCATTTAAAACTCAAGAACCCTAGAAATCTCTTAATCATGGTTCTAATCTGTTTTCCCAGAATTTACTTCTTATACAAAATCAAAATTTCGTGTTTTAATCCTCTACATCACAAAAGGTTTCCACAATATCATTTAAGTCCTCACTACATGCAATTTCCTATCTTAAATTGGGTTTTTCTTCCATACAATTCATCCTAATCATTCCTAAACCAATATGAAAGATGCATCAATGAAATAAGCAAGATAAACACTTGACTGGGATTTTTAGCAGTCTGGTTTGGTGCCGAAATTGGTGTGGTTGCGTCCCCTGTCTCGCGATCTACGCTTTGGCGGTGGCGGCGGTGCAAACGGGTGAGTTTTGAGCCTTGGAATGCCTTGAGAGATCTCTCCTCTCTTCTCCAATGGCCGTTCTAGTGTTTTGAGTTATCTAACCCTAGGAGATAACCTAAACATCTGATATAACCCCTTTAATTTTGGTGGGTTTAATTACCCAAAAATACAAAATGACTAAAATGCTCTCCCGGGGTACTAATTAGGCCTAAAAACGCCCCGATACCCAAACTAAACCCTCAGGCACACTTTTCTGACTAGCTTGTCCCTTCCGAACGCGTTGGCGCACTCAAAATGACCATACGAACAACTTATAAAATATTAACTTTTATTTATCAATATTTAGTCCCGACGCGACACGGGCGCGTCCCGACTCAAATTTTCAAAATTTCCATTTTATTCACTCGTGACATTCAATATAACCAATATTATATATTACTTTGCTCATTAGTACTATTCGACAAATTTCCCATAATTACTAACTCTCGTCACGTTAATAATTATAACATAATTAATTTCCGGATTTTTATTAAATAATTAATTCACATTAAATTTAATAAATCCCCAAATTAATATAGCATAAAAATACGGGGTATTACAACCTCCTGTTGACCAATTAGACCTGTGCATATATTAATTAGATTGAACCTTAGGAGATCATAGTTTTTTATTATTGACCTGTCATAACTGTAAACGCCAACTAATATCTCTAACGTAGGTTTCGTCTTTCTTCCACTCAAACATTTAAATGTCAATTTTTTTATCAGTATTGTGACAATCAATGACTGCCCAGCAGTGAACAGTTCGAGACTAGATGTAGCGTGTGGCCCTAAACAACTGTTATGGCTGAAAATATTTCCATTGCCCAGGGAAGAAATTAAAAGCTAACGAACGGTACACAAAAAACGTTAGCATAAACGTTAACATATATACGGAATTTTTTATGTTTTTAAAACGCATCATTTTGATGCCTTCTAATAGTTCAATTTCAGTGACATTTAATGCATTATCACTTTTTATCATGAACTCCCCCAACTAATTAGAGAAATACATTTTAATTAAATTCTTTTTATGTCCTGCTTTTTTAATCTATACATTTTATATATCGAAAAAAATACAGTAGATATTAAAAAAGTTTATTAAAAAATATATTTTTTAACTGTATAGTTTATATATAGGAAAAATAAAAATGCGTGGTCACTGTGTATGCATGTAAAAAACACACAATTATTTTTCATTTTTTTAAACTAATAGGTTTTGTACATTAGGTTATTTAAAAAATTGTTTATTTGTGCGAATTAAATGACGTTTTGTGCAATCAACGATGTATATTTTCAAAAAATTTCATCGTGCATTTTATAATACACTGTTATTAAATAAATAAACTGACACCATATGCATATGGTACGCATGATGCCATGAATAAGGTCCAAATTATTCAATGCATTAACGTGTGCTAAGTATAAATTTTGGGAAACGTGTAATGTTATGGTTAATTAATGTATTATCTTGAGGTATACCATCATGAGACATTGTAGATTTTGATAATGTGGCTACGAGTGTGTGGGTACAATGTGTGTATGGGTTTGAACTCTTGCATTTAGTGGTGAAATAGTCTATTGCATCTATCGTAATGTTAGAGATTCATCTCTATCAAATATTTTCAAAATAATTGTTTCATAGGATTAAGCATTAAAAAATGCATAATCGTGATTTGTTGCCCTTAAAATCAGGCACATGGCTCAATGTGAAAGTTTGACATATTTTACTTATAATTGAAATGATAATTTTTTTAAACAAAAGTACCAACAAACATAAATTAATCAAATATTAATAATTGGATCTCTCATATTTTATTTTTACTAAGTTTAATTTTACTCCTAACTGTTTCTATGTCACTTCTATATCACTGTTATTGCATATTTAGTGTCTGATTATATTTCTACAGTGTTTATAGATATATACATGTTTTGTTTGGGAGAGATATTTTTTCGTTTTGCGATTATCAGTGTGCCTTCAGGCATGGGAATACCCTAGTGTGTGTGTGTGTATATATATATTATTTTGGGAACATTCCTATGAATGACCTCACTCTACCTTTTTCCTTGGTATGAGTTGAACGATTCCAATCTCCATTATATATACACACGCACACCCTTCACGGAGAAATAAAGAAAAACAATAACACTAGCCCATGAGAGACTGGAAGGGAGGGATGGGTGCTTAACACCTTTCTATTTCATAGCTTAGCTCCCGAAGCTTCAATCTATTGGTTTCGTATGCATCAGTTTGTCCTTGATGCTGCTCTCTCAAAGTGGCAACATATTCTTTTACCTATTTTATGAAAAATAAGATGGTGATTCCATATCCTTACATTTAACCCACACCAATGACGGTCAAAGTGCCCTGAAAAACCGAAATTTTCCATGGGATCCTCCACCCCCTTTCCCTCGAAGATTTTCCTGGGATAGCCAAATTGGCGACTCCGTTGGGGATTATTTTACATAAGAGGGATAGACTCTGTTTACATAGGTGTTTTTATTTTCTTGTGTACATATATGCCCATCTCTGTGTTACCCTTTTATCTCCTTATTTTCTGTACATACACACCTCATGTTTATGCCATTACTCACAAACTCGTAGAAATTATCCATGTACACTTCACACCTTGTGCACCTACGGTCACATACACCAATTAGAAATCCTTGATTAGGTGTCACTAATACACACATTCACTTGTATATATCCATGCTCACTTACACTTATCACACACCACTTTTACGTGATCCATGCTTAGGTTCACTACTACACACTCACTTATAGATAATCACACATCCCACACCACTCACTCTCACATATCCATGCTTAGTCTTAATTTATTTCTTGTACATCATTCCCATGCTTGGCGTGATGCTCATCAATAAAGATACTATCTCCATAAGATACTAATCAAGAACCATGCATGATACTATCTCCGAGGGGGCACGACCTGCGCCCAGCCAAATTGGCGCAAAAGCCGCCAAGGTAAATAAAAAGAGGTCTGTCTAAGACCAGCCAGCTGCACATATGAATACTTTCCTAGCTCCAGAACTGGCTGCAACAGTCCCCACCAAGGCACTGACCAATATAGCCCACGATCCCCATGCTCCACAAGCCAATTCTCCCAATTCTCAACAGGCATGCCAACGCGGATGAAGTAGCGCGAAAAGAAGTTGGGCACAGCCGACAAGGGATACTCAGGAGGAGTCGATAATTGGAATCTTTCAGACAACCATATGAACAGCATCACAGGGATCCCCCTCAAAAAGTCAGAACGACCTTCTCTCCAAGCATCCAGGCCATTCAGGGTCTCCGCCAGTACCACCGCCGCAGGATTGCGACGGTATGACATCCATGAGGTAATAACTGGAAGTTGAGGGTCCATTTGCACCTCCCCAGTCACCAGCATCAATTTTGAAACAAGGCCCAAAATAATGGCTCCAGCATAGCCAGCATCACCTACTTCTCACAAATGCATGGACTGCAACACCGCTGGGAGGGAGATCTTTCCTCCAGTAACCAATAACCTGGCCGCCGAAGGCGAGATATGAAGAAGCCCGGCCAACAAGTCCCTAGGGGAGTGGGAAAATTCGGGTAAAGCACAACAACACTAGGATTCACACCCAGTATGGCAAAAAATTCCTCGTAGGTAGGACAAACTTCTTCCAGCCCAAAGCGGAAAACATGGTCTTCGGGGTACCAGAATTGTACCGCCGCTATCAACATATTCCACTCAAAAGGTCGACTACGCCACAAGGAGACTCGACGCATGTTGAAAGCATCGTAGTCATCATTATAAGAGCACATTGCTTCCAGGGCTTCGAGGTAATTGCCAAACTCATTGCTACCAGGGAGAGCCATCTTGCAAGACTAAAAGATAATGGGTAGGAAGATGATGATACAAAGGTGTGATGAAAACAGTCCACCCTTCTCCCTTTTTATACTTAAAAATCCTCACAAGGGATATAATCCCTGCAGAAATCGGAGGGAATCTTACCCCACAAGGTACCAAAGGCTGAAGAGGGTACCAATCAAAGCGTTCAATTGATGGGACTGGACTGAACTGCCGATAGGCAGGTCAGGGTGATTGCTGATCGGCAACCCCCCCCCCCCCCCCATTTTGGGAAATTTCCCTTTTTCCTTTTTTGTCAAATCAGAAAACTCAAATAAAAATTGATATTCTCAACAGAATTTTAAAATCCCTTATCCTCCTTACATAATTTCCCTTTTTAAATTAAAAACTTTCCTTCACAAATTTTCAAAAATATTCCCTTTTTATGGTCTCAGTAGCAAATTAAAAAGCGCATGTGCATGCATTCATTCATCATTAAAATAAAAGATAGTCAGAAAACTACATTGCATTGCATATATCTGTTTTCTGTGTTACATCATTTTGCAGGAAATAGAAAGAAAAGCTAAAAACAACGGGACTCAGCCCGAACCCACATTCTCTCTCTCTCTCAAGAACTTCCACCCCTGCGATGCTCTCTCTTCCCCCTACGGCGAGACGATGTGCCCCCACTACCCGAGCCAGAGTCTTCCCCGGACGAGGCTGACGGCACCAAGCAAGAAGGAATAGGGATAGCATCCCGAATGTGGGAAGTCGCCGATGATATCCAATCTCTAATGTCCCTCAGCCAAGTAGTCGACACCCAGATTTGCTGCAAGGAAAAGGCAGAATCAATATCAAGCAAAGGAAACCAAAAAGAGGAAAAGGACCGAAAGGTTTATCGCAGGACGACGGAACTCCTCTGTCGAACCCAGCTCCTTCGGATCCATTGCAAGAGGACGGTGCAGCATCGAGACTATCCTTCCATCAGCCAGCGGGATGTTGTACGAAGGAATGGGCAACCGCACGAAAGGAACCTTCGAGGTCGCCGTCGTCGCAGGTGCCGACGGACCAACACCACTGTGGGAAGACCCCACCGCCCAACTCGAACCCGCAGGAGGGAAAGCCAAGGAATCATGTATACTGGGCGCCATCAACCAACTCGTCACAAAGTCCATATAGTCATATGGCGCAGCCATATCAGTGTACAACGCATAGACTCGCCGATCATAGCCGCAATCCTCTCATCCTCCAACAGCTGTCGCTCTCGCCTCATAGACGTAGGAGGCTGCGTAGGTGGCACCACCACCTCTTCCCCGGCAATCTGGAGAACCACCCTCTCCCTAAGATACCAGGAATGGCCAAACTCATGCGCCACCAAATACCTCATATGTGCGTTCACCCCAGTCATCCCCGTATCTTGAATGGCTGTCCCCCAAGGATAAAAGGTCACCTGAAAATCCCCAAGAAGGCCTAAGTCAATACAAGATCAGAATGTGCAAAAACCAAGACCGAAAAGGAAAGGACCTTACTCGACCACTGGTCAGGTCATTCAAGACCTGACGCACCGCCTCCAGGGAGAGAGATCCCTTCGATTTTCGGTTGGCCTTATGCCATCGATACAGTCGGCAGAAGTCCCTAACAGTATCGTCCTTCAAAGCAATCAGCGGGGTGTTGCACCCAATCACCTCGTAGAACCACGTCTGGATTCACAAGCAAAAAGAGACGCATAAGGAAAATACGAATACATGAAAGAAAAATGCGAATGCATGAAAAGAAAATGCACAAATTAAAGAATACCTCAAGAAGGTACGTGGCCCCATTAAAGGTCTGTCGGGAGCACCGGCTGAATGCATCCAAAGAAGAGTAAAGGGTCGCCAAAGTCAGAATCCCCCAATCATAAAAAGGGATGTTTGAAAACATCCTCAAGTACAGCATAAACCACAAATGGACGACGTCGCCGCTCGACGCCATCATGAAACCTCCCAGCACCAATAAGATGAATAACTGGGCCATCTGCCTCACTTTCATCCCGTCCTCCACATCAACCACCCTGCTCAGCAAAACATCTTCAGCAAGGACATCCGGATAGAGTCTCCAGAAACTATCCTCCTCACATCACCTAGTGCCGCATACACCGCCTCCAGCCTCACCCGCAAGGAGCGATCCGCCTCTCTCTGCTCCCCGTCACAATCTAGCCCCAATAGTTGTTGCACATCTATGGGAGTCACCATCATCTCCCCGAAGCCAAAGTGGAAAGTGTGGGTAGTGTCCCACCACCTCTCCCCCAAAGCACACAAGACCGATGTTGAACGAGGCGTCTCATCCAGCGCAGCCGCCAACCTCCCAAAACCCGCTGATGATACCACCCAGCACACCACTGGTGGGAGATGCTCCCAAACATCCTTAAGCCCCGTCATCCCGCGGGCACGCATGTTCTTCAAAGAAATATCAGACTGGAAAAAGGAAAAATCTCATCAAAGGTTAAGAAAAAAGGAAAAATCACGCAAAAAGAAAGGAATGCCAAAGGTCAGGTTACTTACATAACCGTCGGGGATCACTCTCGAAGAGCGATGACGCGATGGCTCCCGCAGCAAGGTCCGCTCATCCGCAACCTTCTTGAATGCATCAAAGGCATTCTCGTTCCCCAAAGCAAGGGGCACCTTGTCATTCCAATCAACATTCGCCCAGTCATCAACGGTCAACCACTCCCGGTGGACAGCGGTACTCACAAAGGCGGTCATTTCTTAAAGATCGGAACGTTAGAACAATTCGCAGAGAGAAATCGCAGAAAGGGAGAAGGCAAGAAGCTGTAAAAAATGAAGGGGATTCGCCCCCTTTATATAGGATGCCAAGCGCCATGCCGATCGGCACCTCACCCTTCCATACCGATTGGCACTGACCCCTCACCTTCCTGAGGAAGCCCAAAAGTCTGTGCCACTGTCGAATGGCACCCCTCAGTCTATGCCGACCGACACCCCCTTTAAATTTCGTACAGAAATTCTTGAAAAATTCCAAAAAAACCCTGAAGAATCTTTAGAAAATTCCTAAAAATCCCAGGAGGGATTTATAACGTTTTCATCAAGAAAATTTCTCACTCCTTCAGGAGAAACCTCTTTTTCCCCAAACGAAACCCTCAAAATGACCTCTCAAGCAATGCGCCCAGACCACCTAATCACCTCCTCAGCAGAATTTACAACCTCAAATCGGTTATCTCCCCAACAATCACCACCTTCGCTCAAATTAAGGACGCAAAGCCTCCCCAGCCATCGGCTACCCAGTGCGAAACAATATCGCATGATATTTTTCCCCATCGGATTTCAGAAGAATCACTCGCCCCCAGGCGATTTCTCTCAAAAGACGATCCAAATCTTCCCCAACTCATTCATCATTCCCCAGCGGAACCTCAAATCCAATTCTTACCCCCAGTGGAACTCTTTTCTTTTCACAAGGAAATGCAATCACTTTTGGGTCAGAATTGACCCCGGTCTTGGATCGTCACCTGAATTAGGTCAGAATTGACCTCGGTCCTTGATCGTCACCACTCTTGGATCAGAAATGACCCCGGTCTTGGATCGTCACCTGAGTTAGGTCAGAATTGATCTCGGTCCTCGGTCGTCACCACTCTTGGGTCAGAATTGACCCCTATCTTGGATCGTCACCTGAATTAGGTCAGAATTGACCTTGGTCCTCGATCGTCACCACTCTTGGGTCAGAATTGACCCCAATCTCGGATCGTCACCTGAATTAGGTCAGAATTGACCTCGATTCTCGGTTGTCACCACTCTTGGGTCAGAATTGACCCCGGTCTTAAATCGTCACCTGAATTAGGTCAGAATTGACCTCGATCCTCGGTCGTCACCACTCTTGGGTTAGAATTCACCCCGGTCTTGGATCGTCACCTGAATTAGGTTAGAATTGACCTCAGTCGTCGGTCGTCACCACTCTTGGGTCATAATTGACCCTGGTCTTGGATCGTCACCTGAGTTAGGTCAGAATTGATCTCGGTCCTTGGTCGTCACCACTCTTGGGTCATAATTGACCCCGGTCTTTGATCGTCACCTGATTTAGGTCAGAATTGACCTCGATCCTCAGTCCTCGGTCGTCACCACTCTTGGGTCAAAATTGACCCCGGTCTTGGATCGTCACCTGAGTTAGGTCAGAATTAACCTCGATTCTCGGTCGTCACCACTCTTGGGTCATAATTGACCCCGATCTTGGATCGTCACCTGAATTAGGTCAGAATTGACCTCGGTCCTCGGTCATCACCATTCTTGGGTCAGAATTGAACTCGGTGTTGGATCGTCACTTGAGTTAGGTCAAAATTGACCTCGGTCCCCGGTCGTCACCACTTTTGGGTCAGAATTGACCCCGGTCTTGGATCGTCACCTGAGTTAGGTCAGAATTGATCTCGGTCCTTGGTCGTCACCACTCTTGGGTCAGAATTGACCCCGATCTTGGATCATCACCTAAATTAGGTCAGAATTGACCTCGGTCCTCAGTCGTCACCACTCTTGGGTCAGAATTGACCCCGATCTTGGATCGTCACCTGAGTTAGATCATAATTGACCTCGGTCCTCGATCGTCGCTACTCTTGGGTCAGAATCGATCCCGATCCTCGATCGTCACCAATCATTAGTTCAGAATTGACTTTGGTTATCAAATCTTTGCCCTAATCCTGCAGATTCGGCTTTGATCCGCAGAATTGATCATCCCCAGCACACTCCTTAGTCCCACTGAATTGGTCATCCTCGCTTCCTTAGGTCCTCAGAACTGACCTCGACCCTCTGAATTGGTCACTCTCGCTTCCTTAGGTCCTCAAAATCGACCTCGACCCTCTGATTTGGTCATACCCAGCACACTCCTTAGGCCCGCTGAATTGGCCATCCTCTCTTCCTTAGGTCCTCAGAACTGACATCGACCCTCTGAATTGGTCACCCTCGCTTCCTTTGGTCCTCAGAATTGGCATTGACCCTCTGATTTCGTCTTCCCCAGCACGCTCCTTAGGTCCTCAGAATCGACCTCGACCCTCTAAATAGGTCATACTCTCTCAGAAGCATCATGTGGTATCTAATCGACGACTATCATTTTTTCCAAACTCACCCGTCGAGGGGCTCTGTAGACACCTCATTCTGTTACCCCCTAATTCTCTTTAGGTCCCTAATACCTCCGCTCATCATCGCGGACCCAGGTCATGTCCCGAGCACTGACCTGGAAGCCATCGGGCACTCCCCGACTCGGTTTGACCAAAAGTTAAACTCTTCGTCTCGATTGAGACTCAATAAATCTTCGAAGGTCATTGAATACCCTTTCCAACGATCTGTCCCGTGCTTGATTTCGACTCACCATGCGGACGAACGATCCATTTGCGTCCGAAACCTGACCTAGAGGCTGTCGGGTGCTCCCGGGCTCCATTTGACCTAAGTCAAATTTTCATCTTGACCGAGGCTGAATGAATCTTTGAAGGTCTCTGCAATACCTTTCCAACGGTATGCCCTGTGCGCGATTCTGACCAACGGTTTTCCCTCGACGGCTAATTTTCCGAAAAAGCCTGAAGCGCACTGCCAAATGGAAGGTCCCAGACCCTGCCTATCAGAACCTTCCGATAGGTAGTGCCATGGAAATGATGATCGGCAAACCCCTGGGCGTATAAAAGGAGGCCCTGGCCTCATTTGCAAGGAAGAGCTCAGATCATAAGGAAATCACTCTCAGCAAGTCCCAGAAACCTCTCTCAAAGGCAGCGTGAGTTCAACTTCCAAATCCCTTTTTCACTTCCACTTTTCATCATCCCTTTCATCAAACTTGATGAATTAACCACTCTCCACCATCATCCAAGTGCAAGGGCTGCATTTCAACATTCAAGATCAAGATCAAGCTCAAAGTCTCCAAGAAGGTCCATCTTTCTCACCTTTCTTTTCAAATCTTCTTAAATTTGCAATAACTTGTTTTTGTTACTTAAAGAACTTTTATTATCTTATTTCACATATCTTAACATACTTTTTATCTATTACTATTGCACATCTCCTATTTTCATATAAATAAAACCCAAAAAACAAGAAAAAGAGGGTTTGCTCATAAATTCCACATAGGGATTCTCACACTTTTTCCACACTTTTCTCACAACTAAAACACTTTTTCTACACACACACACACACACACACACACACACACACACACACACACACTTAAAAAAATAAGAGATTTATCCATTTGGATTTATGGGTTAAACCCCACCCCTCGTTTGTATGCGAACTACGTGGACTTTGATGCCTTTATAGGCTACGTAGGCGTCTCGGGGCAAAACCCGAGACTCGAGTCCTTTTCTCACTTTTTCTCTTATTCTCTATCCTCTCTTTATCCCATTTTCTATTATATTTTATACATTCATTCTTAGTAACGTATTACTCCATCTGCGTTATCGCTCCCTTATAATGATCAACGTAGGAGTAATCGCGTAAATCTTATTTTCTACACTAATCTCACATTCCTACGGGATGACTCGCTTTATCTTTTCCATGATACAAGTCGAGGATTCCTACCTCCATTCTATATATACACATGAACACATATCACGGGGAAAATATACAGAAAAATAGCAAATATCCATGAGAGACCTAAAGGGCGGAATGGGTGCCTAACACCTTCCCATTTCGTAACTAAGCCTCCGAACCCTTCTGAAATCATTTTGGTTTCGCACGCACCAGTATGTCTTTGGATGCCATCCTTCGGGGTGGCTCCCCCTTTTTCTTTTGTCTGTTTTGAGTAAAATAGACTGACGACTCTGAATCTCTCTATATTTTCACACCTGACAAATCGACGCCGACCGAAGCGCTCTCCCGAGAGGGGACGCGCGGGACCAGAAGGATCCTTTTCCCTCCGCGACGGGGATCGGGGATGGCCACAAGTACAACGAGGACTTAGAGTTTACCCGTCATGATTTATATTTGCTCAAGGACTGGGGAGTCAGTCAGTAACTTCATGGAAAGATGGAAAGAGAAAGCATCCACCATGACCAATCGACCTTCCGAAGAGGAACAGGTCATCATCATGAAAAAGTACTTCTTACCCCATATCCGAGCAACGATGGGAGGATGGTATTACCCTCATTTTTGAGACCTTCGAGAAGCAGGATTGGAGATCGAAGAAGGTCTGGATAAAAGAGTGGTTGAACCGAAGAAAACATCTAGATAGTTCACTCCTAGAATGTTTGAAAAACCTTCCAATATCGCAGTTTCCTCCATCAACATCTCTTAGCCTGCCACTTCATGGGCACTAAAAAAATGTTTAACCCAGTCCGAAAGAAATACATCGAGCTTCACGCTCACCTTTCCAAAGTTTACCAGGCCCTATTGAGCCAAAATCTTATCAAGCCCTTGGACCCCCGTCTATTACCAAACCCACTTCCTAGAAATTTCAAGCCAAATGCCCATTGTGACTTCCATCAAACCGCTAGCCATACCACCGAACAATATTTTCACCTCTAAAATATGATCCAAGGCCGGATTGATCGAGGTATCATCGACCCACTAGCCAATCCTAAACCAAACACTACCCATAATCCACTCCCAAATCATGCGAATGTCATCTTCCTAGAAAAAACCTAGAATTTGACCCATCTACCTAAATCATAATAAGTAAGTCACCAATCATACCCATATACTCTCTCACACCTCTCTAAACATGACCGTACTTTCTCTTACACCCTATTAGGTTTACTGATCAGGCATTATCACTCCTCACCTGAGCATGCATTGATGTCCGCACTCATTATGGAGGTAAAGACATAGAACTGTCAGAAGTGTTGAACCAACTCCTAGAGTTCGGGCTGAAATACCCCCCAGATGGCCGTCGACTGTTAAGGATTCAATATGTTATTCTTAGAAGCTCCAAAATGGGCTCAGGAGTCAAAGAATTGCGTGGTACCGACCGATGAATTCAGTTTAGATGATATGGTCCAAATCATAGTTGACTTATTTTAACAGACTGATGATATTTGTAGTTTGTCCGAGATACTTGATGCTTTGAAACTATAAGGTCATCTAGTCCCTTCACTTTGACATATCCCCGTCAAATAGGAGAACTTATATGAAGAGGCCATTGAAGTTGTGGAATATATCAACTTTCATGGAAAAATAATATCGTTGCCACCGGATGGGGGGACGAATTTGATGATTCATAAAAGGTTAGTCTGATAGTCAGAATATGTGGGATGATATCACTTGAGTAATTACTAGGAGAGATCAACAGGGTGGATGAACAACCCGATATCGATGAAGAAACATGATTTCTATTTTTGCCTCCTTCTTTGAACCACATGACCAGGTCTGGAAGACATTACCAAATCGTAAGTCTATAACCATCAACGAGCGATAAAGGGAAGGATGCCAAGAATCTTCCTATACTAGAAATGACCCTCGAGGAAAGCAAGGTCCTCGATAAGCTAAATAAAATCGAAACTAATATCACTATATGGGGACTTTTTATGTCTTCCAAACTATAACAAAATTCCCTGATCAAGCTACTCACGGGACCTAGAGTTCCTCCCTCAACCACGCTAAAAAAAGTAGTAAATCTAGTCGGATCCTTGACTTTTACTAGAATTCTCTCCTTCTTCAAAGAAGAAATCCTAAGATTGGTCCAAACCACAATTATTCCCTCAACATCTCTGTCGAAGTAATGGGAAAAACTATATTTTTCTCTCTTGTCGATAATAGATTAACTCTTAATATTTTCCTATTAAGGACCCTTAATTATTTGGGATTGAAAGTGAGCGATGTTGCTCCGAACTCTGTCGTCGTATGCGCCTATGATAACACCCGTTGAAAGGTAATGGGATTTATGAAGCTTTCAATAGGTGCTGGCCCTATAAATCCTTTTGTTAAATTCCAAGTCATTGATATCCCATCATGTTTTAATCTGCTGGTCGCACGATCATGGGTCCATAACATTAAGGGAGTGTCCTCTTACCTTTATCAGAAGCTAAAGTTCTTCGCCAATGGGCAGGTCAACACCATCTTGGGAAATGACAACAACACTAATAATGCAAGTACCAGTAATCCAGTACTTGAAATATAACACATGAAAAATGATATTCTTCTGTCAGGTTTTTGGGTTGAACCACTTCTACTCCCAGTAGGGGATGCTTTCAAAGATAAGGTTTGTCTAGAATATGACCCCCATGGAAACGTGAATGTAATTTAGATGTTCAAGAACATGCACTTCATGCCCGGACTAGGTATAGCAAAAAGACAACAAGGGATACTCGAACCTATTGTGTTGAAGAAGGCCTTTCCTCCCCGTGGCTTGGGCTATAAGCCGTTTGAAGAAGAACTCGGAATGATCTGACAACCTCGACTGAAGAAGAGGTTAAAATGCACCAAAACTTTATTGGGAGATTCCCTAAACGAAAGATTCATCAGAGAGGGTGAAGATTTCCCTTTCCGTGACTTCCTCGAACCATGGTATGACCATGCAGATAAAAAAATAAAACCAGGAATGGAGATCTTCTTTTAAGACAACTACACATGGGCTCAGAGTTCCCAACACCGTGTACAATCGCTCATTGAAGATACCGGAGGTTCTAAGGAAAAGGAATCCAGTGATTCTTTTGATTTGCAGACACTGGGGATAACTCTCTCCATGATCCACTTAGGGGCTACCTCGTCGGATCCATCCCATATGATCAAAGTTATTGATGCACCTCTCCTCAATTGGCATGCTATACTTATGCCACCTACTGATATGAAACCTAACCTTGATGTTTATCCCATTTCCCTTTCTTTGGTTGTTCCTCCTAACTCTAATGTAATCAAAACCTTCTTTGATGAGGTCCTCGTTGTTGTTTTTCCTATCAATGAAATAAATAAAGATTTTGAGTATGTGGTTGTGCCTTACATTTATTTTCTTGATTCAAATCAAACTCTTGATGATGATGATTTTGAAAATGGACAATTCTTAATTGATCTAAATAAGGTTAATAACAAATAACATAACTGCATTCAAGTTAATGAAGATGAAACTGCTGTTATTAATCTCGATTCTAGTAGCCAACTGCACGAGATTAGGATAGGGGCCACCCTTAATGAGCATGAGCGCATGCAACTTGAGGAATTACTAAAGGAATTTATGGATTTCTTCACATGGTCCTATGCCTACAATCTCGTATCAACTTCGAGATAGCTCATCACGAGATTTTAACTCTCCTAGAATGCAAACCAATCAAATATAAACTGCAAAAGCTCTGCATCGAATGGTCACTCAAAGTTAAAGAAGTATTAGTCAAACAACTAAACGTGGGATTCATTAGTGTGATCGAATATCCCACATGTCTAGATAATATCGTACCCATGCCAAAGTCAAGAGGGAAGGTTCTCTTGTGTGTCAACAACCGAGACTTAAACACGGCGCCTCTCCAAAGGATGATTACTCGTTATCCAATAATGACATGATTTTAGACAACGTGTCCAGTCGCACTCTGAAATCATTCTTTGATGGGTTTATCGGATATAACTAGACCAAGATGCACCTCGATCACTAAGCGAAAACTGTATTCATCACCCTTTGGGGAGCCTTTTGCTTCACTGTCATGCCATTTGGTCTAAAAAATGTAAGGGTTACCTATTAGAGGGCTATCACAACCATTCTGTATGATCTCATGCATAATGAAGTCGAGCTCTATGTAGACGCATGATTATCAAGTCCAAGACTAAGGAGGGTCATGCTCCCGCTCTCCGAAAGTTCTTTGGGCGATAACAATAGTACCAGATGTGACTTAACCCATATAAATGTGTATTTAGAGTTACCAAAGGAAAACTCTTGGGATTCATGGTTAGTGAAAAAGGGATAGAAGTAGATTCATCCAAGCTGAAAGCCATGCTCAAGATGCCACCACCTCAAATGGAGAAGTAAGTCCGGGTATTCTTTGGTAAATTATAGTAAATCAACCAGTTCATCAGCTAGTTGACTTCTTTATGTGAACCCATCTGCAAACTCCTCTGAAATAATTCAACCAAGGTTAAGAACGAAGCTTGCTAAGAAGACTTTGACTGAATCAAGCAATACCTAAATCAACCTCCGATATTTATGCCACCTATAGGAGGATAGTCAGACTGGGGTCTATGAATATCTGGAAAAGGTGAGGGATGACGCACTCCAATGGATACTTCCATCAAGGTTTTTAGAACTTCTGGTTCATCTTCTGATGAAACCTTCTCCTTTTGGTAAAAATGGAGCTGAGACTGGAACTCACTCCCTTCAAGAAGATGAACCTCCACAACAAGAATATTAACTTTTCTCAAGAGAAACTCCTTAGAATGATGGTTGTCAGGTGAGGAGTGAAAGAATAAGGAACTTAACACTAAGAGAATGAGTAGGGAGAGAATCTTAGTATATTCTGGTGTGATTTTGATAGAGTAACAATGAAACTTGAGTTATATATCCTTTGACCTTGCCCAGGGGTCCTATTTATACTTGGGAACTAGAGCTGAGTTGGAAATTGTGGGTGCTAAAACAGAGAGGGTTGGTGAGGAACAAGGTTTGAATCATACCATTTATCCCTTCCCGTGTGCATCATCATGTCCCCTCAGATAGGTGCCACCTAGTGCAAACTAAAGCCAAAAGAAAATATGTTTGTTAATGGAGACAAAATATCTGATTTTGTAAATATCCTTTAAAACGGTAACTTGTGGTACAAACTTTTTAAACTTGAGAGAGGAGGCCTCAAGGACCACCTCCTCTAAAACCATTAATCTTGAGGGGGGGGGGGGGGGGGGGGGCTTGAGGACTCCTCTCCTCTAAAATAAATTTTCTTGAGAGGGGAATTGATGAACCTCTCTTTTAAAAATTATTTTTGTAAAAGTTCATTTCTTGTGAGCAGCCCTTTGGGTGCTCATTTCACTTGTAACTAAATGAGAGTTGAGTGAGGTCTTGAGTGATCGTAGGGTCTTCCTACTAGTATTCACTCAATTCAAAAGTGCTAATTAGTTTATCTTTCCCAACAAACCTTGTTCTTCAGCCACCAAGACAAAACTTCCAAGAGATCCCAAGTAGCCTATTTAATCCCTGCCTGCTCAACTAGGCTATGTTAGTACTTTTGTTCTTTTAAAGAATGACTTTTCATAATGATGGGTTGCTCATGGTATCCACTCCCTCATCCTGTCTTATTTTATAGAAGTTGAGGGGGAGGACCTTGAGGGTTCTTCACCCAAGATTTTCTAGAGGTTGAGAGACCCTAGGGGTTCCGCGACCCATATATATTTTCTGACTTAGAGGGGCCTTGGGGGTCCAATATAAATTTTTTGTCATTAAGGAACCCTGGGGGTTCCTCAACCAATATGAATTTTCTTCCTTTGAGGGGCCCTGGGGTTCCTCAACCAATATGAATTTTCTACCATTGAGGGGCTCTGGGGGTTCCTTAACCTCATATATTCTGTCGTTGAGGGCCCCTGGGGGTTCCTTGACCAATATGAATTTTCTATTGTTGAGGTCCCCTGGGGGTTCCTCAACCTCGTATTTTTTATCTTTGAGGGACGCTGGGGGTTCCTCAACCAATATGAATTTTCTGTCATTGAGGGACCCTAGGGGTTCCTCAACCAATATGAATTTTCTTTCTCTGAGGGCCTTGGGGGTTCCTCAACCTCATATTTTCTGTCGATGAGGGACCCTGGGAGTTCCTCAACCAATATGAATTTTCTGGAGGTTGAGGGGCCCCCAGGGTTCCTCAACCTCATATTTTTTGTAGTTAAGGGGCATTGGGGGTTCCTCAACCAATATGAATTTTCTTTCGTTGAGGGACCGTGGGGGTTCCTCAACCTCATATTTTATAGAGACTAAGGAGGGGGTATTTGAGGGACGCTCACCCCAAAATATAATGGCCAAACTCGAGACAACCTTCTACATTAGCCCCCCGTGTAAAGTTTTTTATATTGGGGAGATCAAAAGGCTTTGTACACCATAAATTCAATTTTTAATTTTGAGGGACCCTAGGGTTTCTTCATCATTACCCCTAGGGTTATTAAATGCTCTTTCACCTCATCCCAGGTTTTGGAGATGAGGCGACTCGTGGTGGACCTCCTTTTCCAGGGTATCATCTTGGGTAAAAGGATTGTTTCCGGTCAAGGTTCTAAAAAATGCGGGGCGTGATCGAGGCATGGAGGCCAAGCCTTAAGCCTTAGAAGCCTAGGCGGGCCTTGGCGTAAAAAGGCGTGAAAAGGCGTTTAGGTCTTTTTAATATATTTTAATATTTTTTAACCATAACAAGGCTATTAAAATACTAAAATTGTACATATTATAAAAATATGTGTGAATATTTGCAAATAAAAATACTATTTGATTATTTTGGATGAGATAATGGTTCGGTTTGCAAAAAAATATTTAAAAGGCGATATCGTTTCACTAAAGCATTGTTGTTTTTAGAGAAAAAGTACGCCTTAAGGGTTTTACCAAGCATAAGGCGTCAAAATCTTAAGGCGGGGCGTTTCTTCCAAGCCTCAAGCCTAGGCGTGCCTAGGCGGAGCCTAGGCGGGTTTTTAGAACAGTGTTTTCGGTGAGTCCCCTAACCCTGGCCTTTTTCTTTGGCCTTCATTCTTAGGTAAAGGGGCTGCTCATGGTGAGACCCTCATCCTTGGACTTTTTCTGTGTCCTTCTATCTTGGGTAGCGGGGTCACTCACAGTGAGCCCCTCATCCTTAGCCCTTTTTCGTGGCCTTTTATCTTGGGTAGAGGGGTTTCTTGCGGTGAGAACCTCATCCTTGTCCTTTTTCTGTGGCCTTCTATCTTATTTATAGGGGTTACTCATAATAATCCCCTCATCATTGGCCTTCTTATGTGGCCTTCTATTCGGTTTATAGGGGTTGCTCATGGTGAGCCCCTCATCCTTGGCCTTATTCTGTGGACTTCTATCTTGTGTAGAATGGTTGCTCATGGTGAAACCCTTGTCCAGTATTGTAAGGACACAAATTTCCAATTGAGTCCATATATAGTTTTGGCTCAATTCCGGACAAAAACATTTATTCATAGGATAGTAATTAATTGTAATATTCTCAAGCCTATGAAGTGTTTGTTGAAGACGTAGTGGCAAAGAGTATAAAGCTTCATCCAATATGCCGGTTGGCGTGCCTCGTTTCTACGTCAGCAATCATAGTTCCATGCTCCCAAGGTATGAATGCATTTATATATATATATAGGAGCTTGGAACAAGTTTATTGGGTGTTAGGTTTTATAAAAACTGCGTTTTGTTTTAAGAAAAAATTAATTAAAACTTTAAATAAATGTTTATAAAGTTTTCTGGGCTTAAACAAGAATATTCAAACTTTCTAGTTTTTCGTTCGATAGAGTCGTTCGAACGAGATTGTCGTTCGAATGAAAATGTCGTTCGAACGAACCTGCCAACGAGTTCCCATATTAGGCCACTAGAATGTTGTTCGATATGTCGTTTGAACGAACCTATGTTCGAACGAGATATCCAACGAGACTTCTAACGAGTTCCCTCTTTAAACATTCTGGAACTTCGTTAGAAATCTCGTTCGAACGAGATGCCAGGCGGGAACAGGTTTTGGCAGTTTTGCACCCACTTTCCCACTAAGTTTGTAACCAACTTTTTCAAATTTTAATATGTGCGGGAATCACTTTTGATAATCAATCTTTTTCATATCATACAAACTCCTAGAGAGTGTTTTGAGAGCAAAAATAAAAAGAGAAAAAGATCATGTTTTGAGTGAGATTTTCAAAGAGAAATTTCCTTATCACTCTAGTTTTACACCCATATTGTTTATCCAAGTTCACATATATACATATCAATTGCTTGGAGTATGTCACCGGTTTATCTCTTCCTTTTCAAAGAGAAGTTTTGGTTTGCTTCTACATCCATCAAAGAAGAAGACATTTTGTTGCGATTCTACCCACTTGGAGAAAGGCTCCATGTACGGGTGACGGTGACCATATAAAGTCCTATCGGTGGATTTCGAGACCGCGGTGGAGTTCCAAGGTTATCCGCTAGGAAGAGGTGTCTACAAGAAGAAGCGTCGGGGCTTCAGAGGGATCGAGTCGTGTGTTGTAATTCTTTTGTCTTGTACTTGTAATTCCGTATCTAGTGGATTTGAGGCTAGGGCCGTCCAAGGTTGTTTCCCGTCTTGGGTTTTTCCTCATACATCGTGGCGTAGTGTGATTGCTTTATTTTATCTTGCATAATTGATTTAGAACGCATGCTTAGGATAATTCAAGATAAAATTTGGTTTAAATTATCACACTCATTTAATTTGGTGCTAAATTAAATATTGGGTAAAGTTTATTTAATTCAAGTCATTTGCTAAAATTTGGTTTCGCCTAATTTGCTAATATTGATAAATATGACTTAGGAAAATTCTAGGACTTTGATTAATTAATTGGTTTAAGTGAATATATTAATTGTTTAATTTTACTTCACTTGGTGTAATTTTAATTTGTTTTAAGAAATTAAAATTTGTTGTTTTAAAGTTGAACCATCCTTTTACGCTTCCGCATCTTGTGTTTTACATAAATAGGAAATAATTATAAGAACTTTTAAAGTATTACACCTCGTCACAGGGCCATTCAAGGTGGACCCCCTTACTATAAATATTTTCTTGTTAACTTGAGAAGTGAGAGCCCCTCTAGGTGGGCTCACTCGCCCTTGGCTATTTTAGAATAGAAGATGGACACCTCTCCACATTAGTCGCCTCGTACAAAAATCTTCGTGTTGGGTAGACCAAAGGGTTTTGTACGAATTTGTCTTAGACTATGAAAAGTTTCATGCCATCACATAATTACACTATTCGACTTAGGATGGACAAAGGTTCCCTAGTGGTGGACTTCCTCATCTTTAGTCATTCTCTTTTCTTCATTGCTTTTGGGTAGAGGGTCCACTCGAGATGAGTCCCCTCGCCCTAACTCATTTTGCCTTATTTCCAATTTATGCACTGAGGTGGGAGCCATTGGGGGTAGACCCTTTCATTTATGTGATTGTCTTTGGCAGATGGATCACTTATCTTGGATTCACTTGCCCTGGCTTTTCCTCTTTATTTTTTCCTTTGGTAAAGGGGTCACTCGAAGTGAACTCCCTCCCCATAAACTGTTCGTGCCTTCGATTATAGCTAACGGACCACTCGTGGTGGATCCCTTCATCACTAGATATTTTGCAACATTACTCTTGGTTAAGGGGCCACTCGTGGTGTACTCCCACCATAAACTATTTCTTATTTTAATCTTGGCTGAGGGGGTCACTTATGGTGGACTCTCTCATCCTCAACTGTTACTTGTGTTGGTATTGGAAGAGGGGCCACTCCAAGTGTACTTCCTTTCCCAAATCGTACCTTTATTGTGGTATTGTAGAGGGGTCTCGTAGTGGAGTCCCTTGCCATCATTCACTCCTTTGGTTTTGGTATTGGCAGAGGGGTCCCTAGTAGTGGACTCCCTTTGTTGTGGGCCTGTGCACCTCTACTATAGTCCCCTCATGAAAAGTCTTTTGCATTGGGCAGACCAAAAGGCTTTGTATGGTTAACTGTGACCAGTTCTATTTACTGTGAGCATTTATTCAATTATAATTGCCCCATATTATGTCGGGTACTTACATGAGATATGAGCAAATTATCATTTTTGAAGCTACCCCTCTAACTGCGGGGTGCTTGCATATGAGGTGAGCGAGTTATTATTTCAGTGGCTTCCCCTCAAACTATGGGGTACTTGCATATAACTGAGCATGAGCAAGTTAAATTTTGAAGCTACCCCTCTGACTGTGGGGTACTTGCATATCAGTTGGGCAAGTTATTATTTCTGAAGCTGCCCTTCTAATTACGGGGTACTTGCATATAACTGAGAAAGTTAATTTTTGTTCTTGAGAACAAAGGTTAGGACTTGCTCTCTAGGCTATAATTTTGTGTGAAATAATAAAAAAATAATATACATTTATTTTATTATCACTTACTAGGAAGATAATCTCCTACTGGTCTGGTGCTAAAAAAATTATTTGTTGAGTCTATAAGGACTTTGCTCAATATAAGTTTCCCTTGGGATGACTATCCTACCAAGTATAATGAGGAAACACCTTCATATCATGGACCCTCTTCTAATCTAGTATAGGATCTACTATTCTCTTAAGAGAAAAAACACTAGTCCGGTGTACCTCTTGTTTATCCTTAGCACTTGCTCAATACTCTGAGCGCTCCTATGACTTTGGAGACAGAGGTACTAAACCGTCGTACCTTATGTATATATAGTTGGCACTTTCTTGAGACTATGAGCGCTTCGGTGCCCTTGGAGCCTTAGTTACTAAACTGTGATACCTTATATTTATACTTGGCACTTGCTCAATACTGTGAGTGCTCCTATACCCTTAGAACTTGAGGTACTAAACTGTCGTACCTGATATTTGTACTTGGCACTTGCTCACTAGTGTGAGCTCTCCTATGCCCTTGGAGACCGAGCTACTAAACCGTTGTACCTTTTATATGTGTTTTTATTTATACTTGACACTTGCTCAATACCGTGAGAGCTCCTGTGCCCTTGGAGCCTGAGGTACTAAATTATCGTACCTTATATTTATACTTGGCACTTGCTCTATACCGTGAATGCTCTGATTCCCTTGGAGTCTTAGGTACTAAACTCTTGTACCTTATATTTATACTTGACACTTGCTCAATATTATGAGAGCTCATATGCCCTTAGAGGCTTGGTTACTAAATTATTGTACCTTATATTTATACTTGGAACTAACTCAAGACTTTGAGTGCTCTAGTGCCATTGCATCCTTAGGTACTAAACTGTCGTACCTTATATTTATACTTGGGACTTTCTCAAGAATGTGAGAGCTCCGGTGCCTTGGAGCCTTTAGGTACTAAACTGTCGTAGGTTTTTATATATTTTAATTTATAAGTTTTCAAATACTTTTTGTGTTCTCACATTTGTTTTCTTTTTTTTTAGGTGGAGAAATAATAATAAGTAAAAATGCACTAGGAGGCACCATAGCCTATATAGGATAACTTTACGTTTTATAAGCATTAAACTTTGCTAAGAAGGTATAGTAAATACCTCATACTTTATGCTGCTGGATTTTCTTTTTCACACTAAGTAAGACTACTCATGAAGCATGTTGGATCTTCATCACTGCCTATTGCTTCTTCCGATGTTGATGTCATCGGCATTCCCATCATGATAGCCTCTTTTCATATCTTTATTTATATATCTACAATGGTGGCCACTGGTACCATTATTATAATCACCTCCCAAGGCAGTTTTATTGCCTCTGTTTCTGGCACTGTTGCTATGAGTCATTTACGACCGGCGATTTCTTCTTTTGAAATTCTTACTTTTGAATCTAATTTGGCTAAAATGTCTGGTGGTCTAAGTTCTGGGACGAGGACTCATGGGAGTTCCATGCCGCTGTCGGAGATGGGAGAGGGTTCCTCACATAATAGGCCCTCATTTGGATCTGAGTTTGCCGAGGTTTCTTCGTTGAACGTTGTAACAACCTTGGGTTACTCGACCATTCATATGGACGTAAGGGGTTCCTCGTCCACTATTTTTCATGTGGTGGATACCTCGTCAGAGGTCTTCCTTATCGGGTATTCCTCAACGCTGCTTGAGATGGGGGAGGGGTCCTCGCAAAGAGGCCCCATCGTCACGATCTGATTTCATCGGAGATTCCTCATTGCCAGTTATGTCTGCTCTAGGTTCCTCGATTGCGAGCTTAAATGCGAGGAGTTCTTCACCGCTGCTTGAGATGGAGGTCGTAATAATTTGATTTCATAAGACATTCCATGTTGGGTTCCTTAACTGCGAGCTTAAGCACGGGAGGTTCTTCACCGTCGCTAAATTGGGGGGGGGGGGGGGTCCTCACATAGAGGCCCCTCGTCATAATCTGGTTGCATAGGACATTCCATGTTGGGTTCCTCATCAAAATATTTTATGGATGGGGGTTCCTCTATGGTTAGTTTGGAACCGAGGGGTTCCTCATTGGAAATTTTCATGGTCCTGGGTCCCCCGTGTGAGGCTTTGACCATGAGGGGTATTTCATATACCATTTTGACCTCAAGGGGTTCCTCGCCTATTGTCGCAACCTTGAGGGGTTACTCTAACACCGAGGGTTCTTCTCAACCACCATTGGTAAAGGTGGGTTCCTCGCCTTACCCTTAATTTTTTTTTGGCCTAGCTGAATTTGGTCCCTCATCCGAGGCTCTGGTGACGACAAGTTCCTCGCGAACACTTCTGGATGAGATGGGTTCCTCGTGATCACCATTGGTCTAGGTGGGTTCCTCGACACCAAAAGGAATCCTTGCCTACTATTACAACATTTGAGGATTCCTCGCCTACCATTCTGATATTGGTGAGGGACTTTGGACTCTATCGACGTGCACCCTTTTTTTCTCTTGCTTATACTGTGCAAGTGCTCTCTTGGGTTTTCCCCTTTGCCGCTGAACTTGATAAATTTTGCTGGGATATACCCCTCTGGATATGGCTTCTCCTTTACTTCATGTGGGTAGGGGTCTTGCAACCCCTCATGTAGATGAGGACCCTCCCTCTGAGAGGAGGAGAACAACTTCCTCACTTTCTCCATTGTAACAGCCTTGGAGGATGACTCCTCCAAACTCATGCTTTTGGCTTCTAGGGAACCAGATGGTGCCATAACCTTCTCCAGCACCACCTTTCGTGGAGGAATCGCCTCTACCAGAATTGCAACTAGGACGACTATCCCTACAGAAGGGGCAGCTGCGGGTGTTACATAACCTTTACCCAAACTTGATAGGTCTACGTTGTTTTCTTTAAGAAGTAAAAAAAACATGGTCATGAGACTCATGCCTGTCATCGGAGCTACTGTCGGTGAGCTAGTCTGCCCTACCTGAGGAGCAGGTGTCTTTGTTCCGATCACCACCATATCCTCATGGGTGGTCTGGTCACTTTGAGTTCCATTACCAGGTGGAATGTCGTCAAGAACTAACTCCCTAGAAATGTTAAAACCTTTTTTGTCCATGAAAGTGTGGATACCTCCCTAACGGAGTCACCAAATGTAGTAGGGTAGTGAGACTGGGGTCTATGAATATCTGAAAAGGGTGAGGCCTGACCCACTCCAATGGATGCTTCCTTCAAGGTTCTTAAGAACTTCTGGTGCAACTTTTGATGAAACCTTCTTCTTTTGATAAAAATGCATCTCAAACTGGAACTCACTTCCTGCAAGAAGATGAACCTCCACAACAAGCGTAATAACTTTTCACAAGAGAAACTCCTAAGAATGATGGTTGTCAGGCAAGGAGTGAAAGAATAAGGAACTTAGAACTAAGAGATTGAGCAGGGAGAGAATACTATAAAGTTCTGGTATGATTTTGATAGAGTAACAATGAAAATTTAGTTCTATATCCTTTGACCTTGCCTAGGGGTCCTATTTATATTTGGGCATGGCTGAGTTGGCACTTTTGGGTGATAAAATTGAGAGGGTTGTGAGGGACAAGGTCTTAAATGTACCATTTGTCCCTACCTGTGTGCAGCTACATGTCACCTCTGACATTTGCCACCCGGTTCCAACCAAAGCCAAAAATCAAATACGTCTGTCAATAGAGACAAAATATCTGATTTGGTAAATATCTTTTGAAATGGTAACTTGTGGTACAAATTTTGTAAATTTGATAGAGGGGCCTTGAGTACCTCCTCCTCTAAAACTATCAATCTCGAGGGGGTGTCCTTGAGAACCCCTCTCCTCTAAAAATATTTTTTTTAGAGGGGCCTTGGGGACCCTTTCTTCTGATAAAGTCATTTTTATAAAAGTTCATTTCTTGTGAGAAACCCTTTGGCTTCAATTAACTTGTTACTAAGTGTGAGGTGTGTGTGGTATTGAGTGACTCCTAGGGTCTTCTTACTAGTATTCTCTCAATCCTAAAGTGATAAGTGGTTGATATCGCTTAATAAACCTTGTTCCTCAACTGTCAAGCCAAAACTCTCAAGAGATCCTAATTGGCCTTCTTGAGCCCTGCCTACTCAACTAGGTTACCTGTATAAGAAAGTAAGTGTTAGTACTTTTGTTATTTTTAAGGAATAAAGATTCATGATGAGGAGTCGCTCATGGTAGCCACCCCTCATCCTAGATTAGTTTTTGGAAGATAAGGAGGAGTACCTTTAGGGTCCCTCACCCAAGGTTTTGTTTGAGGACCCTAGGTCCTTATCGAAATGTGTTCTTGCATTTGAAGGAGATTAACCTTGAGGGTTATGTGACCAAATGTTTTATGTTGGTTGAGGGACCCTGGGGGTTCCTCAACCAATGTGAATTTTCTACCCTTAAGGGACCCTGGGGTTCCCTCACCAATATGAATTTTCTTCCATTGAAGGACCCTGGGGGTTCCTTCACCAATATGAATTTTCTGCAGTTGAGGGACCTTGGGGTTCCTTCACCAATATGATTTTTCTATCCTTGAAGGACACTGGGGGTTCCTTTACTAATATAAATTTTCTACCGTTGAGGGACCCTGGGGTTCCTTCACCAATATGATTTTTTAGTTATTGAGGGACCCTAGGGATCCTCAACCAATATGAATTTTCTGTCATTGAGGGACACTAGGAGTTCCTTTACCAATATGAATTTTATATCATTGAGAGGAGCTGGTGGTTCCTCAACCTCATATTTTCTAGAGACTAAGGAGGGGGTATTTGAGGGACCCGTACCCCAAAATATAATGGCCAAACTTTAGACAACCTTATACACCACCGCAATATGGTATTCCTATATGCCCGTACCTAACCATAACTGATACTGGAGATGGGGCTTTACTAGCCCAATATCTTAAAGAAACCCGTAAAGAGAGAGCCATCAACTATACCAGTCGCAAGTTGGCCGATTACGAAGTTGACTACACGACCTTGGAGAAAACATGTGTTGCTTTTGTCTGGGTTACCAAAAGTTACGACACTACATGCTCGCCTTTCCATCAAACTTATATCCCGAATGGATCCTATCAAGTACTTACTCAAGAAACCTGTCCTGTCTTTTAGAATGGCATATTGGTTGATGTTCATAGCTGAATTTGATATTACCTATGTCATGTAAAAGGCCATGAAAGGAAGAGCCATCTCTAACTACCTTGCTGACTACCCGATGGAAGAGGACGATGTTTGGATCTCTGAGTTCCCAGATGAGAATATCCTCTGTACCTCCTAAGAAAACCTTCGATGGCAAATGTTCTTAGATGGCGCTGCCAACAAGAAAGGGTATGGCAATAGGATACTCATAATTTCCCTTGATGACTCTCACACCCATTGCCATCAAGTAGGATTTTCCTTGCACCACAACATGACTGAATATGAGGAATGCACGGTATGCCTCAAAGTTTGCCTCAAGAAAGGAATTTAATACCTCGATGTGTACGGGGATTCAACCCTCATCATCAATCAAGTACTCAGAAAATGGAAAGTCAAGGACGAGAAACTCTTTCCCTTCCATTCCCACCTCGAAGAGATAGCTTTCTAATTTTGAGAATCACCTTCCACTACCTACCCCGAGCGAAGAATAACCTAGACGATGCCCTTGCTACCTTAGCATCCATCATTGACAAGCCCAAAGGAATAATCATGGAATATTTCCTTGTCCAAAATCAAGATATACCAACTCACTGTTACCACATTGAGCTCATCATAGAGGAAGATCCCAAGATAGCCAACTACTGGTACCATGATATTTGGTGCCTCCTCAAATATGATAGGTATACCTAAGGGTCCGACAAGAAAAACAAAGCAACCCTTCGTAGACTAGCTAGCCACTATATTATCTGCAATAAATCACTGTTCAAGAAAAACTTCAATGGAACCCATTTGCACTACATCATAGGGGCTAACATTGAAGAAATGATGAAGAAAATCCACAACGGGGAGTGCGAACCCCACATAATTGGCCATATGCTCTCTAAGAAGATCATTCGATAAGGATACTATTGGACTACCATGGTTTAGGATTGTACAGCCTACATCCAAAGATGCCTCAAATGCCAGTAGTTTTCCAGCCTACATCACTTGTCCCCGCAAGAATTTTACAACATGACCTCTCCCTGACCATTCTCCACATAGGGCATCGACCTCATAGGGTAAGTTACACCAAAAGCATCCAATAGGAATGAGTTTATCCTAATCTCCATTTATTACTTCACTAAATGGGTTGAATCAGAGTCATACGCAATCCTAAATGCCAAGAAAGTGGCCAAGTTTATCAAGCAAAACATCATTTGTCGATATGGGGTCCCGCACGAGCTGGTATCAGATAATGGGCTACACTTTGAGGAAGAAGTTACAGAAGTGGTCGACGAGTATGGAATTTAGAGACATAAATATTCTCCATATCGACCTCAAACAAACGGAGCAGTCGAAGAAGCCAATAAGGACCATAAATCCATTATCAGTAAGATGACCGATAGTCGTCGAGCTTGGGCCGATAGGATCCCTTAAGCCCTTAGGGATATCGGACTTCAGTTCGAACCTCTATTGGGTCTAGCCCTTACTCTCTAGTCTATGGTATGGAAGCATTCCTACATGTGGAGCTAGAAATCCCTTCGTTGCGCGTCATGCTAGAAAGCAAATCTCTATATCACATATAAGGGTACCATCATCGTATAACACGATCATTAAACAGGAGAGTCAAGGACCGCAGTGTTCGAGAAAAATACTTAGCCCTAAAAGAAATAGTAGAGCCCATCTGGGACCCCAGAGGGAAATTTAAGCCCAATTGGAGCGGCCCCTACATTATAAAGAAGATCCTATCCGACGGCACCACTATGCTCACCGACCTTGATGGAGAGGAAATGACGTGCCCAGTTAACCTGGACGGTCTCAAGAAATTCTATCCTTAGTTCAAATTCTCGGTGCGCTACGACTCTTCTCACCTCCATTCTATTCTTAAAAAAGTCTTCATTAACCTCTACTCAGAACTACGTGGGTCCTGATCCTCTAAAAACCTTTTTTCTTTCAAAAAATGGATTTTATGAAATTTTTAAAACCCTCGGAGGTACGTAGGAAAATCATTTGCCTTACATAAGCACGCCCCCCTTCTTTTTTCAAAAAATGTTATTCTTTTCGTATCCCCGAGAAAGATAGTTCATTTTAACATATACAAGAATAAAAGGATTTTGTATGCCTTAGCGATATGTATAGATAATTCAAAATGCAAAACTCATGAAGCGGCACAACTAGATGATCAAAAACTCCTTTATTTCATTATTAAAAATTTCAATACTACTACATCGGTGAAGGGAGTCAAAAGACTTCCCTTATCAACCTACTCCTACCTTCCTAAAGACAAAAAACAAATAAAATGATCCCCACTAGTCCTAAAAATCACCCTCCAATTATTCCCACATTATAACCCTCAGATTATTTATGAACACAGAAACACACCCATTACAAAAGCTTTACAAAATTCTACCCGCAACTTATAAAGGAACCTTCCCCATCATTACCCGCATCCTGGGGTCTCCAAAGTTCCCCTGACTTAATGGAGTGTTGTAGACACTCCATAGAGCGATAAGCCAAGACTATCTTGGGGAAAATAACAAATCCTCCTTCTATGGTGTCAGATATAGAAAACCACATTTGCCCAGTCTCAACAACCAACATCTTGGCCACAACCTTCTTCTATAACCGCTTCATGTAGTACTCGGAGATGTGCCAGACTCTACCCACATATTGGGAGGGATGAGTTGATGGATGAAGATTCTCCCATAGAGAACCAACCCTCATGTCCATACGCTCTGTCAGGTTCTCCACAAGAAAGAAGTTCAATGTCCGCGGTGGCATAATTTTTTCCCAATCAAATTGGCACCGCAACCTCCAAGGAAAGTAGATAAAGGTCTGTCTAAGGCCTACTAACCGAACATATTGGTACTCCCTGAGTTACAGAATAGGCAATAGCTCCCCCTACCAGGGAACTGACCAGTGCAAGCCTCAAGCCCCATACTCTACGAACCAATTCTCTCAACTCTTAATGTCCAGTCCTATGCTAATAAAATAGCTTGAGAAGAAATTTAGCACCTCCGACAAAGGATACTCAGGTGGGACTGCCATACGGAACCTTTCTGATAGCCATATGAACAACATTACATGGCTACCCCTTAGAATGTCAGAACGACCTTCCCACCAAGCATCCAGACCATTCAAAGTCTCTACCAATATCACCACCGCAGTATTGCGGTGGTATGACCAGTTCGGGGGTCCATGAGTACTTCCCCAGTTACCAACAGATGTTTTGAAACCAGACCCAGAATGACTGCCCCATCGTGACCAACATCATCGAAATCCCACAAATGCACATAACGTAGCATCATAGGAAGATAAATCACTCCTCCTGTGACCAATGACCGGGCTACTAAAAGGTGGAATGTGGAGAAGTCCCGCTAAGACCTCCCTAGAGGACCGAGAAAATGCAGGCATAGTCGCTGCAACGCTGGGATTTATCCCCAACATGGTAGAAAACTCTTCATTGGTCAGACAGATTTCTTCCAACCCGAAGATAGAGTCATGGTATTTGTGGTACCAGAATTCCACGACTGCCATCAGCATATTCCACTTTATGGGCCAGTTGTGCCATAAAGGGACTCGTCGCATGTTGAAATCATCGTAGTCAACATCGTATAAACACATTGCTTCCAAGTTTTTGAGGAAGTTTGCAAACTCAAGACTAACAGGGAGATCCATGTCATAAAATATGAAGATAGTGAGAACAGAAGGATATAAAGGAAAAAGAATGTGGAAGCATGAAGGAAAGTTCCATCCACACCCCTATTTATACTTGAAAACTTGTAAGAAAAGACAAGAAACCCTGCAAAAATCGGAGGAAAACTTACCCCACTAAGTACTAAGAAATTTAAGAAAGTGTAATAAAAGTCTTGGGGTGATTGGACTGGACCGATATGCCGATATCCAGGACAGGGGTCATGCCGATCGGCAACCCCCTATTTTTGGGAAATCCCATTTTTCCTCCTTTGTCAAAGTCGAAAAACCTAGTGAAATTTTTTTTTTATCTTAAGGGAATTTCAAATTTCCTTATCCTTATGTTTTTACTTATCCTATTTTAAAATAAAATACTCCTCAAATCATCTTTAATTTCTTTTACGGTCTCAGCAGAAAAGTAAAAAGAGCATGCACATTAATCACTAAAAACAAAAATTCACAAAAAAGTACATTTAACTTGCATAGATATTTGTTGTGTTACATTAGTGTTATAGTAAAAGAAACTTAGAAATACAATTGGACGCATCCCGATCCCAATTTTCTTCCTCTCTCTCTCTCTCTCACCCATATTTTCTTTCTCCCACTCTTCACCTAAAAACTCTCTACCTCTCTCTTGTTTCTCTCTCTTTAAGAGACTCCCTTCCTGCGGCGCACCCTCTTCCCTCTACGGTGAGACGATGTGCCACCACTCCCATAGCTCGAACCTTCCTCAGAAGAGGTAGACGATATCAAATAAGAAGGAACCACAATCGCATCCTTAATGTGGGCAGTCGTCGAAGATATCCAATACCTAATATCCCTCGATCAAGTGGTGGAGAAGCGAATGTGCTGCAAAAGAAAATAGAAAGAGAAAATCAGTTAGTCAGGGGAAAATAAAGAAATCAGGAAATCAAATGACAAAGAGGCCAAAAAGTATACCTCAAGTCGAAGGAACTCCTCTATCAAGCCCAACTCCTCCAACTCAATCGCATTAGGACGGTGTAGCCTATGCACTGACCCTCCGTCTATTCATTGAATGTTGTAACCAGGTGAGAACATCCGTATAAAGGGAGCCTCCGAAGTCGTCACCACCGCTGATGTCATCGCATCGCCTACACTGTAGGAGGACTCCACCTTCTGAATCAAGCCCGCGCGAAGACGAGGCATCACATCATATATGCTAGGTGGAATCAACCATCTTGACAAAAAGTCCATATAATCATACATTACCGCCGCGTCGGTATATGATGAGTAAGGCTCACCCATCATTGCTGCCACCCCGGGCGTCGTCCAAAATCTCCCACACCTGCCTCATGAACATTGGCACTGCGACCTCATCCTCGATAATCTGTCTAACTACTATCTCCCTGAGATACCAATAATATCCAAACTCATGCACCAAATGACGTTGCATCCGTGCATGTCCCCCAGTCACTCTCATATGCTGGATAGCCGTCCCCTACGGATAAAAGGTCACCTGAAAATTCCCCAGAAAGAGAAAAAAAAAGATCAATATCAACAAAAGATCATCAAGGGAAAAATAGTCTCAAGGAAAAAGGGGGACTTATTCGCTCACACGTCAGGCCCTTCAAGACCTAATGCACCGTCTCTAGAGAGAGGGATTTATTCGATTGTTTATTGGACTGCCGCCACCGATTCATTCGGAAGAAGTCCCTAACGGAGTCATCCTTCCAAGCTATCAATTAGGTGTTAAACCCAATTACCTCATAGAACCACGTTTGTAAAGGACTAAAGGTCAGCAATTAAAAAAAATCAAGAATAAAATGCATCAAGGGAAATGCGAATGCATGAAGGAAAATGGGGAAAATGGAGAATACCTCATGAAGATATGTGGCTCCAGTAAAAGTCTACCGGCAGCACCAGCTGAATGCATCAAGAGAATAATAAAGGATCTCCAAGGCTAGGCTCCCCCAATTAAAGACGGATGTGAGAAAACACCCTAAAAATGACAAAAACCACAAGTGCACGGCGTCGCCATTCGTCGCCACCAGAAAACCTCCCGGCACCAGTAAAATGAATACATCAACTATCTGATGTACCTGCTGCCCGTCACTATCACCAATTTTCCTCCTCAGAAACAAATCCCTCAAAAGAGACAAATGTAGAGAGTCCCCAAAAACCACCCTCTTCATATCACCCAACGCTACTGTCATCGCCTCTGACGTCACCCTTAGTGTCCTATCCACCTCAATCTGCGTACCCTCACAATCCATCCCCAACAACTGCTATACATCTATGGGAGTCATCGTTATATCCCCAAAGCCAAAGCCAAAGTGAAAGGTGTGGGTGGTGCGTCACCACCTCTCCCCCAAAGCACAGAGAATGGACGTAGATCGAGGCGTCTCATCCAGAGAAGATGACAGTTTCCTAGAATCGAATGATGACACGATCCAACGCACCACAGATGGAAGGTGATCCTAAAAATACTTAAGCCCCATCATCCCTCGAGCATATGTAGTCAAGATAGAAACATTAGACTGTCAAAAGCAAAAAGAAAAACCTTTGTCAAGTTAAGAAATAAGGGCATATCGCCAAGAAAAATAGAATATCAGAAGTGATAAATACTTACATAGTGGCCAGGGTTCCCCATCCTAGAAGAGCAATGACGCAAAGGCTTGTACAAGATAGTCCGGTCATCCGCCACTGGCTCGAATGAGTCAAAAGAGTTCTTGTTTCCTAAAGCAAAGGGCACCCTAGCCCCCCATTCCAAGCCTGCCCAGTCATAAACATTAAGCCATGCCATATCTATTGTGCTACATGAGAAATCAACCATCTCTTGACTTTGGAATATTGGAATAATTTGCAGAAGGTAATTGCAAAAGAAGGCAAGTGGAAAAGCTGTGAAAAATGAGAAGAACCCGCCCCCTTTTATAGGAGGCTAAGAGGCATGCCGATCGGCATCTCCCAACCACCCACATATCGGCGCTATCCCTCCACCTGCTCTAGGTACCCCAAAAGACTATGCCACTACCGTTTGGCATCCCTCTATCTATGTCGGTCGGCACCCCTGTGAAATTTCGTACAAAAAACCCAGAAAAATGCTAGAAAATTCAAAAAATCCCCGAAAAATTTCCAAAATTCCCAAATGGATTTGAGAACCTTGTCTACCAATAAAAACATTTTCACCACACTCATTTATGCGAAAGAACCTTCATCTCCCCCAGCGAAATGCCCAAAACCAATTTCATGTCTGCCAAGCAACGTTAAAAAATTCCCCAACTGAGAAATGTTCAAACCTCGAATCATTCCCTCTTCCCCAACAGAACATAAAATTAAATACTTCCCCAAATCCCTTGTATAACTACAACATACGTATCCCTAGTGGAGTCTCCAAACTTTCCCCAGAAACTTAAACCCACATAATTGGCTTCGACCCGTAGAATTGGTCTCTTCTACTTAAGCCCTCAGAATTGGTCTCTTCTACTTAAGCCCTCAGAATTGTTTTCGACCCACATAATTAATCACCCCTATTTAAGCCCACATAATTCGCTTTGACCCTCAGAATTGTTCACCCCTACTTAAGACCGAAGAATTGGCTTCGACCCGCAGAATTGATCGCTTCTATTTAAGCCCGCGGAATTGTCTTCGACCCGCAGAATTAGTCACCCCTACTTAATACCTCATAATTGGCTTTGAAACCCAAAATTGGTCATTGTTACTTAAGCCTTCAGAATTGGCTTCGACCAGTAGAATTGGCCGCTCCTATTTAAGCCTGCAGAATTAATTTTGACTCGAAGAATTGGTCACCACTAATTAAGCCCTCAGAATTTGGTTCGACCCGCATAATTGGTCACTCTTATTTAAGCCCACAAAATTCTGTTTGACCCGCAAAATTGGTCACCCACACTTAAGCCTGTAGAATTATCTTTGACCCGCAGAATTGGGTTCGACCCACAGAATCGGTCACCCCTATTTAAGCCAACAGAATTGGATTTGACTTGAAAAATTGGTCACCCCTACTTAAGCGCTTCGACCCACATAATTGTTCTCTTCTACCTAAGCCCGCAGAATTGGCTTTGAGCCGTAGAATTGGTTACTCCTATTTAAGCCGCAGAATTGGTCACCCCGATCTTAAGCCAGCCAAATTGTCTTTGACCCACATAATTGGTCACAACATCAGTCATTCCCTACCTTTGACCTCAGTCCTCCGAATCGTCCATCCCCAGTATCCCCTTAGGTACTCATAAATTACCTAGACCCTCTTAATCGGTCATCCTGATTTCTTAGGTCCGTATAATCGACCTCTATCTTATGGTGTCTATTCGAAGGCTTTCACTTGTTCCAAGCTCACCTGTGGAGGGGATCGATAGACACCACATTCTAGGACCCCCTAAGTCTCTCCTTAGGTCCATATCACCTCCCCATTTAACTACAAACCCTAGGTTGCACTCTGAGTATCGATATAGAGGCCAATTGGCGCTCCCGAGACCCAATTTGACCCCAATCAACCTCACCGTCAGAGCGAAATCTCTTGCAATATTTAAAGGGCACTGCAACCCCTTTATAACGGTCTACCCTGTACATAAAACGCCATAACCGTTTGAGCGAAAGATCAATTTGTACTCAAAAATTGATCCGGACGCCACCGGGCGCTCATGGGCTCCGTTTGACCAAGTTTAACTTTTTAGATCGAATGAGAATGAATGAATATCCAAAGGTCACTAAATACCCTTTATAACGGTCTGCCCCATGTGCAATTCTGACCTACAGTACGTATAAACAATCCGTTTTACTCCGAGATATCAATGGGCGCTTTTGAGCCCTGGTTGACCAAGGTACACCTTTTGTACTAAGAAAAACTCTTTGGATGTCGAATTAAATCTCTTAACATTTCCAAATATCCACCCCGTGCGTTATTCTGACCTACCATACGGACTAACGATCCATTTGCATTCATAGATCTCCCGTCCAAAGGACCGACGTTCACTTCCAAGCTATATTTGATCTAAAGTCAACTCCTAGACCTCGAAACCAGCCCAAAGGAATCTTGAAAGTCTTTCAAGTACGTTTGTAATGGTATGCCTCGTGACTGATTCAGATTAACGGATTACGTTCTACGAACATTTCTCCAGAAAAATCTGTACGAGACTGCCAATTGGCAGGTCCAGATCCTTACCTATGGGCAGTGTGTCTAGGGTCACCTGTCGATAGGCAGGACAAGGGCAGTGCCTATCGACAACCCCCTAACCCTATAAAAGGAGGGCATGACCTCACTCCCAATGGGACCAAGACCAGAGGTCCATCAATATCACTGATCTCAATAACATTCTCTCAAAATCAGCGAAGTTCCCTATGTGAACTTCCATTCAAGCTTAAATTCCCATCCTTTTCATAGACAATTTGGCAAAATCATATTCTCTCTCATCCAACACTCATCTCACATTCAAGGTAGTTTATCGAAGATCAAAGATTAAGATTTAAAGAAGGTCCAATTCCTCCCCTCTCTTTAAATTCCTTAATTTTGCATATATTTCATTTGATTCATAATCTAGTTCCTACTTTGGTTCATACATATTAATATCTACATTTAGTCTCGTTCGAGCTGAAGAGTTGACTTTGGTCAGATTGAGCCTGAGAGGACACGATGGCCTCCAGATTAGTTTTCGGGGGAAAGCGGATTGTTCGTTCGAATTGTTATGCCATTTCGCGCATGGGATGGACCATTAGAAAGGGGATTCAGGGTCATTTAAAGATTCATTGAGCTTTTTCTCTAAAGACGAAGGTAATTGGGGGATGGGTTGCAAGAGCATCTGGTGGCCTCAAGATCGAGTTTTGGTAGTAAAATGGTCTGTTCATCCAAACCGTTATGCCGATTCGTGCACAGGGCAGACCGTTAGGATGGGGATTCAGTACCCTTCGAAGATTCATTATGCTTTTGCTCTGAAGATGAAGCTGACCAAAATCAAATGGGGCCTAGGACACATGATGGCCTCTAGATTGGTACTAGGAGTTTGACAAAGAGTTTATGTTGAATGAGGAGGTGCTAAGGACCTAAGGAGAGACTGGGGGGGGTCCTAGATAGTGGTGTCTACGGTAAGAGTAACACAAAATAACATTGGATGAAATAAGAAATCAGATTATATTTCTTTTCCTACAAAAATAGTAGTGAGTACAATTTATTTATATATAAAAGAAACAATTCAAAACTAAAGAGACATAGGAAATCCCAAGTGGTATGGAGGTGTTGGTTGTTGAGTGATTGAGTTGATATGAATCCCTAGTGAATAGGCCTTCCTAGCACACCTATTATGCTGCAAAATAAAGGTTGAAAATAGCGCGCTTGGTTTTGCTGGAAGTTAGTTGCTTGAGTGCTGAGTTTTCTATGTGGAACTAGGATTTAAATTGACTACCCGAGTCTGATATCTCAATATTCCCCCGCAAGTGCAGATGGGGTGAAAATTACACAACAAGACTGTCTTGAAGAAACTGAAACTGGGGCCTAGAAAGGATTTTGATAAGGATATCGTCAATCTGAGAAGAGGAGGACACGAATTGTGTGACAATTAAACCCTGGGTAGCCTTTTCTCGAACAAAATGATAATATAGTTCAACATGCTTAATACGAGCATGAAGAACTGTATTGACTATGATATAAAGTGAACTTAAATTATCACAATTCAAGGTTAAAGGGACAAAATAAAAGTACCCACATCACGCAACAGGTAGGTGAGCCACATAAGTTCAGTAGTAGCAATGGCAAGGGCAAGATATTCAGCTTGATAGGAAGAACGGGCAATAGTAGGTTGCTTTTTAGATTCCCAGGAAATGCAATTTGCATAAAGAAATATACAAAATGGGTGATGTCTGGCCGCATCAATGTGAAATACTGGAGAACACCAACTAGAGAGTGAAAAGCTATGGGTCAGGATAAGGAATTGAATTTTTTAGACCTGGTTTTATAGATTAAGGTGTCTACATAGGATTACAGTGAATCATGTTGTCCTTTTTTAAAAGTGATAAAATATATTGGTGCTGTGACAAAAATAATCCACCATCAAAAGGAAGAACTTCAATTCTCTGAAAATAATAAAGATTACCAAGGTCTTTTGAAGAAAATTTAGTGGCCAATTTCTCAAGTAAGGAGGTATTAAGAGATTGAATACTGCTAGTGAGTAGAATGTTATCCACATAAAGTAAGAGAAGGATAGTACCATGTGCATGATTAAGAATAAAGAGAGATGAATTAGTCGCACTATATGCAAACCTCAATTTGAGAAGGTAAAGACTAAACTGATCAAATCATGAACGAGGCATTTTCTTGAGACCATAGATGGATTGGTTGACGAATTTGAGTTTACAGATTCAATTTGGGTGGTGGTGGTCTTCAAACCAAGGAGGCTGACGATTATATACAACATAAATGAGAAACCCATGGAGGAAGTCATTTTTAATATCAGGTTGTTTGATAGGCTATCGCTTGGTGAGGGCGAGAGAAAAAATAACATAAATAGTAGCCAGTTTAACTACTGGACTGGAAGTTTCACCAGAATCAATGCCTTCGATCTGATTATACCCTTTAGAAACCAAACGTGTTTTATATTTTTCAAGTGTATTTTCAACCTTCAGTTTGGTGCGATAAACCCACTTTGAACTAATAATATGCATATCTGGATGAGGTGGAATCAAGTCCCAAGTGTTATTTACATGAAGAGCAAGAAGCTCTTCTTTCGTAGCCTTCACCCAATGTAGTTGTGAAACTACCATTTTGAGAGAGGATGGTTCAAAAGATATGACGGAAGCAACAATGGCAACGTGAATGGCGGGATGTGATTTTGAGCGAGTGAGCATGGGATGGATATTGGTGTGGTTAGGTCTCATGAATGGAGATGTGCTATAGGTACCGGCTTCAATGCACCGGTTGAGCGTACTGGCTGATGTGGCATAGCTTTTTTTTTTTTTTTAGATTATATACCTTTAGAATTTAAAATAATATTGATTATAAATATAAGACGATAAACATTTCGTTTTTATTTTTAGTCTCTATTTTCAAATTAAATAGACACGTGATAAATTATTATTGATTAACGTTTTATGAATATGGGTCCGCGCCAACGACTTTATTAAAAAATAGGGACTAAAACTATAAATAAAATATTTATTGTCTTATTTCCAAAATACATATTACAATATGTCATAAATTTACAAAGCCCCTATATTTTTTGGTATTAGCGTATTAGCTGGCCACTAATAGTTGTTACATTTTTTAAAAAATATGAGGAATGCTTTTACAAAAATAGTTTTATCAAAAATGAAAAGAAAAACTAGTTTTAACACATAAAAAACCAGTTTTTAGCAAAAAATAAAAAACAGGTTGACGGAAAAATAAAAAACATAAATGCATAGAACCGGTCTAAGCATGAATTTTCAATTAAAAAAGGTTTTAAGCAAGCAAAACAAGTTTTAAACATGTCAATATCAAATTTTTTTTTAATAAAATGGCAATGGATTGGAATTTTTTTTTTTTTTTTAATGTCGACTCATGTTAGCAATAATCAATTGCAACACGTCATGTCAGCGTGTCGCAACCGACAGATATGACACGCCACAAAAAAAACAATTGAAAAAAATATTGTTTAACAAAAGATGTTCTTAACAATAAAAAACAACTTTGACAAAAACAAAAGATTTTTTTAAAGAAAAAAAATTAGTAAAAAAGATTTTTTAAACTAATTTTAATACAAAAAATAGATTTCATAAAAAAATATTTTTTAAAATCGATTTTTTTAAACATATTTTGTTAGTGCCGCTGGCGCGGACCAACATCCATTAAATAATGCGGATCCGCACCAGCGATAATAACCGATCGTTGTTTTCTATAAATATATAAAAAAACTAGGAAAACATTTGTTCTTGAAAAAAACAATTTCTTTATAACGAAAACAAATCACATTGTTTTTTTAAAAACAACTTTTTATTGTGAAAAAAAGTAAAGTCACAAAAATAAAAGTTGTTTCTAAAACATACAAAGTTGTTTTAAAAAAAAACAATGTTATTTTTTTTCAAACAATGTTGTTTTTAAAAAAACCTTTATTAAAACAATTTTTTTTATAAAGAAACCATTTTCTTAACGGTTAAATCAATTTGTTACATACAAAAATAACATTATTTTTTAATATTTTTTTTAAAACAACTTTTTACATTTAAAAAACAGTTTTACTGAAAAATAAAAAAACATAAAAATAGCTTTTTTTCAAAATAAAAAAAAAAGGTTTTAAAATCGATTTGTCAGTGCTGCTGGCGCGGACCCAGATTCATTAAATGATGCGGATTCGCGCCAACGACATTAACCGATCGCTGATTTTTATTTGTCGATCACAACACTGGTTATTATCGCTGGCGCGGACCTACATTCATAATACAATAACCAGCGTATTGCAACCGACACATATGGCACGACACGACAAAACAGAAGAAAAAATAATTTTTTGGAAAAGATTTTTTTAACAATAAAAAACAATTTTGACAAAAAAAAAGTTTAATGATAAAAAAAAATTTTAGTAAAAAAAAAAAATTTATAAACTAGTTTTAACACACAAAAAAAATTGAATTTAGCAAAAAAAAAAGAAACAGTTTTATCGAAAAATAAAAGATTTGGATCGTGATCCGCGCTCGCCTTTTACTTGGATCGTGATCGTGTTTGTTAAAGAATAAAAAAATCATAGTCGCATTGTGTAATTTTTTAATTGGTTTGTGTTAAGTAAAAAAATGATTTCGTGTTTTGTCTTGTTGTATTTTAACACATGTATTTATGTATAGTGTGTATTTATTTATTTTTATTGAACGGATTTTTTTTTTACTTGAAAGTTATATGTTACAAAAATAAATAAATTTATAGCAATAAAGCAAATAAGAGAGTATTTTAATGAGTTGGCTATGTTTTTTAGCCATTATGATGCCACCTCAGCTGATACATCTAGCGCTGTGTTTCGGCCGGATCGGATCGGAAAATGACCTTTCGGAAAAAATTCCAATTTTTTCAGAAATAAAATATTTGTTCCAATTTCCTATCCAATTCTTTCGGAAAATCAAAAAAGTTTCCGAATTCGGAAAAATCGGAAAAATTCGGGAATTAAAAAAATATACTAAAAATTCGGAAATTTTGGAAATTCCAAATTTTCAAAAAAATTAAGCTACGTCCTCGAGATATAAATTGTCCACCAGAATTATGGCCATAAAAACCCCTACCTCTATTAGGCCTATACCTTCCATGATTGTGAAATTGAATCAAACTTCTAATATAATTGAATGCCATAGAATGATCCATTTATTGAAGTTAAGTTTCAATGGCTGTCTTTTCTCTAATTTCAAAACCTTTAAGAGAGGTTATCAATTGGGAGAGAGACAGAAAATGAGGTTTGCCCAACTTCACTGTGCGAAAAACTTTGTATTTTTGTCCCAAACCTCTAGCAAAATTGAAAACTTTTCTATCCACATCCAATGGTTTATGAATAGCCGGAACAACATCACATAAATTTTTAAACTCCTTAATATAATTATTAAGATTTTTCCTTCCAATTTAATATCATGAATCCGTTCCTTTAACTGAAATTCCTTTCCTTTTGTTGATCGTAAAAACTTTTCTTCTAAATATTCCCATGTTTCTTTTGTAGTATTACATCCTACAATAAGAAATTGGTATTCTTTCCCAATAGCAGCTTATATCCATGTTTTCTTCTTAAAGTGTTAGGGTGGCTCCTATTTTATCCTTTCTGTGACTTTTATATCTTTCATGTATTGAAGCAGTTGTGTTCTCGATATTAAGAATGTGTCTGGTTCCAACATAACAATTTAAATTGCTATTAGTTGATGCAATGAGCTAATGTTGAGAAAGAAACTATTTTGCAATGACCCGGATGCCATAGAACCAATAGGCTCTGATACCATAAAGAGGAACAAAAAATAATATTGGATGAAACAAGAAATCAGATTGTATATCTTTACATACATTTACAGCAGTAGTCACATAACAAAAGAGGAAGAGGTTATCTTTTCACTCGAGTCTCTAATTGAAAAAGACTTATCAACTCAAGTTGCCTTCTTTTCCCCTCTCATCATGAGCTCCATTGGAGGGGCTGGCCCTTCTTGTCGGCCTCCTCTATCAGAGGCATACACTTCCAAAGAAGAAGAAGATGGTATTCGAGTCCATAACAAGAAGAAACAAAAGGAGCATCATGAAGACACCATTGGCATGCAATGCAATGGGGAGATGGAGATGGATTGTGATGATACTCACCCACCACCCATTATGGAGGACGCAAATCCCATCCAAGGCTCTGTAAATCATCCACAGTCTACAAACGATCCTCCACCCACTTCACTGTCTTACAAAGAAGCAGTTGAAAATAAAAAATCTCAAAAAACTGATATATATTTTAACGACCTCATTGGTACATGGTCTGATGAAGAAACTGAACAAAACTCTCAAGGGGACCTCAACCTCAACCATGACCCGGATGAAGAATCCGATCCTCTCTACCCTATTGTTACCATCGCAAAAAATCATGTGGAAAAACTTAGAAATAGATGGGAGGAGAGTGTTATTGTCAGCCTTCTAGGTAGAAATATCGGATTCAAACTTCTGAAAAACAAAGTGCCTACAATCTGGAACCTACAGGGGGAGTATGAAATAATCGATCTAGAGGAGGGACACCTTTTATTCAAGTTCACCATGAAAGAGGACTATTTCAACGTACTAACAGGTGGTCCCTGTATAATCAATGGCCATTACCTCATTGTGAGGAAATGGACACCCAACTTCAACCCAACTGATAACACAAATATCTCTACAGCTCTTTGGGCAAGACTATCACGGCTACCCATTGAATGGTTTGATGAAAAAACGATATTCCAGATTGGGAGCAAGTTAGGTAAACCTATCAAAACATATTTCAATTCCGTTTCCTCCGCCAGAGGGAAATACGCCCGTATATGAATCGAAGTGGACATTTCCAAACCGTTAATGCCTTGTTACAAATTGGACGGGAGAAAATACAGAGTGGAATACGAATTTCTCCCTTATCTCTGTTTTTCTTGCGAGCGAATTGGGCACAAAAACGAGTTTTGCACTGTAAGAAAACCTCTAATGGGAGAAACAGTGACGACCGAAAATCATACGCTATACCCGCCGGTGGAAAGGAACGAAAACAAAGGACAACCCATCCCGTCTAGCTCCAACGGTAACTTACCCACCTTGGGGCATAACCCTGGATCGACGGCAGAGAACACATCTGATGGACCGGAAGAAGCTACGTTTGGCCCATGGATGCTAGTGTAAAAAAGAAACCAAAGTAATGTTGGACGGCGGCCCTATGCAAATGAAAGGACACCTATAGCCGAAAACAACAAAGGAAGTAATGTGAACAGGTTTTCCACTCTAACTCAAGTCAAATCAACTGCAAACCCACATGACTATACTCAAACTACCCACAAAAGTAAAAACCAAATCAGAAGTAACAATCCCTACCCACAGGATAAGAGACGAAACTCTAGCGTGGTTTTAGGCGATTATATGAACTGTGGGCCCAGAAATGGTACTAACTAAAAAGTAATGAGTTGTCAAAGCAACGTGGCAGCCCAACTGACGAAACTAAATGAAGACATGATGAACAATACTGCCATTTTGGCACAGGAAACCCAAAGCTCTAAGGTACGAGGAGCTAAACTTGGGCTTTCCCTTTCTGAACTCTCTTTACTAGCATTTGGCGATACAGGTAAGTCTTCTGATCTCATTCAAGAGGTACGTACTCTTAACCCCACTATGAATTTAAATCTTGTCAACCAATCTGTAATAAATTCACCTACCTCCCCCATCCCTTCTAATTATAATACTACCCCCCTCCCCCTTAAATTAATGCTCAATATCGTCCTCCTCCCTTCTAAAAAACCAACCCCCTATTCAGCTGCCCCCTAACCATGGAGTATCTCCCGTTCCCCATTGCCATGATAGGGGACCTGTAAATTCAACACATTTGCTTGCTAGAAGGGATGGAGGAATTCTGCGTTCCTCTAGAGTCAGAAATGGCTGTAGTAGCGAGAATATCATGGGGTGTTGCCCAAATAATAATCGTTCTCAAAACCATGATGAAACACAAAGAGACAGAGAGGAAAATGATGGGGAAAATATTGAAGGAGTCCTCAACCAACGAAACAATTTTTAGGATCAAGAACGCCCTTCCTTGGACTTATTCAGCTGAACTTCCCATCCCATCTATTCTATCTTCTATGTCTATTTTAACCTGGAACTGTCGTGGGGCGGGGAAACCCCTATTCAACCCCATTTTTACTGAGCTTTGTAAGAACTTTAAACCAACCATTGTCATTCTTTTAGAGACCCAGATGGCCTTCTCGAACCTATCCAACTACTTTACCTATATGGGCTTCCCCAACTGGGAAATTTCGGAGGCATGCGAAAAAGCTGGGGGTATATGGGTCCTTTGGAACTAAAGCACCATTTCTATATGCACCATCTCCGTCACTGAACAAGTTATACACCTGCTTGTCACCCTGAAAAATTATGAGGACTGGCTCCTCTCCGCTATCTACGCCAACCCTAACTACACGATCCGTAAAACCCTCTGGCACAATTTGAAATTTCTCTCTCAAGACTTGGACACCTCGTGGCTGGTCACGGGCAATTTCAATTATCACACAGACCCCACAGAAAAAAGAGCTTTACCACTCGAAAAAAAAGACCCCAAGTGTTCAAAGTTTGTCGAACACATTGATAGATGCAATCTCACGGACCTTGGTTGTACGGGGCCCTTCCTGTAATACCCTGTATTTTTATGACTTTTAAATTTTGGGGATTTATTAAATTTAATTAGAGATATTAATTTAATATTAATCCGAAAATCATTTAAATATTTACTAGCGTGATGAGAGTTAGTAATTATTGGAATTTTGTTTTAAATTACTTTATGGGTAAAGTAAGATGTATAATTAAATTTAGTGAAATTATCACGAGAATCTAATTTGATAATTTTAAAAATTTTATCGGGACGCGCCTGTGTCGTGTCGGGTTTAAATTTGAACTATTAAAAGTGAATGAATTATAAGTCACCCATATGGTCATTTTGAGTGCATCAATGTGTCCGAAAGGGTCGAGATAGTCAAAATAATGTACTCGGGGGTTTAGTTTGGGTCTTGGGACATTTTAGGGCCTAATTAACATCCCGGGAGGGCGTTTTAGACATTTTGTATTTTTGGGCATGGAAACCCACCAATTTTCTAAGGCTTTATCAGATGTTAGGGATGGTCATCTAGGGTTAGCATAACCAAAAACCAAGGACGGCCATTGGAGAGGAAGAGTAGAATCTTTCCAAGGAGTTCTAAGCCAAGAACTCCACCGTTTGCACCGACGTCACCGCCAAATTGTAGATGGCGCGATGAGGATCACAACCACACCAATTTATTCCACAAATCTGAAACAAAGATTTCCAGGCAAGTATCTATCTTGCTTTGTTTTAGTTAATGCTTCAATTATATTAGCCTAGGGTGGATTATAACTAGTTTTCGTGAAATAAAATCATATTAGAGACTAGAATTTACATGTGGTAGAGGTAAAAATCGTATTCTGAAAATCTAATTCATATGTAGAGGTTGAACCACGAATTTGCATTGATTTAGGAGTAGAAAATATGGAAAAAGAATGGGAAGAACTAAGTTAAAGGTAATATTAGGGTTCTTGATATTTATATGGATTTTGGCCCCTTTAATTCGTTATACTTGATGAAACTCACATGTGTTATGTAGGACATTATATATTTGGGTATATAACTCTTGTAGTATCAATTGTTGGGAGTTTGGGAGTGAAAAAGGATGATTTGGATGATTTTGGAATAGGATTTCCGTAACTGTTAATTCTGCAGTTTCGCCACAACTTCTTGATTGATCGATCGACCCAAGAGCATCGATCAATGGATGGATGGATCGATCGAGCCCCTGCCATCGATCGATCGACCCCTCCTGGAAAACTCATATTCCCCTTTTTAAATAGTTCATTCCAATGTAAATGAATAGAAATCCTTGGACATTCACTACACCAAATCTGCCCATTTGTCAAGGTCATTGACCTTGACAAATCCAACTTGTCAAGGTCAATGACCGTGACATTTCGAGGCGAGACAAATTTTTTTGTCACGGTCGCGTCACGGTCATTGACCTTGACACAAAACTCGCGTTTTGTGTCACGGTCATGTCGCGGTCAATGACCGTGACACGTTTGTCACGGTTTATAATCGTGACAAAGACGTGTCCCTTTTTAAAAAAATTGTCACGGCCATTGACCGTGACACGTCCTTGACAACTTTTTGTCACGGACGTATCACGGTCAATAACCGTGACAATTCTGGGCAGAATTTAAAAAAAATATGCTGGGCAGTATGGCCACTGCCACTGCCCAGCAGTATATTTGTACCTATTATATCAACGTTGTACCTGTTCCAAACATCATATATCCAAACAAACTAAAGATAATGCAAATATATATTCATGACGATATAATCCAAATATTCAAAATAGAAATAATACACATGACGATATAATCCAAATATAATTAAAATGGACAAACTTAAAAATAATGTTACTACATGTCTTGGGTAAATGTGAGGAGGTGAGTAGGCCACATGACATACGAATTGACACACCCACTAATATACGTCGTGCCGCATTGTTCGCGCAACCACAATAGGGAGTTCTCCTTCTCGGGTATGACATGCATGACGAGCACCCTGGACTCCATCTGTTGAAGCGCACGTCCATGAACTATTCCACCCTCGACGATATTCGGGTCCCTCAACCCCCGCCATATCCGCTGGCCATCAAATACGTCCAATATGAACACGCTCGGCCAACCAAGTGTCGTCATTGGTCTGTTGAAGGGCGCCAAATAGGGAAGTGGATCATCGAAGTACGAACGTGTCGGTGATGAAGCAGCGAGGTCCACATCCTCGTCATCCTGCGCCTCGTCCTCCCGGACCTCCTCCTCCACCTCCTTCTCCTTCCCTTTCCCTTTCCCTTTACGGTAACCGCCCAACGTACGCTTCATGAATGCGTACATATCTTGGACCGTCGCCTCCAAACGGGACAGCTTCGCATCGTGTGAATCCACCGTTCGAGCCAACCCGGTGTCGCTCGTCTCCAATCCGATGATCCTAGATTTGGCCACCCGCGAGCTCACTCCCCTTGTCCTCCCCTTGCGATCAGAGCCAAGTACTTGGCTGAGTGCGTCTGTGGACAAAGATGCCTTGTCGGCATCAGACTGCGACTCATGCACATCCTTAAGCTTTGCCTGAAACGACAAAAAGCACATGATTAGTAAAATAAGTAAACTAAAAAATTATAAAGTAATTAACAAAAATTAAACTGTCGGATTACTTATAATCGTGGCCGCGACGCTCGGGGACACCTCCTTGTCCTTCCCCTTCTTCGTCCGAAGAGCCACATAAGTATCGAGCCTATGTGGATTACCCCCTAGCCCACTCCCTACCCCCTGAAATAAAATAAAGTAAAGTAAAATTAGTATCGGCCCCGCAAAGTAAAATAATGAAGAATAATATATTTCTGTAGTTATAGAAAAATTAAATCTTACCTGCATCCTATGCTCCACCTCGGCGTAAGAGGTCCGGGCGGAGTAGTGCACGTCCGTCTTTTTTGCCCGATTTTCCCACCCCGATTGGCGAGATGCCAATTGTCGATCCTCGATCTCATTGTCAATGAAATTCTGCCATTGTGCCAATGAGATCAGCTCCTTGGGGGGGACGGATTCACGCCATTGGATAATCGACTCACTTATTTTCCCAAAGTATCGTGCCCGCACATTTTTTTCCATGACTTGAGTTGCTCCCTAATCTGCTCCAAGACGGGATCGCGTAGCTTTGGATCCAAGTTGAATTGTTCCTGTCCAACAAATACAATGTTAGTTGCGAATAAATATAAATATAAATATAAATATAAATATAAATATAAATATGAAATCGAAATTGAAATTGAAATTGAAATTGAAATTGAAATTGAAATTGAAATTGAAATTGAAATTGAAATTGAAATATTCATATAAATAGAAATATAAATATATTACCTGAAGTGCCGCCCAAACAGCTAACTTGAGCTCATATGGCACCTCCTTCCAACTCATAAACCCCGGGCCGATGATCGTCTTTAGCAGCTCGAGGGATCTCGCTAATAGCTCCGACTTGTTCTCGACGGTAATCCCAAATTGTCCATATTTGGGGAGCCTAGGGGCGGAGGAGCCCTCGTCGCCTCCTCTACCACCGAGCCCAGACGACATCATCATAAATAGCATCATCATCTTCGCCTTAATATCTGAAGGAGACATTTTTGCTGTAAAAAAATGTTATTAGTACAAATAAAAAAAATATTAATAGTACACATACACACACCCCTACCCCACCCCCACCACACACATGCACACGTCATGCCACTTTTAAAACTAACCAACCCAACATTTCATCAATTAAAGTATACAATTATTAATTTACTAATTTACAATGAGGGACAATCCTACTTTCATATGAAATTGGCACTAATTATTAATTTACTTTCATCTAAAACTATACAATTAAAATTACAATTAAAGCTATACAATTTCTTAATTAAAGATATACAATTGTTAAAATTGCCCCTCCACACCCCCCACACCCCACCCCCACCCCCACCACACCCCACGCCCCCTCCCCCCGCCACGCACACACGCACACACCTACGCACACACACACACACACACACCACCCCCATCACCCCACCCCCTCCCCCTCCCCCCACCACACTACACAATTCTAACTATCACTAACCTTGCATTCATACTAAGGTTTACATAGTTTTAACAAATTATAACAAAATATTATCATATTTTTAGTTAGAAAATTCCACCCCCACCCCCACCCCCTCCCCCTCCCCCACCACACCCCACCCCCACTACCCCCCTCCCCCACCACACCACACCCCCACTACCCCCTCCCCCACCACACACCACCATACACACACATATACACATACCCCACCCCCTCCCCCCGCCACGCACACACGCACACACCTACGCACACACACACACACCCCACCCCCTCCCCCCACCACGACCGTGACAACTAAATTTATTGTTTATCAATAAATTTATGACATGAGATAATTATAATTGGAGCATAAATTTCATTATCATAAAGGGATAAATCCAACCAAGTACAGAGATTCTACAAATTAAAGTGAGAATTAAATTTAAGACTTTCTAACAACATGCATGTGTATGGATTCTACATAGTTGGGCACGAAAGTAACTAATGATATTCCTAAAAACATACAATTGGCAACATTTTGTGAATTTACTAAACTTTATATAATATTATCAAATTCTGTTAAAAAATTATCTAGGGTTTTACCTAATTGAATTAATTTCATGAATAAAATTATTATCAATTTAAATATTTATATAATTAAATTTAACATATGAATTCTAGAACTTTTCTAACATTTACACAATTCTAACTGTCACTAACATATATATACACACATATATATACACACACATACACATATACATATACACATATACATATACACACATATATATACACACACATATATACACACACATACACATATACATATACACACATATATATACACACATACACATACACATACACATACACATACATATAGAAATGAAAGAGAAAGAGAGGAAAAAAAAATATACCTTAGAGAGAGAGAGAGCAGAAATCGCGGATGAGAGAGAGAGAGGGGGGAAACCAAAAAAGGTGGGAAAAAAGAATCCTAGGACTTTTTTTGCTGCAAAAGTTGTCACGGTCGTGTCAAGGTCATTGATCGTGACACAAATCTCGCATTTTGTGTCACGGTCATTGACCTTGACACGACCGTGACAAATAATTGTCACGGTCAACGACCGTGACAAGGCCGTGAGAAGTAAATTTGCCACGGCCTTGTCACGGTCAAGGACCGTGACAATTATTTGTCACGGTCGTGTCAAGGTCAATGACCGTGACACAAAACGCGAGATTTGTGTCACGGTCAATGACCTTGACAAGGGTGGCCGGCTGAAAGGTGACAATTTGGCCATTTTGGTGTAGTGATTATTTCTAGAACATTTTGGGATATAAAGAAGACCAGTAGGACTTTATAAAAAGATAACCTTTAATGTATGATGAGATTAACATTAATGGAAGTGTTTTACACTCAAGGAATAATGGGAACGTGTGTCGAAAGGGTGAAGATCGTAAGGAAGTTACGTCGAAAAATAAAAGAGTATCTACTGAAATTACACTTAGGGAGATAGGATATTATGAGTGATACGAAGTAAGTTTGGAATAATCCCATAAATAAGAATAAAAGAGACGGGCCGTTATGCGGGATAGTCTAGTACTGTGTACTAAGAATAAATATCATAAGCATGGATCGTGGGTCTACCTAATTTAGAAATGGGAATGGTAGTATATATATATATATATGTGTGTGTGTGTGTGTGTGTGTGTGTGTGTGTGTGTGTGTGTGTGTGTGACTGTGTTTGTGCATCTATTATATACGTGTGAAAATCATGCTCGCGCTACTTGCTATATCTGAGGTTACCGCGCCGTGACAGTCTTATCTCGATGGGACTTTTATGGGGGATATTGACTTGTACCCTAGAACATAGGAATCCTTGGTACAGGCTATCTGATCGATAGTCAGACGGTCCTAAGAGACGTGAGGGTATGTACTGACCTCTTAGTGACTTGGAACTATGCTTCGCCTCAATTTGTATGTGTTTTGTGTTAATAGAGTTCGAGAGTGATTCCGAACTAGTATTTCCCTTAGTACGAGTGATACGGGAACTTGATAGCAGAGTATGTCAGCACCATAAATTTATGTGGGGTGCCGATAATATATATATATATATATATATATATATATATATATATATATATATTATGAGAGTGGTTGGTATATATATATATATATATATATATATAGAATTGAAATTTGAAAACTTTCTACTGTGATTAAAAGTAGTTGAGTAATGAATAAATACTTCGAATTTATAAGTGTTTGAAAAGTTTGAGGAAATACTAAGAAACTTTATAATAAAATGAGATTTATGTCAGAAATTTTCTTTCAGAAATTAATTGTCTTAACACTAGAAATTGTCGGCATGAAACCTTATGAGTAATTTCAGATAAGCTAAACTTGTGGGGATTAATAGTGCGGTAGGTGTGCACATTAGAAGAGAGGTGAGAATTTCTCAAGAGAGTGCCGCATACTAATATGATTGTTGCATTAGCCGGTAAGCATTTTTAATACTTGCTAAACTGAATTTTTAAACTGTTTTAAAATCGGGCTCTGACCCGTTTCCTATTATCTCTTCTCTCTTGTATATATATGTATATATTACAGGTGCCCAGCCATAGGGGCGTCATGCTTAGGATCCTTTGGAAGGAACGTGCTGCAGCTTAGGTGGGAGTTGCAGGACTTTTTCTTAGACGACCTTATTATTGATTCCACTCCTAGATCTGTTTTATCCAATTGGGCATGTGTCACCCTTTTTCCATACTCAAATGGTTTTGTCAGAGATTTTGATTCATTTACTTTATGTATTTCTACTTTGGGATTTATTACTGTCAGGATGTTTTCCTTTGAAGTTTTAAAGTTAGAATTAGTTATTTGAATGCTTAAATTGCTTGGATTATCTTTTCCAGTCTAGTTATTGTGTGACTCTTAAACTATGAATTATGAAAGAATTTTTATTATTTCATTTAAATTAAATATGGAATTAATGTTTTTAAAAAAAAGGTTTTGTCACTTAGCTTAATTATTTAGGGTGTTTAATTGGAAAAGTTATTTTGCGACAGTGATGCTAAGAATGAACCAACCGTCACCTAGGTTATAATTTAATAAAGGACTGATCACCCGGTATTTAATTAGTCGGGGTGTCACAGGTGGTATCAGAGCATCAGGTTCTAGTGTCCTTAGGATCTGTGCGGCTTATTATGCTTCTAGTGTTACTTTGCTTGATATAGAGCTCTATGTTTAGGATTGTTGTTTTCTATGGTGAGATACCGTTCTCCTGTTATAACGTATGTACCTAAGTGAATCTTAATTGCGTTCGGGTGTGTTCGAACAATTAAATATGGAAGGCAAGAGCCATTGGGCGGACAACAGGGGGCAAGGCTTAGTTGAGGTTGTAGAGCATATTCGAGGATGATGACCGTAGTTAAGGTCACCCCTATTATGGTATGGGAAGCCAGGACTGTAAAGATGTCTAGGGCGTAGCCTATGATTTCCAAGTGCTTTTATAGTTGAAAGAGGTGTGAGAGTAGACTCACCCAACGTGGTACGACTGGGAAAAGTCAAACGAAGCATTGTACATAACTGTCAGTGAAAATTCTAGAAATGTGAAAATTGTGTGTGTTAGCCCAAGGAGGTAAAGTATCCAAAGGCTTGGACATAGGACGGAGTGTGGATAACTGAAAGTGAAAATGTGGAGACAAATTTTCTTGGCTTGTCGGAACAAGGTTATCATGGTGGGAGTCAGCCACTACTTTTAGAAGTGGAATGATATTCCTATAAGAAAATCTTAGGTAAAGTTTGACCGCAAGTTCCTTCATCAGATGTTAAGGATAAGAAGTTAATGTTGTTCTAAACTCATCACAGGAGGACGTGACAGAGGTCTATTTGTGAATATGAATCTAAACCGTTAGCAAATCTTGTATCGGAAGATGTAGATACAAAGGGAGAAAAGAACTCCAAGTGGGAGATCGACTCGTAATAATAGTTGATAACGCTTAAAAAGGAAATTATGTTGGACGATCGATTCAGAGGTTGACAATGTTGTACTTTGTCAATGAAGATGATAATGCTTCTTGGTGTGAGAAGCTAAAAGAATCAAAAAATTTAGTCAAGAATAAGACGGGATACAATGGTGGTAGTGAAGCACCACAATGGGGTGTGGATACACATCAGGGGACCCATTTAAAAGATTCGAAGAACTGAATTATTACCAAGCGATGGTAGATTTAGTAAGGACTATTGTAGTCAGTAACATGTTCTTTGGGGACTACAAGGCTAAGGGAATAACGGGGGTAGACATCAGAAATCGAGTTTACCATAGTCCGAGAGAATGACAATCCTAACATGGTTAGTATGACAAGTGATGAGTGGATTATTTGTTGAGGTATTTTGTGGAGAGTGAAATGACACGCACTAAATTTTTCCTGAAACGATTATATGGTACAAGAGTATAGTGCCTAGTAAAGGTGAATGATTAAAGTAGTGTTGTTCTGGTTTGGACAGGCGTGTTACGTCCGGAAACCATTTGTACAGTCAATGTGTTTGACAAGGTAGAAGTATGAGTTTTATCCTCGGAGGTTGAGTCATGTTTTATGTGACACGAGCGAGTCAATATATTTTGTTCATTGCTAGATTAGCATGTGAGACAAGTTTAATGCATATAACTATAAACATTATTATTATGTGAATATTTTCCCTAGTGTAACGAAATTATCTTTAGTGCTATCCCGAGGAGGATGAATGTGTGTATTAATAGTGTTATATACTTTATTGAGGTTACTCGTTTTAGTAGAGTGATATACGAGTATGATATTATCTTGGTTATAACTTTATAGTAATGGTTTGTACGATAGTAGGCAGTAATTGCAAGGCTATCAGAGTGGTTGCCTTGGTGCAACATGTTTTGTTCTGGCGAGACCTCACCTACGAGAGGGTCGGACTCGCACTTATATTAGCTATTTTAGAGACTTCGGAAGGGATAGTGGACTCGAGATATTCGATTCTAGTGTGTGTAGGGACTTTGTTGTTATGATTCAGTATATATTGGGTTTAATGTTGAGCGAAAAGATTTGACTCATTATTATGTGGAGCGCTTAGGATTTGGTGATAGGTAGAGAGCACTGATATATCTACCCTTTAGAGATGTGATAGTTAAGAGTTAGAATCATATGTTTGGTGTAATACCCCGTATTTTTATGCTATATTAATTTGGGGATTTATTAAATTTAATGTGAATGATTTATTTAATAAAAATCCGGAAATTAGTTATGTTACAATTATTAACGTGACGAGAGTTAGTAATTATGGGAAACTTGTTGAATATTACTAATGAGCAAAGTAATATATTATATTGATTATATTGAATGTCATGAGTGAATTAAATTACTATTTCGGAAATTTAAGTCGGGACGTGCCCGTGTCACGTCAGGACTAATTTTGTTAAATAAAAAGTATATATTTTATAAGTTGTTTGTATGGTCGTTTTGAGTGCGCCAACGCGTCCGGAAGGGTCGAGATAGTCAGAAAAGTGTACCCGGGAGTTTAGTTTGGGTCTCGGGGCGTTTTTAGGCCTAATTAGTACCCCGAGAGGGCAATTTAGTCATTTCACCTTTTTGGGTAATTAAACCCACGAGTTTCAGCAACCTATATCAACCAACTAGGTTAGCCTTTTAGGGTTATAATATCCAGAAATCAAGTGAAGGCCATTGGAGAAGAGAGGAGAGAGCTCCAAGGAAATTCAAGGCTAAAAAGTCACCGGTTTGAACCGCCCGCCACCACCACCGCGTAGATCGCGAGACGAGGAACGCAGCCATACCAAAATCAGCCGTGAATTAGAATACCAAAAATCCCAGGCAAGTGTTTAACTTGCGTATTTTCGTTAATGCAATCTTCATATTGGTTTAGGATTGATTAGAGATGATAAATATGGAAGAACACCCAATTTGTGTTAGGAAAATGCATGTAGAAATGATTTATATGAAATTCTGGAATCCTTGCAATGTAGAGGAATATCACCCACAAAATTTTGATGATCTTAAAAAAGAAATTCTGGAGAAAGATTTGTTAGAAAACTGTTTAAGAAAATTCTAGGGTTCTTGATAATTGGATATAATTTTAGGTTGAAAATCAGTGTTTAAATGATGAATATGTACATGCCTCACGTTAGAATCATCTGGTACATTATTATAAGGTTAGTAGTAGAATTCTGGGACGATTGGAACTTGAAAATATGGATTTGGTGTAATTTTGGTGATGAAACCCGTAACTGCATTCTGCAGAATTTTTCGCAGACATGCTTGATCGATCGATCGATCGAGCCCCAAGCTTCGATCGATCGACCCCTCCTGGCAGACTCCTAATTCCCTCTTTAAATGAGTTAAATTGAAATTGTCGTGATATAATTCTTGGGCATTCTTGATAAAATGATTTGGGAGACATTGAGGACCAGTAGGACATATGAATAAATGTTGAGAACGTTATTATAAGACGAGAATCTTGTTGTTGGGATAATTATATATTGAACAATGAAACTACGTATTTCAAGTGAGAGAATGCGACGAATAGCTACGATAGTAAATAGAGGCATACCTACTGAATTTTCCTACTTGGAAGGATAGAGTCAACGAATGTCGCGTATTAAGTGAGAAAATCCTTCGAGTTAAGGTTAGAGATGAAACCTTATACGTAATTCTATAAATGTGAAATTAAGGATAAATGGTATAATTATGGGTGACGAGAAGAACCTATATTAATATGATAAAGTGGTATATTATATGATTGTGTGTACATATATTATATGCATGTGGAAAAACATACCGCGCTACTTGCTATCCTTGAGGTTACTGCGCTGGGACAGTCTTATCTCGATGGGACCTTTATGGGGGATATTGACTTGTACCCTAGAAGATAGATATCCTTGGTACAGGCTATCGAATCGATAGTTCAGACGGTCCTAAGAGACGCGAGTATGTGCCATCCTCTTAGAGACTTGGAATCCATGCTTCGCCCCGATATTGTTTGTGTATGTGTTAATACAGTTCGAGAGTGATTCCGAACTTGTATTCCCCTTGATATGAGTGGTATGGGGTTTGGATAGTAGAAGTATGCACGCACCATAGTTTTATTCGGGGTGCTAATATTTATATATATTATACTAGTAGTATATATATATATATATGAGATTTGGAAATTTGAAACTGCCTACTTTGATTTGATAAGTAGGACATGGTTGATGACACATATAGTAAGTACTTGTTTTGTGAGAGTATAATATGACACTGGGAAACTTTATATATGAATAAAAGCTAAAACAAGAGTTGTACTACTAATTGAAAGTATTCTTTTTAAACAAAAATATTGTTCGGTTTGAAATCTTATGAGTAAGTTTAAGATACGATAAATTATTGGGAAGGTTAGTATGATAAAATGATGAGTTAAATTGTTGGGAAGGTTAGTGCGATAGGTGTGCACATTAGAAGAGAGGTGAGTATTTCTCAAGAGAGGGACGTACTAATATGTTATTGCATTGGCCTGTATCAATTTAAATACTTGCTAAACGTATTTTAAATCAAACACACTTTCGGGCTCTGACCCGTTTCTTTTTCTCTCTCTCTCTCTCTTGTATATATATGTATATATTTCAGGTGCCCAGCCATAGGGGCGTCTTGCTTAGGATCCCTTGAGAGGTATGTGCTGCAGCTTAGGTGGGAGTTGCAGGTCACTTGCGTAGACGGCTTCCTTTATTGACTCCACTTTTAGCATTCTCATTTATTGGGCATGTGTCGCCCTTTCCATTACTTCATTGTTGTTGGGACATTTATATTTCAGTTATTTCTAGTATTGTTCCATGGGATTTATTCAGTTTGGATTTGTGACTTTAAATTTCATATGTTGACATTCGATTAACGAATGTATTATATTATCTGGTTTATTGTGGTGTGATTCTTAACTGTAGAAATGTTGTTTTTAAATAAATAAATCTTTTTCTTTAATTAAAATTTGGAAAGTATGTATGAAATGGTTTTGACACTTAGCTTAATTATTTAGGGTGTTAAATTGGAAAATTTATTTTTATCGACAGTGATGCTGAGAATGAACCAACTGTTTACCTTGATTTAATTTAATAAAGGAATGATCTCCCGGTATTTAATTAGGCGGGGTGTCACAGGTGGTATCAGAGCATCAGGTTCTAGTGTCCATAGGATCTGTACGGCTTATTTCTCTTTCAGCTTAACGTTATTGCTATAGAGCCCTATTTTTAGGATTGTTGTATTCTTGCTTTTACGTTTAAGTCTTCAGCTATTTGAGATTTGATGATAATTGTAGACTAATAAACTTGTTCACGTTTCAGATGCCTCCGAGACGTGCTCCGAAAGATAGGTGTGCCCAAGCCGAGCAGCCAGCAGCTCCGGCACCAGGCACAATGAATGCAAATGAAGTAGCCGCCATTGTTGTTCAGGCGGTGAATGTCGCGATAGCGGTGATTCAGAAGGCTCCACCCCAGGTTCAGGTAGTGGCTCCAGTACCAGCACAGCTTCCATCGGTATGGGAGCGGGTTCGGGATGCTTTTCAGAAAGCGCATCCCCTTGAGTTTTCTGGTAGCTCCGATATTGTTACAGTTAGCCAATGGAAGAAGGACATCCAGTGGCATCTCCGTATGTACGAGTGCACTGATGTGCAAAAGCAGTTATTGGCTTCCTTTAAGCTGGTGGGAGCCGCATTGCAGTGGTGGGAGTCCACTACCAGTTTGGAGGAGAGGGACACAATCCCTATTCAGTTATTCTGGGAGCGGTTTGACCGCAAGTACTTTCCACCCGCAGTCCAGACTGAGATGAGGCAGAAATTACTAAATCTGAAGCAGGAGAACCTTACTGTAGCTGAGAATGAGGAGGAGTTCATGAGACTTCTCACCATTGTGCCAGATGAGGCACCTAGTGAGAGCAAGAAAATTTTGTTATTTGTCGACGGGTTAGCTTGGAGGATCCGTCAGCACCTTCTTGGGAATTTATCCCTGAGTACTTTTACTGATGTACTCAATGCCGCATTGCTACATTGCCAGGATCACCGCTTCCATCTGCAGGGAAGCAAGAGAGCAGGGGAGTCCAGCCAGCAGGGTAGGACCGGGGGTAATAGTGCTAGTGGGGCACCATCTCATGGACAGACTCGTCAGCACGAGCAGAGTTCCCACCAGGGGGACCCTACTAAGAGATTCCGTTCAGGTGATTCTAGGCAAGGATTCGGGGGTTTCAGGCAGGGCCATCAGGGCCAGCCTAATCAGTAGGGCCAACACCGACCACAGGGACAGCAGCAGGGCCAGCAAGGCAAACAGCGTGCACATCAGGGCCAATAGGGCCAGTGGCGTGGAGGTAACGACCAGCAGGGCCGTGGACAGCAGGGTCAGAGGGGAGGTAACTTCAAAAGCCGATGCTTTTGGTGCGTTAAACATGGCCATAGGCGCCAGGATTGCCCAGAGGGCGATAGGGCCCCACAGCAGTAGGGAGCCCGAAATGAGCCGCAGAGACCACTTTTCCCACCTGCCCTCCCAGCTCCAGCCCAGGTGCCAGCCCTACCAGCCATTCCAGCGACTCCAGTACAACAGGGGCAATTACAGTATGAACGTGTCTATAACGTCCACCAGGCATCAGCTCCACAGGCACCACCCGCGATTGAGGGTATGTTTCCTATCCATGGTACTATGGGTCGGGTTTTGTTTGATACGGGGGCAACACATTGTTTTATAGCTACGCATTTTGCGAAGGCCTTAGGGTTGTTAGCCATAGCAGAGAGCACCGTGACGTGTGTCGACTCACTGGGTCACTTATTTTCTTTATATGCCGGGGAGTGGGGGTAGAGATTGGTAGCTTGGTATTACCTGCAGACATGTTAGTCTTAGACATGCACGAGCATGATGTGATTATTGGTATGGATTGGCTCGCAGCTTATAGATCCATGATTGATTGCTTCGGTGGGAGCATTATTTTTTCCATTCTGGGGCAAGAGATGTTTGTAGTGGCGATGCCTCGCCCAGAGGGAGGTTCGACCGCTCATTTGTATTACATAGAGGAGGATACCTCTAAGGAGGTTGTGATTCCCTTAGATTCGATCCCTGTTGTCAGGGAGTATTCCGATGTGTTTCAGGAGATACAAGGCCTACCGCCCAGTCGTGAGATAGACTTTGTTATAGATTTATTGCCAGATACGAGACCTATAGCACGCGCACCGTACCGTATGGCTCCGGCAGAGATGCGAGAGCTTCAGATAGAGCAGCTGTTAGGTCAGGGCTTCATTCGTAGGAGTACCTCACCTTGGGGCGCTCCAGTCTTGTTTGTGAAGAAGAGAGATGGTTCACTGAGATTGTGTGTGGACTACCGGGAGATGAACAAGGTTACAATACGGAACAAGTATCAATTGCCTCGAATCGATGATCTGTTCGACCAGTTGAAAGGAGCAACTTTCTTTTCGAAGATAGATCTGAGGTCGGGGTACCATCAGTTACGTATTAGAGAGAAGGATGTTTCAAAGACTGCCTTCTTATCGAGATATGGGTCCTATGAGTTCAGGGTGATGCCGTTCGGACTCACAAATGCGCCAGCCATTTTCATGGACTTGATGAACCGAGTATTCAGAGAATTCTTGGATCAGTTTGTCATCGTCTTCATAGATGACATCTTGATATATTCACACTCCGAGGAGGAGCATGCCGAGCACTTGAGGCAGGTTCTTCAGACTCTACGAGAGCATCAGTTGTATGCTAAGTACGAGAAGTGTGGATTCTGGTTGCGAGAGGTACAGTTCTTGGGCCATGTTGTTTCTGAGCAGGGGATTGCAGTTGACCCGAGCAAAGTGTCAGCGGTGAGGGAGTGGGGACAGCCCACGACACCGACGGAAGTGCGTAGTTTCTTGGGGTTAGCCGGTTACTACAGGAGATTCATTCGGGGATTCTCCAAAATAGCGGGTCCATTGACGAATCTGACTCGCAAAGGGGTACCATATGTTTGGGATGACGCTTGTTAATTGGCTTTCGACGAGCTGAAAGACAAGCTTACTTCAGCTCCAGTCCTTGCGTTACCGCAGCCGGGTATGGAGTACCTGGTTTACACCGATGCGTCCTTACGGGGACTTGGGGGAGTACTTCAGCAGGAAGAGAAGGCTATAGCTTTTGCCTCCCGCAAGCTTAAGCCGCATGAGAAGAATTACCCCACCCATGACCTGGAGTTAGCAGCGGTCGTCTTTGCATTGAGAATATGGAGGCACTATTTATTGGAGGAGAAATTCCGTTTGTTCACAGACCATAAGTCACTGCAGTACCTGTTCACTCAGCGAGAGCTGAATATGCGTCAGCGCAGATGGCTAGAGTTTGTGAAGGACTACCAATTCGATATACAGTATCATCCGGGGAAGGCCAACGTAGTTGCTGATGCGTTGAGCCGTAGACCGGTAGACGATGTAGCAGACGTCTGGAAAGCAAAATGGAAGGAATTGGGTCACCAGGACGCAGTGGCACGTTCTTTCATATCCGTGATGTCAGTCACACCCGATATTGTTACGAGGGTGATACAGGCACATACCACAGACCCGTTTTGCCAGGAACAGATTGTGCAACTTCTAGCCGAGGGTGCTGAGTCCTATTCTGTTAGTTCTGATGGAGGGTTGCGGTTTAATGGGAGATTGGTAGTTCCAGAAGGAGCAGAATTACGTCATGCAGTGATGACTTACTCTCATGGGTCCCGATTTGCAGTACATCTTGGAGGAGATAAGATGTACCAGGATATGAGGAGGCAATACTGGTGGAGTGGGATGAAGAAGGACATTGCTGAATTCGTGTCCAAGTGTTCTACCTGCCAGCTGGTGAAGGTGGACCATCAGAAACCGTCAGGATTGCTTCAGCCATTGGAAATACCCGCGTGGAAGTGGGAGAGTATTTCCCTGGATTTTATTACAGGGTTGCTTACATCACAGCGGGGCCACGATTCTATCTGGGTGATTGTAGACCGTTTGACCAAGGTGGCTCATTTTCTGCCGGTGTGGACAGATTATATCACGGGTCAGTATGCTCAGTTGTTCATTGCGGAGATTGTCAGATTACATGGGGTGCCCCTGAATATTGTGTCAGATAGAGACAAGATTTTCAGGTCTCATTTTTGGGAAAGCTTTCAGGAGGCTATGGGTACTGAGTTGAGGTTGAGTTCAGCTTACCACCCACAGACAGATGGACAGACAGAGCGTACTAATCAGATGTTAGAGGATATGCTATGCATGTGTGTTCTCGATTTTGGAGGAGGTTGGGAGCCACATCTCCCACTTGTAGAGTTTGTTTATAATAACTCTTATCAGTTTACGATTGGTATGGCTCCATTTGAGGCGTTGTATGGAAGGCCTTGTCGTTCTCCAACTTGTTGGCTCGAGGCGACCTCCGCGAGGATTGAGATGATCAGCAGTCGTATTCGGGTAGCCCAGGACAGGCAGAAGAGCTACACTGATGCGAAACGGTTCTTCCGGGAGTTTAATGTGGGAGACCAAGTGTTATTGCGTATATCTCCTATGAAGGGGGTGATGAGGTTCGGGAAGAAGGGGAAATTGGCTCCATGGTACGTGGGACCATTTCCCAACATCGAGAGAATTGGGCCGGCTGCATACAGGTTGGGATTGCCAGAACATTTACATCGCATCCACGATGTATTCCACATCTCGTCGTTGAGACGATATCTTCGGGATGATATGGCCTATTCTCACATTGCGATAGATGAGATCGACTTACAGCCTGATAGCTCTTACGAGGAGAGACCAATGGCTATTCAAGACTATAGTGAGAGGAGATTGAGGTCGAAGATAGTTTTACTTGTGCGAGTCCAGTGGGAGCATCATAATGTGGAGGAATCCACTTGGGAGCGTGAGCCAGATATGCGCGAGAGATATCCAGAGTTGTTTTTACCAGGTATGCCTTATTTTCCGAATTTCGGGATGAAATTCCGTTATTAGGGGGAAGTATGTAATACCCCGTATTTTTATGCTATATTAATTTGGGGATTTATTAAATTTAATGTGAATGATTTATTTAATAAAAATCCAAAAATTAATTACGTTATAATTATTAACGTGACGAGAGTTAGTAATTATGGGAAACTTGTTGAATATTACTAATGAGCAAAGTAATATATTATATTGATTATATTGAATGTCATGAGTGAATTAAATGACTATTTCGGAAATTTAAGTCGGGACGTGCCCGTGTCACGTCAGGACTAATTTTGTTAAATAAAAGGTGAATATTTTATAAGTTGTTCGTATGGTCATTTTGAGTGCGCCAACGCGTCCGGAAGGGTCGAGATAGTCAGAAAAGTGTACCCGGGGGTTTAGTTTGGGTCTCGGGGCGTTTTTAGGCCTAATTGGTACCCCGGGAGGGCAATTTAGTCATTTCACCTTTTTGGGTAATTAAACCCACGAATTTCAGCAACCTATATCAGCCAACTAGGTTAGCCTTTTAGGGTTAGAATATCAAGAAATCAAGTGACGACCATTGGAGAAGAGAGGAGAGAGCTCCAAGGCAATTCAAGGCCAAAAAGTCACCGGTTTGCACCGCCCGCCACCACCACCGCGTAGATTGCGAGACGAGGAACGCAGCCATACCAAAATCAACCGTGAATCAGAATACCAAAAATCCCAGGCAAGTGTTTAACTTGCGTATTTTCGTTAATGCAATCTTCATATTGGTTTAGGATTGATTAGAGATGATAAATATGGAAGAACACCCAATTTGTGTTAGGAAAATGCATGTAGAAATGATTTATATGAAATTCTAGAATCCTTGCCATGTAGAGGAATATAACCCACGAAATTTTGATGATCTTAAGAAAGAAATTCTGGAGAAAGATTTGTTAGAAAACTGTTTAAGAAAATTCTAGGGTTCTTGATAATTGGATATAATTTTAGGTTGAAAATCAGTGTTTAAATGATGAATATGTACATGCCTCACGTTAGAATCATCTGGTATATTATTATAAGCTTAGTAGTAGAATTATGGTATGATTGGAACTTGAAAATATGGATTTGGTGTAATTTTGGTGATGAAACCCGTAACTGCATTCTGCAGAATTTTTCGCAGACCTGCTTGATCGATCGATCGAGCCTAGAGCTTCGATCGATCGAAGGTTCGATCGATCGACCCCTCCTGGTAGACTCCTAATTCCCTCTTTAAATGAGTTAAATTCAAATTGTCGTGATATAATTCTTAGGCATTCTTGATAAAATGATTTGGGAGACATTGAGGACCAGTAGGACATATGAATAAATGTTGAGAACGTTATTATAAGACGAGAATCTTGTTGTTGGGATAATTATATATTGAACAATGAAACTACGTATTTCAAGTGAGAGAATGCGACGAATAGCTACGATAGTAAATAGAGGCATACCTACTGAATTTTCCTACTTGGAAGGATAGAATCAACGAATGTCGCGTATTAAGTGAGAAAATCCTTCGAGTTAAGGTTAGAGATGAAACGTTATACGTAATTCTATAAATGTGAAATTAAGGATAAATGGTATAATTATGGGTGACGAGAAGAACCTATATTAATATGATAAAGTGGTATATTATATGATTGTGTGTACATATATTATATGCATGTGGAAAAACATACCGCACTACTTGCTATCCTTGAGGTTACCGCGCTGGGACAGTCTTATCTCGATGGGACCTTTATGGGGGATATTGACTTGTACCCTAGAAGATAGATATCCTTGGTACAGGCTATCGAATCGATAGTTCAGACGGTCCTAAGAGACGCGAGTATGTGCCATCCTCTTAGAGACTTGGAATCTATGCTTCGCCTCGATATTGTTTGTGTATGTGTTAATACAGTTCGAGAGTGATTCCGAACTTGTATTCCCCTTGATATGAGTGGTATGGGGTTTGGATAGTAGAAGTATGCACGCACCATAGTTTTATTCGGGGTGCTGATATTTTTATATATTATACTAGTAGTATATATATATATGAGATTTGGAAATTTGAAACTGCCTACTTTGATTTGATAAGTAGGACATGGTTGATGACACGTATAGTAAGTACTTGTTTTGTGAGAGTATAATATGACACTGGGAAACTTTATATATGAATAAAAGCCAAAACAAGAGTTGTACTACTAATTGGAAGTATTCTGTTTAAACAAAAGTATTGTTCGGTTTGAAATCTTATGAGTAAGTTTAAGATTCGATAAATTATTGGGAAGGTTAGTATGATAAAATGATGAGTTAAATTGTTGGGAAGGTTAGTGCGATAGGTGTGCACATTAGAAGAGAGGTGATTATTTCTCAAGAGAGGGATGTACTAATATGTTATTGCATTGGCCTGTATCAATTTAAATACTCGCTAAACGTATTTTAAATCAAACACACTTTCGGGCTCTGACCCGTTTCTTTTTCTCTCTCTCTCTTGTATATATATGTATATATTTTAGGTGCCCAGCCACAGGGGCGTCTTGCTTAGGATCCCTTGAGAGGTATGTGCTGCAGCTTAGGTGGGAGTTGCAGGTCACTTGGGTAGACGGCTTCCTTTATTGACTCCACTTCTAGTATTCCCATTTATTGGGCATGTGTCGCCCTTTCCATTACTTCATTGTTGTTGGGACATTTATATTTCAGTTATTTCTAGTATTGTTCTATGGGATTTATTCAGTTTGGATTTGTGACTTTAAATTTCATATGTTGACATTCGATTGACGAATGTATTATATTATCTGGTTTATTGTGGTGTGATTCTTAACTGTAGAAATGTTGTTTTTAAATAAATAAATCTTTTTCTTTAATTAAAATTTGGAAAGTATGTATGAAATGGTTTTGACACTTAGCTTAATTATTTAGGGTGTTAAATTGGAAAATTTATTTTTATCGACAGTGATGCTGAGAATGAACTAACTGTTTACCTTGATTTAATTTAATAAAGGAGTGATCGCCCGGTATTTAATTAGGCGGGGTGTCACATTTGGGATCATGAATTTTAGAGTCCTGATTGTGTGTGTACGAGGTTTGCGAATAGTGATTACCACCAATACTGGATGATTGTGGATTGGAGAAATGTTCTTTGTGTATGTGTAATTACGTGAGGTGATGAAAGCTTTCTGTCAAGAGACGGAATAAAAGGGTACATGTTATGGACGAAGGTCCTAACAGATTTCGATAACCGATAATGCTAGGTAGTAGTGTATCGGGGGGGGTTCCTTGTTTGGATTTCGCTTTGCGAGACATCCCACGCATGAAACTTAGCGTAAGGTTGGAAGCAGGAAGATGTTTTGTTATTAGCCTATAAGTTTGGTACCTCGGTCATAGTAGGAGCAGGTAATTATATCTGTAAATGGGAAGTATAATTATGAATTAAGGCTAGTGGGGCCGATTTTGTGGTAAGAAAGCATTGAAAGTTTTGTTTTATCACCACGAGTTGAGGGGTAGAACGATGATAAGGAAAAATTGAAATTTCAATTTCTAGGGTGATTGGGAATACCCGAGCATTGTCACCGCATTCTGAGCACAAGGGAAATAAAGAACTTGGATGAATTTTAGCGTGGATTATCTGGGAAGAATTTTTCGTAACAAGAGAGAAGGCTTGTATTTATTTTGATGTATAGAGCATTGGTGAATTACTTTAGTTATTGTATTTATTCATGAGAATTTTGGTACTTATATGAAGAGATTGATAATTGTGGTTTCTCTTTTGTTGTTGTGGGATTTAGATACTCTATACCTTGTGATATTATGGATTCGTGTAGTTTTACCGATGAGTAGAGCGTTGTTCGCTCTCCCCAGGCGGTCGGGGTGTCGCAAAATGTTGACGTCCTAGTAAATTGATGTGAGAATAGTCAGAGTGGAAGGCTGTGGGATGCCATTTAAAAAGGGGTATTCCTTGAGAAGGGTAGAATTTAAATTATTATATATAACACTCAAAGAGGTGTTGTAATTAGTCAAATGTTGTGAGCAAGTTGCGCGTACAAAGAACGATGATGTTAGTATGGTATAAAAGGTCTAGAAGTGCACATCGTGGAGAAAAGTGCACGGGTCAGAACTTTCGATATACGCCAAGGAAAGAAGGGGAGTATTAATTGTCCCTTAATGTGAGACATTTCAAGTGGAAGTCGATGTTGAGAGGGACATAGTGAGTAGTCTCTGCATGCACCACTTATAGATAGAGATCGGTTGGAATAAGAGGATCAACTAGAGAATTTTGTGGTTATCAACAATACCTGTAAAGGAAGAGGGCGGTAAAGTCAGTAAAGTTCCTGGGATGGATTGCCATCTTCAAGGTAAGATCAAGGGTTCATCCGAACATGTGGAGCAAGTCGCCCAAAAAGGAAGTGATTGATATTCCTTTGGGGTAATTCACAATATTAACTATTGTGCCCCATTCTCCCTTTGAAAGTAAGGGATCGCGTCGGTACGTGGTCCTACATGGTATTATTTTCTAAATCGGGATGAGATTTGTGAATCCCACCTTCAATATGGGAATTCAGGAAGCAGCGGGGATATCAATTTCATTTTAAGCAGGTTGTATCACCTATGATTCGGGGAGTAAGCGAGTGGTGATTGACCATTAGTAGAGCGGTGTGAAAATAATTTTGAATTCATGGTAATCATTTCTTCTTTCACAACGGTTCTAGCTAACCAGTGGAGTACAGTACAGTAATTGGGGTGGATATTACCTAATGGTAGGGTTCCGTGGGATCACTTGTACCTGTTTATTGTGAACAAGATTCTTATTGAGATTTTGGTGTGGAAAAACCTTAACTTTTAACACTATGAATGTTAAGAGATAGACGGGTAATCAGAATTTTGGACTGGTCGAGTTAGAATCTAATGTTTATGGTGGAATTACCTCGGCTGTTTTAGGCAAGCAAGTTGTGGTCAAATGTTCGTGTGGTTTCTCTCAGAATGGGAGAATTTATGTTTAGATAAATACGAGTAAGTGTCAGGGAGGGAAGTGCGGCCTCCCAATAATGTTGAAAAAATGGGAGTCAATGAGGTATAAATTCGTCTTATGCGAATATGGTCGGATAGGAGCATATTGTGGAAGTGTCATTAATGAGAGTGTTAAATAAGCTTGATGTGAAACGGGAGATATAGTGATTGGGTGCCTTACTTTGAAATTAGTTTGCATGCTGATAAGGTATCCAAATTTTTTACCGGATATGCCTCATTTTTCGAATTTCAGGACGAAATTTTGTTATTAGGGGGGAAGTATGTAATACTCCGTATTTTTATCACTTTTAAATTTTGGGAAATTATTAAATTTAATTAGAGATATTAATTTAATATTAATTCAGAAATAATTTAAATATTTACTAGCGTGATGAGAGTTAGAAATTATTGGAATTTTTTTGTAAATTACTTTATGGATAAAGTAAGATGTATAATTAAATTTAGTGAAATTATCACGAGAATTTAATTTGATAATTTTGAAAATTTTATCGGGATGCGTCTGTGTCGTGTCGGGATTAAATTTGAACTATTAAAAGTGACGAAATTATAAGTCACCCATATGGTCATTTTGAGTGCGTCAATGTGTCCGAAAGGGTCGAGATAGTCAAAATAATGTACCCGGGGGTTTAGTTTGGGTCTCGGGACATTTTAGGGCCTAATTAACATCCTGGGAGGGCGTTTTAGATATTTTATATTTTTGGGCATGGAAACCCACCAATTTTCTAAGGCTTTATCAGATGTTAGGGATTGTCTTCTAGGGTTAGCATAACCAAAAATCAAGGACGACCATTGGAGAGGAAGAGGAGAAGCTTTCCAAGGAGTTCTAGGCCAAGAACTCCACCGTTTGCACAACCGTCACCGCCAAATTGTAGATCGTGCGACGAGGATCACAACCACACTAATTTATTCCACAAATCTGCAACAAAAATTTCCAGGAAAGTATCTATCTTGCTTTATTTTAGTTAATGCTTCAATTATATTAGACTAGGGTGAATTAGAACTAGTTTTCGTGAAAGAAAATCATATTGGAGACTAGAATTTACATGTGGTAGAGGTAAAAATCATATTCTGGAAATCTAATTCATAGGTAGAGGTTGAACCACGAATTTTCATTGAGTTAGGAGTAGAAAATGTGGAAAAAGAATGGCAAGAACTAAGTTAAAGGTAATATTAGGGTTCTTGATATTTATATGGATTTTGGCCCCTTTAATTCGTTATACTTGATGAAACTCGCATGTGTTACGTAGGACATTATCTATTTGGGTATATAACTCTTGCAGTATCAATTGTTGGGAGTTTGGGAGTGAAAAAGGATGATTTGGATGATATTGGAATATGATTTCCATAACTGTTAATTCTGCAGTTTGGCCATAACTTCTTGATCGATCGATCGGCCCAAGAGCATCGATCGATCAACCCCCTGCCATCGATCGATCGAACCCTCCTGGAAAACTCATATTCCCCTTTTTAAATAGTTCATTCCAATGTAAATGAATAGAAATCCTCGAACATTATTGTTAGAACATTTTGGGATATAAAGAAGACCAGTAGGACTTTATAAAAAGGGAACCTTTAATGTAAGACGAGATTAACATTAATGGAAGTGTTTTACACTCAAGGAATAATGGGAACGTGTGTCTAAAGGGTGAAGATCGCAAGGAAGTTACGTCGTAAAATAAAAGAGTACCTACTGAAATTACACTTAGGGAGATAGGATATTATAAGTGATACGAAGTAAGTTTGGAATAATCCCATAAATAATAATAAAAGAGACGGGCCGTTATACGGGATAATCTAGTAATGTGTACTAAGAATAGATATCATAAGCATGGGTTGTGGGTGTACCTAATTTAGAAATGGAAATTGTAGTGTGTATATATATATATATATATATATATATATATATATATATATGACTGTGTTTCTACATCTATTATATACGTGTGAAAATCATGTCCGCGCTACTTGTTATCTCTGAGGTTACCTCGCCGGGACAGTCTTATCTCGATGGGACCTTTATGGGGGATATTGGCTTGTACCCTAGAACATAGTAATCCTTGGTACAGGCTATCTGATCGATAGTCAGACGGCCCGAAGAGACGTGAGGGTATGTGCTGACCTCTTAGTGACTTGGAACTATGCTTCGCCTCAATTTGTATGTGTTTTGTGTTAATACCGTTCGAGAGTGATTCCGAACTAGTATTTCCCTTTATACGAGTGATACGGCGACTTGATAGCAGAGTATGCCAGCACCATAAATTTATGTGGGGTGCTGATATATATATATATATATATATATAATTGAAATTTGGAAACTTTCTACTGTGAGTAAAAGTAGTTGAGTAATGAATAAATACTCCGAATTTATAAGTGTTTGAAAAGTTTGAGTCAATACTAAGAAACTTTATAATAAAATGAGATTTATGTGAGAACTTTGCTTTCAGAAATTAATTATCTTAACACTAGAAATTATCGGCATGAAACCTTATGAGTAATTTAAGATAAGCTAAACTTGTGAGGATTAATAGTGTGGTAGGTGTGCACATTAGAAGAGAGGTGATAATTTCTCAAGAGAGTGCCGCATACTAATATGATTGTTGCATTAGCCGGTAAGAGTTTTATATACTTGCTAAACTGAATTTTTAAACTGTTTTACAATCGGACTCTGACCCGTTTCCTATTATCTATTCTCTCTTGTGTATATATATATGTATATATTACAGGTGCCCAGCCACAGGGGCGTCATGCTTAGGATCCTTTGGAAGGAACGTGTTGCAGCTTAGGTGGGAGTTGCAGGCCTTTTGCTTAGACGACCTCATTATTGATTCCACTCCTAGATCTATTTTATCCAGTTGGGCATGTGTCGCCCTTTTTCCTTAATCAGTTGGTTTTGTCAGAGATTGTGATTCATTTACTTTCTGTATTTATACTTTGGATTTGTTACTGTCAGGATGTTTTCCTTTGAAGTTTTAAGGTTGGAATTAGTTATTTCAATGATTAAATTTCTTGGATTATCCTTTCTAGTCTAGTTATTGTGTGACTCTTAAACTATGAATTATGAAAGGTTTTTATTATTGCATTTAAATTAAATATGGAATTAATGTTTTTAAAAAAATGATTTTGTCACTTAGCTTAATTATTTAGGATGTTTAATTGGAAAAGTTATTTTGCGATAGTGATGGTAAGAATGAACCAACCGTCACCTTGGTTATAATTTAATAAAGGACTGATCACCCGGTATTTAATTAGGCGGGGTGTCACATCACCTTACCTCAAAAAACGGTAGAGAGGGTTTGACTAAAACCCTTGTTAGGCTCGACAGATCTCTTGCCAATCCTGCTTGGCGCATGCTGTTCCCGGATGCTGTTGGAGATAATTGCCCACGCACTGCTTCTGACCACTGCTCGATGATCATAAAACTAGAAGGTAAACTTACTTTCATATTTAATCCTCGTCCTTTTAGACTTCTTGCGTGTTGGTTTGAGCGTAATTATTTTCACGATATCATCCTTAATAATTGGAAGACAAATCAAAATCTTAAACACAACATTGACACTTGTCTCCCGATCGTTAAACATTGGAACCACGCTATGTTTGGCCATATCAATAATAATAAAAAGAACATTCTTAAAGAATTAAAGGCATTCAAATAGCCCAAGAGTGACACTATTACCATAACCTTGAAATTCTGGAAAAAAAACTCATTCATGAATACAACAACACCATTCGTAATGAAGAGCTTATGTGGAAACAAAAATCTCGCATTAACTGGCTTAAAGAGGGTGATAGGAATACAAAGTTTTTCCACACTTCTACGATCATTAGAATAGGGTAAAACAAAATCGATAGGCGTAAGATTAATGACGAGTGGGTGGATGACAACTCGGTTATTAAACTCCACATAAATAATTTTTTCAAATCTCTTTTATCGCAACATGTGAATGAGACTCAGGAAAAGGTTTTCTACAACCTTGACCACTTGTGCCTAAATGAGTTAGACAATAGCAACCTTGATCTCCCTCTTTCGAGGGAGGAGGTTAAATGTGCCGTCATCACTATGAATGGGCTATCGGCCCCGGGGCCGGACGGGATCCAACCTATTTTCTACCAAACGTTCTAGGAGACTACCAAAATGAGCCTTTTCGAGTTCATTAATGGTTGTTTCTTATCTCACGCCTTCCCGGAGGAGGCCAACACGAGTCATATTACTTTGATCCCTAAGATCAACAACCCTGAAAACATCTCACAATTCAGACCTATCACCCTTTGTAATGTCCCCTACAAAATTTTAACCAAAGTGATTGTTACTAGGCTCCGGCCCATCCTTTGTAGCATCATCATCCCCAACCAAGCTAGTTTCCTCCCAGGCCTGCAGACCTCGGATAACATCATTATCACTCAGGAAATCATTCATACTCTTAATAAAAAGAAAGGAAAAGGGGGGGGGAGGGGCTATTTTCAAAATTGACCTTGAAAAGACCTACGACAAGATCAGCTGGGATTTTTTAGAGAAAGTCCTGACCTGGTTTAATATCAGTGCCTCCATCAGGAAAATTATTAAAAGCGGCTTCTCTAGTGCTTCCTCCTCCATCCTCTGGAACGGGACGACCCTCCATAGTTTCAAACCCACTAGGGACCTTAGGCAGGGTGACCCTCTTTCTCCATATCTCTTCGTGATGTGTATGGACTACTTGGGAGCTGCGATTGACCAGCAGGTTAAAAGGGGTAGGTGGAAATGTCTCAAACCTTCCCCCAATGGCCCCACCATCTCCCATATGTTCTTTGCGGATGACCTCATACTTTTTTCGGAAGCCACACAGGACTCATGGGATGTGGTTATGAACACCTTAAACCTGATCTGTAATATCTCGGGTCAAACCCTAAGCCTCCCGAAGTCTAAAATTTTCTTCTCCCCTAACACCCCTAGACCCTTGGCCCGCGAGCTTAGCAGAAGATGTGGGATCAATATCACCACTGAACTGGGTATCTACCTTGGCACCACCCTCATTCACGGGAGAATGATCCCCAATCACTATGCCTCCATTGTGGATAAGGTCCAAAAGAAACTCGCGGGATGGAAGGCAAAGCTTCTCTCCCTCGCAGGAAGGACCACCCTCATTCAGGATGTCACCTCATCCATCCCGGTGTATAACATGCAAACTAATCTTCTTCCGAAAATGACTAATGAGAAACTGGACAAACTGAATAGGAACTTCCTGTGGGGTGACTCGGATGAGAAGAAGAAAATTCACCTGGTTAATTGGAATACCGTTTGTCGCCCTAAAGAGTTAGGGGGGTTGGGTATTAGATCCAGTGAGGAAAATAACCGCGCGATTGTGTCCAAGATTGGTTGGAAGATCATGAATGATAAAAAGGCCCTTTGGGTCCGTGTCTTCAGTGCTAAATACAAAACTCAGGGAAACTCCAATGATTGGACGTGGAAAATGAAGGCCTCTCTTATCTGGCGTGGCATCCTGAAGAGCAAGGAAGACCTCATAAAAAATACGAAACGGGTCATTGGGAATGGCAACTCGATAAACATATACAAGGATTGGTGGACGGGTAGGGGGATTATTCCCACCCCTAGGAATTTCTACCATAACCACCCCACCCACGTTAGAAACCTTATCAAGGATGGGACTTGGAATAAACAACTTATAACAAGTCATTTTGACGATAACACTAGGGAGTGCATTTTAAACACTCCCCTCCCCCACTCCCCGGGGAATGGGGACTGTCCAAGATGGGGCCCATCCCTTAATGGTAAATTTACTATCAAATCCTGCTATGAAGAAAATACCAAGATGGACCTTAACACGTAGGTCTTAATTAATTGGAAACATATCTAGAAAATTAAAGTCCCGCTTAATTCAAAACCTTCGTATGAATTATATTCCACAATAAACTTCTCACTAATTGCAAAAGATTTAACCGCTGATTAACGGATTCTAAGAAGTGCAAATTTTGTGAGTTTAATGAAGATATTGACCATGTCCTTCGTAGTTTCCACATTGCGTCTACAACCTGAAAATCTATTCTCACAACAGCTAAATGGACTTCTCTTATTAACTTTAATTTCCATGAGTGGCTTAAAGATAATATACAGGGTAATCACACGCAATTTGATGTTGTTATATTCATTTCTACACTTTGGCATATTTGGAATGCTAGGAATAAACGTATTTTTGATAAATCCAATATTACCCCGGACATGGTTTGTGCTTCCTCAAATGCCTTGACTTTGGACTTATATTCTAGTTACAAAACCAAGGATTCTATGGACCAAATTCGGGGTAGAAACACTAATTTTTTCCCTTGTTTTGTCGCTTCTACAGGGATGGAAATTTTCACAGATGGTAGCTACGATCCATTCAGCAAGCTGGGGGGTTTCGGAGGAATGGTGAGTACCAACAATGAGCGCTGGAAAGATGTCATGATTGAGATGGACTCCCATGAGTTGATCGATATATTCAAGGGCGTCCAATATCATGAGACCAATTTTGAAAACATCAGAATGGATTGCTACGAGATTATGAGAACGATGGGTGTGGACTTCACCTACGCCCACCCAGGGAAGATCCGTGGAGAGAACTGGCTAGCTCGTGAGGCCAAGCTTCAGGAAGACCCGATTGTCGAGATTATTGACATCCCTGCTGCCATGCGTTGGATCCTGGACGATCCCATGATGTAGGCATGCTCCCTCGTGGTTGTGCTTGTGTCACTATGTTTTCTATATTTTTTACATATTCTATTCTTTCTAGTTTTGCCTCGATGGCCTATGCTTCTTTTGATGTAATTTGCACCTAACTGTTGTTTGTTCACTGCCTACCAAAAAAAATTTACAGCAGTAGTAGTACGATTTATTTATACATGAAAAGAATAATTCTAAACTTAAGAGATGGGGAATTCGAACAGGTTCAGAAGTGTTGGTTCTGACTGACTGAGTTGATTTTAATGCCTAATGATTAGGACTTCCATGCACAATTTTTATGCTACAAAGTAAAGGTTCAAAACAACACGTTTGGTTATGGTGGAAGTTAGTTTCTTGAGTGCTGAGTCTGCCATGAGGAACTAGGATTTAGGTTAACTAAGTGAGTCTGATATCTCAATAAGTCTACCTTCCTCCATGATAAAACCTTTGTTTGGGACTACCTTGAAAAGACAATGGCATGGAGGAATTGCTCAAAACCAGCTCTTAATTATCGCTCCAATAATTGTAGGTCATGGAGTCTTCATCACTCCCCTTAAATATTATATTTTACCTTTTATATGGGTATTTTTGGGGATGGAGCGACATGGAGTCTTCATCACGTCCCAACAGTTTTTTTATTTATAAAAAAATAAATATATATGATTGTACAAAATTTTAGCTATAAAAATATTATGTTCAAATGAAGTTGGGGAAAAAAATACACAATCCCACTTTTTAATAAAAACACTCCACGCCTCCCTTGACAAACCTTCTGACTCTCCCTCCCTTTTCTAGGAGTGGAAATTCGGGTTAATTCTGTCATGTTTCGCTTGTGTTGATTTTTATTTGAGTATAAGTTTAGTGTACTCTTAAATCTATACAAATTAATCGTGTTATCTTCGGATTATTTTGAACTATTACCATAACAAGTTATAGTGTCAAAAATACCAGCCCTACCCTTTTCCCACTTCCTTATCTTCCCAGCCTAACCCCCACTCCCTCTCTTTGACCATAACACTCTCTCTCTATTATTTATTTATTTTTAGTTTAGTATTAATTTGTGAAATGGTTATATTATATATGCTTTTTTTAGTTTATGGTTAAATTAAATGGTTATATTATATATTTATTTCTTAGTGTTATTGTTAAATTACCATTAAATGGTTTATGTTTTTTATTGTTTAGTGTTATTGTCAATTGATTTGAATTCTAAGGGTAATTTTAGGATTAAATTATGATTGACTTTAGGGATATTTTTTATATAAATTTGGGGTTGATTGTTGATTTAAATTTGATGTTGTAGGATTAAATAATGGGGAAGTACTTAAAAAAACCTGAATCGTTATATCAAATAGTTATATTCCTAATTACTTCTTTGTGTGTCCTATTGTTTTCCCACTGATCCATTTATTGCCTTTGAGAAGCAAACACTAGTTAGCGTTGCTGGATTATATCCAAATAAATTTTTAAGCATCCAACTCAGGAACTTGATATGCAACTTGGAGTGTATATTCTTTATATGCACTCTAGTCTAGCCTTTACAAGGATTTAATAAAATTTATTTTCTTGTAAAATAATGTTCGAGACGAAGAAAAATGAGGTATATCCGTTGGTGTATTTGCTTGTGACATTGGCATTGATTTTACTCGCAGCGACGACCTCCATGGAAAGAGCGTTTTTTGCTATTAATAATCTAAATACTTCATTGCGCAATAGGATGAAATATCAATGGATGAATGATACGATGATTATATATGTAGAAAAATGTGTACTTGATGAGATAGATAACGAGCTTATCATTCAACGCTTTCAAAATATGGAAGGTCGACGAGGACAATTGTAGTTGTAACGGTGCCAAAAAATTTAATTGGTTAAATGACGTGTAAAAAACCAAATTTTTTAATAATAAAATTTAAGTATAAATACCGAATAATTTGTTTAATTGGTTAAATTGAACATTTTACTAAACTAAAATGGGATAGTATTGTAATAAAATTAATTCAACATTTAATAAATCAAGGTACATAGTTTTTATCAAAGTTAATTGTTTAAGTTTTTGTACTAAAGTATGAAAATGAATTTATGAAGTAAATCATATCATGTCTTAAGTTGTAATTTTTTAGTACGATTTATAGAGTTATTTAGATTCTCAAGTGAGGTAGACACACGCATTTTTCATATTTCTATCCATACAAATTTTAAAAGTGAAAATTAGATTGCGTTCATAAAAGAACTACGATGTATACTAGCCCATATGGACCTAACACATTTTAGGTACCAAAAGAGAAAATCTTTAAAGTTGTGTAGCTTGCAATTTGATATCGGTTGTGGATTTTCAAGGTGTATGATTTGGTATGGAAAGAAAAATTAATATTTCATGTATCATTTCCAAAGGATGAAAACGCCAAACATGGAGAAAATTTCATGGAAATATCTTTGTTATTGGTAAAGTGATAAGGACCACCCTCCTTGAATTTTGAATATCATATATCCTGTGATGATTTCATGTTGAAAGATATACACTTGATTTTGTAGTTAATATTTTTAGATGAAAATTCATTAATTTTTTTTTATGTTGAATCTAGACATATATTTGCTTTTTATTAATATTGTATATTGACTCGAAATGAAAATATCATGTATAAATATGCTGGCATGTAATCACTAAGCTATATGAGCTATTTTTTATATTGAGATATGCATTCATTGATTTTAATAATATGAACATATTATTTTCTATGATTTAGCCCTATGTCATGTTATATGTTTAACTCGATTACTTGAATATTAATGACTTTCATGAAGAATGAGTTTCTTTAAAAGAAAATGACATTTGTGATATTTGTAATTGAATGACATGATTATTGAATTAAAAATTGATTTGTGAATATATTGAGATGTGTTAAAGGTGATCTTTTAGAAGTAAATATTGAAAATATCTTATTTTATGAAAAACATGCACCTTATTTGTTATATGAATGTATCCCATCACTGGTATCCTTTAGGGGGTGATAAATATTTATTGAAATTGATATTAGAAAAATAATTGATCTTGAACTTTGATACATTATTATGGATATTATAATTGACAATTCTGAGCATTTTATGCTCGTATCTTGAAAACGACTAAACTTGAACAAAATAAAAATTCTCATCTCTATATATATGCCACTATATTTTTAACTCATGATGTGTGCTTAATTTAAATTATGTGAAATAGTAAGTTGTGAAATAATTACCATTATGTTCTTGAAATTATTAACTTTATCATCTTAGTGACTTATTTTTTTTATTATATTCATGCGTATCCAAAAATTCAAATACATTAGTTAAAAAAAATTATGATGAAAATGTGATCATTGAAAATTCATTTATATTATATTATATTGGAGATATCTTGTGCATATAGTATATGTGCTCATTATCGTTTACAATTAGATCCTATGCACAAATTATTTTTTATAACGGAGCTTCACTTTTTATCCTCGACACTCAAAGTATATGATATATTCATTTTATGGATTAATGTCCGAGGGGGAGAAATATTTGAAAATCACTAATTGTGCTAAATTTATTCATTTTATGGATTAATGTGAATCATTGTTTGTCAACATCAAAAAAAGGATGATTGTTAAACGAATGTTAATGTCGGAGGGGGAGAAATATTTGTGATTCACTAATTGCACTAAATTTATTCATTTTATGGATTTATGCGAAACATTGCTTTTCAACATAAAAAAGGGGATGATTGTTAAATGAAAATGTAATTAGTCCTTTATTAATATTTAATTATCCTAATTGTAATTAATGCATATTTTAATTTAATGCATTATATTGATTTTGATGATTCCAAATATAAATTTATTAAGTGTTATATACATATTTCTTAATTTAAAATATATAAACAACTGCCATAAGACGAAAACTAAAGAAAAGAAATAATTGATCATCGTTACTTTAATACTTGATCCCATCGTCATGCCCTCTTTGTCAAAATCTAATGTTGTGGTTTATATATTACTGTAATATATTTGTTCACAGTCACATATTCACATGCTAATGTATGCCTAATGTCTTGGATAGTGAAAAATGTTTTGAGTAGTGAGATACGAGGTATTTACTCATTTGTGTTTAAAATGTAGTGAGGTTTGCTCCCCTATTTCATGAGAACATATTTCCTATTACTTTGGGCCTTGCGCTAGTTTGGAGAGTATATCTCATTTGCAGCTGGTCAATCAAGCCTTGGGCTCTGCGCTGACAAAAGCTTTTAAACCTTGGGATTATGAAATTATATAGTTGATGTTGCCAAAGTATTTAAACCTATATACTCTCATTGGTCTCCGCACCTGTAACATCATGCCCTAATGTTCCATATAAATTTTGTATAAATTTTAATTAAGTGAGGTTCGATGATAATTGTTGAAATTGTGGGCAAAAATTGGAATTTGGACAAAAAAAAAGAAGGTTTGTTTGAAGGTCATTAGAAGACAAGGATCAAACGAGATTTAGGTCTCGTTAGAAGTAGGAGATCGAACGAGAGACCACTGTATGACTTTCAAAGGTCATTTGAAGGTCATTAAAAGTCATGGATTGAACCAGATGCTCTAATTATTCAAACATGGATCAGTGTTGTTCGAATGATGCATTTTAAAATTTGATATATGATATTGTCCTTGTGCACTGTCACATTTTTTGCACTTGGAATGTTGAGCTATCAAAAACTAGTGAGACCAAATGGGCAAAAAAGGGATTTGGAAGGATTGGGGGTGTTCTATAAGGGGTGTTGGGCTCATTTGGGTTTATTTTGTGTTGGAATAAGGAGAGAGAGTGGTAGGTCTTCCACTATTTAGTGTGCTTCTCCACCTCTTTCCACCACAAACCACCAAGCTACCACCCCCCTCCACCTTATATCCCCATGCTTTTTATGTATTCCACCGCATTGAACCATATATGCCTATTTCCACGTTGGATGATGAGACCTATGAATTTATGGAGTTATTATTAGGGGTTCTTGAAGATTGAAATGGAATATTAATGGAGTTTGAAGGGGGTTCTTTCTTGGAAGCTTGATGGAGCATGGTCTTAAAGTTGGGCAACCTCCTTGAAGTCACCTTAGGAGGTGGGAGGCTGCCATCTTCTTAGATATTTAATTGCCTACCATTTTTGGAGCTCCATTTGAGGTGGGAAATCTTACTATTTGTATTAGGACTTTATTTTGTTTATTTATAGTCTTGTTGTTATATTACATGAGTAGGTAGCATTTTATTAAACGATGAAAATCATGTGTAATAAGTAATAAACATTTTTATGAAATAAAAATGCTACAAAACTGTTATTTGGTTGAAAAATAAATGATAAGTAAATATTTCAAAGTTTTTTGAAATGAAGATTAGGATTTTTATAAAAATGGTGTATTTTCTAGAAAATTGATGTTAAACATTTTATGAAATAAAATGTTTGAAAATGATGATTGATTTGCTAAAAAAATGGTGAAATAATATTTCAAGGTTACTTGCAAAAATGTAGGTTTTAAATATAATTTAAAACTTGAAAGTACATTTTTAAAAGTGTTATAAATTTCTAGAATGAAATGTATGTCTAACCCACTTAATTGGATTTTTGGAGTAAAATCCATCTTCTCATGTGTGTAGACTTGTAGTGTTTTGATAATGAACATATAGACACGTTTAAAGAAGGTTTTAGTGGGTTTAGACATGAAATAAGAAAGATGGAAATTTTTTCCTTCTAAGTGTGTAAACAAGGAGTTGAAAGTATGATAAGTGTAATGTTGTAAGACTAAATGTGTTAATAAAAGGAAATGACAATTTTCATGTAGAGTAGTCCTTAAGCATAATGGGTTTTCTTGAAAGAAGAAAGTAAAGAAATGTCAGACATTGGAAAATGGCTAGAAAAGGTGTTGGATAATTGTTAATGGGTTAAAACATTAAGAAGTTGGTTTGTGTGTAACTTAATAATGTTTTTAGGAAGTAAACCTTTCTGAAATTAAAAGAAAAGGAAAGTTTGAAAAAAGAAGGGTAAATTGGTAATTTTAAGTAACGTGGAACATTTTTATGAAATAAAAATGTTGAAAAAGGTGTTATGCAAATTGGTTCTTAATTAACATGATTTTGGAATAAAATCAAATTGGAGTGCAAATGACCTGAAATGATAAATTTCAAAGTGTAACACAAGTGGGGTGAAACCTCGGGTATTGGCTTCAGTCGAGTAAAAAGGGAAATTAGAATTATATGGACATTTTATATCATCAAAACACGTGTAAATGAACTTGGATGACACCATAATAATTAAGGAGGGTCCCGGGCCTTTGGGGTGAAAGAACCAAAACCATTGGCCAGAGCATATGATGGCATCTTCATTGGTGTGGCGCCCGTTAAAGTATTCATGTTATTTGAAGATTCTGAGATAAAGATAAAGGAATAAGGAACTTGTCAAGAAATGGGTGTGTGGTGAAAATGTGTTTAGACGATTTAACTTGAATGAATTAATAAAGGTTCCGATTAAGGTGAAATAGAAAAGTAAATGCGTAAATTGATTACTATCCATAAATTAAAAGAGAGTTAAAGTATGTGGGTAAATGGTGGTTAACAAAGCTAAGTGGTAAACCCATAATTAGTACAAGGGTATGTTGTGAAATGTTTTCAAAGGCTAAATGAGTATTTTCTTCCCGTGTATTGAAAGGGTGATTTCCAATAAAAATATTAGCGTGTATTAGTTAAAATAAAAAGTGTAATTTCGATAAATAAATGGCTTTTGGTCATATCAAGTGGACTTCTTTCAAATATTTTGTCGTGTGTGTTCAATAAAGTAATGAGTGCCAAAATGAGTGAAGGAAGTCATTTACAAGACTAAGGTCAATTAATTTGGATAAATAAGGTTTTCAAAAGTTATACAGTTCATGCATAAGTATACGCATATGTCTGTATATATATATACAAGGTAGTTGCATGTGCACATAGGTATAACATGTAAAGTCTTCTTTTTTTTTTTTTTTCTATACTGCATTTTGTATATTTCCACTGGGCATTGGCTCACCCCCTCATCTTTGTTACGACAGGCTGGTCGTGGGTTCGTATTTTGTGAGTGTTACACAAGTAAGTATTCTACTTAATTTTACATTTGTAGCTCTGTATGCTTGGACTTCGGAGATGCTTCCCATGGGCCCCTCACCTATTTTGAACTCAAAATTAGAATCATATGCTAAATAAGTGAAAGATTAATTAAAATAAAACTGGGGTAGCAATATTATATAGGTCATTTCATTGCACTTCATAGCTAACGCTCGGGTCGGACCTGGTTCACTATGGGTAACCCATAAATGTGACCGGGGGAGTTACAACACCTAATTGCCTTTGCAATCCTGTTACTTTTGCCTCAAACCATTGCTTTAAGCAATTTGTTCCTTTCATGGCTCTTGGGCCCCGGGCATGTGATATATATTTTACTTCTTAAGAAATTTACTTTTTTTTAAACTTTGTTCTATGCTAAACATATTTCTATCAAAAATTTACTAAAATTATATATATATATATATATATTTATATATATATATATATACACACACACACACACACACACTTGTGCCACATAATAGCTTTTCAAATTGCTTTTGGGCATACCGTGGGACACATGATCTCTTAAACAAGGCGTAGTGCTTTGTAAGAGCATATCTTAAGCCACTAAATAAATCGTTTCATAGTATCATATTCATGGGTCCTTTATCAAAGAACATCATTTTCATAATATCATACACACCAAAATGGTTTACACTTCATTATATATCTGATCACCTCTCTCTGTCTCTTTGGTACTACTAATTTTATTTTACAGAACTATTATCTTTTCTACTCAGATAAGGAGGCTATATTTTGGAGACTCAATCTTGAATAAAAATATGTCAAGAAAAATACATGCTATTTTGATATCTCGATAGTCATATTTTATTGAGAAGACAAACGGGATTTTCAAGATGATTTTTTCAGCTCTTCCTCTTAGAAAATATCAAAATCATTTAATGTTCCCAAAAGATGTGCCTAACAACTAGTTTTTGGGATTGCTAATTAAGCATTCAAATGTTGCATTGAAGACTTTGAGACTAGAGAAATTAATGAAGAACAATTGAATTTATTATTCGGCTATGCCAACTAGAGAGCAACAAGAAATTACATTATGCTCAAATACACAAAAAGTCACACATAAGCAAATACTAGTGCAACAAGAATGATTTTCGAAGAAAATCTTCTAGCTCAAGTTGAGTAAACTAGAGCCAACTCGGATTTGTTTACTGAAGTCTCATTGAAGAAGAAACTCAAATTATAAATTGTATGTTTGGAGAGTTTCACTATTCATTATTGTACTACAAACTCAAATTTATTTGAAGCTTTTTTAGAAGCTTTGGGTTGTAATTAGAATTTTGGATTAACCTACCCGGGTTGTAAGTGATAATTGGTTCCTACCCGCAATTGGACCACGAGTTAGAAGCACGGTTTTAGCTTGCAAACGGTTATACAGGTAACACCGTTTTAGCTACTCGGATGTACGAGGTGGTTAGATCCTACCAGCAAGTGAATCACGGATTACTGAAGCGCAAAGGAGATGGGGGCTCTAGGCACGTGGACGTAGGCCAGTATTTGGACCAACCGTGTTAAATTTCTATGTCATTTATTTTTCGCGCTCATATTTATTTATTTGCATATGCTTGCTTGATTAAATATTTTCAGCACTGAAACTTGCAAGTGAATTAGTTTAAGATTAAAAGAATTATTTTTAAAGTAGATATCTGTATAGAGAATATTAATTTATGTTAAATACAAAAATTGATTAAATATTTGTTGTGCGTTAAATTTTGTAAATTTAACATGTTTAAATTAATCGGTAGTATTTATTTAATATTCATTATTTCTATCATTAAAGATTTATTAACCCGAAAAGTGTGCAAAATCCGAATTCACCCCCCCCCCCCCCCCACCCCCCCACCCCCCGATGGGTATTTTTCTGGGCAACAATAACAAATCAAAATATTATATACAAAAACACATTTTATATACAAACTAAGCAATCCAAGTATTATAAAAGTCATAGGATCAACTGATTGCATTGACTAATGTTTTAACAAAATAGTTACACATAATAATAATGCCAAATAGTGAGCTATCAAATGATAGAGTGCAACGGGTAATAGTCATAATCCTCAATTCGAATTCTAAGGTTGCAATTATAATTTTAATTTAAAACCATAACTTCACAGTTAGCTCAAATGCAACTGAAACTTGCCCCCTCTTATTTGATATGGTAGAAAAATAGTATTTTAAATGTAGTAAACATTTACAATATACATATCCTGATTATGATAACCCGTTTCATTGAACTATTTAATGTGCGTATATATATTACCATGTCGGTTGTAACTTCATCAATGACGTCAAATAATCTCCTAGAACTATGTTCACACACACACACATATGTGAAATGAGGCGTAGCAAAAAAATATATTTAACAACCCATGATTTTTTCAGTACCTAAAAATTCCAAAGTTAAATATGCATATAACATCCATTATAAGAATGTAGTAGCATCATCCATCTAGGTTTTAAAAACTTAATTAACGAGTGGGTAAAACAAAACCAAATTCATACCTTTTTACTAACCGTCATTACTTTGTTCTAAATATAAACTTAAGAAATATTTGAAAATCCACTACAATTAGACTAAATAACTCTAACCACCTTATATATGGATATAAGCACAACCTAACGTGCAGAGGAACACACTAGCACACAAAGGCAACGTCACATTCACATACACAGTAATATACTCCTTTAAACTAAAAATTAGTCCAAGACAGGGAGAAAGAAACAAAATGGAAAGGGGAAAAATTTATGCATATCCACTTCTATTCATGAATAAATGTTATTAGCAACATAATTTATGCAAAATTATACTCAGGTCCATGAATAAGAAATTCAACCTCTAAGCTTATTTTTAGTATTTATCAGATCCTCATAAACAACCATGTAAACTCCAGCAACAGAAAACAACTAAAAGACTAAACTAAGTAATTAACCTTTAATGATAGAAGCATGAGACTATAAACTATTATAATCATCTACTTGATTATTAAAACACTAAAAACCCAATAATTCCACCAATGCCATACAGAATTAACATGAACACGGTTTTATACACAATTAAAATGAACACAGTTTTAATAACATACTTCTATAATAATTTTCTATATGAAGAATTAACATACATAATTAATAGTAAGATATAGTAAAGTTACACATTTTTAAGATGGAGCAAATTTACACAGTAAGATAGAGCACAGTTACACAGTTTTAATAATTGTACAAAAATGTACTTAATATAAAGAGAAATAAAATAATATATAGGAGGGATAAAGTGTGAATTGTTACTAATAACAACAGGGCATTTTATGCTGGGAGCTAACAGAGTAATTTATATTTACCAAAGGGCTCTACAATCTTACAAATCTAATTGTATATTCCAATTTTGATTCCCTAAGTATGATTATGTCGTGTAAATGATGACATAGATCATCATGTGTTGAAAACGTGACATGATAAAGAAGGGGGATATTATATCGTTGATAACAAAAAAAATCATTTAAAGGTCTTCTGATTCTTGATTTGTGGTAAGTGAGGGAACTACAATAAGTTATAATATAATCCTCACAATATTAAATCAAAATTTTCTTTCGAGATTATACATTTCGTGAAGAAAGAAATGGTTTTGATATTTTCAAGACGAAAATTTGATGTTTAGACACCCTATGTAATCAGACATTCACTCACGTATTAGTTGAATTAAAAAAAATAGCCTACAAGAAACACTTGGTCAGTTTTCCATACACCTAGAATCCAACTTATTAAAAGAAAAAAAATAACCTAAGTACTTTAAGTGGAGTTTCTTACCAACATAAAAGGATAGAGTGAGGTTTAGCATCGTTTCGAACATGGCACAAATGCTCGCAGAACGTAATCTAAAATCTAAAATAAAGAAACATTACGTACAATCCTGAGGCCAACATAAAATCAAGGATGCTGACATGCATGTATGCGCACATATAACGACACCTCAGTACACGGGGGTGAAAGGCATGCATGCGCAGATATGATTGTTGATGTCGCATGAGTTTGGATACTCTTAGTACTTGGGAGAGAGGGTTGTGCAACAAATAGTGTAGTAAAAGGTGTAGGTTCGACATGCGGTCCCTCCGATGTACATCATGCGGGTGAGAGAGATATCAGATGGGGTCAAGATGGAGGTGATGCTTGGCGAGGCATATTATCTCTACACGGATACGGTGGAAACTTACCACTACCTCCATTTCATGATGATCTAAATGATGTCATAATGTATTTATGATGTGGTGAACGAGCCTCCGCCTCCTGCAGCTTCGGACAGGGGTACGAGTAGGCTGGTGGGATCTTCCCACAACACATGTGGCACATCGTTAGTGGTGACATCGGTAGAGGATGCTCCGCTCATCTAAGTTACTTTGCCCTCGTATAATTTTCAATTGAGTGGAGGGGTATCATTGAACCTACTGCACCACCCTAATACGGTGGGTCCGGGATTCATGGGGCTGACGGAGGAGTCCCTTCAACCTGAGGCATATTCATCTATTCTTGCCTTTTCTACTTTTGATTCATGTTATTTTCTTTGTACTACTGATTTGGCTTTTGGTTTTTTGGTTTTGCTTGCAGCATGTTCAGGTGCCAACTACTTAACTGAAGGACATAAAGGACTGGGTGGCCTCTGCTACTACTTATATTGAGGACGTAATTCCTGTTCCATCTTGTCTAGTTCTTCCTGCTACCTCGAATGAGCGATCCAGCTTGGTAGGTGGAGGCGCTATAGCTCGCCATTGGGGAAACATGTTCGCCATAGGGATTGAGGGTTTAGAGAGAGAGAGAAAGATCAAGGAATTAGGTTCGGGTTGAGTCCCATTGTTCTGTATTTTCTTTTTTTTCTTTTTCCTGGAAAGAATGCAATTGCACAAATGGCAATATATATGAAGTGGATTTTTATTATTTTCCATTATTGTTTTAATGACTTATTGTGCTTGAACTTTGTAATTTCTTACTAAGACTGTAAAAATGATAGGATTTCTATTTAGAAAACAGAATAGATAGTTTGAGGAAAAGACTTATGACGAAAAATGATGGATAAAAATGGATAAGTTTAGAGGAGAAAACCCGAGGGTCTTGAATATAAGGATTTGTTTTTGTAGTTTTCGATTTTGACAAAAAAGGAATGCTAGAATTTTCAAAAATAATGGGGTTACCGATCGACATACCCTTTCTCCTGCCTATTGGCATATGGGTCCAACTAAATCTCACTGAGGATTTGATTTGTAGCCCAAAGTACTTGGTAGGGTGGGTTTTATTCTAAGCTTTTTAGGTTTATTTTCTTTAGTCAAGGCTTTTGGGTATAAAAGTGGGGGTAGAGGGGGTGTAGTTTTTCGTCCATTCACATTTTCTCTTCTTTCTGCTTATTGTTTCCCAAATGGCACTTTAAATGAGTGAATAATTTGCTTCATACCTTGACAGCCTAGAAGACATGTGTCTTTATATCGCAGACTATGAAGACTTCAATTTGCATCGAGTATTCTTATGGCGCAACTGCGCTATTGATTGGAACTTATTGGCGACAATAGCGTAATTCTGGTACCTTAAGGATCACATTTTACTCTTTGGCTTGGATGAGGTTTGTCCGACATATGAGGAGTTTTCATCCATGTTAGAGATTAATCCTAGCATACTAGAAGTTATGCTCGAATTCTCTTCATTTCCTCGGGAGCTGTTAGAAGAATTTCTCCACATTTCCCTTTAGGCAGCTCTGTCCTTGGTAACTGGGGGAATGATCTCTCTTCCAATTTGTAATACCCCGTATTTTTACGCATAATTATTTTTATGGAAAATGGGGATTAATTAAATTAAAGAGAGAAAATTTGAATTGTAATTAATCCAATTTTTATGATAATAATCACTAGCATGATGAGAGTTAGTAATTATTGAAATAATATAATGGCGGGGGATGAGATACACGACAGTTATGCTATAAATATTTGGAATGCGTATGGGTCGCGTCAGTAGTATGTATTTGGGGGTTGAAAAAGATATATTATTTTTGTATAACTCGGACGACTATTTTAAGTGCGCTAGAGTGTCCGGAAGGGTCAAAATAGTCAAAAAACACTACTCGGATATTTTATTTGGAGTCCGGTGCATTTTAACCCAAAACGACACTCCGGAGGGGTATTTTGATCTTTTGGAATTTTTGGGTAATTAAATGGACAAAAATTGGGTTTAATTAAAGGCAGTTAGGGTTAGTGGCCTGTTAGTTCAACTTACGTAAGATAGAGAGTCAAAGAGAGAGAGAACCAAGGAAGAAGAAGATTACATTAGAGACCTAAGCCAAGAACTCAAGCTTTCACAATAAAAAGTACACCAGCGTGTAGATCGTCTCAGGAGGATCGTCCCTATAACAATTTCAACCGGTGAATCAGAAGTTCATTTTAAGGCAAGTGATTATCTTTCTCTCTCTCTCTTAGCAATTATTACTCTTATTAACATATGTAGAGGTTTTATAACAACAAATACCAAATTGGGTTTGCCTATGATGATAATCATGTAGGAGTTTTAGAAATCTGATGGGGGTTTGCATGTAGAGGATTTTTCCCCTAAATAGGAATGTGAAATTTGGTGAATTAGATGATAAGCATGAAATAATAATGGAATTTTTATAGATTAATAATTCTGGGTTTATGTTAATATGATTTATGAGAAAATTTAGGAATTTGTTAAAATTACATGATGATTAGAAGGATTTGACCCCAAAAACTATACTAAGAAGTGTCCTAGGGCGACTTAGAGTAGTTTTTAAACCTCGTACTTGGGTTGGAATGGCTTTAGATTGAGATTTGAGTGGAGAAAAATGGAAAAACGAACATTTGTGATGAGCTGGGGAACTTTGAAAATTTTGTTAGAAGTCCAGCCCGGGTCGTTCGAACGACCTCATTCGAACGAGACTTCTAACGACATTCCAGTGTCACTTCTACCGAGTTTGGTGGTTCATTCTAAGTCCCTTCATTCGAACGACCCTTGTTCGAATGACCTCATTCAAACGAGATTCCTTGGGTCTTCTAACGAGGTTACAAAATGACTTTTGAGGCTTGATTTTGTTTCAAAATCCGTGTAGACTTATATAATCTAGTGTTAGGCCTGTATGAATGTCGAGTAACTTAAAATTTATATTTATTAGTGAGCGGATAATATGTCGACCCTCGAAAGGAATGAAAGTTATAAATTGAGAGATATGAAAAATACAAGGGAGAATATATATATGAATAAGGTACGGGGTATAATAAAGGATACATATTATATTACTGAAAATACTAGACTGCAGGAAGGCCAATGAATTTATAAAAGTTGTGTGTATGATTATTGCTAAAAATATTATGTGTATGACATACCTAGCTACTGTCTATCGAACGGAGGTTAACGCGTTTTGGACGACCGGATCTTGTGTGCCTTCGGGGGATTTAGAGTCGTACCACTAGAGCATGGAACCTAGGTACGGGGTATCCGTGAACATGATAGTGATGAGGGTCGTATGGGTGCGTAGGTATGTGCGTAGCCCATCAGCTTGGGACTATGTTCGCCTCCAATAGGTGTTTTTATTTTTATTAGTTCTCGAGAGATTGAACCAGTTGTCCTCTATGCGTGAGCGTTGTAATGGGACTAGATATCCGGGTATGCGTAGCACTAAGGGTTTCTCAACCCGGAGTGCAATATTGCTATATTTATATATAAATTCATATGTATACATAAAGAGAATAATGTGTGTATACCGGAATCCTGTTTGATGTCTTATGTTGATGACACTATTTTTAAATGTACACTTATGGTATTATCGGTTGGGCATTTAGAAGAATATGGAAATAAACTAAAGTAATCCTAAACCTATATCGAAATCTCTAATATGTCGATTTTGAGTTATTTAGGGAGTATTTAAAGCATAATATTACGTACTGAGTAGTCAGTCAGGGTATCATAACTAGTATGGGTAGTTAGGTTCGTTAGACGTGCACACTAGATCGAGGGGTGAGTATCTCAAGTGAGTATGCTAAGTTAACTTGAAGAATAATGGTGCTAATTGAATGAATTTAAGAAGTTGGTATTTTAAATTGTTTTCAACTCGGGCTCTGACCCGTTTTTTCTACATATCTCTCTATTGTTCCATTATTTTTAGGTGCCCAGCCATAGGGACACTAGCCTTAGGAGACTCTATTCAGTTTCTGTGATGTAGCTGCTGTGGGAGCTGCAAGATAATTGCTAGTACATGACTTAGCCTATTCTTCTTTTCCAGTTATCTATTCTGTTAGACATGTCGTCCCTACTTCAGTTTACTTCCTGAGATTTAGTTGTTTTAAACTCTCTCTTAAATTTTATTTCCTTTTATTGGATTTATTGTATGGGATTGTATCTGGACGTGTTTACTCCAGCCATTTATTTTACTTTAGTTTGACTTTATTTATATTACTGTGATGTATGGCATTTGTTGGTATTCTTTTTTATATCGGTTAGTAACAAGATAAAATTTGGACATCACGCTTTTTAAATATTAGGTAGCTAGTTTTTATTAAATTAAAATTTAGTTTTCGACAGTGATGCATTATCTGTACCAACTTGATATTCTAAAATTAATTAATTAAGGACTGATCACCCGGTAATTAATTAGGCGGGGTGTCACGGGTGGTATCACAGCATCAGGTTCTAGTGTCCTTAGGATCTGTACGACTTGTTATGTTTTCGCGTAGCGTCCTTTGATATAGAGCCCTATAATTTAGGAATTGTTGTACTCTTCAAACCTTTTATGTTCTTCTGATATTTTGAGAATATAACTGAAGACTTATGAGACTTTTTTTTCTTTTCAGATGCCACCTAAACGTGCACAAAGAGTTCCCAAGGATGCCCAGCCAGAGCCTCAGCCTGCACATGCTCAGGGTATAACAAATGCCGCTGATGTGGCCGCCATTATAGCTCAAGCGGTCAATGCTGCTTTGGTCATAGTGCAACAGGCACCACCTCAGGCACCGATGGTGGCTCCAGTTCAGGCACAGGTTTTCCCATCTGCTTGGGAGCGTGTTAGGGATGCCTTCCAGAAGGAGCATCCTCCGAAGTTTTTAGGGAGCTCTGATGTTGTCGTATCAAGCCAATGGAAAATGGACATCCAAAGGCATTTGAGGATGCACGAGTGCACAGAAGTACATAGTCAAATTTTTTCCACATTCAAACTGGTGGGGGCAGCACTACAGTGATGGGAGTCCATCAGCACCACTAAGGAGAGAGACACACTCAGTATCCGAGACTTTTGGGTGCGGTTCAATCACAAGTACTTCCCTTCGGCTGTCCAGACTGAGATGAGCCAAAAGTTAGAAAATATGAAGTAGGAGCGAAGGACCATGGCAGAATACGAGGCAGAGTTTACTAATCTTCTCAACATTGTACCGAGTGAGATCCCTATCGAAGAGAAAAACATTCAATGCTTCATGGATGGGTTTATATGGAGGATTCGCCAGCATTTAATAGGCAATCTCTCCTTGGCCACCTATTCAGATGTTGTTAACGCAGCACTACTCCACTGCCAGGACCACCGCTTCCACTTGTTCGAGGTTAAGAAAGTGGAAGAATCCAACCAGCAGGGCAGGGTAGGAGGGAATGGTGCCGATGGGGCACATGTAGTTTAGGGTCAGCATAGGCACAGTGATCAGGGTTCCCATCAAGGGGATCCTAAGAGGTTCACGTCAGGAGGTTTTAGTCATGAGCAGGGAGGCTTTCAACAGGGCCATCAGGGCCAACATGGCCATCAGGGCCAACACGGCCATCGGGGCTAGTAGGGCCAGCACCAGTTTTAGCAGGGCCAAAATGGCCATGGGAGGGGTGGTAACGGCCATCAAGGCAGGGGACAGCAGGGACATAGGGGAGGACCCTTCCCAGGGAGATGTTTCATGTGTGGCAACACTAGACACAAACGCAAGGATTGCCCTCAAAAGGTAGAGGCTAGCAGTAGCAGGGTGGTCGTCAGGAACCCCAGAGATCGCTCTTTCCCGCAGCTCTCCCACCACCTCCACAAATGGTAGCACTACCACCCATTCCAGCTGCCCCATTTCATCAAGGGCAACTTCAGTATGGACGAGTCTATAATATGCATCAGGCCGCAGTCCCACGGGACCCACCAGCGATTGAGGGTATGTTTTCTATCGAGGGGATTTTGGGGCGCATTTTATTTGATACAGGAGCCACACACTATTTTATTGCGAAAATATTTGCATGTACTACGGGGTTATTTGATATAGCAGAGGGTACGACCACTTGTTTGGATTCGCCGTTGAGTAGGGGTTCCGTTATGTCCTTTATTTGTCGGGGAGTAGGTATAGAGATTGGGAGGTTTATCTTACCCGCTGACATGCTCATGTTAAACATGTCCGAGTATGACGCGATTGTGGGTATGGATTGGGTTGTTAGGTATAGGGCCATGATTGACTGTTACAGTAAGAGTATAGTTTTTGCCATACCCGGGCAGGAGTTGTTTCTAGTGGCGATGCCTCGCTTGGAGGGAGGATCGTCCACTCCTCTATACTATAAAGAGGAGGAGACCTCTATGGAGGTTGTGGTACCGCTTGATTCGATTCCTGTAGTTCGAGAGTTTGCCGATGTTTTTCAGGAGATTTCGGGGTTACCACTGAGTAGAGAGATAGACTTCGTTATTGATTTAGTGCCAGATACTCGACCAATAGCTCGCGCACCTTACCATATGGCTCCAACAGAGATGAGGGAGTTGCGTGACTAGATTGAGAAGTTGTTGGGGCAGGGGTTTATTCGTAGGAGTACTTCACCGTGGGGTGATCCCATACTGTTTGTTAAGAAAAGGGATGTATCGTTGAGGTTGTGTGTTGATTACCGAGAGTTGAATAAAGTCACGATACGAAACAAATATATGTTGCCTCGAATCGACGACTTATTCGACTAGTTGAGAGGAGAAGCTTTATTCTAGAAGATTGATTTGAGATAGGGGTACCATCAACTTCGTATCAGGGAGCAGGACGTGTCAAAGACTGCCTTCTTGACGAGATATGGTTCCTATGAATTCAGGTTTATGCCTTTCAGGCTAACCAACTCCCCAGCCGTGTTCATGGACTTGATGAACAGGGTGTTCAGAGAGTTCCTGGACCAGTTCATCATCGTATTCATAGATAACATTCTAGTTTACTCGTAGATGGAGGAGGATCATGCCTAGCACTTGAGACATGTTTTTTAGACATTGCGCCAGCATGAGTTGTACGCAAAATATGAGAAATGTGGGTTTTGGTTGAAGGAGGTATAGTTTTTTGGGCATATCATCTCTGATAGAGGGATATTCGTAGATCTGAGGAAGGTGTCAACGGTGAGGGAGTGGGGATAACCCACGACACCAACCGAGATATGCAGTTTCTTGGGATTAGCCGGATACTATAGAAGGTTCATTCGAGGTTTTCAAAGGTAGTGAGTCCGTTGACACATTTGACTCACAAAGGAGTGCCGTTTATCTGGAGTGACGCCTGTCAGTTGGCCTTCGATGAGTTGAAAGATAAGTTAACCTCAGCACCAGTGTTAGCATTACCTAGGATGGGAGTGCAGTATCTAGTCTACACTGATGCGTCCTTATTAAGACTTGGAGGTGTACTTCAGAAGGAGGATCAGGCTATAGCTTGTCCTTTCCATAAGCTTAAGCCTCACGAGAGGAATTACCCCACCCATGACTTGGAGTTAGCAGCGGTCATGTTTGCACTTCGAATTTGGAGACATTAATTCCTAGCGGAGAAATTTGATTTATTCACGGACCATAAGTCATTACAATACCTCTTCATGTTGAAGGAGTTAAATATGCGTCAATGTTGGCGGCTTGAGTTTGTGAAGGATTATCAATTTGATATCCAGTACCACCCGGGGAAGGCTAATGTGGTAGCAGACGCGTTAAGACGTAGGACAGTCGGTGAGGTGGTCGAGGTGTGGAAAATGAAATGGAAGGAGTTAGGGTACCAGGATGCGATAGCTCGATCGTTTATGTCTGTAATGACGGTTACGCCCTAGATTATTACGAGAGTAGTACAGGCTCAGGTAGATAATCCATTTTGCTAAAGTCCGGTAGTGAAGCTTCTAGCCGAGGGGGCTAGGTCTTACACCGTGGGTTCAGATGGGGGTCTACGTTTCAATGGGAGATTGGTTGTTCCCAAGCGTGAGGATTTGCGGCACAAGGGGATGACAGAGTCGCACGATTCCCGATTTGCGGTGCATCCCGATGGGGATAAGATGTACGAGGACATGCGTAGACAATACTGGTGGAGCGGAATTAAGAAGGATATTGCCTATTTTGTCTTGAAATGTGCCACTTTTCAGTTGGTAAAGGTGGACCATCATAGACCGATGGGACTTCTACAACCATTAAAGGTTCCTATGTGGAAATGGGAGAGCATTTCCATGGACTTTATCATGGGATTACCAACATCGCAGAGGGGTTACGATTCGATATGGGTTATAGTGGATCGGTTGACCAAGGTAGCCCACTTCCTGCCAGCCAGGATAGACTACACCGCGGTACAGTACGCTAATTATTCATAGCATAGATAATGAGACTCCACGGAGTGACTCTTAATATCATGTCTGACAGAGATAAGGTGTTCGTCTCTCAATTTTGGGAGAGTTTTTAGGAGGCGTTGGGTACGGAGCTGCGACTGAGCACAGCCTATCACCCGCACAGGGATGGTCAGACAGAGAAGACGAATCAAATGTTGGAGGACATGTTACGTATGTGCATAATTGATTTTGGTGGAAGTTGGGAGCAGTACCTTCCACTGGTGGAGTTTGCCTATAATAACTCCTACCAGTTTACTATCGGTATGAATCCATTTGAAGCCCGATATGGAAGACCTTGTCATTCCCTAACATGTTGTCTAGAGGTGGGGGACAACAAGTTACTGGGTCCGGAGGTGATTCTGAATACTTTGGCGAGGATAGAGTTGATACAGAGCTGTATTCGAGTTGCTCAATATCGGCAAAAGAGTTACGCTGATGCCAAACGTTACTTTCGAGAGTTTAATATTGGAGATCAGGTGTTACTTCGGGTGTCTCCTATGAAGGGATTTATGCATTTTGGGAAGAACGTAAAGTTTGCGCCGAGGTATGTAGGGACATTTCTCATTATTGAGAGGATTGGGCCAGTTGCTTATAAACTTGGGTTACCTGAGCACTTGCAGAGAGTCCATGACGTGTTTCATATCTCGTCGCTGAGGAGATTTCTTCAAGATGAATTGGCTCATACTCAGATTGCGCTAGAGGAGATAGACTTAGAGCCTGATAGTTCCTACGAAGAGGGATCGATTACTATACTAGATCGTAGTAAGAGAAAGTTGAGGTTAAAAATAGTACCACTAGTGCGTGTTCAATGGCGACACCATAATGTGGAGGAGTCAACCTGGGAGCGTGAGGATGACATGCGTGAACATTATCCAGAGTTATTCTTGCTAAGTATATATAGTCTTCTATGAATTTTAGGACGAAATTCTGTTATTAGGGGGAAAGTATGTAATACCCCGTATTTTTATGCCTAATTATTTTTATGGAAAATGGGGATTAATTAAATTAAAGAGAGAAAATTTGAATTGTAATTAATCCAATTTTTATGATAATAATCATTAGCGTGATGAGAGTTAGTAATTATTGAAATAATATTATGGTTGGGGATGAGATACACGGCAGTTATGTTATAAATATTTGGGACGCGTATGGGTCACGTCACTAGTATGTATTTGGGGGTTTAAAAGATAAATTATTTTTGTATAACTCGTACAACTATTTTGAGTGCGCCAAAATGTCCGAAAGGGTCAAAATAGTCAAAAGACACTACTCGGATATTTTATTTGGAGTCCGGGGCATTTTAACCCAAAACGACACCCCGTAGGGGTATTTTGGTCTTTTAGAATTTTTGGGTAATTAAATGGACGAAAATTGGGTTTAATTAAAGGCAGTTAGGGTTAGTGGCCTGTTAGTTCAACTTATATAAGATAGAGAGGCAAAGAGATAGAGAACCAAGGAAGAAGAAGAAGAAGACTCCATTAGAGCCCTAAGCCAAGAACTCAAGCTTTCACAACAAAAAGTACACCAATGCGTAGATCGTGTCTGGAGGATCGTCCCCATAACAATTTCAATCGGTGAATCAGAAGTTCATTTTAAGGCAAGTGATTACCTTTCTCTCTCTTTTAGTAGTTATTACTCTTGTTAACATATGTAGAGGTTTTAGAACAAAAAAAATACCAAATTAGGTTTGCCTATGATGAAAATCGTGCTGGAATTTTATAAATCTGATGGGGGTTTGCATGTAGAGGATTTTTCCCCTTAATAGGAATGTGAAATTTGGTGAATTAGATGTTAATCATGAAATAATAATGGATTTTTTGTAGATTAATAATTATAGGTTTATGTTAATATGATTTATGGGAAAATTTAGGAATATGTTGCAATTACATGATGATTAGAAGGATTTGACCCCAAAAACTATACTAAGAAGTGTCCTAGGGTGACTTAAAGTAGTTTGTAAACCTCGTACTTGGGTTGTAATGGATTTAGGTTGAGATTTGAGTGGATAAAATCTCGAAAAACGAACATTGATGATGAACTGGGCAACTTCGAAAATTTCGTTAGATGTCCAGCCCAGGTCGTTCGAACGACCACGTTCGAACAAGACTTCTAACGACATTCCATTGTCACTTCTAACAAGTTTGATGGTTCGTTTGAAGTCCCTTCGTTCGAACAACCTCATTCAAACGAGATTCCCTAGGTCTTCAAATGAGATTACAGAATGAATTTTAAGGCCCGATTTTGTTTCAAAATCCATGTAGACTTTTATAATTGAGTGTTAGGCCTGTATGAATGTCGTGTAACTTAAAATTTATAATTATTAGTGAGCGGAGAATATGTCGACCCTCAAAAGGAATGAAAGTTACAGAAATTGAGAGATGCAAAAAATACAAGGGAGAATATATATATGAATAAGGTACGTGGTATAATAAGGGATACATATTATACGTACTGTAAATTCTAGGCTACGGGAAGGACAATGAATTTATAAAAGTTGTGTGTATGCTTATTGCTCAAAATATTATGTGTATGACATATCTAGATACTGGCTATCGAACGGAGGTTAACGCGTTGTGGATGAACATATCTTGTGTGCCTTCGGGGGATTTAGAGTCGTTCCACTAGAGCATGAAACCTAGGTACGGGCTATCCGTGAACATGATAGTGATGACGGTCGTATAGGTGCGTAGGTATGTGCGTAGCCCATCGGCTTGGGACTATGTTCGCCTCAAATAGGTGCTTTTATTTTTATTGGTTCTCAAGAGATTGAACCAGTTGTCCTCTATGCGTGAGCGTTGCAATGGGACAAGATAGCCGAGTATGCGTAGCACGAAGGGTTTCTCAACCAAGAGTGAAATATTGCTATATTTATATATAAATTAATATGTATACATAAAGAGAATAATGTGTGTATACCAGAATCCTGTTTGATGTCTTATGTTGATGACGCTCTTTTTAATTGTACACTTATGGTATTATCAATTGGGCATTTAGAAGAATATGGGAATAAACTAAAGTAATCATAAACTTATACAGAAATCTCTAATATGTCGGTTTTGAGTTATTTAGGGAGTATTTAAAGCATAATATTTTGCACTCAATAGTCAGTCAGGGTATCATGACTTGTATGGGTAGTTAGGTTCGTTAGACGTGCACACTAGATCGAGGGGTGAGTATCTCAAGTGAGTACGCTAAGTTAACTTGAAGAATAGTGGTGCTAATTGAACCAATTTAAGCACTTGCTATTTCAAACTGTTTTCAACTCGGGCTTTGACCCATTTTTTTTGTATATCTTTCTATTGTTCCATTATTTTTTGGTGCCCAGCCATAGGGACACTAGCTTTAGGAGACTCTATTCAGTTGTCATACTGTAGCTGTTGTGGGAGCTGCATGATAATTGATAGTAGACGACTCAACCTATTCTTCTTTTCCAGTTATCTGTTCTATTGGACATGTCGTCCCTACTTCAGTTTACTTCCTGAGATTTAGTTGTTTTAAACTCTCGCTTAAATTTGATTTCCTTTTATTGGATTTATTGTATGGGATTGTATCTGGACGTGTTTACTCCAACCATTTATTTTACTTCAGTTAGACTTTATTTATATTACTGTGATGTATGGCATTTGTTGGTATTCCTTTTGATATTGGTTAGTAACAAGATAAAATTTGGACATCACGCTTTCTGAATATTAGGTGGTTAGTTTTTATTAAATTATAACTTAGTTTTCGACAGTGATGCATTATCTGAACCAACTTGATATTCTGAAATTAATTAATTAAGGACTAATCACCCGGTAATTAATTTGGCGGGGTGTCACACAATTGTCATGTATTCTGTGTGTCCGAGGGATTTATATGATGCGAGCCATTCCAGAGCTGTTTCCCTTGGCCTAACTTTGAGGATATTTCTAGTGATAGGGGATCTAATGGCGGACCCTCAATTCGCTGTCGTTACAACTTGGATGTCATATCATCACAATCCTACAGCGCTGATACTAGTGTAGACCCTGAATGATCTAAATACTTGGCGAGAAGGATGTTATGATTTTCTAAGAGTGATCCCGATTATACTATTCGTGTATCTAGTTTAGGGATTCCGTTCGGTGGTTCCCCTGAATATTACTTAGCGTTGTTGTTGAATTTCTCACTCATTATTCCATCAGTTTTGGCTCATCCATAGAGATCTGGGTAAACTAGTTCATGAAACACGAATCTCGATGCCTTCATTGGTCAGTGACCGGGTGGTGGGGGGAGATATATCCCATTCTAAAATTAGGAGAATACCGATATGTTCGATTAGTTGGCCTTCGATAGACCTCATTCTATTACCCCTCGAGGCTTTTATGCCAAGTCGGATGGGAGTAGATAGTGCCTCCTTATGCACTAGACTTCTTTTCTTGTGGAAGGCTTAACTGAATCCATGCACATGAGGCTAGGTTCTCTGTGGGAGAATCATCGGTAGTAAACCCGTCTATCTCAATCCGTAGGTAGGTTCTAGCATGTGTTCGAAGACTATCTGAAATGGCTGTGGAAGGGGGTGGTAGCAAAGATCTTGGTAGAGGAGACGTGCTAGAGATGGTTTGTTTGTTTTTACACTATGGATGGGGAGTAATTGTTTTCCCCAGGATGGTCAGGGCATATCATTATATGGAGAGCCTTTAAAATATCATTCAAGCAGGGAACGTTTAGGGGCCTCAAGGAGTAGATGATAACAGAGATGGGTCTTCCGAAAGTTGTGGATAGGGACTTTGTGTAGATGGGTTCATTTCATGTGAAGATTTTGTGTGACTGGAATGTGTTTGTATATTTTGGTTTGTTTTTGGTTTTTTGAATAATTTTGGGAAGGTTTTAGGGGTAATTTGGTTAGCAGAGGGTGGTTGTCAGACTCCCTACGCTGATATTTCGTGTAATTGTATTGAATTCTCCTATTTGGAATAAAAAAAGATTTTGATTATATTTTTGTGACTCTTAATGATTTTTACATTAGAATTATCTATATCAATCGCTAAGGCATACATAATCCTTTTATTTATGTAAATGATAAAATCAACTGTCGTTCTTGAAGGTAAGAAGCAAATAGCATTTTATGAAAAAGAAGGGGATCGTTCCCATGTAAAGCGTTTGAGTTGCCTACGTACCTATGGGGGTTTTGAAAACTTTTTTTAGTTTCATAAAGTAAAATATTTTTTGAGGATCAAGCCCCATGTAGCTCTTGGTAGAGGGAAATGAAGAATTTTTTTTAAGAATAAAAGGGGGATGAGAGGAATCCTAGTGCACCGAGATTTCGAACTAAGGGTGTAAGGCCCTAAAAGGTTATTAGGAATGTTAATTACATGATTATGTATAATTTATTATTTATAATTTTGGTTATGGGTGTTAGCATATTAATTAACTTGTTTAGGGGATGCATACTCACGTGATATATATATTGTTTACATTAAATGCAAATCGAGCTTATGATCGGAGAAAACTTGTTTAGAGAATATCATCAGTTATGTGTCTAAATGAATTATAAAATATGTTTTTAATTCATCATTATGTTTATGAAATTAAACTAGGGTGTTAGTGTAAAATTGGCGATGTTTTGGTTGAAAAATTTGAAAGTTTTGACAATTTCGGTACATTACTAATCTCTTATTCGAGCCCAAATTAGGCATACTTGTTTTATGATTTTGTGGAAAAAATGAAAGATATATATATAAGTTATCTACTCATATACAAAAATATGGAGTAAATCAGATCCCGTAATAACGAGTTATGGTGATTTTACCATTGCCGGACAAATCTATCATTAAGAAAATTGTTTGATTGGACCTTTCGTCCAACTAATCACACATTACCATGAGCCTTATGTCCATTGGACCCCATAGAATGTGCTTTCTTATCCAAAATTAGATATAAACCTTCATCCTCATGATAAATGATTAGGTATGAAAGATTTGGCCCAAGGAGAGAGAAAAAGGGGAAGTTAATAATGAAATTGCTTCGAATAATTACAATTAATTAAGAAGTGCTTATAAGGTAATTATCTCTTTGTTAAAGATGGTCACATGAATGAGTTTTACACTTTGAATGTTTTTGTTTTTGTTTTTGACTTTGATAAATATTTTAATGATACCCATATTTCTTAATGGTGTTAAAACAAGGATGGATTAAAAACATATGTGAGAACTTGTGTTAAGATAATAAATGTTAATTTTAAAGTCATAGAATTGAATCACCTTCCTATGAAAATTTTTGATTTAGGAAATTCATGTATATGATGTTTGTTTGTATGTTTAAACTTGTTTAGAATATGTTTCCATGATTGATGCCCGAGGTGATGAGTACGTATGCTTAATCATGTTAGGTTTTGCTTTATTGTTCTATTTCGACCTAGTCATGTTAAACAATGACATAAAACATTGAATACTTATTAAAATCAATAAATTCCATTTGGAGATGTTAGAGAACATATATGTGTATGAAATACTCGAAGATAATAATGAATTACCTTCTATTTTGTTTTGGGGGTTGTTTTGAAGTTGAAGCCTTTTTTTTTTGCAGAAACAATTTGGAAAAGGTAATAATAAAATGAGCATAACTGTCTCTAGAGAATTCCTAATTTCATTTAGTAAATTGTGTTAAAACCCAAATGATTAGGGGGTTACAGAAATGTGAAGTATAATGTCTAATTCCTTTCAGTTATTCCAAACTAGACAATTGATGTAATGCGTTACTAGGTTTAATGTTATTTGGTGTATTGAAATACTAATGATGTTGAATCGATAGGTGGGGAAGCGGTTAATACTAGCATACAAAGGAAATAGATTTTAGTGTTAAATTTATTACTTGCTCTATGGTGAGTGATGTGCCCTATTAAATATAGATGATTATATTTTCATATGTAAATGTTTATCTTCAATACATGTGTGGGGATATTTGTGTAATGATGTGGTGTTTCTGAAACATATACATATGATTAAAAATGTTAAGTGAAGTCATCTAATGTTATGGCCTGTGGGGGGTCGTGTATCTAATGTTAAGTACTATGGTGGGTCATACGGGATGTGGCGGTCCTGTTAATCCAACCTAAATGTATGTGTACAAGGACCTAATAAAGGCATATTGTCACACCCCAAACCCAATATCCATACTAATCATTTATTATTAGAATAATTAGATCATAATCTTGAGCCCATTGGAAATATGATTCATTCATCAATATTTTCCTACATAATGAACATAATATTATTCTTACATCATAAAATTCAATACCAGAGTCATAATTAAGAAAACATGCAATACCGTGATTAACTATGATCAACCCAATCCATACTAAATCAATATATACAATGTGTGAGTATATTAAAATATTCAGTGTGACAACGATAAAATCCCATTTTTAAATCCCAGCTCTCTCCAACGGTGCAACTCTCAAAGCTACCGGTCATATGGTATCCTAGCTGGCAGCGTGTGAACCTGAAATTGTTAAAATATAAACCGTAAGCATTAAGCTTAGTGAGGTACTCCTTACCTGCAATAGAATAACAATTCTATATCGAATATGTAGATATAAAATCCGAACAATCCTGCCCATTGGCAATAACAAATCCTGGATCATAAGATCCAAATAATTCTGCCCGTTGGCAATAACAAATCCTAGATATTTGAATATCCAAACAAATCCTGAATACCGAAGTATTCAAACCAATCCTGGATCATGAGACCCAAACAAATCCTAAATACCGAAGTATTCAAACAAATCCGCTCTTAGAGCTATATTCATATTTATATATGAAACAAATCATAAGTACACTCACCTTGGCAGTTTAACTAGCTTTGCCCTTGCCTTTATCCAGTACTTGTTCAATCAGATCTTCTTCCCTTCCTATCATTCTTAAAATATTAGTATCATCGTAATAATATCAATAATCCAAAGAACGATTTAAACATAATTCAATCCATAAGCATCACATGATTCCATTCAAATCATTTATCACAAGTGACGTTCCATCCAAATCCATGCTAGTATATTCAACATATCCCAATCATAGACCAAATATAAATTCATTTATTCTTGAAAATTAAATCCTTGTCATATTAGTATTCCAATACAAAATACGGTACATCATTTTAGGTCTCGTAGAGCAAGATATGCTCATTTCTTTACCACATGGCAAATCTGCCCTATAGGCCCTCTTATCGTTCATTCAACTTCCACGAATTTCCATAATTTTTCTACATTATATATTTATGTGATATTTCACCCAACATCAGTAAACATATTGAAAAATACAAAATTAAAGTTTCATAATTTTTAAGGTTCGTTTGCTATGTCAAGCAAAACACCGAACACATGGCGGGCATATTTTCACCCTTAGGGCAGATTTCATACCCGAACTTCAAACTCTCACCAAAGACTCATTTCTTTGTATTTTATCATGATTTCCGGATATGTCATACCTATATGAGTCCAGGTTAATCTTCAATTGGAATCAATCAATTCCAGTAAGTACACGAAAATATATGGAAGTTTGAATAAACAGAGTTTCTAAACAAAGAAAGTTTAGGGTTTTGTACATTCAACTTAACTTAAAATTGCATATATCCATACATATGCACCCAAGCATGAAAGTTCAATAAAAAAATCAAGTATTTATATCATATAAATCGTAAATGAAAGAAAAATAGCAAGATTCATGGTTGGAATTACCTTAGGGGCTTTTTCGTAATTTTCTATGAATTTTCTTCAATTTTCTCCTCACACTTTCTTCCTAAACTTCAAAACTCTCTTTCCTTAAGCTTAAAATCTCTCATGGCTGCATTTTGGCTGAATAAAGAGGTAATTCTAAGGGTTTGAGGTCGGACAAAGCCACCACCCTTCCCAACCAATGAGAATAAAACATTTGTTGCCATATTAAGACAAAATACTACTTAACGGATGGACTACTTTGCCCTTGTTTCTTAATTTTGGGATAACTTCTCACTCGAACCTCCGTTTCACACAACGTTTATTGTGTTACAACCATAACTCACTTGTATACAACTATGTAGTTTTCACCTCAAGTCAATTGTTTTGTCATAAAGGTCAAAACTAGCCTTAAACATGAACATTCCTACCGAAACCTTCAAAATTTTGTATTTGTAACTAATTCGACATTTCATGCTTTTTGAAGGTAGGATTAGACTAAACATAATAAATTAACATCATGTGTATTAATGACACACTAATCATATCACATAAGCTAGGCATGATTTAAGCATAATTAATCATAATTATATTCGGGTTGTCACACATATGGTGATCCCCATTAAATGTGGTAGGTTAAATGGACTGTGGCGGGTCCAGTCTTGCAAGAGTTTCACATTTATTGAGTGGGTTATAACATTTGAAAAAACAGTTATTCAAATTGATTATATGTGTGGTATGTGTGTGTAGATGGTCATTCACTAAGTTTTTATTGCTTACACTCCTATAATGTTTCGTGCCAAGTATGCTTGTCGTTTGGAGTTCACTTTCAAGTTAGGACTATAAAACCAGAGAGTAGAGTATAAATAATATGGGTTTGTTATGGAGAAGATTTTATGTAAATGCTAAACCAACAAACTTCGGTATGTAAATTCATTTAGTATTTGTAAGTTATATGTAAATGTAGTTATGTTTTCATCTAAACATGCATTTATAAAAAAAAATCTAGCACTATTTTGTCGTGAGAATTAAAGTAAAGTATTGCATAAGGGAATTTATTTGTATAATTAAAATGATGATTATAACTTAATTAAGTCGGGGCATGAAAACTTGTTATTAGATCATGGTTATTAGGTTTGGAACAGGGTTTGAGGGTTTATATTGGTAGTGGAAAATAGAAAGTGAATTTTTTATGGGTCAGAATTTTGACTAACAATATTAAGGTTAAACATGTGGTATTGTATTTTGTTTAAGTTATTTCTACTGCAGTAAGTGATGGATCTACATGAGCCACCTGATATAGTAGACAGTGAGGCATCCTATGTTCCTAATAGTAAAATAGGACAGAGACATATTGAAGTGGATGAACTAGAAGTTCAACAACAACCTATTGATAACGTGGGAAGAATATTATGTGTTGTGACACAACTAGTGGAACGAGCGAGAGGTGGAATACATGGTGAAGATATAGATAAACTGCATGAGAGGTTCATGAATTTAAATCCTCTAGCATTTACTGGGATTACTGATCCGTTAGTGGTAGAAGGGTGGATTAGAAAGATGGAAACAGTATTCGAGGTGATAGAAGTGCGAGATGTACAGAAGTTTTTGTTAGCAACCTTTAGGTTATAGGATGATGCAAAGTTATGGTGGGATTTTACAAAGAGGTTGCTTACTACAATTGGGGGAGTGGTGCCAGAAAATCCTCTATAAATTACATGGGAGAAGTTTGTGAATGTGCTCTTTGAGAAATATTTTTCAAGGCTTTATAGGAAGGATAAGGAAGAAGAATTTATCATGCCGAAATAGGGGAACCGAATAGTGTAAGTGTATGAAACTTTATTTATATCCTCATTAAGATTTGCATCTGACTTGCGGGGACAAAAGAAAGTAAATGTAATCTGTTTCAAATTGGATTGAATGTAGATATAAAAATCATGGTTTCTAATATGAAGATCACAGATTATGTGGACCCGGTTGATAGTGATATGATGCCAGAAAAGACTATGAAAGAGATGCAAGCTGAACATTTAAAAAAGGGTATGATGGTACAAAATTATATGGATGGGATATGGGAACCGCAATTTTTAAGGTAGCATGATGGGTACCTAAGGGTCAAGGATTTAAAAATATAGGAAATTCACCTGAGAGATTTCAAGCTCGAGGTGTAAGGACTAAGATGAGTCGGATAAAAATGCATTTACACTGGGACTGAGGGCCATGTTTTGTTATAGATGTAGTGGTCAAGGAAATATGTCTCGAGTGTGTACAATAGATAAGAAAACACCTTTATGTTCCTATGGTTATCAACCATGGCACATACGGAAGAATTATCCGGTATTGGGAGGTACAACATCAGTTAGGAGTGTAACGAAAGGAGGTAGGAGTTAGTGTGATAAAAGAAGGTAGGATTTATACACCGAATGTACACAGGGGAGGTAGATGAGGCATATCTCAAAGCCAAGGCCAGGGTAGAGTGTTTGCACTCACACGGAAATATTCATAAGCTACACCAAATGTAGTAACGTGTACCCTTCCTATTAATGAGAAAGATGTTTATGTGTTGATGAATTCTGCTTCTACACATTCTTTTGTTCTTTTAATTTATATGTTGCATCTTAATAACCATTATCATCATTAGAATTTGGTTTAGATACGGTTTCTTTAGTAGGGGGATTGGTTTTTATTAATAGTAAGTAGGGAGTGTGTGGTTCGAGTAGGTTAAAAGGAGTTGTTGGTTGATTTATTACCTCTCGATATGCATAACCTTGATGGAAAACTAGGTATGGATTGGTTGGCCTCCTATCATGTATGTATAGACTGCCTTCAGAGGGATATATTGTTGCGGTTACCGGCTAGACCTTAGTTTAAATTTATGGGGGATCGAAATTTCACTCCAAAATGTTTTATTCTTTCTACAAAATCATATAAACTGTTAAGGTAAGGGTGTCAGGGTTATCTTTCTCATGTGGTGGACAAACGACAAAAGGCTCAAAATACTATAACACCTCGAGAGGTGCTACTAAAAAATATTGATAAATAGGAGAATTTTGTTTTAGAAAACAAGACCATTTAGATTGAGATTAAATTTGCGAAAGCATAAATAATAAATCAACTGAATAAAATTTTACAGTTTAATTAAATCTCAAATGTCCTGTTGCAAAACAATTTACAGTAAAAAAATGATACAAATAAATTTTGAAAATAAATATCCAGAGCCTCTAGTGACGTTCTCATTCCCAACGATAATATAAATATCATCTCACATCAACCTGAAATCCAAAAAAAAACTATGGGAGGTGAGCGGGAAGCTCATTAGCTCGTATAAATTCTCCAAATATAACTACACATACTCTTGTGTGCATGCATAATATATGAGAGTGTATGCAATATGAACACTCAAAATAAAATCTCAATAATATAATAATCACCTATGACCTCACCATGGCACTACAAACCCCAAGATCCATTATCAAAATTCTCACCTCACTTCTCACAGTACGGTATGGACTACCGTTCAGTATCCTGTTAATTATTCTCGGAACAATTCAATGCCCCCTCCCCCCCCCCAAAAAAAATATCAGTTGGGTACACGACCCATCAAAACCTATCATCACCGGCATAAAATCTTAGCATCACTTCCATAATAACACTTTACACACTCGCCAACTAGGGTCCGTAGCCTAGTCTTTATATAATAAAAAAAAAATCATAGACAACAGCACACCTCGTGCAGCGGGTGTTTTGGCTAATGAATGCCTAAGAATTATACAATAATAATAATCATAATATCATTCTCTCAATTCAAATAAAATTCACATTGAATTCCCATTAATCAAGTTTACATGTTTTCAACCCAATTACAATAGCCCAACATGCTCGTGAAATTAACTAGTTTTATTACCCCAAACTACAAGACATGAAAACAATACATACAAAATGGGTACAAGAATGAATATAATATGCGAGCATACAATACAATACATACAAATGCAACACATATCATGGTTATAACTATACAATCGAGGTCGAATAAGTGTAGAACACTAAATTAACCACATGAGAACGAATCTACCTCAAGACAGTTAAAATCCACGATTGTAGGCCTGTTTTGAAAACCCTGAAAAACTAGAACCATGCATTATCTGAACTTCCAATCCAACTTCCATTTGGATTCTAAATGAAAAATTAGGTCAGATATGTGTTTGAGTTTTCTCAATTCTCATCTGAATACACTCAAGAAGAAGATCTAAACACACCAAATTGGCTCCTCATTCCACTCATTTTTTTACTCCCTTGGTTTCATTTTTGTCCTTTGTTTGTTATATCCCTTTCCTTTTAATAACCCATAATATTCCTAATATATCCCCTCTCTCAAACCCTATCTTGGATCCTAAGATAATACATGTTACTATATTTCCCTTTAATTCAACATTGCCTACTTTACATATTTAATTTGTCACAAAATGTCCCAAAGCCATTTAAATTTGAATTTAAATGTTTGATTCGATTTCAAAACAAAACAAATTATTTTAAATGTAATATAAAAAACATTTTCATTTAAAGAACTGGGACCCGGGCATATAGATTAGCATTACCTCCAAATTTATCCCGTTTACATGATGTGTTTCACGTATCGATGCTTAGTAAGTATTTGGCGGATCCATATCAATAGTTCAAAACTCAACCAATTTAACTGAAGGAAGACTTGTTATACATCGAGGAACCAATGGAAATTATTGATCGTAAGGAGCAAGTATTGAGAAATAAAGTTATTCCCTTAGTTAAAGTTATGTGGATGAGCCATGGAATTAAAGAAGCAACTTGGGAAATGGAGGATAGCATGAAGAAACAATATCCCCATTTGTTTGGTAAGTGACCTTATATTAAATTTCGGGGACGAAAGTTTCTTGGGGGGGGGGGGGGGGGGGGGAGTTGTGACAACCCGAATATAATTATGATAAATGATACTTAAATCATGCTTACCTTATGTGATATGAATAATGTGTTATTAGTATATCAAATTTTAAGTGATTATGTTTAGTCCAATCCTACTTTCAAAAATCATGAAATATTGAATTATTTACAAACACAAATTTTTGTTGTTTTTGGTAGAAATGTTCCTGTTGGAGACTAGTTTTGACCCTTATAATATAACAACTGACTCAAGGTGAAAACTAGATAGTTGTAGATATATGAGTTAGGTTTGTGACACAATAAACAGAGCATCAGACGAATGTCCGAGTAAGAAGTTATCCCAAATTTACGAACAAGGGGAAAATATGTCCATTCCCTTTAAGTGGTAAATTGTCTTTTAGTAAACCAAATGGTGTAATTTGATTGGTTGGAAAGGGAGGCATCCTTGGCCGACTTAAAACTATTATTCTAACCTACTTCTTCAGAAAATTTAATCCTAGGTTCAGTTTGAAGGGTTTTTGGCTTGAGGAAAGAGAAAGTAGAAGTTAAGGAAGATATGGTTACATTAAAAGCTAGGAAGAATTCCAACAAAATCCTTAAGGTGCTCCCAAGGTATAATTATGTGTTAATATTATTTTAATCTTGTATTATAGTTATTTAAAAGTATATAAATCTTTAATTATTGATTAAAATTCAATCCTCCTTTGTGATAATAAGTAATTGTTCACATGTGAGATAAGTGGTGTATGTAGCCCGTATTGCTTGTTATTGAAATCCCTTGTATTAAAACTTGTATATATTTTTGTATGCTTACTGGAATTGATAAATTCTAATTGTATAATAAACTATACTCATATATTAATATCATATCCGAAAATTAGAATTTAACTCCTTGTGGTTAGGCCTTAGTGATGGTTGCTAGATGGTAGATAGTTGTTGTTTGTATATTTCATTTCGATATGCCCTCAGTTTGGTAAAGATTTTGACATAGAAAATGAAATCTAAATCTTATGAAACTTTAATTGTGTATTTTCAGTATGTTTATTGGAAATGGGTTGAAAATCCTGGGAATTTATGATGTACAAAAATTATGAAAATTCTTGGAAGTTGAAGGAACAATAGAGGAGCTTGTAGGACATATTTCTCGTGTTGTAAAGAAATGTCCATAACTTTCTCTAGGAAGCTTGAAAAATTACATCTTCACTTGTAATGGATAGTATATTCAGATATGATTTCATATTGATAATCATGGAAACTTGTAATTCTACAATTTATGAATATAGGATGGTTAAGTATGTAGGTCAATAATTTGAGGCCATACTGGATACCCTATGAAAGCATATTTTTATCTCCTCCTTCCAAAGGGTATTTTGAGTTCATGTTTCATGTGTATATACATTTCCAAGTATACGTTAATGTTTACATGGTTTTAGTTATATATTCCTTATGAGGTTTTTCCTACGGTTGAATGTTCATAACTTTATCAACATGTATACCATTGTTTCGTCTTTACTCATATTTCATGGAATGTGACTTTAGTGGAATTATATTGTTGTTGTACTGTCATTGAAATTTACATAACTATGTTAGGATAATACTTATGATTGGGATTCAATACGGACTAACTTGGATTGACAAGTGTGAGGTATAATCCTTCCAGTTCAGCTCCACACAAAGGAAACATAAATACATAGTTAACAACCCAAGGTGAGTGTACTCACTTGAAAGATATATTTGTATCATGTTATTGATATGATCAGAATATAATGAATATGAAACTGTTCATTTCGGTTTACCGAAATGGGAGGTTACTTCCCGACCCGGAATGGGTGATATTTGTCTATTAATGACAAGGGGTTACTCCTCGACCAGGAATGGGGGAAAATTATCTATTACATACATGATACGTGAATCATGATTGAAAAATTTAGGTCATTCATTATGAATGAGTAGGATAAGTTAATACATATTTATATGGACATGATTTATTGCATTTAAATTTATGCAGTAGTATAGTAGTGATGCATTCACTGGGCTATTTTTATGTTTATGTTTTTCAGGTAATGTGATGTCACTGCCAAATCTAGGAGGTCGGGTTGGGTTAGCTAGGAATGGGTGAAACGATGATTTTGTGTAAATGTAAATGATGTAGTTAAGTTAACTTATCCTTCAAGAAGTTTGTAAATGCATAACTACTTTAATGTTGTAAAACAAGTTTTTAGGTGTATGGATTTACGTTGATGATTCTGAAATTAAAACTCGTGTTTACGCTTTGGCTAAATTAATTATGGCTTGGATCACTTTGACTTTCAAACTTAATTATAAGTAACTCGGTTGGGTTGTGGCAAATTAATTATAAACCATACAAATGAACACCTATACCCATATCAATACATTTCATTTTGTCAATCAAGTATAGACAAAAAAATAAAATTAATCATCATGGGCATCCCAACCTTTAATTGCAGGGGTACCGAAAATGACCTTAAAAGCAACCTTAAAATTATAATGTTTGCATTTGTGTATGAAATCCAAACAAACCTTCAAAATAAAACAGAAAAATAGAGAAAAAAACATTCAATTAGATATAAGGATGAAATATTTGGGGTTTAAGAGTCTATAAAAATAAAGTTGTGCTAAAAGAAGGGAAATTAAAGTTAAAGAGAATGAGCCACTTTACCTCATAGAATCCTAAGCCATTTATACCTTCATACTACCATCAACAGAAAATTAGTATCAAAATAAACACAAAAGTAAACCCCCAAATTAAATCAAAATGTCAATATTATATTTAAACCCTATAACAAACCTAAAACCCCCTAAGTATGTTAATCTCTAATTTCATTAAAATAAATATTTCATGAGGGTTTTACCTTAGACACTCCTCAAAATGCCTCCATACCTGAAGTATTTTATGTAGAAAAAGTTTCAACAAAAATGATGCAAAAAACAAGTACAAAAGGCATACTAATGTGAGTAGAATCAAGATGAAAACCACCAAACAAAAGATATACAAGTCATGATAGAAAATAATAAAAAAAAATTAATATAGTTCTTGTGATGTTGAAATCACAATGTAAATTAAAATAAAAAAACCCAAATAACAAACCATCAAACCCTAAGTTATGTATCCTTCATTAAAAACCATTAAAGGTTTAAAAACACATAATTAAAATATGAGTGGGGAAAAGTTAATAAACAAATAAAACAAAATAATCAACCAGGAAGCTCATCATCTCCATGAAGCAAACTTAAATAAAATCGTTGCTCAAATCGTCTAAACATATGTGGGTAAGGAAGAGTGGATGGAATTGACAGAAGATTGGTAGAAAAATACTCCTAAATCTAACTTAGCCATGATGGAGACATTGTTAGAAAATGGTTAGAGAGAGAGAGAGAGAGAGAGAGAGAGAGAGAGAGAACGAGAGGATCATAGTTACTAAAGCCCCTCAAAATGCAAAAAAAAAAACATTATGTTTTCTTTGGCCATAATATCCTTTTTTTATAGAAATATATACGCTACTTAACATATAACAAATGTTCCAAAAACATTCAAATAGTTTAAATTCATCAAACATATTCTCATACAACACGAAATATACAAGATTCATCAACGGAATTCACATTGTGCCTCAAATAAAGAAAGCGTCAATTTAAAAAAATGGAGTTATGTCTATTTTTTTAAATTGGCACTTTGTTTATATGAGGAGACTATCTATATACCCTTCATAAGGGATAACAACCAAATAAATCAAATTATTTCTCTATAATTACCATTTACATTCCCGGACTGGCCAACTATTATTCTCATTAATAATTGCCTACCGCATTAGACCCTTAGAACTTATTTTTGTTACCAATATTTCACATCACTATTTTCATCCGACTTTCTTATCATTAAGAATTATCTACATCTATAGACTGTGAGAACATATTCTCATACAAGGCACACCACAATGTGTATATAGATGAATACATATGTCCACATATATATGTATAACACACGATGACATCTATCTTTGGAGTCCTATCACTAGACCAAATCTGTCGGATTGTCACGGTCATTGAGCGTCACAAGTCCAACTTGTTAAGGTCAATGACCGTGGTAAGTCTGGGGGTGAAAACGTTTGTTGTCATGGACTTGTCACGGTTAATAACTGTGACAAATCAATGGCATTTAAAAAAAAATTGTCACTGTCAATGACCGTGACAATTCTGGGCAGAATTGAACTGCCACTGCCCAGCAGTATATTTGTACCTGTTATAGCAACGTTGTACCTGTTTAAACATAATATATCTAAATAAAATAGAGATAATGCAAATATACATTCAAAACAATATATATCACGATATAATTCAAATGTAATAACTTAAATTAATTCAATTCAAATAATGTCACTACATGTCTCAGGTAGGTTTGAGGAGGTGGATAGGCCACACGATAGAAAAATTTGTACACCCTTGTATATTAATCATGCCGCATTGTTCGCGCAACCATAATGGAGAGTTCACCTTCCCGAGTATCACATGTGTTACGAGCACCCTAACCTCGATGTCTTGAAGCACACGTCCATGAACTGTCACACCCTGGACGGTATTCGGGTCCCTCAAAACCCTTCCTATTCGCTGGCCATCAAATATGTCCTGTATAAACACGCTCGGCCAACCAAGTATCGACATCGGTCGGTCAAAGGGAGCCAAATAGGGGACTGGATCATCAGAGTCCACATGTGTCGGTGATGAAGTAGCGAGGTCCACATCCTCGTCCTCATTCACCTCCTCCTCCACCACCTTCTCCTTCCCTTTCCCCTTACGGTTTCTGCCCAATGAACGCTTCATGAATGAGAACATATCATGGACCGTCGCCTCCAAACCGGATAGCTTTGTGTCATGCAAGTCCACCGTTAGAGCCAACCTGATGTTGCTCGTATCCAATCCGATGATCCTAGATTTGGCCACCTGGGAGCTCACCCTCATGTCCTCCCCTTACGATCAGTGCCAAGCACTTGGCTAAGTGCATCTGTGGATAAAGATGCCTTGTCAGCATTAGACTGAGACTCATGCACTTCCTTAAGCTTTGCCTGAAATGATAAAAAGCACATGATTAGTTAAATAAGTAAATAAAAAATTATAACGTAATTAACAAAAAGTAAATTGTTGAATTAATTACAATCGTGAACGCCACAATTGGGGACACCTCCTTATCCTTTCCCTTCTTTGTCCGAACAGCCACATAAGTATTGAGCTTATGTGGCATACCCCCAGGGCCACTCCCCGTCCCTTGAAATAAAATAATGCAAAATTAGTATCGGCCCTGCAAAGTAAAATAATGCAGAATAACATATTTATGTAATTATAGAAAAATTAAATATTACCATCATCCTATGCTCCACCTCGGCGTAAGACGTCCGACCGGAGTAGTGCACGCCCATCTTTTTCGCCCAATTTTCCCTCCCTGATTGGCAAGATGCCAATTGTCGATCCCCGATGTCATTGTCAATGAACTTTTGCCATTATGCCAATGAGACCGGCTCCTTCGACGGGATGGAGTCACGCATTCGAATAACGGAGTCTTGGGTCTTCCCAAAGTACCCGGTCCGCATACTTTTCTTCCACGCCTTGTATTGCTCCCTCAACTACTCCAAGACAGAATCATGTAATTTTGGGTCCAGGATGAATTATTCCTGTCCAACAAATACAATGTTAGTTGCGAATAAATATAAATATAAATATAAATACATTACATGTAGTGACACCCAAATAGCTAACTTGAGCTCATTTGGCATCTCCCTCGAACTAGTGTACCCTGGGCCAATGATCGTCTTTACCAGCTCGAGGGATCTCGTTAATAGTCTCGTCTTGTTCTCGACGACCATCCCCAATTTGCCCCATTTGGGGAGCCTAGGGGCCAAGGATCCCTCGTCGCCTCCGCTACCACCGATCCCAGACGAGATCATCATAATCAGCATGATCATCCTCGCCTTAATACCTAAAGGAGACATTTTTTGTAAAAAAATATTGTTATTAATACAAATCCAAATGAATTAGAAGAATACAATCAAATATGTACAATTACTACAAATCCAAATGATTTATTAATGTTTAACACCTCAATTCTGAATTTAAAAAAAAATAGAATCTACTACCCACACACACGCACACTACACACACATTGCCACCCCCACCCCTACTGCCCACACACACACACACGCACACTACACACACATTGCCCCCCTCCCACCCACACACATACATATACAAAGGAAAGAGAGAAAGATAAAAATAGTGAAAATGATAAAGTGAAAATAAATTTAAAGCATTAAAAATGGATTGATAAAGTACAAATTAGAATATTTACTAAAAATTGAAAAATTGTTTCAAATTCGGGTTATCATAAAAAATGGATTGATGTTTGGTAGGAGTAGCCAAGTCATCCACACTACTATTTAGACGCTTTGGCGCATGTAGGACAATTGACCATGGCTCATTTTTGATATACTCCGAGTAAAACACTTTGTTGACCTTTTGAAATTCACAAACAAATGGCTCATCGCTCACGTGGTCGTTTCTCTTCAACTTGGACAAGTCAACCATGATCAAAGTTGGTGCCAGGATCAACTTTACAAGCATTTTTATCCTCAACTCTTACCCAGTCATAGTAAAATACAACCTCTTTGAAGCTTATATAATTCAATTCAAATATATTTCGAATTACACCATAGTAAGTTATTTAAGCTTCAACAAGGTTTTTATCTTTTGCGCTCGCTCGAAAGAATGTAAGAACCTTTTGTGAAATGCCCGAGTTCTGTACATTTGTACTTTTCTTGTACACTTTTGCGTCGAATATGTAACCGTTCAATCGATACTTTTTGTACTCTTGTGCCATAAACAAAGGTCCAGTGGCTAGACGAGCAAGCCTTAATGTCGCATCACCCCGCTTTAAGAGCTGAGAATATAGATACATTAATTAGGTTAGTTGTAAAGTTTGAGTGTAATGTAACGTTATATAAGGGACATTTTCATTATAATTACCTCTTGTGACAACCACAGCCTAAATTCGCTCTCTGATTGTACCATTATTTTTCGTCTTTTATTGTTCTCACAGGCTTAATATTTTTTGCATATTACAAAATTAATCACGTATAAAATAATCTAAAATATTCTAAAATAATGTAAAACTTAAAATAATTTAAACTTACCATTTCCATTCTTCGACATCTTCATGTGTGTCAAATAGATAACGAGCTACTTGCTCATGTTGAAAACTCGTTAATTTCACTCGTTTTCCCATCACATGACCACCATCATCGACGAACTCATTAATGTAATCAACGATGGTCGAGTAAGGAATATATTCCCGAGTATAGATTGATGACTCCACGGTGATGTATTCCTCTACAATTGATCTTGCAATGTATCGCATATTCTTGACGTAATGTTTAAAAACTTTCATCAATCTTTCAAACGGATACATCCACCGATATCTAACTGGACCACAAAGAAGTGCCTCATCGCATAGGTGTACCAACAAGTGAACACTTATGGAAAAGAATGATGGGGAAAGTACTTCTCCAACATAAAAATCGCTTCGGTCACCTCTAATTTTGCGGCCACTGCGTGTTCTTGATTGACTACCTTCTCGCACAAAAGTGAGAAGGTAATACTAATTTGCATAATAGCCCTCCACAAATCCTTGTGCATGGAGAAACAGTGCTTGAACAATAGAGGAACCAATTGCATGATCACATTCCAATCAATGGACTTACACTTATGTAAATCATGAGTAGCATAATTCACAATCCATTGCAAGTTGGACAAAAAATTAGATGGACCCTTCAAATTATATATTGTGTCTAAAAGCGCCTTCCTTTCCCCACTCGTCAAAGTAAACGCACCATGGGGAATTATTGTCCTTCCCCTACTATCTTCTTTCAATTATAGTTGTGATTAAAGTTTCAACGATTTAAGGTCTTTTTGTGCATTTTCTCCATCCTTCGAATGAGTCCCCCAAGCATGAATCGATTTATACTTCATTCCCAAACCTTTCAAACTTTTCTTCATAACATGATAGATATTTGGAAGCGTATTCTACTTGGGTAGTAATCCCTTCACCCAATTCAGAATTCCTGTCACGCTATTGCCAGACAAACCGTACTGCGTTTTTAAACTATTCAAACCAACCATGGCATGTAAAGTTGTTTGATCTTTCTCACAGCCAGAGTATAACGGTTGGGTCGCCTTAAATTTTAAACTTTGGTAGTAATCGTCAAGGTTTATTGTGATATCTTCATGAGCACCTGAACCTTGTATATCATCATTAACCTCATTCTCCTCCGCTTCATAAACTCCGTACGCATCATCCACTAAATCCTCTAACATATTATGATCTATGTTTTCCCTTTCTACAGCTATCCTACTTGTTGAAGGTTGTTGTGAAGGTTGTTCATGGACAAAAGGAACTTTCAATTCACCGTGAAAACTCCAAAATTGATAAATATCTTGCATACGCCATCTTAACAAATGTAGTTCAACTACTTTCCACGCAAACACCTTACCATTCTTACACCTAGCACAGGGAAACGAAAACTCTTCATCATGATGACATCTCTTTGCGCATTTTACAAATTTATTAGCACCTCTGTGAAACACATCCCCCATTCTATTTGTCTCACCCATCCACTCTTTGTATTTAGGATGTCCCATCACAGCTACCACCACTAATCACCTATTAAAGGTAAGAAGCGTATATTCATGGATTAGTATAAACAAAAATTAGATTTATAGTATGTTTCATTTAATTATGTCTTATTTATATTTGATTTTTAAATTCGACATTCAAGACCGCTAAAGGGTGGGTGGTCCTATCCCATTCAAGACCGCATATTTCTGTAATATACTTAACAGCTCATGCACATTGTTAAAATTTCAGAAAAATTCAACAGCATATCCCAATAGTTCTCCATGTACACGACGTAGATTGGCAAGTGTGAGTGTTATTTCAATTGATCAATTGAAATAACAGTCACACTTGTCAATCTAGTATGTGCCTAGAGAACATTAGGATACAACTGCAGAACTTCCTCCAAAAGTAACTACTTTAAGCCACTATGAATATTATTATACAAAAATTATGCAATCCTAAACTATCCAAACAGGACAATTCGAGAGATCTCATTACAGGGGTAATGACTCTCGAACGGGTCTAAGGGATATTGAATGCGTACGCATAAGAACTAAAAGGCTAGTATCTATGTGCACTATATGTAATTTCAAGTATGTTTCATTTAATTATCGTAGTATATATATATATATATTGTTTGTGATACAAAGTAATTTTAAAAAAAAAGTTGAAAAATCCCACACCCATATGGACAATAATCCAGTGGTCATGCCACTTATAAAATTAACCAACCGAATATCGATCCACTATAATCCAACCGCTGTAGCAACAACAAATGTGTATTACGTACTCCTTCTAATTCATCTCCTCAATTAATTATTTTCATTAATTAAACTAACAATTAGAGTATACAATTATTAATTTACTAATTTACAATAAGGGGCAATCCTACTTGCATATGAAAGGGACACTAATTATTAATTTACTAAAAAGATTAACAAGCAATCAATATTTAATCAATAAATTCTTTTACAAGGGGCACTACTTGCATATGAGGGGCAATATCTAATAAACCAATAAAAATTTAATTAAAAAAAATTAACAAGCCCCACCCTCGTCCCATTTCCCCCTGCCCCACCCCACCCCCTTCCCCCCCACCACACACACAAGCACACCCACACCCACACCCACCCACAACCCCCCTCCCCCCCGCCCTGCCCCCTCCCCCCACTGCCACTGTCCACCACACATGCACACACACACATGTATACACACACATGCACACACCCACACACACACTCACATATACACACACACACACGCATACACACACACACATATGTATATATATATACAAACACACACACACACACATTTATATATATACACACACACATGCACATATGCACCCCCTTTCCCTGCCCTTCCCCCTCCCCCGCCACGCGCATATATACACAACATACACACACATACACATTTACACACACACACACACACACACACACATATACACAAATAGAAGATAAATAAAGAGAGAAAACGTACCAAAATAATAGAGAGAGAGAGTGCAGTCGCTTAGAGAGAGAGAGAAGTAGAGAGAATAGAAATCGATGGGAAAAAGAAGAGGGAAGGCTTTTTTACTGACCGAATGGTCACGGTCATTGACTGTGACAAGTTTATAAGATTTGTCACGGTCAATGACCGTGACAAGTCCGTGACAACTTCACTTGTCACGGCCTTGTCACGGTCATTGACCGTGACAAAAAACGTGTGATTTTTTGTCACGATCAATGACCGTGACAATGTTGTCTTGTTGAAGGGTGTCAATTTGACCATTTGGTGTAGTGTATTCGTGCTCTATCGATAATACCCGAAGGAGTCCCTCATCCAAAAGAGGGTAACAAGAAAACACAAGCAAGTGGGGTGGTACCTACGTAGTACACCAGTTCACGGCCCATACCCAGTGATAATAAAGGATCCCAGCATTAACACATACCTCTCGTAAGTGGAACTGCTACGTAGTACCTATAATATGACCTAACACTACGCCTAGCCCACCTCTGCCGACGTGTGCTCCACTACCGAATGCAATTTCAACCCCAACCGATAGGACAATCCACAAACCTAGTCATGTCCACACAAAATAATATATTCATACTATCATTTAATATGTATTGTCAGTTACTCTATAACTACTTTTACCCCCAAAATATCCATCCATATAAATATAGCCTTCTTGGTTTAATCATAACGTTTTAGTAAGTAATTACATAACCCATTATTAAGTCGCTATACTACGACTACTGCCTAATTAATTATTAAGTCCTTTATAATGGCTCCACGGCTCACTTATTCATTTACTTCACCATATATACACGTGTAGTTATCCCATACTATTTCTTTTAATTTAAGTATTACTTCCCATATTTTGTTCTTTTAGGTACAAACTTATATGTTCATGTATAAGGACTCAAATAAGTAAATAAGCATTATATGTACATATATAAGGAATCCACTGATATGAATAAGTAGGTTCACCCTAACTACTATCATAACCGATACTAACCATTTAAACTTATTCCACTAGGCATAGGGTGCATTTTTACTTAGTATCTTTATATGGAAATAATCTGAGGAAGATAACCATTAATTATATTCTCGAGCATTCGACATTTCTCTAATAATAAAATTCTGTTATTTAAACTTACCCGTCTAAATCATAAAATTATCATCGTATCTTTTAGGATCTTATCACCTATATGCCCCTACCTATATTCCCCAATCAGCTAGGCACATCCCTACCATTTACTATTTTTATTTCATATAGCTTTATTCAAGAATCCCACGTAAATCATCTTATTCATATAGTTAACTTGTACTTTAAGTTATCACCATATCACGAACCCATTCAAGTTTAAATACGTATATAAGTTCATAACAATATCAATAATATCTTGGAATAAGTCTCCATCCCTCACTTGGACAAAAATGGTCTTGCACACCCTTTCGTAGAAACATCATAACTAATTAAATAAACTTAGAAAAATATGAGGTCGGCGCTCACACGATCGTAAAGAAAAGATCTACAAGCAGGTATACCGAATTGATTCAGTAAGGAGGCCAAATCGACTTGGTTCTCCCAATAAGCCGAGAATAAGTATTCTTCCGAGACGGTATTTTTCCAATCAAATCTAAATGAATCAAACTTTGTTCTACTGATTCAACAAACTAATTTATGATATGGTAATGAGGTCTAACAAGATTTTTCATTTAAATCATCCTCAAACATCAACAATTAAATCGAATATATTCAAGAACCTAAGAGTATGGAAGTCTCATCTCATCTTCAATCCCAAGAACGTAATTCCTGATGGTAAAAGGGTCCTACACATGAAATCCTGAATGGGTTTCGAAATTAAACATTCAACATTTAGATTTTTGCATGGAGGAAACATGGATCTAAAATTAGTATACATCAATATCATCAAAGTTCTATCAAAACTCAAGAACCCTAGACATGGTTACATTACATCAAGATTTAAATCCTATTATAAACATGGATTCAACATTAATAGAAGAATATGACATTCTGAATAAGAATGGCAAGAGAATCCTTGCCTGAAAATAGTAGAAGATCCTCTCTTTTCTCCCTCCTAGGATTGTTCTTCCTCTCTTTCAAGGTGTGTGGCCTCTAAATGTGGTGTAGGGTGATTATGGATTCCTAGGGATAATCTAACCTTTTTTAAATATCATTTTAATTATCCTAAATTCGTAGGTCTCTATAGGGCTAGAGTTAAAGCCTAGAAAAGTGTTCCTATTCATAATCGGTTTGACCCGGAACTCTACCCAAGGTCCTACTCAACCCATAGGACCATTTTTAGGCACTTAAAAAGTGTATTTAAGTCATAGAATCACATTTAAAAGTCTATAAACACTTTATACATTTATTTGTATGTTCCATTATTATCATATACATATATCACTAATATGACTTATAAAATCAAGAAGTTATCAATTTATTCGAGACTATCTTCATTATTCACAATATACCGCCAGACCATAAAAATCATAATACTTATATTACTTTTACGAGATATTATATTTAAATTAAATACTCCCATATAATTAAACTTATTCATTTAATCAATGCGCCAACTTTTACAGTCTGCGTGTGTTATGAGAATACATGTGTGTGTGTGTGTGTTATGAGAATAAATACTATGAGCCATCATGAAGTGGTGATAGGATGAGATGTAATGGGTTGGGATGGTAACCATTTTTGGTTTTTCTATTTTTTATTTTATTTGTAATGAATATGCTTTTTTTTTTAGTTTTTACTATTTCTCCTAAACTTATTTCATGTTTAGGTGAATTTTTAATTAATTACAATTTAAGTCGTATGTCAATTTTTATTAGTACATTTAATAATGTAAAACCTAAACTTATGTCTCAATCAACATTTTGGTATGTCTCCTACAACACTTTTTAAATTCAATTTTAACATTGCAACGTTTAAAATGTAAGGTCAAAATTTCAAAACAACCCCAAAATTTAATTCTTAGTTTTTCAATTTTCTCTAAAAAAAACTCGTAAATCAAGCTGGAAATTTATTCATGATTTATAACTGTTATTAAAAATTACTCGTTGTTTAATTTGTTTGTTATTTTATTTTTTAACCTATATATACACACACACACACGCGCGCGCGCGCGCAGGGAGAGAGAGAGAGAGAGAGAGAGAGAGAGAGAGAGACTGAGTGAGAGAGAGAGACAGAGAGAGAGATGATAAATGGCTTTTAGCATATGGTCATTGTCTTCAAAGCCTATCTCAAAATTCCCGGAATACCTACAAACCTTATCTAAAACAACTTGTATTGCGTTAAGTACGGGTATCAATCCAACTTCCAAGGTAAAACAATTAATGTGAAAACTTGTGATTCAATTTTTTTATTAATATACATTTTTAATTTTAGTATTTAAAAAAAATAATTTCAATGGGAAATTAAATAATAAATGCTAAAATTATGAAATGAATAAAGAATGAAAAATAATGTGCAACTAAGTGTGATAAATGTGAGAAGTTCAAGATATGGGATTACACCACATTATCAATCATTTTAATTTCTCAATTCATTAAATTAAAAGTTTTCGACATAATATTAAATCGATAGTCTAACTATCGTTACAATTATAAATTTAATAATATGTTTTTCAGGAACTAATTTAAAAATGTCACACGATGAAAAATTAAGAACTATACTATTTTCATGAAAATTACCCGCTAGGATCAATTTAATAAAAAAGTATGAATTCTCAAAATTTCAACACGAAATTAATATTCAAATTTCGAAAAAATCCATCTCTAGTTCAATTCCTAAATTCAAACATTAATTTTAAATTTATTTACTAACTCTCGTTACATAAATTAATTTTTGACAGTTTAAATTAATTAACCTAGAAATACAACATTCATGAAATTAATCAATTAATTTAATATCGTACGCAGTGCATCCCACCCCTTGAACAGGGTGACTAGCCAAGCATAATTTAATCAATCGCAATCACAAACATGGAACAATAATTTAAAGAGTAGAGCAAGAAATACAATACACAAAAGTCACCATTTGAATTGATTTCTTGGATTGCGATCATGAACGCGTATCCCAATGTCGTCACAATTCCAACACTTGATTGCATAAATAAAAAGAAAAACTAAACCTAAAAATCTATTTTAACATTAAATTAATTTTTTTGGATTTTTTTATTTACATAATATACACTGTTTCTCTCTCCATATACAGTCTCCTCATTTCATATTCTGTGTGAGTCCCTCTCAAATGAGCTGGTGCCTTTTTTTTTATAACCCACATAATTGCTTTGTTGAGAAGAGATTTTTGCGGGATTAGATTTGACCAACAATAGAAGCATGTGGGTTTATTTAAAATTATGACAGGTGGCTTGGGAGTTCCTATTCTTTGGCTGGTTTTATTTGGCGTTGAAGAAATGGCAAGTATGAAATCGTGTGAAGTCTTAAATGGATTTTAATTTGAAATGAGTAGGAATTTGGTTTGTGTTGTTTGCGGGTTTTGGTATGGTTGGAAATGAATTGGTTGTTAATGGTGGTGGTGTATTTGGTTAATGGAGGAGAGAGATTGAGGGTTTTGGGAGGTTGAAGATGGTGAATAGGAGGGGTTAGTGTGTGATGAGGTGTGCGGTTATAAGGTGAGGGTGAGTGTATAGAATAGTGTGTGTGTGTTGGATTTGCACCTAATAAAAAAAAAATAACAACAACTAAGACTACCGGATAAAATAAAAATAGACTAATAAATAAAATCTATTACAATAAAATTCCTAAAAAAACTCAAATAATATAATAAAAGAAATAAAAACTAAAAATCTAATAAAAATAGACACTAAAGTCCTGAAAAAATATATAATCTAATAAAACTAAAAATAAACTCCTAAAAACTAATCCTAAAAATAAAATAAATATTAAAAATTAAAAAACTAATAAAAGTCAAAATCAAATCAAGAATAAAGAAATAGAAATATAAAAAATAAATCCTAGAAAATTCTAAATAAATCTAAAATAAATCCTAAAAATAAAATGACTCAAAATAAAAAAATCTAAAAAATAATAAAGGTACAAACTCAACAGACACTAGGCTCGAGGGAGGATTAGGCCAGGTCTGGGCTAGGGTTTGGTCCGGGACAGGTTTAGTCATCGGAACACATCTGAGCAAGCTCAACGGGACTTTATAATTCACGATTGCTTTGATTTCTTCAATGCACGCTTTTAACCACTATTGTGTCGCAATTAACTTGATTTAGCACATTTGATACTGTAACTGTGTAGTGACATGAGAAATAATAAAATACAAACACATAGCCATTTTAATTAAAACGAGTGACTAAAATGCTTCTATGCAGGGTATAAAATAGAAACTTTTGGGTGCTTATCACACTACCCCCAAGCAGAACATTACTAGTCCTCAAGCAAAAATAGAGTGAAACAACGATAAGTAACCAAAAGTGTGCCACTTTTGCAGGCACTGGCGATTGCAGTTAGCATATGCAAACAAGCTGTTAAACCTGTAGGCTGCCATACAGGGCGAGTGGTGTCTCGTGAGGGTTTGTAGTGAATATACCCACAAAATTCAAAATTTATTAAAATGCAATCTCTTACTTTGATGATGAAATTATATACAAGACAACTTAAAATGATGCGAAGGAACACCGTATTCAACTATCAAAATAAGATATAAAATTGCTTACTACCAAAAGCGTAATCCTTCCCAAAAATTAGCACGTGTTAGAGTAAAACAATCTTAAGTATTATTAGAGTCATTCTTAGATCGTGTATATAGGATCAACGCTTTGACTTCAATTCTCACTGGATATATCTCTCTGAATCGACCTCTCTGAGAATTGGGTAAGTGTATCTCTTTAGTGTGTGAGGAGATGAGTAAATGTAAACATGTCCAAACGTCTCACACACTTTATAGAAAATGAAGGATACATAAAAGAAATTTCATCTCATGAACGAATGATAACCACTCTGTCGAGAATGTCGAGTTATTCACCATATAGACTTCTCGTTTGCCCGAACACATCACCAAGGGTGAAAATGAGGTTTATGTAAGGCATAAGGGGAAAACAAAGAAGATGATGTAGGGGTTTTGAGAAGAGTGAAACACATTTTGACTAATGTCTTCTTCTTTTGAGTTTTTGATCGCATGCTTTCTTTTTCTTCTTTTATATTTTTTTTCCTTTTTCTTTTTCTATATTTTTGTTTTCTTTCTCTTTTTTTATTGCGATACATTTTTCTTTTCATAACAGAAATGAAGAAAATTTACATTTAAACTTTCAAAACACTCCTTTTCTAAAAAAATGATGGTAGTGATGGGGAATGACATATGGATGGTATGTGGATGATAACTGGGACTTATATAGTGTTGATGCAAAAAACTAGGTTAGGCCTAATTAATTGATCACAGATAAATTAAGTAAAACAAACAAGACACAAGAGATTTTTAGAGTGGTTCGGCTCAAAGAAATAGCCTACGTCCACTGCTATGTATAAACTACCTTGATTTGTTTTTCAATCCCCTCCAATGAGGATGATACAATGTATTTATAGCCCAAGGGGGGTATTTGATTGTTGTCATGTGAAAGGATGGAATGCCTTTATTTGTTAGGCATTTACATCGATACATAATGAGAATTACACATATGAATGTTGTCGCTTCATTCGCAATGCAGGCTGTAAGACTGTTGTCGATTTTTTGTCCACACGGGCAGTTGGTTCGGGCTGCAGAGTTGGTCGGACTGACTTGGACTAGTACCACATTAGATGACACATGCTGGTTTGTGAATGGTCCACATAGGGTGGTAGATTTTGGTATCAACAGAAGCCCCCAATGTTTTATACTTGGAGTTGATGCGAAAGTGTGAAATATTATACTCCAACAGTAGCTCGAGCTCTTTAGTTTAGGTACAGATCTTCCATACTTGTGAATTTTATCTACTCGATTTATTATTTTGGGAGCGAATGGAAATTTTGTAAATATTTCAAATTTCAGCAAAATTTTACGAGCTATCTTCATCTTATCCTTTATTATCCGTCGTAAACCCAAATGTCATTCTCTTTAATCACTACTTTTCCTAGTTTTCGTTGCGTCTTATAAAAAGGGCGGTAAAAGTTCGATTAACTTCTACCTCTTTCTTCTGATTCTATCACTGGGTTATTTGCTTTCGTGCAATCATTTTCTTTCCTTTCTTCAGTTCTTGTTAAATCCTTAAATATTTGTAAGAATCTTTCTTCCATTTTTTTTGTTCTCTTCATCGTGGTTTACTCTATCGAGTCTCTTGATAAATTCATAATTGATTTTAATAATATATCTTGGGTTGTATTAGAAAATCCCACTCTTCCTTCTAATTTCTTCTCTCTTGCTGAGGGTCATTGATTTCCCTCCATCTTTATTGCTGAATGTGGTTTCACGTTTCCTCCCAGTCCCCTATGTTTGGAGTTTTATAAATATTTTAACATTGTACATGCAAGAGTGGATCCTAACACATGGAGATTTGTAAATGGATTTGATAGATTAAATCAAATTTATGCAACCCATCTAGGGATTTCAGAAATCATGTTTTGTTATAAGTGAGTAACTAGTGATACCACCTTTTATTTCAAAACTAGGGCTGTTAGTAAAGTTTTGGTAGTTAATCTCCCTGACTCTAATAGGGATTATTTTGATCATGGTGTAGTTATAAAAAATTGGCAACATACCGCTTTAGTTATAGGTGCTAAATACCAAGGACCTAAATGTCCGCTCTTTGGCAATGGAATTGGTTATTTTATGTTTTAGTACATTTTCCCTGTTTCTTTTTAATAAAATGGAATACTGACTATTGTTTTATAAATTTATTTACAGTTGAGTAAAAAATAAAGTTCCCCAAAGAGAGTGAAGTAGATTTGAAAGAGTTAAAATTTATCTGGGGTCTCCATAAGGTAGTTGTTGAATAGCACGTTAGGTCTGTCTCTTATCTGCTCTAGTACCAAAACATTGTTTCTTCTTTTATTTCCAGACCTGCTTCTTCCCCTGTTCTGGTAATCAATCTTGGCGCAGAGACTACTGTTGATTATGATACTCCTCTATCTAAAACTATGAAGAAGAGGAAGTTTCTTGACCTCTACAATGGTGTTGCTTCTAGCTCCCAATCCTTTGCTAAAGGAGCTAAGAATAAAACAGGGGATGTTATGAAACCCCCAGTCCCTAAAGATCCAGCCCCCAAAGACCTGGCTCGTACGGATGTAATTTCGAAAGAGGTTAACGTTACTCTAAGGAGACTTAAGAGAGGGCTTGCAAAAAAATAAGTCAACCAAGTTACCGATCAACTTTCCTTGATTGATTACCCTCCTATGAAGTTGTTCCTCCAACAACTATTACTCCTGTTTTTTCTAGGAGGTTGATCAAGTCTGGTAATCTTCCAGACCATAGGGGGTTGGATGTGAATCTCCCTAGAACGAGGGTCTCTAAATTGGTTTCTCACAACCTTGCATCAGTAAGTAACTTTCATTGTCTTGGTTTGGTTATCATTTATATTCCTCATATTCTCACTTTGGTCTTTATCTTTTGTAGTTCTTAGTACATTTCAATAAAATACTCGAGAAGGATGATGCAATTAAGGCTTCTTCTTCAAATGAGGTGGAGGAAGCCTTATCGGGTTTGAAGTAGTCTTTTGTAAGGACATAATTTTATAAATATCCGGGGTAGAATCAAGGAATTTTCTATTTTTCCTAGATCACAATTTGTATGTCTGATACCGCTACATTCGGCACGTCAACACGATCATCGACGACGGCCTTGATCTGAATCCATGTATCCACCATCTTCACACGTGCGTCATGATACATACAATGTTCTGATGAACTGTTCCCACTACTCCACTATGAAATATTGGTAAAATGATTTATTGGAGTTGTTTATCTTTGCATAAATATTTGGGTATTTTTTAGAAAAATATTTTTGAAGTCTGAAATTATTTTTTATCGAAAGCATAAATTTTTCCAATTGTATACGCGGAGTGCCTCGATCGAAGAGCTAGTTCAAACGAGTTTTCACTATCATTCGAGCAAGCGATATGCCTATCTCGTTCGAGTGCCGTCGCCGCCTCGATTTTTGAATAAATATCAGTGTTCCTTTTACACGTTTTTCAAGTATTTTTTCAACACGATTTATGCGAAAAACTTCCCAGAAAATAGACTTCACTGTTTAAGGTTTTATACCTTATTTATTCACATAAATACTCCCATCTATATATGTGAATTGTTAAACCTTTATGAGTATCATTTTTACTCATCTGGAGTAATTTTGTGGAGGAGCTGTCTTCTTCTCTACTGCTGCCCACCTGGAGTTCCTGCAAGAGATTCCAGCCGATGACATCGTAACTGACACTCGAGGGTATTTCTTCGTCACACTTCTTTTCATTGTAATCAGTGTAACTATTTTTATAAATTATAGTGAAAATAAAAAGGTTTTTCCCCTTTGGTGGATTTTTCCTCATTTGTGTGTGATTAATTATTCTTGCATGGTAATATTAATTTCAATCACACCTAGATGCATATTTTAGGATTTAATTGAAAAATTGAAATTTAATAAAATAATTTCTTAATTTAAATGCAACCACACTCTTCAAATTAGTATCAGAGCTAATTACACAATTATACCGTGTAATTTTCCGCAAATTTTTTTTAAGATATCATTTTTTTGAAAAAGGGCGTGTTCAATGGAAAAAAAAATATAATAAAATGCCAGTTTTTTACGGGACTAATTATGCATACTGGAAAGCCCGCATGAAATCCGCTTTAAAGGCCATTGATGAAAGAGTCTTGATTTTGGTTGAAAGAGGGTGGACACCTCCTTCCATCACTGTTGAGAATGTGACTAGCTTAAAATCTGTCAATGCTTGGAATGAAGAAGAATTTAAATGGTCATCTTTTAAGTCAAAGGGTTTAAGTGCTATTTCTCGATCCGTTACACCTGATGAGTTCCGATGCATAATGAAGCGTACTACGTCAAAAGAGGCATGTGATGTTTTACAACTTACCCATGAAGGAACTAATGCTGTGAAAGAGTTTAAACTGCAAACTTTAACAACTCAATTTAAAACCATTGCCATGCTTAAGACTGAATGTTTTGATGAATTTTATGCTAGGTTGTCTGATATTGTAAACACTAGCTTTAATCTTGGTGAACACATTCCTAATGCTAGAGTTATTAAAAATATTCTTAGATCAATGCCTAAGCATGTTATCCCTAAAGTCAGTGTGCTAAATTCTACGGGTAATTTAAATACGCTTAAATTGGAGGAACTTGTAGGAGACTTACAAACATATGAAATTGATATGTTTCCTAAATCTGTCAAGCCTAAAGATAAGGGAATTGCACTTAATGCCCAGGAGAGAAAGGGTGAGGGGTCGGTGAGAAAGAGGGTAGAGTCATCTAGAAAAAGGGAGATAGAAACGTCAGATTCTGAGTGTGACTTTGATTTAGATGATTTGGCCCAGTTTGCTAAATATTTCAAGAAAATTCTCAAATTCAAGAAAAATGATAATTTCAGAGATAAAAAGAATTTTGAGAAAAATAAATTTGAAAAGAAAAATGAAAAAGATTTTAAAGACCCTCCTAAGAAAGACAGTGACAAATGTTATGAGTGAGACGGTAAGGGCCATAGATCTTTTGAGTGTGCTACTAGGCTGAACAGACTTGCCAAAGAAAAGGGCAAACATGTCCTTAATGCTACCCTTAGTGACGCCAGTGAGGTCGAGTCGGTGGATGCTGGAGATGAGTCACCGGATGAATGTAACTTCACTGTATTCATGGCTAGTCATGTGAGTACTGATAGTGCTCCTCACGATGATGAGGATGCTGATTCACAGGGACACCTCGACAGTGAGAGCGATGTGAGCGAGGGGGACGCTGATGCAAGTGATAGCGAGTGTGATCTATAACGCACCTAAGTTGAGTTATATACTAAGTCATTTAAAGCCCAGGTTCTAAAAAATGTGGGGCGTGATCGAGGAATGGAGGCCAAGCCTTTAGCCTTAGAAGCCTAGGCTGGCCTTAGGCATAAAAAGGCGTGAAAAGGTGTTTAGGACTTCTCAATATATTTTAATATTTTTTAACCATAACAACGCTATTAAAATACTAAAATTGTACATATCATAAAAGTATGTCTGAATATATGCAAATTAAAATGCTATTTGATTATTTTGGATGAGGTAATGGTCTGGTTAGTAAAAAAATTCTTTAAAATGCGATATTGTTTCACTAAAGCATTGTTGTGTTTAGAAAAAAGTGCGCCTTAAGGGTTTTACCAAGAAAAAGGCGTAAAAACTTAAGACGGGGCATTTCTCCCAAGCCTCAAGCCTAGGCATGTCTAGGCGGGTTTTTCATAACACTGTTTAAAGCTAAAGAGCATAACAAAGCATTAGTTCTTAGGATCACCGCTTTAGAGAAAGATTTAAGACTGTTTGGAGATAGAGCATTGTTGTGAGAATGAAAAAGAGAGAAAAGACAAACTTGAGAAGATAAGATGTTTTGAGTGTGATAGGACAGGGCACAAGAAATTTGAGTGTCCCACTAGACTTAGGAGAGAGGGAAAGAAAGTTTCCATGCCCGCTACCCTAAGCGATATTAAGGTTGAGAATGGAGATAAAAGTGTGATCCGAAAAGCTTTTAGAAAGTTGTTTATTGAGACCATGGAAACAAAAAGGTCAAATATGATCCTAGGTCTTCGGATTTGTGAGTTGAAGGAAGATGATGATGATGAGATAAAAAGGAAAAAATGTGACCTGACCAACACGGTGTCTAGTCTGATGACACGTATATCCCATCTTGAGGATGATCTTAAATAAGAACGGGAGGTCCAAGTCTCATTAGAGAACGCATCTGAGAAGGTTGATAAGATGGTTCCCTATCCCGTTTTTAATGATGTTAAAAAAGGTAATGACAGTGCATTCACTAATTTTAATGTGACTGAGCCTATGTACACTTTGGTGAGTGAGTCTCATGGGTGCCCATCAAGGAAAGCTCATCCTAAAATTCTTGATAAATTAATTCCTAGACCGGTTTATGTTTGTTCCCACTACAATAAGGGAGGACATATTAGGTTTTTTTTCTAAGTTGGGTTTTGTGCCATTTCATGCCACTTCACACGTCCCCGCACATGCACCCATTCATAATACTTTGCATGCACATAATGATAGAGAGTTTGCACATATTCGCAAGCAAGTGAAGTTTTTAATCAATACCACACATGATCTTATGTAGTTGGTTCAAATGATGTCACCATATTTGGAAAACTCCACCGCTCTTCCCGGTTGAGGTCTTGACATGTTTGCTAGCATAGGGTGATTTGCATGATGTCTCTTTTGCCTATTGCTAGCATGTACCATAAGTTTGTTTTTGAAAATTTTTGAAAAAATACAAATAAAATTATTTTGATAAAATTTTTGAAAAGAACAAAAAGATTTTTATATTTTATTTGCACATTTTATGGATGAGCATTTAAGATAACCGATTCATAAATTTCATTCCATTTATCCATGTGACTGTTTGATAGTGATTTGATACGCTACATCATTGCATCCATGTGCTTTACATGGTTCCGAGTCTTTGAGATGTGATTAGTGATATCTTTCTACATGTTTGGCTCCTTATCTCCTTTATTGCACACATGCACGGTTTTATTTGATTATTGTACTTGTCTATCACATATTGGCTTGAGTGTTTCCATCTCAGTTCTGTCTATACAACAAACCATATGCGATAAAACCTGACAAGATTGGAATGCTTGTAAAAAACCACTTGGTGAGATTATGTGGTATTTTAGAACCATTAAGGGATACGAAAGGTTCTTATCTACCCTTTGCGATTAAGCCACCATTTAAATGGTCCTAAAAATTGAGGAGTTTTATTATCCGAGGTCCAAAGAGGTTAAAAGAGCCCAAAAATATTTGAAGTCAATAAAAAGCAATACATGCCGAACATGGGCCATTAGGTTATCACCATCAATTCTCCAAAGTTTGAGAATTTATATCATCTCCATTCAAAATATAAATTTGAGGGAGTTTGGTTGGAGAATTAAAACATGTTTTCACTTCCTTGAAAGCCTTGAAAAAGCATTAAATCATTTTGGACGTTATTGGTGTGGAAATCACTTTGTGCTTTGATTTGCTAATTTGAGTGAGTCAATGTCTCATATTTCCATCTATTTACACCCAAGGAAGATGTTGAGTTTCTTCGTTAGGAGTATCCGATATTCATCATGCACATATGTCATGTTTGTATGCATTGATTTTCCTATAGAATTTGATCACACTCCTTCATTTACACTATCATCGACTTGGTTGTTTTTGTGTTCGTTCATGGTGTGATTTTTGTAGTATGTTTTGTGTGAAAAATTTTGAAAAATTCAAAAATAGGATTTTTTTTTACCTTGTGACATTCTCCATTTGCATTTATTTCTTCTTCTCATATCTGTCTATTTGGGGACATCATAAAAAGGGGGAGATTTTTTTGGTGATTGGTTTATTTATTAATGATTTGCTTAAGCTTAATTGATCTTTGATTTTTGCATATCAATATATTTCAAACTATTGCTTGTCACGGGTATTTGCTTTATCTCATGTGTGTACGTACAAAGATTGATATTCATTGGATTGCACACCCTGATGAGAAAATCTTTGAGAGTTTCTGAAGAGATAAAGATTTGAAGATGTTGAAGTTTGATTGGCGACATGTCATTTAGTATTTTCACTTTGAGGGTTTAATGGGATATTATCTTGTATATCATTTGTTTTATGGAGATAGCATAATTCGTATTTTTTATGTATGTACCGGCATAGACATAAGGGAAGGTTTATAAGGACATAATTTTATAAATGTCCGGGGTAGAATCTAGGAATTTTCTATTTTCCTTGGATCACACTTTGTTTGTGTGATACCGCTACATTCGACACGTTAACATTCATCCACCATCTTCACACGTGCATTATGCTACATGCAACGTTCTGCTCAACTATTCCCACTACTCCGCTACAAAATATTGAAAAAATGATTTATTGGAGTTGTCTATATTTGCATAAATATTTGGGAATTTTGTAGAAAAAGATTTTTGAAGTCTGAAATTATTTTTTATCGAAAGCAAAAAAATTTCTAAATGTAGAAGCGGAGTTCCTCGGTCGAGGACCTCGTTTAAACGAGTTTGCACTGTCATTCGGGTAGGATAAGAATCTCGCGTGAAGTCATTCAAACGACACATGTCCTTCATTCGAGCGAGATGCCTATCTTGTTCGAGCGCCGCCGCCACTTCAATTTTCATATAAATACCAGTGTTCCTTCTACACATTTTTCCAGTCTTTTTCCAACACGATTTCTGCCAAAAATTGCCCAGAAAATAGACTTCACTTTTTAAGGTTTTACACCTTGTTTATTCACATAAACACTCCCATCTATATATGTGAATTGTTAAACCTTCATGAGGATCGTTTTTACTCATCTGGAGTAATTTTATGGAGGAGACGTCTTTTTCGTTACTACTGCCCACTTGGAGTTCCTGCGGGAGATTCCAGTCGACGACATCGAAATCGACACTCGAGGGTATTTCTTTGTCACACTTATTTTCATTGTAATCCGTGTAACCGTTTTTACAAATTATAGTGAAAATAAAAAGGTTTTGCCCCTTTGGGGGATTTTTCCTCATTTGTGTGTTTTGTGTGTGATTAATTATTCTTGCATGATAATATTGATTTCAATCACACCTAGATGCATGTTTTAGGATTTAATTGAAAAAATGATATTTAATTAAATAATTTCTTAATTTGAACACAAGCACACTCTTCATCTTTGCTTGAGTCTAAGCAGGCCTTGGGTACTGAGAAGAGCATTGGGGAAGAGAAGTTGAAGACAACTGAAACTGCTTGTTAAATATCTGATACACATGCGCTTGAAGCTGAGCGCAGGTTCAAGGAAGTTGGGCTCCAGAAAGAGGAAGTTGTGCTCAAGAAAGAGGAAGTTGAGTGCCATAAAAGGGGAAGCTGAGCGCAGGGAAGTGGAAGATGAGAGCAATGCAAAGGTTGCTGAAGAGCTTATATCCTCTGCCAGAGCTAAGAGAAAATCTTCTGTGAAGGCTTCCTTCAGTGCTAGTTGGGATAAGGGCTAGGACAAAGCCATTTCTGCTTCTTCTGATTAGATTGAGTATATGAAGAAAAAATTCTTCAGAGATGGTTGGGTTACTGCCTTTCAAGAGTTGAACACAAATGGAGATTCTGAACTTTTTCAGAGGTATACTCCTGGTCCTCCTCCATCCATAGAGGATGAGGTTGAAGATGGTTGAGTCTACTACCAAATAACCTGAAGTCCCTGAGTCGTATATTCCTCCAGCCGAGAAAATCGAATAACTCTAGCCTGTAGCTCCTTCTTCTGCGTAGAACAAGAAGGTTGAAAGTGATAGGAGAAGGTGTAAAGTTGTTCAACATTTTTTCCTTTTACTTTTGTTGTCTCTTTTTCCTTGATTTTGATTTTACTTAAACTCTTTGTTATCAATAAAAGAACCTTTTGTCATTCCTTCTTGGTCTACTGTTGTTTATACTTGTTCTCTATCTTTTTTGTTAATTGGTGGTTATTTTCTTCTTGCTAGTTTATTGCTAAGATGGAACATCTGTCTTCTCATGATACTGAGCTAACTAGGAATGCAATGCTTTTTTCAAAGCTAGTCATATGGACTTGTCCGAAGAAGAAATCACTCAATTGCTCGGTGTTGATATAAGAATGTAGGTTAAAGAATACTATAAATATTTAAAGTACTTACTTGATCTGGCGGTAGCAAATAATGTTGCCTATTATGAAATAATGGAAGAACTTCAGGAATAGTATAAAGAATCCACTGTGATGTTGCACCAGAGCTATGAGAAGCTTAAGTGTAGGTCGGGGCTTTGATAAATTTATCTTTGTTTATAATAAAAAGGAAGCGTTACTCAGGGTTTCGGTTGAAAAAACTAGGACTGTTGCCAAACTCATGGAAGAGGAGAATAATAATTTGAGGAATGAAATGAGTCTTTTGAAGTCTTCTTCTAGAACAGTTGTTGCTACTACAGATGAAGTTTATTCCTTTTTAGAAGCTGAGAATGCTACATTAAGGGATAAATTGGAGGCCTTGAAGAACATTAAATCTGCCTCTTCTTCCCGAGCTAGAAATAGGGCTGACCGAGGAACCATCGAGGAAATTAGGACCCAACAGACTCTTGCCAACCAAGATACACATTTAAAAGCAAAGGACCGAGATATTTCTGAGATGTCTCAAAAGTTATAGAATTTATTTGAACAATTATCTACTAAATCTTCCCAATTGGAGGCTAAGAATGTGGTATTGAAGAAGTTGTAGTCACAAGTTAATAGATTAACTTTTCAATTCCATAAACAGCCCAGAGAATTTTTGATGGGTGGGTATAATGAAGCATTAGGACATTATGACGATAGACTTTAACAGGGCCAGAATGAATCCTACAAATGGGGTTGGATAAATGCTTTAACTATGATGAAGGTGGATGGAAACAACTTTCTATGGGATTAGTATGATCCAGGATTGTTGCAGCTTAACAATCCGCCCTTCAAGATGGATGTTAATTGGATAACCGTTCACCGTATTCCCCATTGCTTGATTTCCAAGTAATTGGTGGATTATAAACTGTATGATGAACTAGAGATTGTCTGTCCTCCTCATTTTCTTGACCGTCCTAGTAGCAGCAATACCAGGAAGCTTCATGACCTCAATTTCATCAACTTTCCTTTTACTTTGGATGATCCTCCAGCTGGCATGGATCCTGTCTTTAAGGCTAAAGGAAAGCGTCTTGTAGAATAAAATTTTGTATTTTATCCTTCCATGTTTAAGCAACAACATGTAATCATTTAATTTTATTCTCTGAAAAAGTTTTTATGCATGGATAAACTTTTAGTCAATCTCTAAATAACAACACATTCATTGGTTCTATTGATTTTATGCATGGATAATCATAAGGATCAACTTTTTTAGTTAATCTCTAGCTTTTCATTGGTTCTATTGATATCCTTATGATTATCCTATGTTTTGTACCAATTACTAATGTTTCACCATGGTTCTACTAATGTACCTGAATTTTATGGTAATTGCATTAGTTTCCTTGGTTCCCAGGCGTGAGTGGAACATTTGTCCATCTGGTAGCCCAGTTTAAATGAAAATTATTCATCCAGGTCTTCATTAACCAAGAATTTGGGACTTATAATTTTACCTTACATGGTTTTAGATGTTCGACAACCAACTTAGTTGGTAGTCTTGGTTAATACCGACCAACTTTGTTTGTGGTTTTCTTGATGCCGACCAACTTCGTTAGTGGCCTTCATTGATACCGACCAACTTTGTTGTTGGTTTTGGTTTGGTTTTGGTTTTGTAAGTGCATAGAACTAGTAATTCGAAAAAGAAAACAACAAAATAACAATTTTGGAAAGTCATGTTCTCATTAGTATTGAAGCGAACTGAGTACAACATAGCTACATTTATGAATAGCACTTCTTCAGATGGTCTGAGTTCCATGGGTTCTTTAATTATTCCCCTTCCAATGTCTCAATCCGATATGTGCATGGTCGGAGAGCCGCGGTAGTATGATAAGGCCCATGCCAATTGGCTTCCAACTTATTGATCTTTTGAATCAATTTCTTCAAAACATAATCACCCTTTTTTAAGTTGCTCGGCATGACCCTCATGTTGTAGAAATGTGCAGTCCTTTGTATATAAGACGTATAAAGCTGCATCTTCACGAACTTCTTCCAACATGTGTAAATACAACCTTCTCATTAAATCATTGATTGGGGTATTGAAGTGAAGAACACTATGCATAGGTAAAACTAGCTGAACAGGAATTACGGCTTCAGTACCAAATGCCAATATGTAGGGAGTTTCTACAGTAGCTGTTCTGGAAGTTGTTCGGTATGCCCACAGTACAGAATGCAGTTCATTGATCCAATTTCCTTTTACATTTTCAACCTTTTCTTCTGCCCATTTAGCAAAGTTCTGTTAGTTACCTCTATTTGTCCGTTGCTTTTAGGATGACCAGGAGCAGAGTGAATTTTTTGGACATTGGACTGGGCACAATAAGCAGTGAATTCGTCGTTATCAAACTATGTGCCATGATCAGTTATAATGGCATATGGTAAGCCATACTTGCGTATAATACTATTCTAAATAAATTGATAAAACTTTTCATAGGACATATCGATCAACGATTCATCTTCGACCCATTTAGTAAAATAATCAATACCTACCACCAAGTATTTGAACCTTCCTCGAGTGGTCGGTAGGGGCCTGACCAAATCAATTCCCCACATAGCAAATGGCCAAGGGGATTTAATTGGTTTTACGAGAGCTTGTGGAACCTTGCATATTCTGGAAAACCTCTGGCACTTATCACACTTCTTGGAGAAATCTGCATAATCTGCTCGCATAGTCGGCCAATAATATCCTTGTGTATGAATTCTCTACAACAACGTTCTTCCTGCTACATGGGCTCCATAGGAACCTTCATTGAATTCTTCAATTAAATCCTTCACTTCATCCGGATCCACACATCGTTGTAGACAGACAGTTAATCCTCTGTTATATAACACACCACCATGTAACACATAATCTTGCAACTTTGTATTTTAGTCTCTTAGCTTCAAGTAGATAGACTAGAAGAATCCCATCTTTAGTATATGCTCTTATGGGTTCCATCCAAGATTTCCCCATATCAACTCCAATAAAGTTAACCATCATATCTTCATCAATGCTCCTGTTATCTAGTATCTCAATAGGAATTGTGCTTCGTATCTCTGTTCTGGCTACTGAAGCTAAACAAGAAAGTGGATTTGTTCGGGTATTCTCCAATCTTCAAATCCTTACCATCTGAACTACTATAAAAGTGATAATTACTTATAAAGTTTTGGCCAAATATCTGGTCATCAGTTCTCCTTTCGCTGCATGTAATCCCAACACCTGATTTATAACTGACTGCGAATCATTGTACAACAAAACTTGCTCGGCATTCAGTGATTTAGCTAGATTTAAGCCAAAAATCATAACTTCATACTCTACCTCATTATTGGAGGCTTGAAATTGGAATCATAGAGCATACTCTATATCTATCTCGTCTGGAGTTTTGAGAATGATTCCAGCTCCACATCTGGTTGCATAAGATGACCCATCAACATACAAACTCCATAGGGGCATATCACTATCAAACGCTTGGTTTCTTAGAATCCCTTGATGGAAGATTTTATCCTTCTCCTCCTCATATTTCCTCTTCATCTATTATAGCCCACGGGACGGCTCTGATTGATCTTTTTCTATGGTTTTCCCTATTTGGAGTTGGTCGGGCGTATCTCTAGTAGGTCTACTGAATCCTTCATATTGCTCGGCTAGAGTTCCTTGTTGCTCGAGGACCTCTGGATAAGTGAACTCTACAATAAAATTATCCACATCTTGGCCTTTTAAAGTAGTCCTTGGTTTATACACAAGGTCATATTCCCCCAACTCCATAACCCAATACATCAGTCTTTCAGAGATCTCTGGCTTATGCAAAGCCTGACTTAATGTCATGTCAATGCAGATTACAATGGTATGGGCTTGAAAGTATGGCTTCATTCGTCTAATAACTTCAATTAAGGCTAGTGCCAATTTCTCTAGTCAGGGATATCTCATTTATGTTCCTCGGAAAGCTTTTCTAGAGTAGTAAACTAGTTTTTGAACTCCATTTTCCTCTCTGATCAAGGCGGAGCTAACTGCTGACTTAGATACCGCCAGATAAAAATACATCTTTTCTCCTGACATTGATAGAGAAAGTAGTGGCAGTGTTCCTAGGAACTTCTTTAACTCCAGGAAGGCTTTTTAACATTCATCGTTCCATTCAAAGGTTTTTTTGAGTACCTTAAAGAATGGCAAACATTTATTCATTGCTCGGGAGACAAACATGTTTAATGTTTCTACGCTTCTAGGCCTTTGAACATCCTTTTTACAGGTCAGAGATTGCATTTAGATCAAAGATTTAATCTTATTTGGATTAGCTTCAATACCTCTTTGATTCACTATATACCCGAGGAACATTTCCTCCGACACTCCGAAGACGTATTTGGTGGGTATTCACTTCATTTGGTGTTTTTCCAATTGATCAAATGTCTGGTTGAGGTCAATAATATGATCAGAAACTTTTCTTCTCTTTGTGAGCATATCATCAACATACACTTCCATATTTTTTCCTATCTGATTCTCAAATACTTTGTTCACAGTCTCTAATAAGTAGCACTTGCATTTTTTAGACCAAATGACATAAAATTATAGGAATAAGTTCCTCGGGGAGTGATAAAGGAAGTACTCTCTCTCTCGTCTAGCTTCATTTTGATCTGGTTATAACCAGAATATGCATCTATGAAACTCAGCAGCTCGTGACCTGATGTATCATCTACTATTGATCAATTCGTGGCAAAGGAAAGTGATCCTTTGGGCACCCTTTGCTCAAGTCAGTAAAATCAACACACATCCTCCACTTTTTATTCTTCTTCTTGACCATAACTACATTTACCAACCAATCCGAATAATTCACATCTTCAATAAAGGAAGCCTTTTGAAGCTTATCCACTTCTTCCTATATAGCCTGGTTCTTCTCCGGGCTGAAAACTCTTCTCCGCTGCTTCACAGGTTTGACCTCCCTATTAACATTAAGCTCATGACATAGAAAGTTTGGGTCTATGCCTGACATATCTTCATGACTGCAAGCGAACACCTATTTTCTTTTCCTCAAGAAAGTTTTCAACTCCTACTTAAGAACTGGTTCCAGTGATTCTCCTATTTGAGTTAGTCATTCTTGTTTATCATCATTCAGAACAATATTTTTTATTACCTCTATCATTTGGCCTTTTACGAGTTCAGATTCATCTCGTGGATTTAAGGTTTCAACCTAAGACTCGTTGTTCGGCCCAAATGTATCTACTTGATAAGTGATGATTTTTCTCTTCATCTCCAACATATCTTATTCCTTGGTAGAGGAATAGTAGCACTCTCGAGCTACTTTCTGATCTCCTTTCACTATTCTAACTCCAAAGTTAGTCAAGAATTTCAGGCATTGATGAATAGTAGAGGGTATAGCTTTGAATTTCTTCAGACCAACTCTTCCCATAATCATATTATAAGCAGAATGCACATTTTTGTCTATTACAAAGAATCTCACATTCTTTGTCCTACTCGTCGGCCATGTCCCAATCAATACGTCAAGCTTTATGGACCCCAAAGGAAACACTTTCTCGCCTGAGAATCTAATGAGTGGCCTGTGATAAGGTTCTAGTTGATTGAGTTTTAAACCCAAACTATCAAAACATGGATAGAACATGATGTCTGCCGAACTGTCATTATCCACTGATGTTCTTGCTACTAATACTTCTTTCATCCTGACTCTGATCACTAAAGGATCATCATAAGGATACGACACTCCAGATAAATCATTTTTGCAAAAGAAAATTATGATCTTATCCTTGTTAACTTTTCTTGGTCGATCTTCCTCGGCGGGGTTGATCTGCTCGATATAAGAAAAAGCTTGAGCCTCATTGAGATAAGCTTTACTTTTAGCCATATGATCTCCTCCTCTGGCATCTCCACCTGTAATCATGTGACAATCAAAAGATCCAAAACTGAGTGTGAATACCTCATGTTTCGATTGTCTAGGCTTCTTGGGAAGATCATGATCATCTTTTGGATCATCATAGGTATTCCTCTTCTTCTCTTCTCTGGGATTTGTAAGAGGGTACTTTAGATTGTAAATGGAGGCGGGACCCCCTATTGAGTATGGTAATGATAAATCAGTTGGTTAGAGCTTAGAATCAATGACAGAACGTATAAACATGAACCCAATGAAGGTAAACTCAGCTCAAACTCTCAAAACTCACGTGTATAACTCAGGTCGTAATAATGGACTTTAGAAGTGGCTTAGCCAGAGGGAGAGGGAAGTAAGCACCCTAGACACACCCTGGTGGGCAAGTAAAAACACACAAAAACACCCTCAAGAATCTCTGTCAAGTATTAAAAGCTTCGTAATAAATGACAATGGTGAGTCAGTGAACTCTCTAGTTTGCAATAACTCTTTTCAATTCTCAAAAAGGGATCCTCTCCTCAAAGGTGGTTGGGGTCCTTAAATAGCCCCCCACACCACCCCCGAGGCAACTCAGTCATTAAAGACTATGAAAGACATCCCTCATACTTTATGTCACAACATTAAATGCCTGATGCACTAGTTGTCTCCACGTCATAAACATTAAATGCCAAGACATGCCTTTTGCCTAACCACTGTGTGTCAGGGGGTTATTGTTGCAGAGGTGGATCACCAACTGCCTGATAGCCCCAAATACCATGGTGGTTTACTCAAGTGCATGTCTGACATTTTTTAGATGGCTAGTGACATCACCCACAGTAGATGTGACATTAAGTAGAGGGTCGTTTGGTCCATAACTCAATGCCCGATGGAACTCCAAGCTGCTCCACTTGAGGTTCCACGGTCAGGGTCCTTCGGTGTTTTACCAGGTGTATCTAAGATGTTCAGGACAAGCCCCAATGGTGCCTTACTTCTCAATCCTCCAAACCAGGTCCCTCTAAAGTTCCCACAGTGAGGTCATTCGATAGAGCATGAAAGCTCTCTCAGGCCCTGCCAAGCCTGGGCTCTCGCGAGTACCGTTTGACCTCATACAAACTCTTTTGTTATTATCGTTACGTCATTACAACCGTTAAAGCTTACAAAAATCAATAATGAACATACAATGTGACTAAAACAACAAGCTAAAATATGAGCTGCCGCGTCAAGCTGTCTCGCTTAGTTGCCACGCTTGAGCTGCCTCGGTTGCTTAATCTCGAACACTGTTGCTAATTGTGAATTTGTCCCTAATCTCGGGGTTACCTTCAAGCCCCCTATACATTTGCCCCCTCGTGGAGAGATTTGTTGGGACAAGAAATGTCTGCACGAAATGACTCAACTTGATGGATTTTTCTTTGTGTAACCGTTGGAACATCTTCTTCATTGGGGCCCTGTTAGATACGTCTGACAAAAAGATTGGCGCCAAAAACTCAAGCTTGCTGAAGAAGGCAACGCTTTCGGTTCTCTATGTGTCATTTCATTAATGACGTGCGCTGTCTTTTCAACTGTCACAGCACTTCACGAAGTGCCACGTGTTCTTGTGAAATGATTATAGGCGGCCGGGCACGTGCGAGGGTGGGGAAATCTAAACGCCAAACTCGAAAGTCTCAACAGCCATTTTCAAAATACTTTGAACCTTAGACACGTGGGCCTAAGGGGTCTGTTTCTACTTCTTCCTTCTTCTTTGCTTATTTCCTTACTTCGTTATTATCTTTTTCCTCAGACTGTCGCTTCTTTTTTTTTTTAAAGAGAGAGAGAGAGAGACTCCATTGTTGCGAGAGCTATAACACCACTTGTGATCGTCCGTCTCCATTGTTTCTTTCAATCCCTTTTCTCTCGAAGCTTTCTTTGTTACAGCTTCAATGTTTGTCATGGCGTCTTCAAGCAACCCCACCATTTCCGCCACCAGTGCTCCGTCTGCCACCACCACTGCTGCCTCCGCCCTGGGCGCTGCTCGACAAGAGCAGCTGAGATTTTACCATCGCTCTCCCATTTTTGGGGAGGGTGATGGTTTTGCTGCTGCCTATAAGGCTGTCTGCTTTTCCTCCAAGTTTGACGCCCTCTTGTTGGGTGATGAGGACGAAGAGGTGTCTAAGTGGGGATTTCTGCCCCCAAAAGGAACTCTCAGGTTTCGCTTAGAGCGAGGGGACTTCCCATGGTCCCATATTGATTTTGAAGCACCCGGGGGATCCCCCGTGCACTTTGCTGCCTGGAACTCTCACATGCAGAGTTCCTATACTGATGTCCTTACTAAGATTGGGCTGCAACGGGCAAGGTGGTTTGGTGAGTTTACTCTATCAAAGAACAACGCTGCCTTGCCTATACTGGTCTCTCGCTGGAACGTGGATACTCATACGTTCATTGCTGCCTGGGGTGAGTTTACCATAACTCTGGAGGATGTGTGTGAGCTCCTGGGCCTTGATGCAACAGGCCATGAGCCTTATACCGATGAAGCTCTCTATGCTCGAGAGACCGCAGATCGTTTGGAGTTGGATCGCATATGCCGAAGCTGCATCGGTTCTTCCAACAAAGCCACTTTCTCCCCCTTGATCAATTACTTCTTCAAGGGTGCTGGTGAAGGCAGTTCCTCATCAACTTCTCCTGGTCAAGGAACGTCGTTGGAGCTTCCTGCTTACATCCTTGTGATTCTTTCCCGCTTCTTTTTAACGGGCAAACCCAACGACCAGCCCCGAAGGGACCTTATCAACCTGTCCCTTCGCTTAGCTCGAGGCATAAAGCTTCCCCTGGCTGCAATTGCCTTGGGATCCCTGTACACCTAGTTGGATAGGGATTTATTTGACATGGAACGCTCCATTGGACGTTATAACTTGGCCAATTTTTCCAACAGCGTGCTTCTGACTGGCTTTCTCTACTTCCGTTTTCCTGTCGTAGCGGCCAAACCCAACAGTCCTCCTTCGGCTGAAACAATTTTGACTCCTCGGTCCTTCATATATCATAAGAGACAAAGTCGAAAGGAGTTGATTTCTGCGATTGATCGTTTTGAGAGCTTCGTTATGAGGCCCTATCAAGAAGATGTCTTTTTCCATACTTGTATGTTTTTTCATCATGATGCCAGAATGATACGGGACCCTTCTCCCGACTTTGAGGACCCGTCGCTGGCCGTAGTTCTTCTTATTTCTCCTGGATATCTTCCCTCCTACACCGAGTGGGGATACTCGAGCGAGCATTATAACCCCAACCGATGCAGCCGTCAGTTTGGGTTTGACCAGGGGGTGCCACGTCCAGTTTTCCAATCATCAAACCCCAAAGTCTCCTTTGGCGAGGCATGTTCGTTGTTTTCTTCAACTGCTGCATGGGGGATATCCTCAACAATGGCTGGGCGTGTCACCATTCCCAGTATTACTAGGCATGGGGATGTGACCCCTCTGCTTGCCACCAAGTATTGGCCAAAACAACTAGCTGAAATTGCTAAGTTCATCGAGGGAGAGCCGGTGTACCCTCCCATTTGCTCATTTTCTGCCGTGGAGTTGGGGCTAAAAGGCAACTCTGTGCTTGGGATAGAGTTCACTCTAAGTTCAACCCACAAAGCACCTCCCAACGAGCTTCCCCCACTTTGTGCCATGGTCCCGGTTTCCACGCTAAAGTCCAAAACTGCCGCTGCGAAGAAGGCTGCCCCCTCTGCTGTAGCTACTACCGACGAGGGGGCTTCTCAACCTCTTGCTAAAAAGGCAAAAATGGCCAAGAGTGGGACATCGAAATCTAAATCGAAGTCCCAGAAGACCCAAACTCCCGTGGCAGCTCTTCCCATAGACTCTGTTCCTCCTCCCATGCCTGCCGAGATGGCTGAACGCGTAAGGAGGGAGGCCCAAGCAGAGTTAGATCGAATAAATGCCGAGTACCAATGGAATGCAGTCGTTGTCCCCTCCTCCATTGCTTTTCCCACGGTGGTGGTGGATCCTTCAGAGCCAACGGCCAGGAAGTGGAAGAGTTCCAGGGCTCCCCAAGGGGTCAGTATTAGTGCAGCTGTCTCGAGGAAGAAGACTCTGGGCACCAAGTCCCAGAAGAAACGGGCTCCTGAGGTGCACTTGACCCCTGAGGTGCAATCCACCCCTGCCCCCTCAATTTCTGCTACTCCTCCCACTTCGCCCGTGGTGGTTTCTTCTCGTTCTCCTTCTGAATCGGAGGTATGTATGGCTGACTTAATTATTATCTTCTTTTTGCTTAAGGACCACTATCTTTACTTATGTGTATATTTACCCCTCCCCCCTTTTGACAACCGTTTTGCAGGGAGTTGAAATAGAAAGACCAGACCCCTCCAGTCCTCCCGTGAGCCCTTTTATGGGGGGATGCTTCGGTGCATCTCATACCGATGTGACTCCTCCCCGTTCCCCCATGACAGGGCTGACGTATTCTCGCCGTGGAGTCAGCCAACGTGCGAGGGAAGTCATTACGGGAGGTGATGCCGTTGACCCTGCGAGTGATTCCTCGCCTGAAGTGGTAACCCTGCCCGAAGTGGCACATCCCAAGATAACACCTTTGGTCCCTTATGATTCACAGGCCTCACCTGAGGTTCCTCTGCCCATTGTACTTGTTGAGGAGAGTGAGCCCGAGGTATGATGTGCTCTATAATTTATTTGTTGTAGTCCTTTCGTACATACTCTTTCCTTATTTGGCTTACTGAATTGTGATATGTTTTGGGTACCCCAGGTTGAAGTGTCCTTGTTGTTGGCAAGCATTCTTCTTCCAACGATGCTGATGAGACCCCCGATTGGCATTCCTTTGTTTAACACCATAACTGAGGTAAGTAACACGTGGAGCTATTTCTTCATATTTTCTGTGTCGATTCTTCTTATCTAACACTTGGCTTTATGCACAGTTTTCTCCTGATCTTGCACCAACTCCTGTAGTGAGGGCCCAGGTTGGTGTGTTTACACCCCGTCCTGATGTGGCTGTGCTTGAGGGCTCAGTGTCTTCGCATGATGAACCCCGTGTGCTGGCCCTTGTGCCCTATGCGGGTGATAGAGTCTTGCCAAGAGTTTTGCCAAGCGTGGAGGCTTCTGCGTCCAGGGACCTCGTTACAGCTTCTGAGGTAATAATCTGTCCACCAACGGTTCCTGTCCCTGTGGCCGCCTCATATACTCCCGTTGTGACTGAGGTATATTTTCCTTGCTATCTTTTGTTAAGATTTTCCATAATTTATGATTTTTCATAAGATTGTTCTTAAGCTCCCCCTTATAACGGTGACTTAACAACGAAAACACTTGTTCAGTTTTTTCATAAACTCCACCTTATAACGGCGACTTAACAATGAAAACACTTGTTAAGTTTTTTCCTCAAACTCCACCTTATAACGGTGAGTTAACAACGAAAACACTTGTTAAGTTTTTTTTTCACAATCTCCACCTTATAACGGTGACTTAACAACGAAAACACTTGTTAAGTTTTCTTCACAAAATCCACCTTATAACGGTGACTTAACAACGAAAACACTTGTTAAGTTTTTTTCACAAACTCCACCTTATAACGGTGACTTAACAACGAAAACACTTGTTAAGTTTTTTTTCACGAACTCCACCTTATAACGGTGACTTAACAACGAAAACACTTGTTAAGTTTTTTTTTTCACAAACTTCACCTTATAACGGTGACTTAACAACGAAAACACTTGTTAAGTTTTTTCCACAATTCCATTATTTGGGTTTTCTTTTCAGGTTGCTCGGGAAGATTCACCCCCATTCCTCTCACCTGTAGGCTCGCCCTTCCAAGAACCTGATGCTTCGGAAAATTCTATTCATGATGATCAAGGTTATACAACTGGTGCTTCAACCGAGAGCGAGTCTGGGTGTGAGCTGCCTCTTCCCGACCTGGCTCCTCATGCGTTCTGCCTCATGGTGCTTCGGTAGTCTCCTCAAATGCCTGTCAACCATCGCTTGGTGATCGAGCAACTGGTGAATCGTCATCCTGAGGCCTTTACACCAGATTGCCTGTGCTTCAATATTCATGTGATGAGTCATAGACTGCAAGGGATGGCGATCGTTGTTGCTGAAATTGCCGGTACCCCTACTGCAAGTGTTACCAGATCCCTTCTTAACCAATATCTGGGTTTTCTGAAGGAGTTGGGACGTGATGGTTTCTGCTTTGACTGGCTTATAACATATCTGAAGACCTTGAAGAATCAGCAACTGATCGTCCAGAGGGAGGTGTTACGAAAGCACCAGGAGGACCAGAAGGCCGAGGAGGCTAGGTTGATCGCGTTGGCACCTCTTTTGGAAGCGGTAGATCAAGAGGTGAAGGATGCCGAAGAAGCTTTGTGCCTGGCCAAACTGAAGCGTGAGCGACTCCTGATTGAACGTACGCAAGTTCAAATGAGGCTGGAGGTTTCCATTAACGCCCAAAGGTCTTTCACAGCAGCTTCTTCGGGACTCCCTGGAGATTTTTTCTCTTCCTTGGATTTATCTTTTCTTTTAGAGTAGTTACTTCTTGTATACAGATCTTTTACTGCTTTTCTCCATGTAATTCTTGGGCAATAGTTCCCAAAAGAAATTTTGTAATTCTCTAATGTTGATGAATGAAGAACTTATACTTTTCAATCCCTTCGCGTGTTGTGACTGCTGTTGTGTGCTATATAGTTTTGTGTTTCTGCAATTCTTCCCTTATTCTAAAAAAAGAGGATGTCACCCAAAACTTGTATATTTATAACAATATAACATTAGTTCAAACTTGATTATTTTACACATGATAAACCTTCAGCCACTTATTGTTAATCTTAAATGGCTTATCTTCTTCTATCTTCGAAATTAGGCAATAACCTGAGTCATGAGCTTCCCTTACAACGTAAGGTCCCTCCCAGTTGGCTGCGAACTTTGGTAGAGGAAGTCCCCTGATGTGTTTCACTGCTGCTTTCAATACGAGGTCTCCTTCCATGAACCTCCTTGGTCTCACCAGGTTGTCATATGCCCTGGATAGTTGTTTCGTATATATTTGAAAGTGTTGCATCGAGTTATCTTTGTGCTCATCCAACGCTTCCAGCTGTACATGTCTGCTGTGCGGGAGCATGCTACTTCTCAAGGCATAACGAGAAGAGGGAACTTCCAATTCTACTGGGAGGATTGCCTCAGCCCCATAGACAAGAGAGAACGACGTGTATCCTGTGGGTTTTCGCTTGGTTGTTCGATAGGCCCACAAGATAGCTGGTATCTTGTCATCCCACGCCCCTGGAAAGTCTTCCATTATCTTGGCTAAAATATTAATCAGGGTTTTGTTAGTTGCTTCTGCCTGGCCATTTCCCTTTGGGTATGCCACTGTTGAAGTGTGATGAACAATGGAGTATTTGTCCGTGAGCATTGTTACTTCAGAATTGACGAAGGGGGTCGCATTATCCGAGAGAATTACTTTTGGGATCCCAAAACGACAAATGATGTATTCTCTGATGAAGTTACTCACCACCCCAGCCATTGCTCGTTTGAGTGGTATTGCCTCGGCCCATTTTGTGAAACATTCTATTGCTACTAGTATCCATATCTTTCCCCTCGAAGAGGGGTGGATTGCCCCCACTAGGTCGAACGCCCAAGTATGGAATGGGTAGGGCGTTGATAGGGAGTGCAAGTCTGCCGATGGGGCATGGATCATATTCCCATGCAGTTGGCAAGACTTGCACTTTCGAAAAACTCGGCAGAGTCTTTCTCCATTGTTGGCCAATAATACCCCAATGTCATTAACTGATCATACAGCTTGGCACCTCCTATATGTGCTGGATCGTGCGCTTGTTTGAGGACCTCCACTGCTTCTTCCCTTGTGACACATCGCAAGGGCCTGTTAAATTACCCATTGCGATAAAGCCGCCCCTCCTGGACGTAGAACCTTGGAGCCCTTCGCCTCAGACCCATTGCATCTATTTTCTCGGTTGGGATAACCCCCTGCTGGATGAAGTCGATGTAGGGCTGCCTCCAGTCCGTTTGAGCTTCAATAAAATGGCACTCAACCGCTTCGAAGAATAACTGACACTTATTGCATTTCCGTTGTAGCTCTGCCGCATCTTACTTCATTCTAGGCCAGAAGTACCCCTCCCTTTGAATTCTCCTGTATAGAGGTATCTCGGTCGTTTCGCAGTGTTCGTTATGCATTTTCTTCAATACTTGCTTGGCCTCCTCTGGGCTAACGCATCTTGACAGCCATCCTCCTGTATTTCTAAAATAGAGATTCCCCTGGCATGTAAAATATTGAGCCAACTCTCTTAGCCCCATCGACCCCTCACTAGACTCCAGTTGTTTCTTAATATCCCTTCTCCAGCCCACTTCTTCCTCCATTGGTAATATTGACTATACTATAGAAGGGGCTGTTCTTCATTGGATCAAAACTGTAGTCTCATTGGTTTTCATTATCATCTTCTGGGCAATAGTGGCATAGGCGTCGGGATGGCGGTTCATCGTTCTGGGATGTCTCCTAATCTTGGTCCGATGGAACTGGTTGAGGAGCCTTTGAATGATAGCTCTCTAGGGCGCCAGGCTCATGTGTTTCAATGCATATTCTCCGTTTACCTGTTGAATCACCAAGTTCGAGTCACCCTTGATGCAGAGTGAATGGATTCCTCTCCGAAGAGCCTCTAGAAGCCCTAGCACCAACGCCTCGTACTCTGCCTCGTTATTAGAGCAAGGGAAATCTAGTTTGTAGGAAAGGCAAATCTTTTCCATCCCTTTTGAAAGAACGACCCCTGCTCCCCCCTTCTTTTCTTCTTAAGATCCGTCGAACTGCATCGTCCATTCCTCCTCAGTTGCATCCAGGTAATTGGTCTGCAGATCATCTCCTGGAATGTCTTCCCTAGGTGGTTCAAAGGTTCCTGAAGGGAAGATAACTGATAAGTCAGCGTACGCCTGGCTTTTGATTGTGCGAGGGACCACGCATTTTAAGTCATATTCAGAGAGAATGATGAACCATCTAGCTGCCCTACCAATTCGGAAAATAAGGCCTACTAGGTAGCACAATTCTGGATTTCCTTTTCAGTACGCAAACTATCTACATAGTACGGCGATCAATCACTATAGTCCTTTCCTCACAGTAAGTTTTTTTAACATTCTCATTGGAGACACTTCACAGGTGCTCCCAGCCGACAACATTTGCATAGGTCACGCCTATACGTTATAAATTTCCACTATCTCACTATTTCTGGGAGGTCGCACCTCACCACATGAGAACTACACGGATTTATCTAATGACAAAACTCCCGTTCTGGGAGGAACCATACGAACATTTGATCATTCTTGTTCGTCTACAACAATCGTGGAATTCCACTATAGTCATCGAATTTTCTCGACCGATCCAAAATTTTAATTATCCACTCACCTCTAACATACGGAAGGAGAATAGTCGAGGTTCTTCCATTCACCTCGTACGCGACAAACAGGTGCGGATGCTTCTACAGAGCACTCCTGAAATCATCGTACCAAGATTCTAAAGCTTCCTTCACGTGGATCCACTATTTTTTAATCACCGTGCGCCTATCCCCTGGCTAAAGGTGATACATCCTACTCTGAAAGAAACCTTATCTCCACTGGTTCCTGAAATCCCATATAAAAGGTGGGATTCACAAATCTCATCCCGATTCAGAAATTAATACTGCGCCGAACCATGCACTGGCGCGATCCTTCCTTTCAAAGGAAGCCTGGGGCATACTAGTTGATATTCTAAACCATCCCACATGAACCCTTGATCTTGTTTTGAGGATGGAAACCCATCCAAGAACTTTACCGACTTTACCGACCTCTTCCAATTTCAGGAATTGTCGATAAACACAAAATTCTTTGGTTGATTCTCCTCTTTCAACCAAACCTTACCTATGGGTGGTGCATGTAGAGACTACTCACTACATCCCGCTAAAAATATATTTTCCCTTGAAATGTCTCACAATAAGTGACACGTAACACTCCCCTTCCTTCCTTGGTGTATGCCAAAAGTTCCGACCCGTGCTCTTCTCTCCACGAAGCGCACTTCTGGATCTCTTATACCATATTAACATCATCACCCTTTGTATGTGCAAGTCGCTCTCACACTTGACTACTAAAAACTCCGCTCCGAGTGATCTTCATAATCATTTAATTCTGCTCCCTTTAAGGAATACTCCTTCTTAAATGGCTTCCCAAAGTCTTCCAATTCAAATTAGGGTGTGCTATTCTAATTGCACACTTATGTATGGATTATTGCCCCTCACGTGACGTGTAATCCACTCCATCATTTCCACTTCATTATGCTAGTCCCACAAACATATAATTCCACGTGTCCATTACCACGTTCCTTAATCTCGGACGAGTTTAATATTAGTTAGCTAGGATGTCTACACACCCGATAAATCGTGCATACTTGCATAAGCATCACATACGCTTTTCACCTAATAACCAATTCTTTGATTTCCCTAGTGCTCGCAACATGATTACAACACTTGGGTACTCTCAATCACCCTAAAAATCAAAATTTTAAATCCTCTTTATCATCATTCCACCCCTTAACTCGGGGTGTTAAGACAAAACTTTCAATACTTCCTTGCCACACAATTCGGCTCTAGTGTTTTTAAATCAAAATTCAACTTCCAACTCACCTATATAATTATTTGTTCCCATTTTGACCGGAGTACCGAACTCATGGAATAGTGAGCAGGCGTCTCCCTATTTCCAACCTTACGCTAAGTTTCATGCGTGGGATGTCTTGCAAAGCAAAATCTAAACAAGGAACCCCCCGATACACTACTACCTAGCATTGTCGATTATTGAAATCCGTTAGGTCCTCCATCCATAGAAGGTACCCCCTTATTCCGTCTCTTGACGGAAAAGTCACATTTCCTCCCGTAATTACACTCAACAAAGAACGTTTCGCCAATTTCACTATCATTCAGTATTGTTTGATGGTAAACGCATTCCATAAACTTTGAATACATACAATCGGAATTCTCGAAATTCCTTTTTCCTAATAATAGGGGTATAACTCTTAACTCCCACATCTCTAGAGGATAGATATGACAACGCACTCTTCCTATCACTAAGTCCGGAGTGCTGAACATAATACTGAATTAAATCTTATCACTCAACGATAAACCCTATATATATTGAATCATAATGACAAAGTCTATACATACATTGGCATCGAATATCTTGAGCCCACTATCTCCTCTGAAGTCTCTAGGGTAGATAATATAAGTGCGAGTCCAACCTTCTTACAGGTAAAGCCTCGCCAAACAAAACATGTTGCACTAATGCAACTACTCTGATAGCCATGAAATAAATGCCTGCTATCGTACTAACCATTTCTATAACGTTTTAACAAAGATAATATCATACTCTCATATCACATCACTACAACGAGTAACCTAAGTAAGGTACAAAACACTGTTAATAAACTCATTCATCCTTTGTGGATGGCACTAAAGAAAAATCCCGCTACGCTAGGGAAAATATTCACATACTAATAACGTTTATAATTATATGCATTAAACTCGTCTCACATGCTAATCTAGCAATGAACAAAATATAGTGTCTCACTCGTGTCACATAAATACGCCTCATCCTCTGAGGATACAACTTATACTTCAACCTTGGCAATTGTCTTGACTGCACAAATGGTTTTCGGACGTAACATGTCTACTCAAACCAAACAAAACTACTTTAGTCGTCTTTTACTAGGCACCGTATTCCTGTCCCTTTAATCACTTCGGAACATATTATCGAGAGCGATCTCACTGCGCACAAAATACCTCAACACATAATCCACTTATTACCTGTCCTACTAACCAGGTTAGGATTGTCCTTCTCTCGGACTTTTAGTAAACTCGATTCCTGCAGGTTACCCCGGTTATTCCCTTAGCCTTTTAGGCCCTAAATAACATGTCACTATCTATAATAGTCTTTACTAAATTTACCATCGCTTGGTAAGAATTCAAATATCTGAATCATTTAAATGGGTCCCCTGATGTGTATCCACATCCCTTTGTTGTGATACACCACCACCGTTGTATTCAGTCTTATTCTCGACTAAATTCTTCGATTCCTTTAACTTCCCCCACAAAGAAGCGTTATCATCTATATTGACAAAATATGACATTGTCAACCTCTGAATCGATCGTCCATCCGAATTTCCTCCTTGAGTGTTATCAACTATTATTACATGTTGGTATCCCACTTGGAGTAGTTTCCTCCACTTGTATCTACATCTTCCGATACAAAATTCGCTAGCGATTAAGATTCATATTCACAAATTGACCCCTGTCATGCATTCCCGCAATGAATTCAGAACCACGTTTGCTTCTAATCCTAAACAGTTGAGGAAGGAACATACGGTCAACACTGTACCTAAGGTTCTCCTATAGGCATAGCATTAAACTTCTAAAATTGGTGGTTGACTCCCATCATTATAACTTCGTCCCGAAAGCCAAGAAAAAAATTTCTCTAAATTTTCACTTTCAGTTAGCCACACTCCATCCTATATCTGAACATTTAGGTAGTTTACCTCCTTTGGCAAACACAGACAATTTTCGCATTTCTAGAATTTCCCACTGACAGTTCTCTACACGTTTTGTAATACGTTGGGTGAGTTTACTTTCGCACCTCATTCGATCATAGCAGCACATGGAAATCATGGCTGCGCCCTAGTCGCCTTCCTAGTATTGTATTATCATGCCATAATGGAGGTGACCTTGACTACGGTCATCTTCCTCGAATATATTTTACCACCTCAACGGAGCCTTGCCTCCTGATGTCCGCTTAACGGTCCTCTTCTGACATTCATCATCGCTCGGTACATGCACACATCCGAACGAAATTAGAATTTACTAAGATACATCTGCTATAGGAGGAGGACGGAATCTCATTAAAGAAATCGATAATCCTAAACATAGGGCTCTATATCAAACAAAGCAACGCTGAAAGCATAATAAGCCGCACAGATCCTAAAGACACTAGAACCTGATGCTCTGATACCACCTGTACAACCCTGCCTAATTAAATACCGGGCGATCACTCCTTTATTAAATTAAAATCAAGGTGAACAGTTGGTTCATTCTTAGCATCACTGTCGAAAAATAACTTTTTCCAAATTAAACACCCTAATTAATTAAGCGTTGTGTCAAAACCATTTTTAGACATAACTTTCCAAATTTTATTTTTTATGTAAGCTAACATTTAAATCTTTACATAATTCAATTTTAAAGAATCACATCACAATTATCCTGGTAAATATAATCCAAATGATTTAAACATTCAACAACTAAGTCCCAACATTTAAAACTTAAAGTAAAACATCCAGACAGTAATAAATCCCAAAGTGACAATACTAGAAATAAATGAATCACAATGTCCATTACAACAACTAGATAATGGAAACGGGTGACACATGCCCAACTGAATAAATATGATAAGAGTGGAATCAAATAAATGAAGCCATCTAAGCAAGAGGCCTGTAACTCCCACCTAAGCTGCAGCGTGTTCCTTCCAAAGGATCCTATGCCCCTGTGGCTGAGCACCTGTAATATATGCATATATATATACAAGAGAGAAGAAAGGTGGAAAACGGGTCAGAGCCCGATAGTGAAAATGATTAAAATTTGTTTAGCAAGTATTTAAAATGTTTACAGGCCAATGCAACAACATATTAGTCCGACACTCTCTTGAGAAATTCTCACCTCTCTTCTAATGTGCACACCTATCGCACTAACCTTCCCAACGGTTTAACTTAACTTATCTTAGTTGCTACTAAGATTTAAACTGGCGATTCAACTGTTTAAGAGGTTAATTTCATTAGATCACAAAGTTCTCATTTAAACCTTATTTGCCAATAAAGTCTCCCAGTGTCATATTATACTTTTTAAAACAAGTATTTCCAAATTGAAGTCATTATTCATTTCTTACTTACCATAACTACAGTAGGAAGTTCTCAATTTCTGAATTTAATATATATATTAAACACTCGTATAATATATATATATATTCTAACAGCACCCCACATAAAAATTATGGTGCGGGCATACTCTGCTATCCAATCCCCGTCTCACTCGTACTAAGGGAAATACAAGTTCGGAATCACTCTCGAACTGTATTAACACATACACAAACAATATTGAGGCGAATCATAGATTCCAAGTCTCTAAGAGGTCAGTACATACCCTCACGTCTCTTAGGACCGTCTGACCATCGATCAGATAGCCTGTACCAAGGATATCTATCTTCTAGGGTACGAGTCAATATCCCCTATAAAGGCACATCGAGATAAGACTGTCCCAGCGCGGTCACATCAGGGATAGCAAGTAGCGCGGGTATGATTTCGCTCGTATATAGTATATGCATAAACACTGTCATATAAATATACTACTATTACCATATCTCTTTAGGTACCTTTCATCACCCATAATATAATATTTATCATTATTACTCAATCTTTAGTTATCACGTATAACGGTTCGTCTCTTACTTTAATTCAAGGATTAATCCAGCTTACTACGTAACACTCATGGACTCTATCCTCCCAAGTGTAGAATTCAGTAGGTACTCATCTATTTTTCCAACGTAGCTATTTATCGTGTCTCTCCCTTTAATACACAACCCAATCGTCCCTTATGTGTAAGCATCCCAAAAATGTAAATTCCATCTTAGATTAAAGGTCTCATAGTTGTTAATAAGTCCTACTGGTATCCTTTATCTTCCAAATTATTTTAATAAGGATGCCCAAAGATTTTCACTCATTTAATTTGAATTTAACAATTTAAAAGGGGAAATATGAGTCTGCCAGGAGGGCTCGATCGATCGAAGGCAGGGGCTCGATCGATCGAACCTTCGATCGATCAAGCAGGTATGGCGAATTCTGCAGGAAACAAGTTACGGGTTCTATCATACAACCTCATCCAAGTTCAGATTTTTCATTCTCAATTGCCCCGAAATTCGTACTACTAACAGTATGAACCCATATTATACATCTTCTACGTAAAGCATGCAAATTTTCATCAATAACAATGGGTTAATAGGCCAAAAACTCATATTAATCTCAAGAACCCTAGAATTTCTTTAACCTTGTTCTAATAAAACTTTTCAATAATTTCTTCTTCTAGAACATCATAAATTCGTGGTTCAACCTCTACATATGAAGGGGGATTTCGAGATTTCCATTTATATCATTACTACATGCAGTTTCCTATCTCCAACTTGGGTTTTCTTCCATGAAATTCATCCTAATCAACCCTAGACTAACATGAGTGATGCATTAACGAAAATAAGCAAGATAAACACTTGCCTGGAAATTTCAAAATTCTGATTTGTGGACGATTTTGGTGTGGTTGTGTTCCCCGTCGCGCGATCTACGCGTTGGTGGTGGTGGCGGTGCAATCAGATGACTTTTTGGCCTTGGATTGCTTGTAAAGTTTTCTCCTTCCCTCTCTTATGTCCGTTCTAAAGTTTTGAGTCTGATAACCCTAAAGGACTCTTCCAAATGGCTTATATAGCCTAATAATTTTCGTGGGTTTAATTACCCAAAAATGCAAAATGTCCAAAATGCCCTCCCGGGGTGCTAAATAGGCCTAAAAACGTCCTGAGACCAAAACTAAACCCCCGAGTACACTTTTCTGACTATCTCGACCCTTCCGAACACTTTGGCGCACTCAAAATGACCATACGAGCAACTTATAATTTATTCACTTTTATTAATCAATATTTAGTCCCGACGCGACACGGGCGCGTCCCGACTCAAATTTTCCATAATTGCCATATCATTCACACGTGACAATATTATAAAATAAAACTCATACATTACTATACTCATCCAGTAACATTCAACAAATAACAAATTTCCAATAATTACTAACTCTCGTCACGCTAGTAAATATTAAAAACAACATTCCGGATTAAAATTTAATTAATTAATCTCAATTAAATTTAATAAATCCCTAAATTTAAAAGCCATAAAAAAATACGGGGTATTACAGTCTTAAGTAAATCAATTCATCAAACCACTCAAATTTAAGTGCGATGCAAAAATTAAAAGCTCACAGGAGCAATTAATCACACAAAAAAGGAACTCGCTGTAATACCCCATAATTTTATTGATTTTATTTAATGGGATTAATTAAATTAAATGGGATTAATAATTGAAAATTAATCCATATTTAAATACTAGCGAGACGAGAGTTGGTATTTGATTATGATAATAATGTTGAATATTACCGAGTGCATATGTTAATATATGATTATTGAATATATTAATATTATCGCGAGTTCTAAATACGATAATTCAGAAATATAGTTGGGACGCGTGTGTCAGCCGCGTCAGGACTCAAATTAAAAGAATTTAAAAGTAAGTTATATTTGTTTCATCTGTATGGTCATTTAGAGTGCGCCAACGTATCCGAAAGGGTCGAGATAGTCATAAAACACTAGCTGGGGGTTTTGTTTGGATCCCGGGGCATTTTTAGGCCAAACCGACAACCCAGAAGGGTATTTTAGTCATTTTGATTTTTAAGGAATATTAACCCACAAAATTTAGGCTTTATTTACCAGCCAACCTTAGGGCCATTAGGTCCATTATCTGTCACAATCAAGTAGTGGCCAACATGAGAAGAGAGGAAAAGTTCCAAGGGAGTTTACAAGGCCATCACCATCACACACCACCACTATCGTCGGATTTGTTACTGGATAGAGGAAGAGAACCAACCCATTTCGTCATTAAAGGATCAGAACATCAAATTTTCAGGAAAGTGATTTAATCCATTAAGATTCAGCAAATAATTTGTCCATGATAGTGTAGGATTTGATGTTAGCCATGAAAATATTTAAACTTGTGAAATTTGGAGATGAAACCTTAATTCTGTGTAGGATTTATATGTAGTTTTTGATTCTGGAAGTATTCCATTAACGAAATCATAAACCATGCATAGTATGAAGTTATGAGGATATGTACGATGATTCTTGAAGAAAATAGAAAAATAAGTTTTTCATGATAATAAGATGATTTGATCCAAGAAAAGTCTTATTGACGATGATTTATAAATTCTGGAATGTTAAGAATCATGTATTCAGGTTGTATGATTAACCAATATGTTTACTTTCGCATTTAACATCTTGTAATGAAGAATTGGGACAAAACTAGAACTGAAAATGAAGAAATTTGAGACCTACAACTGCTTGATCGATCGATCGACATTCATAGGTCGAACGATCGACTGGGCTCGATTGATCGACATTCTAAGGTCGATCGATCGACCTCCTCATAAACTTTGACTTTTTCCCTATTATATTTAAGCGATTTCGGCCATTGAAAGTTATAGATGGGGACTATGTAAATACATTGGGACTTTAGGGAGACCAGTAGGGATGGAATTGAAGCCCGGAACATATTATGAATTTTTTTGGAATCTAGTGTTGAACTTACGAGTGTCCGACGAGTAATTTACTATTTTATGATGCGAGATCATGACTTAAATTCGTATGAGTGAAAGGTTAGGATTGGAGACAGAAATATGGACCTCGAATTACTGAATTGACATGTGGGATACGTAGGAGACTTAGTAACATTTGCGGGATAGGTTTAAGTACTAAAAAGTATACGACGTGGGATTTATTGACAAAACATATAATACATAAGTGGGGATGATAATAACATACGAGAAAGACTGACAGTATCGGGATGGAAATATGCCATTAATATGAACTATTATGTGTATGACATAACTAGCATGCTTGCTATCACGGGAGGTCGGCTTTCAAAATAGGACCATCTAATCTATGTGAGCCTACGGGGGGATTTAGATTGGTACCTTAAGGACATAGGGTTGAGAATGGTTTATTTGTGAGTTGATAAGTCAGCTGACCATGGGAGCATAGGAATGTTCGTTACCCATGGGTATATGGACTATGTTCGCCTCCAATATGTGTGATTTTGTTTATTAAAATGATTCCTGAGCGATTTAGAATGCGTAGTCCTTGTGTACGTGATGTACCGGGATTCGATAATAAAGTATGCGTGCACCACAACTTAGCCTATAGGTGCCATATTTGTATATTTATGCCGAGAATGATATACTTGTACTTATAACTGACTCATTGTTGAATTGTGAATACGGATAATTGAGATATTTGAATGGGATTAAAAATGTGAGAAGTCATATCATAATTGATATAAATTAATATGATTAATGTGAAGGTGAGTTAGACGCAGAATATAGTAGAATGATACGAATAGACCGGTAGATTATAACGTGAAGACAGGAAGTGGTACAGACTAGTTAGTTAGCGATATAACTAGGATGGGTTAAGGTTATACGTTAGGCGTGCACATTAGTTGAGGGTTGCAAAACTCACGTGAGATCACGTAACTAACATGTATACAATATTTACGATGTAATGCAATAAACACTTGCTATTATTTTAAACTGTTTTCACCTCGAGCTCTCACCTGTTTTCTTTCAAATCTATTTTCTTGTAAAACCTTTTTAGGTGCCTGGCCACAAGGACACCAAGCATAGTAGTTCCATTATATTGACGTGTTGTAGATGCTGTGGAAGTTACAGGATCTCAGTATTAGATGCCTCCACATTCTGCATTTGATTATAATCATGGTTACTCAGCTGTTAGGGCATGTCGCCCATTTCCATTTAGAGATAGCATTCTTAGACTTTCAGTTTTATTTCATTTTTGGATTTAATTATTTATGCAGACTTTTGTATTGGGATTTATTCAGTAATAGGATTATTTAGGGGATTGTTACTCCAAACTCATTTCATTTATTCAATTATTATTCTATTATGGTTATGACGTGAATCACTACACCGAAAATAGGAATCTGGCACGGTTTAAAACTGTGCCAGATCAAATCTGACACGGTTTTGAACTGTGCCAGAATCAGGTGTTCCAAAATGGCCATTTTTTCTGGCACTACTCAAAAGTGTGCTAGATTTGGCCAAACAGGAACACTTCTGGCACACTTTTAAATCGTGCCAAATTTTGATATTTCTAGCACACTTTTGGCACAGTTTTTAACTGTGCCAGATTCAGCACAGTTTAAAACATTTTTGCGCAGTTCAAAACGGTGCCAAAATATGATACACTTTTGCCACGGTTTTGAACTGTGCCAATTTTTTTTATAAAAACAAAAAAAAAATTATTATTTGAAAGCACAAAAATTCACAAATTGAAAATATTGCACGTTGTTGATAAACTAATGTACATACAAACTTCAAAATATTACAAGTCTTTAATAGTTCACAGGCCAAAAAAAAATTGGACATAATTTCCTCTATTTTCTGGACATTCCAAAACTTGCTAATACAAAACCTGCCTAACATAAAGCTCGCACGACCACAAAATATAATAATTAACTTACAAAAGCCCACACGGCCATAGAAGTTAACAATAAAACTATAAAATCCCGCACGGCCATAATGCAAAAAAATGGAATCATGAATAAACACCTTGTTGTAAACCATAGAGTCCTCTGTGTGTTCCACGTGAATAAATGCCAATGATAAACTGTTATCCTGCAAAAAAAAATAGGATACAAAAAAGATACGATATTAGTAACCCAATAATTTACAAAAAAAAAATACTCAAACTAAAAAATTTGATATAAGAGTGGAAATTATCGTCATATTCTCAAACCGGGAGACACGGGACTACGCGGTCAGTTCCTACAAGTTACATTGGTCACGTGCGAGGTGTTCGTGCCTCCTACGGGGTCGTTTGGGGACAGGTTTGGATTTTCACCATTTAACGGCTTGTTTTTATGTTTAAGTGTTGATTTTTTCAAATTATCATCATATTCTCAAACCGGGAGACCCGGGACTACGCGTTCAGTTCCTACAAGTTACATTGTCCCGTGCTAGGTGCTCCTGCTTCTTACGGGGTCGTTTGGGGGCTAGTTTGGGTTTTCAGCCTTTAACGACTTGTTTTTAAGTCTAAGTGTGATTTTTGCAAATTATCGTCATATTCTAAAATTGGGAGACCCGGGACTACGCGGCCAGTTCCAACAAGCTACATTGGTCCCGTACGAGGTGTTCGTGCCTCTACGGGGTCGTTTTTTTTTTTTTGGGGGGGGGGGCGGGAGGGGGGGGTCACCCTTTAACGGCTTGTTTTTAAGTCTAAGTGTGATTTTTGCAAATTACCATCATATTCACAAACCAGGAGACTCGGGACTACGCGGTCAGTTCCTACAAGTTACAGTAGTCCCGTGCGAGGAGTTCGTGCTTCCTACAGGCTCGTTTGGGGGCAGGTTTGGGTTTTCACCCTTTAACGGCTTGTTTTTAAGTCTAAGTGTTGATTTTATAAAATTATCATCATATTCTCAAACCGAGAAACTTGGGACTACGCGCTCAGTTCCTATAAGTTACATTGGTCCCGTACGAGGTGTTCGTGCCTTTTATGGGGTCGTTTGGGAGCTGGTTTGGGTTTTCACCCTTTAACGGCTTGTTTTTAAGTCTAAGTGTGACTTTTATAAATTATCATCATATTCTCAAACCGGGAGACCCAGGACTACGCGATCAGTTCCAACCAGTTACATTGGTCACGTGCGAGGTGTTCGTGCCTCCTACGGGGTCCTTTTGGGGACAGGTTTGGATTTTCACCATTTAACGGCTTGTTTTTAAGTTTAAGTGTTTTTTTTTTGCAAATTATCGTCATATTCTCAAACCGGGAGACCCGAGACATTGCGGTCAGTTCCTACAAGTTACATTGTCCCATGCTAGGTGCTCGTGCTTCTTACGGGGTCATTTGGGGGCTGGTTTGGGTTTTCGGCCTTTAACGACTTGTTTTTAAGTCTAACTGTGATTTTTCCAACTTATCGTCATATTCTCAAACCGAGAGACCCGGGACTACGCAGTCAGTTCCAACAAGCTACATTGGTCCTGTGCGAGATGTTCGTGCCTCTACGGGGTCATTTTCGGGGGGGGGGGGGGGTCACCCTTTAATGGCTTGTTTTTAGGTCTAAGTGTGATTTTTCCAAATTACCGTCATATTCACAATCCAGGAGACCCGGGAATACGCGGTAAGTTCCTACAAGTTACAGTAGTCCCGTGCGAGGTGTTCATGCTTCCTACAGTCTCGTTTGGGGGCTGGTTTGGGTTTTCACCCTTTAACGGCTTGTTTTTAAGTCTAAGTGTCGATTTTTGCAAATTATCGTCATATTCTCAAACCGAGAGTCTCGGGACTACGCGCTCAGTTCCTACAAGTTACATTGGTCCCGTGCGAGGTGTTCGTGCCTTTTCTGGGGTCGTTTGGGAGCCGGTTTGAGTTTTCACCCTTTAACGGCTCGTTTTTAAGTCTAAGTGTGATTTTTGAAAATTATCGTCATATTCTCAAACCGGGAGACCCGGGACTACGCGGTCAGTTCCAACCAGTTACATTGGTCACGTGCGAGGTGTTCGTGCCTCCTACGGGGTCGTTTGGGGATAGGTTTGGATTTTCACCATTGAACGGCTTGTTTTTAAGTTTAAGTGTTGATTTTTGCACATTATTGTCATATTCTCAAACTGGGAGACCCGGGACTATGCGGTCAGTACCTACAAGTTACATTAGTCCCGTGCGAGGTGTTCGTGCCTCCTACGGGGTCGTTTGGGGGATGGTTTTGGTTTTCACCATTTAACTACTTATTTTTAAGTATAAGTGTTGATTTTTATAAATTATCATCATATTCTCAAATCGGGAGACCCGGGATTACGCGGTCAGTTCCTACAAGTTACATTTGTCCCGTGCGACGTGTTCGTGCCTCCTCTAGGTTCATATGGGGGATGATTTGGGTTTTCACCCTTTAACGACTTATTTTTAACTTTAAGTGTTGATTTTTGCAAATTATCGTCATATTCTCAAACCGGGAGACCCGGGACTACGCGAACAGTTCCTACTAGTTACATTGGTCCCGTGCGAGGTGTTCGTGCTTCTTACGGGGTCGTTTGGGGGTTGGTTTGGGTTTCACCCTTTAACGGCTTCTTTTTAAGTCTAAGTGTTATTTTTGCAAATTATCATCATATTCTCAAACTGGGATATCCGAGACTATGCGGTCTGTTCCAACAAGTTACATTGGTCCCATCTGAGGTGTTCGTGCCTCCTACGGGGTCGTTTATGGGCTGGTTTGTGTTTTCACCCTTTAATGACTTTTTTAAAATCAAAGTGTTGATTTTTGTAAATTATCGTCATATTCTCGAATTGGAAGACCCGGGCTACGCGATCAGCTCCTACAAGTTACATTGGTCCTGTGCGAGATGTTCGTGCCTCTTAAAGGGTCGTTTGGGAGCTGGTTTGGGTTTTCAACCTTTAACGGCTTGTTTTTAGGTCTGAGTGTGATTTTTGCAAATTATCGTCATATTCTCAAGCTGGGAGACTCGGGACTACGCGGTCAGTTCCAAAAAGTTACATTGGTCTCGTGCGAGGTGTTCGTGCCTCCTACGTGGTTGTTTGGGGGCTGGTTTGGGTTTTCACCCTTTAATAGCTTATTTTTAAGTTTAAGTCTTGATTTTTGTAAATTATTGTCATATTCTTGAACCGGGATACCCGAGACTACGCGGCCAGTTCCAACAAGATACATTGGTCCCGTACAAGGTGTTCGTACCTCCTACGGGGTCATTTGTGGGATGGTTTGGGTTTTCACCCTTTAACGGCTCATTTTTAAGTTTAAGCGTTGGTTTTTGCAAATTATCGTCATATTCTCATACCGGGAGACCCGCGACTATGCGGTCAGTTCCTACAAGTTACATTGGTCCCATGCGAGGTGTTCGTGCGTCTTATTGGGTCGTTTGGGGGCTGGTTTAGGTTTTCACCATTTAATGGCTTGCTTTTAAGTCTAAGTGTGATTTTTGTAATTTATCGTCATATTCTCAAATCGGGAGACCCGAGACTACGCGGTCAGTTCCAACAATTTACATTAGTCCCGTGCGAGGAGTTCGTGCCTCCTACGGAGCCGTTTTTGGGGGAGGGGGGTTGGGTTTTCACCCTTTAACGGCTTGTTTTTAAGTTTAAGTGTTGATTTCAGGAAATTATCGTCAAATTCTCAAATCGGAAGACCCGGGACTACGCGATCAGTTCCAACAAGTTACAGTGGTGCCATGCGAGGTGTTCGTGCCTCCTACGGGGTCGTTTGGGGGTTGGTTTGGGTTTTCACCCTTTAACGACTGGTTTTTAAGTTTAAGTGTTGATTTTTTCAAATTATCATCATATTCTCGACCCGGGAGACCCGAAACTATGCGGTCAGTTCCTACAAGTTACATTGGTCTCGTGCGAGGTGTTCGTACCTCTTATAAGGTCGTTTGGGGGCTGGCTTGGGTTTTCACTCTTTAACGACTGCTTTTTAAGTCTAAATGTGATTTTTGTAAACTATCGCCACATTCTCAAACTGGGAGACCCGGGACTACGCGGTCAGTTCCAACAAGTTACATTAGTCCCATCCGAGGTGTTCGTGCCACCTACGTGGTCGTTTGGGGGGGGGGGGGGGGGGGACTTGGGTTTTCACCCTTTCACGGCTTGTTTTTAAGTCCAAGTGTGATTTTTGCACATTACCGTCATATTCACAAACAAGGAAACTCGGGACTACGCTATCAGTTCCTACAAGTTACATTAGTCCCGTGCGAGGTGTTCGTGCCTCCTACGAGCTCGTTTATGGGTTGGTTTGGGTTTTCACCCTTTAACGGCTTGTTTTTAAGTCAAAGTGTTGATTTTTGCAAATTATCGTCATATCCTCAAATCGGAAGACCCGGGCTACGCGGCCATTTCCTACAAGCTAAATTGGACCCGTGCGAGGTGTTCGTGCCTCTTATGGGGACGTTTGGGGGCTGGTTTGGGTTTTCACCCTTTAACAACTTTTTTTTAAGTCAAAGTGTTGATTTTTGCAAATTATCGTCATATTCTCAAATCGGAAGACCCGGGCTATGAGGTCATTTCCTACAAGTTAAATTGGTCACGGACGAGGTGTTTGTGCCTCTTACGGGGTCGTTTGGGGGCTGGTTTGGGTTTTCACCCTTTATCGACTGCTTTTTAAGTCTAAGTGTGAGTTTTCCAAATTATCGTCATATTCTCAAACTGGGAGACCCAGGACTACGCGGTCAGTTCCAACAAGATACATTGGTCCCGTCCGAGGTGTTCGTGCCTCCTACGGGGTCGTTTGGGGGGGGGGGGACTTGGGTTTTCACCCTTTAACGGCTTGTTTTTAAGTTTAAGTAAGATTTTTGCAAATTACCGTCATATTCACAAACAAGGAGACCCGGGACTACGCTGTTAGTTCCTACAAGTTACATTTGTCCCGTGCGAGGTGTCCGTGCCTCCTACGGGCTCGTTTATGGGCTGGTTTGGGTTTTCACCATTTAACGGCTTGTTTTTAAGTCAAAGTGTTGATTTTTGCAAATTATCGTCATATTCTCGAATCGGAAGACCCGGGCTACACGGTCAGTTCCTACAAGTTACATTGGTCCCGTGCGAGGTGTTCGTGCCTCTTACAGGGTCGTTTGGGAGCTGGTTTGGGTTTTCAACCTTTAACGGCTTGTTTTTAAGTCTGAGTGTGATTTTTACAAATTATCGTCATATTCTCAAACCGGAGACCCGAGAATACGCGGTCAATTCTAAAAAGTTACATTGGTCCCATGCGAGATGTTCGTGCCTCCTACGGGGTTGTTTGGGGGCTGGTTTGGGTTTTCACCCTTTAACGGTTGTTTTTAAGTTTAAGTGTTGATTTTTGCAAATTATCATCAAATTCTCGAATCGGGAGACCCGGGACTACGCGATCAGTTCCAACAAGATACATTGGTCCCGTACGAGGTGTTCGTACCTCCTACGGGGTCGTTTGGGGGATGGTTTGGGTTTTCACCCTTTAACGGCTCGTTTTTAAGTGTAAGTGTTAATTTTTGCAAATTATCGTCATATTCTCAAACCGGGAGACCCGAGACTACGCGGTCAATTCCTACAAGGTACATTGGTCCCATGCGAGGTGTTCAAGCCTCTTACGGGGTCGTTTTGGGGCTGGTTTGGGTTTTCACCATTTAATGGCTTGTTTTCAAGTCTAAGTGTGATTTTTCCAAATTATTGTCATATTCTCAAACCGGGAGACCCGAGACTACGCGGTCAGTTCCAACAAGTTACATTGGTCCCGTGCGAGGTGTTCGTGCCTCCTACGGGGCCGTTTGCGGGGGGGGGGGGGGTTCACCTTTTAACGTCTTTTTTTAAAGTTTAAGTGTTGATTTTAGCAAATTATCGTCAAATTCTCAAATCGGATGACCCGAGACTACACGATCAGTTCCAACAAGTTACAGTGGTCCTGTGCGAGGTGTTCGTGCCTCCTACGGGGTCGTTTGGGGGTTGGTTTGGGTTTTCACCCTTTAACGACTGGTTTTTAAGTTTAAGTGTTGATTTTTTAAAATTATCGTTATATTCTTAACTCGGGACACCCAGAACTACGCGGTCAGTTCCTACAAGTTTCATTGGTCTCGTGCAAGGTGTTCGTGCCTTTTAAAGGGTCGTTTGGGGGCTGGTTTGGGTTTTCACCCTTTAACGACTGCTTTTTAAGTCTAAGTGTGATTTTTGCAAATTATTGCCACATTCTCAAACTGGGAGACCCAGGATTATGTGGTCAGTTCCAACAAGTTACATTGGTCCCGTCCTAGGTGTTCGTGCCTCCTACGGGGTCGTTTGGGGGGGCGACTTGCGTTTTCACCCTTTAACGAGTTGTTTTTAAGTCTAAGTGTGATTTTTGCAAATTACCGTGATATTCACAAATAAGGAGACCCGGGACTACGCTGTTAGTTACTACAAGTTACATTTGTCCCGTGCGAGATGTTCGTGCCTCCTACGGGGTCGTTTATGGGTTGGTTTGGGTTTTCACCCTTTAACGGGTTGTTTTTTAGTCAAAGTGTTGATTTTTGCAAATTATCGTCATATTCTCAAATCGAAAGACCCGGGCTACGCTGTCAGTTCGTACAAGTTACATTGGTCCCGTGTGAGGTGTTCGTGCCTCTTACAGGGTCGTTCGGGAGATGGTTTGGGTTTTAACGCTTTAACGTCTTGTTTTTTTGTCTGAGTGTGATTTTTGCAAATTATCGTCATATTCTCAAACGGGAGACTCGGGACTACGCGGTCAATTCTAAAAACTTACATTGGTCCCGTGCGAGGTGTTCGTGCCTCCTACGGGGTGGTTTGGGGGCTGGTTTGTGTTTTCACCCTTTAACGACTAGTTTTTAAGTTTAAGTGTTGATTTTTGCAAATTATCGTCATATTCTCGAACCGGGAGACCCGAGACTACGCGGTCAGTTCCAACAAGATACATTGGTAGCGTACGATTGTGTTCGTGCCTCTTACGGGATCGTTTGGGGGATGGTTTGGGTTTTCACCCTTTAACGGCTTGTTTTTAAGTTTAAGTGTTGATTGTTGCAAATTATCGTCATATTCTCAAATCGGGAGACCCGGGACTAGGCGGTCAGTTGCTACAAGTTACATTGGTCCCGTACGAGGTGTTCGTGCCTCTTTTGGGGTCGTTTGGGGGCTGGTTTTGGTTTTCACCATTTAATGGCTTGTTTTTAAGTCTAGGTGTGATTTTTGCAAATTATCATAATATTCTCAAACCGGGAGACCCGAATATACGCGGTCAGTTCCAACAAGTTACATTGGTCCCGAGCAAGGTGCTCGTGCCTCATATGGGGTTGTTTGTGGGGGGGGGGGGGGTCACCCTTTAACGGCTTATTTTTAAGTTTAAGTGTTGATTTTAGCAAATTATCGTCATATTCTCAAATAGGGAAACTCGAGACTACGCGGTCAGTTCCAACAAGTTACAGTGGTCCCGTGCGAGGTGTTCGTTCCTCCTATGGGGTCATTTGGGAGTTGGTTTGGGTTTTCACCCTTTAACGACTAGTTTTTAAGTCTAAGTGTGATTTTTACAAATTATCATCATATTTTCAAACCGGGAGACCCGGGACTATACGGTCAGTTCCAACAAGTTACAGTGGTCCCGTGCGAGGTGTTCGTGCCTCGTACGGGATCGTTTGGGGGTCGGTTTGGATTTTCACCCTTTAACGACTGGTTTTTAAGTTTAAGTGTTGACTTTTGCAAATTATCATCATATTCTCAAACTGGGAGACCCGGGACTATGCAGTCAGTTCCAACAAGTTACATTGCTCCCGTGCGAGGTGTTCGAGCCTCCTACGGGGTCGTTTGGGGAATGGTTTTGATTTTCACCCTTTAACGACTTTTTTTTTAGTTTAAGTGTTGAATTTTGCAAAGTATCATCATATTCTCGAACCGGGAGCCCCAGGACTACGCGGTCAGTTCCAACAAGTTACATTGGTCCCGTGCGAGGTGTTCGTGCCTCCTACGGGGTCGTTTGGGGTGGGGGGGTTCACCCTTTAATGGCTTGTTTTTATGTTTAAGTGTTGATTTTTGCAAATTATCGTCATATTCTCAAACTGAGAGATCTGAGACTACGCGATCAGTTCCAATAAGTTAAATTGGACCCGTGAGAGGCGTTCATGCCTCTTACGGGGTCGTTTGGGGGATGGTTTGGGTTTAAAACCTTTAACCGCTTGTTTTTTAGTTTAAGTGTTGATTTTTTATAATTACCGTCATATTCTCAAACCGGGAGACCCGGGACTACGCGGTAAGTTCCTACAAGTTCCATTGGTCTCGTGCTAGGTGTTCGTGCTTCTTATGGGGTCATTTGGGGGCTGGTTTGGGTTTTCAGCCTTTAACGGCTTGTTTTTAAGTCTAAGTGCGATTTTTGCAAATTATCGACATATTCTCAAACCGGGAGACCCCGAACTACGCAGTCACTTCCAACAAGCTACATTGGTCCCATGCGAGGTGTTCGTGCCTCCTACGGGGTCGTTTGGGGGGGGGGGGGGTTCCCCTTTAACGGCTTGTTTTTAAGCCTAAGTGTGATTTATGCAAATTACCGTCATATTCACAAACCAGGAGACCCGGGACAACGCTGTCAGCTCCTACAAGTTACATTTGTCCTGTGCGAGGTGTTCGTGCCTCCTACGGGGTCGTTTGTGGGCAGGTTTATGTTTTCACCCTTTAATGGCTTATTTTTAAGTCTAAGAGTTGATTTTTGAAAATTATCGTCATATTCTCTAACCGTGAGACCCAGTACTACGCGCTCAGTTCCTACAAGTTACATTGTTCCCGTGCGAGGTGATCATGCCTTTTACGGGGTCGTTTGGGAGCTGGTTTGGGTTTTCACCCTTTAATGACTTGTTTTTAAGTCTAAGTGTGATTTTTGCACATTATGATCATATTCTCAAACCGGGAGACCCAGGACTACGCAGTCAGTTCCAACTAGTTACATTGGTCCCGTGCTAGTTGTTCGTGCCTCCTACGGGATCATTTGGGGGGGGGGGGGGGGGTTCACCCTTTAACGACTTATTTTTAAGTCTAAGTGTGATTTTTGCAAATTACCATCATATTCACAAACTAGGAGACCCAAGACCATGCAGTCAGTACCTACAAGTTACATTTGTCCCGTGCGAGGTGTTCGTACCTCCTACGGGGTCGTTTGGGGGTTGGTTTGGGTTTTCACCCTTTAACGACTGGTTTTTAAGTCTAGGTGTGATTTTTCCAAATTATCGTCATTTTCACAAACCGGAAGACCCCGGGGCTACGCGGGTTCCAACAAGTTACAGTTGTCCCGTTCGAGGTGTTCGTGCCTCCAACGGGGTCATTTGGGGGTTGGTTTGGGTTTTCCCCCTTTAACGACCGATTTTTAAGTTTAAGTGTTGACTTTTGCAAATTATCATCATATTCCCAAATCGGGAGACCCGGGACTACGCAGTTAGTTCCTATAAGTTACATTGGTCCCGTGTATGGTGTTCGTGCCTCCTACAGGGTCGTTTGTGGGCTCGTTTGGGTTTTCACCCTTTAACGACTTTTTTTAAGTTCAAGTGTTGATTTTTGCAAATTATCGTCATATTCTCGAACCGGGAGACCCAGGACAACGCGGTCAGTTCCAACAAGTTACATTGGTCCCGTGCGAGATGTTCGTGCCTCCTACGGGGTCGTTTGGGGGGGGGGGTCACCCTTTAATGGCTTGTTTTCAAGTTTAAGTACTGATTTTTACAAATTATCGTCATATTCTCAAACTTGGAGATCTGTGACTACACGGTCAGTTCCAATAAGTTAAATTGGACCCGTGCGAGGTGTTCGTGCCTCTTACAGGGTCGTTTGGGGTTGGTTTGGGTTTTCACCCTTTAACGGCTTATTTTTAAGTTTAAGTGTTGATTTTTGCAAATTATCGTCATATTCTCAAACCGGGAGACCCGGGATTACGCGGTCAGTTCCTACAAGTTACAATTGTCCCATGTTGGGTGTTCGTGCTTCTTACGGGGTCGTTTGGGGGCTCGTTTAGGTTTTCCTCCTTTAACGGCTTGTTTTAAAGTCTAAGTGCAATTTTTGCAAATTATCATCATATTCTTAAACCGGGAGACCAGGGACTACGTGGTCAGTTCCGACAAGCTACATTGGTCCCGTGCGAGGTGTTTGTGCCTCCTACGGGGTCGATTGGGAGTGGTTCGCCCTTTAACAGCTTGTTTTTAATTATAAGCGTGATTTTTCCAAATTACCTGCATATTTACGCGGTCAGTTCCAACAAGTTACAGTAGTCCCGTGCGAGCTGTTCGTGCTTCCTACATGGTCGTTTGGTGGCTGGTTTGGGTTTTCACCCTTTAACGGCTTGTTTTTATGTCTAAGTGTTGATTTTTGCAAATTATCATCATATTCTCAAACCGGGAGACCCGGGACTACGTGCTCAATTCCTACAAGTTACATTGGTTCCATGCGAGGTGTGCGTGCCTTTTACGAGGTCATTTGGGAGCTGGTTTGGGTTTTCACCCTTTAACGACTTGTTTTTAAGTCTAAATGTGATTTTTGGAAATTATCGTCATATTCTCAAATCGAGAGACCTAGGACTACGCGGTCAGTTCTAACTAGTTACATTGGTCTCGTGCGAGGTGTCCGTACCTCCTACGGGGTCGTTTTGGGGGGGGGGGGGGGGGTTCACCCTTTAACGACTTGTTTTTAATTCTAAGTGTGATTTTTACAAATTACCGTCATATTCACAAACCAGAAGTCCCGAGACTATGCGATCAGTACCTATAAGTTATATTGGTCCCATGCGAGGTGTTCGTGCCTCCTACGGGGTCATTTGGTGGCTGGTTTTGGTTTTCACCATTTAACTACTTATTTTTAAGTCTAAGTGTTGATTTTTGCAAATTATCATCATATTCTCAAACCGGGAGATCCGGGACTACGAGGTCAATTCCTACAAGTTACATTGGTCCCGTGCGAGGTGTTCGTGCCTCTTACGGGGTCGTTTGGTAGTAGGTTTGGATTTTCACCCTTTAACACTTGTTTTTAAGTCTAAGTGTGATTTTTGCAAATTATTGTCATAATCTCAAACCGAGAGACCCGGGACTACGCGGTCAGTTCCAACAAGTTACATTGGTCCCGTGCGAGGTGTCTGTGCCTCCTATGGGGTCGTATGGGGGATGGTTTGGGTTTTCACACTTTAACGGCTTATTTTTAAGTTTAAGTGTTGATTTTTGCAAATTATCGTTATATTCTCAAACCGGGAGACCCGAGACTACGCGAATAGTTCCTACTAGTTACATTGGTCCCGTACGACGTGTTCATGCTTCTTACAGGGTCGTTTAGGGGCTAGTTTGGGTTTTCACCCTTTAACGGCTTGTTTTTAAGTCTAAGAGTGATTTTTACAAATTATCGTCATATTCTCAGACTGGGAGACCCGAGACTATGCGGTCAGTTCCAACAAGTTACATTGGTCCTGTGTGAGGTGTTCGTGCCTCTTACGGGGTCGTTTGGGGGGGGGGAGTTGGTTTTCACCCTTTAACGGCTTATTTTTAAGTCTAAGTGTGATTTTTGCAAATTACCGTCATATTCACAAACAAGGAGGCCCGGGACTACGTTGTCAGCTCCTACAAGTTACATTTGTCTGGTGCGAGGTGTTCGTGCCTCCTACGTGGTCGTTTGTGGGCAGGTTTATGTTTTCACCATTTAATGGCTTATTTTTAAGTCTAAGTGTTGATTTTTGCAAATTATCATCATATTCTCAAATCGAAAGACTCGGGACTACGCGTTGAGTTTCTACAAGTTACATTGGTCCCGTACGAGGTGTTCGTACCTCTTACGGGGTCGTTTGGGAGCTGGTTTGGATTTTCACCCTTTAACGACTTGTTTGTAAGTCTAAGTGTGATTTTTGTAAATTATCGTCATATTCTCAATTCGAAAGACCCGGGACTACGCGATCAGTTCCAACAAGTTACATTGGTCCTGTGCGAGGTGTTCGTGCCTCCTACGGGGGTTTGGACGCTGGTTTGGTTTTTCACCTTTTAATGGCTTGTTTTTAAGTTTAAGTGTTGGTTTTTACAAATTATCATCATATTCTCAAACCAGGAGATCCGGGACTACGCGGTCCATTCCTACAAGTTACATTGGTCCCGTACGAGGTGTTCGTGCGTCCACGGGGTCGTTTGGGAGTTGGTTTGGGTTTTCAACTTTTAACGGCTTGTTTTTAAGTTTAAGTGTTTATTTTTGCAAATTATCATTGTATTCTCAAACCGGGAGACCCGGGACTACACGGTCAGTTCCTACAAGTTACATCGGTCCATTGCGAGGTGTTCGTGCCTCTTACGGGCTCTTTTGAGGGCTGGTTTGGGTTTTCACCATTTAATGGCGTGTTTTTAAGTCTAAGTGTGATTTTTACAAATTATCTTCATATTCTCAAACCGGGAGACCCGAGACTACGGGGCCAGTTCCAACAAGTTACATTGGTCCCGTGCGATGTGTTTGTGCCTCCTACGGGGCCGTTTGTGGGGGGGGGGGGGGTTGGGTTTTCTCCCTTTAATGGCTTATTTTTAAGTTTAAGTGTTGATTTTAGCATATTATCGTCATATTCTCAAATCGGAAGACCCGGGACTACGCGGTCAGTTCCAACAACTTACATTGGTCCCGTACGAGGCGTTCGTGCCTCCTACGGGGTTGTTTGGGGGTGGGGGGTTCACCCTTTAATGGCTTGTTTTTAAGTTTAAGTGTTGATTTTTGCAAATTATCATCATATTCTCAAACTGGGAGATCTGTGACTACGCGATCAGTTCCAATAAGTTAAATTGGACCCGTGCGAGGTGTTCGTGCCTCTTACGGGGTCGTTTGGGGGCTCGTTTGGGTTTAAACCCTTTAACGGCTTGTTTTTAAGTTTATGTGTTGATTTTTTCAAATTATCATCATATTCTCAAACCGGGAGACCCGGGACTACGCGGTCAGTTCCTACAAGTTCCATTGGTCCCGTGATAGGTGTTCGTGCTTCTTACGGGCTCGTTTGGGGGCTAGTTTAGGTTTTCAGCCTTTAACGTCTTGTTTTTAAGTCTAAGTGTTATTTTTGCAAATTATCGTCATATTCTCAAATTGGGAGACCCCGGACAACGCGGTCAGTTCCAATAAGCTACATTGGTCCCGTGCGAGGTGTTCGTGCCTCCTACGGGGTCGTTTGGGGGGGTTCACCCTTTAACGTCTTGTTTTAAGTCTCAGTGTGATTTATGCAAATTACCATCATATTCACAAACCAGGAGACCCGGGACTATGCGGTCCGTTCCTTCAAGTTATCGTATTCCCGTGCGAGGTGTGCATGCTTCCTACAGGGTCGTTTGGGGGCTGGTTTGGGTTTTCACCCTTTATCGGCTTATTTTTAAGTCTAAGTGTTGATTTTTGAAAATTATCGTCATATTCTGAAACCGGGAGACCCAAGACTACGCGCTCAGTTCCTACAAGTTACATTGTTCCCGTGCGAGGTGATCGTGCCTTTTACGGGGTCGTTTGGGAGCTGGTTTGGGTTTTCACCCTTTAACGGCTTGTTTTCAATTCTAAGTGTGATTTTTGCACATTATCGTCATATTCTCAAACCGGGAGACCCAGGACTAGGCAGTTAGTTCCAACTAGTTACATTGGTCCCGTGCGAGGTGTTCGTGCCTCCTACGGGATCGTTTGGGGGGGGGGGGTTCACCCTTTAATGACTTGTTTTTAAGTCTAAGTGTTATTTTTGCAAATTACCATCATATTCACAAACTAGGAGACCCGTCACTATGCACTCAATACCTACAAGTTACATTTGTCCCGTGCGAGGTGTTCGTACCTCCTACGGGGTCGTTTGGGGGTTGGTTTGGGTTTTCACCCTTTAACGACTGGTTTTTATGTCTAGGTGTGATTTTTGCAAATTATCATCATATTCTCAAACCCGGGACTACGCGGGTTCCAACAAGTTATAGTGGTCCCGTTCGAGGTGTTTGTGCCTCCTGCGGGGTATTTTGGGGGTTAGTTTGGGTTTTCACCCTTTAACGACAGGTTTTTAAGTTTAAGTGTTGACTTTTGCAAATTATCATCATATTCTCAAGCCGGGAGACCCGGGACTACGCAGTTAGTTCCTACAAGTTATATTGGTCCCGTGCAAGGTGTTCTTGCCTCCTACAAGGTCGTTTGGGGGCTGGTTTGGGTTTTCACCCTTTAACGACTTTTTTTAAGTTCAAGTGTTGATTTTTGCAAATTATCATCATATTCTCGAATCGGGAGACCCAGGACTACGCGGTCAGTTCCAACAAGTTACATTGGTCCCATGCGAGGTGTTCGTGCCTCCTACGAGTTCGTTTGGGGGGGGGGGGGGGGGTCACCCTTTAATGGCTTGTTTTTAAGTTTAAGTGTTGATTTTTGCAAATTATCGTCATATTCTCAAACTTGGAGATCTGTGACTACGCGGTCAGTTACAATAAGTCAAATTGGACCCGTGCGAGGTGTTCGTGCCTCTTACAGGGTCGTTTGGGGGTTGGTTTGGGTTTTCACCTTTAAACGGCTTGTTTTTAAGTTTAAGTGTTGAATTTTTCAAATTATCGTCATATTCTCAAACCGGGAGACCCGAGATTATGCGGTCAGTTCCTACAAGTTACAATTGTCCCGTGCTGGGTGTTCGTGCTTCTTACGGGGTCGTTTAGGGGTTGGTGTAGGTTTTTCGCCTTTAACGGCTTATTCTAAAGTCTAACTGTGATTTTTGCAAATTATCATCATATTCTTAAACCGGGAGACCCGGGACTATGTGGTCAGTTCCGACAAGCTACATTGGTCCCGTGCAAGGTGTTTGTGCCTCCTACGGGGTCGTTTGGGAGTGGTTCACCCTTTAACGGCTTGTTTTTAAGTATAAGCGTGATTTTTGCAAATTACCGGCATATTCACAAACCAGGAGACCTAGGACTACGCGGTCAGTTCCAACAAGTTACAGTAGTCCCGTGCGAGATGTTCGTGCTTACTACTGGGTCATTTCGGGGCTGGTTTGGATTTTAACCCTTTAACGGCTTGTTTTTATGTCTAAGTGTTGATTTTTGCAAATTATAATCATATTCTCAAACCGGGTGACCCGGGACTACGCGCTCAATTCCTACAAGTTACATTGGTTCCGTGCGAGGTGTTCGTGCCTTTTATGGGGTCGTTTGGGAGCTGGTTTGGGTTTTCACCCTTTAACGACTTATTTTTAAGTCTAAGTGTGATTTTTGCAAATTATCGTCATATTCTCAAATCGAGAGACCCAGGACTACGCGGTCAGTTCCAACTAGTTACATTGGTCTCGTGCGAGGTGTTCGTACTTCCTACGGGGTCGTTTTTTTTTTTTTGGGGGGGGGGGGTTCACCCTTTAACGACTTGTTTTTAAGTCTAAGTGTGATTTTTACAAATTACCGTCATATTCACAAACTAGGATACCCGGGACTATGCGGTCAATACCTATAAGTTACATTGGTCCCGTGCGAGGTGTTCGTGCCTCCTACGGGGTCATTTGGTGGCTGATTTTGGTTTTCACCATTTAAATGCTTATTTTTAAGTCTATGTGTTGATTTTTGCAAATTATCATCATATTCTCAAACCAGGAGACCCGGGACTACGCGGTCAGTTCCTACAAGTTACATTGGTCCCGTGAGAGGTGTTCGTGCGTCTTACGGGGTCGTTTGGGAGTTGGTTTGGGTTTTCACCCTTTAACACTTATTTTTAAGTCTAAGTGTGATTTTTACAAATTATCGTCATATTCTCAAACCGGGAGACCCGAGACTACACGGTCAGTTCCAATAAGTTACATTGGTCCCGTGCGACGTGTTCGTGCCTCCTACGGGGTCGTACGGGGGCTGGATTGGGTTTTCACACTTTAACGACTTGTTATTAAGTTTAAGTGTTGATTTTTGCAAATTATCCTCATACTTTCAAACCGGGAGACCCGGGACTACGCGAACAGTTCCTACTAGTTACATTGGTCCCGTGCGAGGTGCTCATGCTTCTTATGGGGTCGTTTGGGGGCTGGTTTGGGTTTTCACCCTCTAACGGCTTGTTTTTAAGTCTAAGTGTGATTTTTCCAAATTATCGTCATATTCTCAAACTGGGAGACCCGGGACTACGCGGTCAATTCCAACAAGTTGCATTTGTCCTGTGTGAGGTGTTCGTGCCTCCTACGGGGTCATTTGGGGGGGGGGGGTGGAGTTGGTTTTCACCCTTTAACGGCTTGTTTTTAAGTCTAAGTGTGATTTTTACAAATTACCGCCATATTCACAAACAAGGAGATCCGGGACTACGCTGTCAGCTCCTACAAGTTACATTTGTCCGGTGCGAGGTGTTCGTGCGTGCTACGGGGTCGTTTGTGGGCAGGTTTATGTTTTCACCCTTTAATGGCTTATTTTTAAGTCTAAGTGTTGATTTTTGCAAATTATCATCATATTCTCAAATCGAAAGACTTGGGACTACGTGGTGATTTTCTACAAGTTACATTGGTCCCGTGCGAGGTGTTCGTGCCTCTTACGGGGTCGTTTGGGAGTTGGTTTGGGTTTTCACCCTTTAACAGCTTGTTTTTAAGTCTAAGTTTGATTTTTGTAAATTATCATCATATTCTCAATCCGAAAGACCCAAGACTACGCGATTAGTTCCAACAAGTTACATTGCTCCTGTGCGAGGTGTTCGTGCCTCCTACGGGGGTTTGGGGGCTGGTTTGGTTTTTCACCCTTTAACGGCTTGTTTTTAAGTTTAAGTGTTGAGTTTTGCAAATTATCTTCAAATTCTCAAAACAGGAGATCTGGGACTACGCGATCCGTTCCTACAAGTTACATTGGTCCCGTACGAGGTGTTCGTGCCTCCACGGGGTCGTTTGGGAGCTGGTTTGAGTTTTCACCCTTTAACGACTTGTTTTGAAGTTTAAGTGTTAATTTTTGCAAATTATCGTTATATTCTCAAACCGGGAGACCCGAGACTACACGGTCAGTTCCTACAAGTTACATCGGTCCCGTGCGAGGTGTTCGTGCTTCTTACGGGGTCGTTTGGGGCTGGTTTGGGTTTTCACCATTTAATGGCTTGTTTTTAAGTCTAAGTGGGATTTTTGCAAATTATCGTCATATTCTCAAACCGGGAGATCCGAGACTACGGGGTCAGTTCGAACAAGTTACATGGGTCCCATACGAGGTGTTCGTGCCTCCTACGGGGCCGTTTGTGGGGGGGGGGGGGGGTTGGGTTTTCTCCCTTTAACGACTTGTTTTTAAGTTTAAATGTTGATTTTAGCAAATTATCGTCATATTTTCAAATCGGAAGACCCGGGACTACGCGATCAGTTCCAACAACTTACAGTAGTCCCGTGCAAGGTGTTCGTGCCTCCTACGGGGTCGTTTGGGGGTTGGTTTGGGTTTTCTCCCTTTAACGACTGGTTTTTAAGTTTAAGTGTTCATTTTTTCAAATTATCATCATATTCATAACCCGGGAGACCCGAAATTACGTGGTCAGTTCCTACAAGTTACATTGGTCTCGTGCAAGCTGTTTGTGTCTCTTACGAGGTCGTTTGGGGGCTAGCTTGGGTTTTCACCCTTTAATGATTGGTTTTTAAGTCTAAGTGTGATTTTTGCAAATTATCGTCATATTCTCAAACTGGGAGACCCGGGACTATGCGATCAGTTCCAAGAAGTTACATTGGTCCCATCTGAGGTGTTCGCGCCTCCTACGGGGTCGTTTGGGGGGGGGGGGACTTGGGTTTCACCCTTTAACGGCTTGTTTTTAAGTCTAAGTGTGATTTTTGCAAATTACTGTCATATTCACACACAAGGAGACTCGGGACTACGCTGTCAGTTTCTACAAGTTACATTTGTCCCGTGCGAGGTGTTCGTGCCTCCTACGGGGTCGTTTGTGGACTAGTTAGGGTTTTCACCCTTTACCGGCTTTTTTTAAGTCATAGTGTTGATTTTTGCAAATTATCAACATATTCTCAAATCGGAAGACCCGGGCTATGATGTCAGTTCCTACAAGTTACATTGGTCCCGTGCGAGGTGTTCGTGCCTCTTACAAGGTCGTTTGGGAGCTGGTATGGGTTTTCACCCTTTAATGGCTTGTTTCTAAGTCTGCGTGTGATTTTTGTAAATTATTGTTATATTCTCAAACCGGGAGACCTGGGACTACGCGGTCAGTTCCAAAAAGTTACATTGGTCCCGTGCGAGGTGTTCGTGCCTCCTACGGGTTTGTTTGGGTTTGGTTTCGGTTTTCACCCTTTAACGACTTATTTTTAAGAGTAAGTGTAGATTTTTGCAAATTATCGTCATATTCTCAAACAGGGAGACCCGGGACTACGCGGTCAGTTCCAACAAGATACATTGATCACGTACGAGGTGTTCGTGCCTCCTATGGGGTCGTTTGGGGGATGGTTTGGGTTTTCACCCTTTAACGGCTTGTTTTTAAGTTTTAGTGTTGATTTTATCAAATTATCATCATATTCTCAAACAGGGAGACTCGGGACTATGCGGTCAGTTCCAAAAAATTACAGTGGTCCCGTGCGAGGTGTTCGTGCCGCCAACGGGGACGTTTGGGGTTTGGATTGGGTTTTCACCCTTTAACAACTGGTTTTTAAGTCTAAGTGTGATTTTTTCATATTCTCAAATCGGGAGACTCGGGACTACGCGGTCAGTTCCAACAAGTTATAGTGGTCCCGTGTGAGGTGTTCATGCCTCCTACGGGGTAGTTTGGGGGTTGGTATGGGTTTTCACCCTTTAAAGACTGATTTTTAAGTTTAAGTGTTGACTTTTTCCAATTATCGTCATATTCTCAAACCGGGAGACCTAGGACTATGCAGTCAGTTCCTACAAGTTACATTGGTCCCATGCGAGGTGTTCATGCCTCCTACAGGGTCGTTTGGAGGCTGGTTTGGGTTTTCAACCTTTAACGACTTTTTTTTAAGTTTAAGTGTTGAATTTTGCAAATTATCGTCATATTCTCGAACCGGGAGACCCAGGACTACGCGGTCAGTTCCAACAAGTTACATTGGTCCCGTGCGTTTGGGGGGGGGGGGGTCACCCTTTAATGGCTTGTTATTAAGTTTAAGTGTTGATATTTGCAAATTATCGTCATATTCTCAAACTGGGAGATCTGTGACAACGCGGTCAATTCGAACAAGTTACAGTGGTACCGTGCGAGGTGTTCGTGCCTCCTATGGGGTCGTTCGGGGATTGGTTTTGGTTTTCACCCAAAAAATGACTGATTTTTAAGTTTAAGTGTTGGTTTTTTCAAATTATCGTCATATTCTCAAATGGGTAGACCCGAAACTACGCGGTTCGTTCCTACAATTTACATTGCTCTCGTGCGAGGTGTTCGGGCCTCTTACGGAGTCGTTTGGGGGCTGGTTTGGGTTTTCACCCTTTAACAACTGGTTTTTAAGTCTAAGTGTGATTTTTGCAAATTATCGTTATATTCTCAAACTGGGAGACCCGGGACTACGCGGTCAGTTCCAACAAGTTACATTGGTCCCGTCCGAGGTGTTCGTGCCTCCTACGGGGTCGTTTGGGGGGGGGGACTTGGGTTTTCACCCTTTAACGACTTGTTTTTAAGTCTAAGTGTGATTTTTACAAATTACCGTCATATTCACAAACCAGGAGACCCGGGACTACGCGGTCAGTTCATACAAGTTACTGTAGTCCCGTACAAGGTGTTCGTGATTCCTACAGGGTCGTTTGGGAGCTAGTTTGGGTTTTTTTAAGTCTGAGTCTGATTTTTCTAAATTATCTTTATATTCTCAAATCGGGAAACCCGGGACTACGCGATCAGTTCCAAAAAGTTACATTGGTCCCGTGCGAGGTGTTTATGCCTCCTACGGGGTTGTTTGGGTGTTGGTTGGGTTTTCACCCTTTAACGGCTTGTTTTTAAGAGTAAGTGTCGATTTTTGCAAATTATCGTCATATTCTCAAATTGCGAGACCCGGGACTACGCGGTCAGTTCCAACAAGATACATTGGTCCCGTACGAGGTGTCCGTGCATCCAACGTGGTCGTTTGGGGGATGGTTTGGGTTTTCACCCTTTAACGGCTTCTTTTTAAGTTTAAGTGTTGAGTTTTTCAAATTATAGTCATATTCTCAAATCGGGAGATCATTGACTACGCGGTCAGTTCCTACAAGTTACATTGGTCCCGTGCGAGATGTTCGTGCCTCTTACGGGGTCGTTTGGAGGCTGGTTTTGTTTTTCACAACTTAATGGCTTGTTTTTAAGTCTAGGTGTAATTTTTCCAAATTATCGTCATATTCTCAAACATGGTGACCCAAAAATACGCGGTCAGTTCCAACAAGTTACATTGGTCCCGTGCGAGGTGTTCGTGCCTCGTATGGGGTCGTTTGCGGGGGGGTTGGGTTTTCACCCTTTAACGGCTTGTTTTTAAGTTTAAGTGTTGATTTTAGCAAATTATCATCATATTCTCAAACAGGGAGACTCGGGACTACGCGGTCAATTCCAACAAGTTACAGTGGTCCCGTGCGAGGTGTTCGTGCCTCCTACGGGGTCGTTTGGGGGGGGGGGGATTCACCCTTTAACGGCTTGTTTTTAAGTTTAAGTGTTAATTTTTGCAAATTATCATAATATTCTCAAACCGGGAGACCCGGGACTACGCGGTCAGTTCCAACAAGTTACAGTGGTCCGTGCGAGGTGTTCGTTCCTCCTATGGGGTCATTTGGGTGTTGGTTTGGGTTTTCACCCTTTAACGACTAGTTTTTAAGTCTAAGTGTGATTTTTGCAAATTATCGTCATATTCGCAAATCGGGAGATCCGGGACTATGCGGTCAGTTCCAACAAGTTACAGTGGTCCCGTGCGAGGTGTTCGTGCCTCGTACGGGATCGTTTGGGAGTCGGTTTGGATTTTCACCCTTTAACGACTGGTTTTTAAGTTTAAGTGTTGACTTTTGCAAATTATCATCATATTCTCAAACTGGGAGACCCGGGACTATGCAGTCAGTTCCAACAAGTTACATTGCTCCTGTGCGAGGTGTTCGAGCCTCCTACGGGGTCGTTTGGGGGCTAGTTTGGATTTTCACCCTTTAACGACTTTTTTTTTAGTTTAAGTGTTGAATTTTACAAAGTATCGTCATATTCTCGAACCGGGAGCCCCAGGACTACGCGGTCAGTTCCAACAAGTTACATTGGTCCCGTGCGAAGTGTTCGTGGCTCCTACGGGGTTGTTTAGGGTGGGGGGTTCCCCCTTTAATGGCTTGTTTTTATGTTTAAGTGTTGATTTTTGCAAATTATCGTCACATTCGCAAACTGGGAGATCTGTGACTACGCGGTCAGTTCGAACAAGTTACAGTGGTACCGTGCGAGGTGTTCGTGCCTTCTACCGGGTCGTTCGGTTGTTGGTTTAGGTTTTCACTCTTTAACGACTGATTTTTAAGTTTAAGTGTTGAGTTTTTCAAATTATTGTCATATGCTCAAACCGGGAGATCCGAAACTACGCGGTCAGTTCCTACAATTTACATTGGTCTCGTGCGAGGTGTTCGTGCCTCTTACGGGGTCGTTTGGGGGCTAGTTTGGGTTTTCACCCTTTAACAACTAGTTTTTAAGTGTAAGTGTGATTTTTACAAATTATCATCATATTCTCAAACTGGGAGACCCGGGACTACGCGGTTAGTTCGAACAAGTTACATTGGTCCCGTCCGAAATGTTTGTTCCTCCTACGGGGTCATTTTGGGGGGGGGGGGGGGGACTTGGGTTTTCACCCTTTAACGGCTTATTTTTAAGTCTAAGTGTGATTTTTGCAAATTACCGTCATATTCACAAACAAGGAGACCCAGGACTACGTTGTCAATTCCTACAACTTAAATTTGTCTCGTGCGAGGTGTTCGTGCCTCCTACGGGGCGTTTATGGGATGGTTTGGGTTTTCACCCTTTAATGGCTTGTTTTTAAGTCAAAGTGTTGATTTCTACAAATTATCGTCATATTTTCAAATCTGAAGACTCGGGCTATGCGATCAGTTCCTACAAGTTACGTTGGTCCCGTGCGAGGTGTTTGTGCCTCTTACAGGGTCGTTTGGGAGATGGTTTGGGTTTTCACCCTGTAATGGGTTGTTTTTAAGTCTGAGTGTGATTTTAGCAAATTATTGTGATATTCTCAAACCGGGAGACCCGGGACTACGCAGTCAGTTCCAACAAGTTACATTTGTCCCGTGCGAGGTGTTCGTGCCTCCTACGGGGTTGTTTGGGGGGGGGGGAGGGGGTTCACCATTTATCACCTTGTTTTTAAGTGTAAGTGTTGATTTTTGTAAATTATCGTCATATTCTAAAACTGGGAGATCTATGACTACGCGGTCAGTTCCAACAAGTTAAATTGGACTTGTGCGAGGTGTTCGTGCCTCCTACGGGGCGGTTTGGGGGGGGGGGGGGTTGGGTTTTCACCCTTTAACGGCTTGTTTTTAAGTTTAACTGTTGATTTTAACAAATTATTGTCATATTCTCAAATCGAAAGACCCGGGACTACGCGGTCAGTTCCAACAAGTTACAGTGGTCCCGTGCGAGGTGTTCGTACCTCCTACGGGGTCGTTTGGGGGATGGTTTGGATTTTCACCCTTTAACGGCTTGTTTTTTAGTTTAAGTGTTGATTTTTGCAAATTACCGTCGTATTATCAAATCGAGACACCCGGGACTACGCTGTCAGTTCCTACAAGTTACATTTGTCCCGTGCGAGGTGTTCGTGCCTCCTACGGGGTCGTTTGTGTGCAGGTTTTGGTTTTCACCCTTTAACCGCTTGTTTTTAAGTCTAAGTGTTGATTCTTGCAAATTATCATCATATTCTCAAATCGAAAGATCCGGGACTACGCGGTCAGTTCCTACAAGTTACATTGGTCCCGTGCGAGGTGTTCGTGCTTCTTACATGGTCGTTTGGGAGCTGATCTGGGTTTTCACCCTTTAACGGCTTGTTTTTAAGTCTAAGTATGATTTTTATAAATTATTGTCATATTCTCAAACCGAGAGCCCCGGGACTACGCGGTCAGTTCCAAAAAGTTAAATTGTTCCTGTGCGAGGTGTCCGTGCCTCCTACGGGGTCGTTTGGGGGTTGGTTTGGGTTTTCACCCTTTAACGACTTGTTTTTAAGTTTAAGTGTTGATTTTTACAAATTATCATCATATTCTCAAACCAGGATACCCGGGACAACGCGATCAGTTCCTATAAGTTACATTGGTCCCGTACGAGGTGTTCGTGCCTCCTACGGGGTCGTTTGGGGGCTGGTTTGGATTTTCACCATTTAATGGCTTGTTTTTAAGTCTAAGTGTGATTTTTACAAATTATCGTCATATTCTCAAACCGGGAGACTCGAGACTACCCGGTCAGTTCCAATAAGTTACATTGGTCCCGTCCGAGGTGTTCGTCCCTCCTACGGGGCCGTTTGGGGTGGGGGGGTTGGGTTTTCACCCTTTAACGGCTTGTTTATAAGTTAAACTGTTGTCCCGGTTTGAGAATATGACGATAATTTGTAAAAATCAACACTTAAACATAAAAACCACTCGTTAAAGGGTGAAAACCCAAACCAGCCTTCAAACAACCCCGTAGGAGGCGCGAACACCTCGCACGGGACCACAGAACTATGTGGTCAGTTCCTACAAGTTAAATTGATCTCGTGCAAGGTGTCCGTGCCTCTTAGAGGGTCGTTTGGGGGCTGGTTTGGGTTTTCACCCTTTAACAGCTTGTTTTTAAGTCTGAATGTGATTTATACAAATTATCGTCATATTCTCAAATTGGGAGACCCGGGACTACGCGGTCAGTTCCAAAAAGTTACATTGGTCCCGTACGAGGTGTTCGTGCCTCATACGGGATTGTTTGGGGGCTGGTTTGGGTTTTCACCCTTTATCGGCTTGTTTTTAAGTTTATGTGTTCATTTTTGCAAATTATCGTCATATTCTCAAACTGGGAGATCTGTGACTACGCGGTCAGTTCCAATAAGTGAAATTGGACCCGTGCGAGGTGTTCGTGCCTCCTACGTGGTCGTTTGGGGGCTGGTTGGGTTTTCACCCTTTAACGACTTGTTTTTAAGTTTAACTGTTGATTTTTACAAATTATCGTCATATTCTCAAACCGGGAGACTCGGGACTACGCTGTCAGTTCCTAAAAGTTGCATTTGTCCCGTGCGAGGTGTTCGTGCCTCCTACGGGGTCGTTTGTGGGCTGGTTTTGGTTTTCACCCTTTAACGGCTTGTTTTTAATTCTATGTGTTGATTTTTGCAAATTATCATCATATTCTCAAATCAAAAGACCTGGGACTACGCAGTCAGTTCCTACAAGTTACATTGGTCCCGTGTGAGGTGTTCATCCCTCTTACAGGGTCATTTGGGAGCTGGTTTGGGTTTTCACCCTTTAACGGCTTATTTTTAAGTCAAAATGTGATTTTTGTAAATTATCGTAATATTCTCAAACCGGGAGTCCCGCAACTACGCGGTCAGTTCCAACAAGTTACATTTGTCCTGTGTGAGGTGTTAGTGCCTCCTAGGGGTCGTTTGGGGGTTGGTTTGGGTTTTCACCCTTTAACGGCTTATTTTTAAGCTTAAGTGTTGATTTTTGTAAATTATCGTCATATTCTCAAACCAGGAGACCCGGGACTACGCGGTCAGTTCCTACAAGTAACATTGGTCTCGTACGAGGTGTTCGTGCCTCCTACGGGGTCGTTTGGGGCTGGTTTGGGCTTTCACCCTTTAATGGCTTGTCTTTGAATTTAAGTGTTGATTTTTGCAAATTATCGTCACATTCTCAAATCGAGAGACCCGGGACTACGCCGTCAGTTCCTATAAGTTACATCGGTCTCGTACGAGGTGTTCGCGCCTCTTACGGGGTCGTTTGGGGGCTGGTTTGAGTTTTCACCATTTAATGGGTTGTTTTTAAGTCTAAGTGTGATTTTTGCAAATTATCGTCATATTCTCAAACCGGGAGACCCGAGACTACGCGGTCAGTTCCAACAAGTTACATTAGTCCCGTGCGAGGTGGTTGTGCTTCCTACGGGGTTGTTTGTGGGGGGGGGGGGGTTGGGTTTTTACCATTTAACGACTTGTTTTTAAGTTTAAGTGTAGATTTTAGCAAATTATCGTCAAATTCTCAAATCAAAAGACCCGAGACTACGCGGTCAGTTCCAACAAGTTATAGTGCTCCCGTGCGAGGCGTCCGTTCCTGCTACGGGGTCGTTTGGGGGTTGGTTTGGGTTTTCACCCTTTAACAACTGGTTTTTAAGTTTAAGTTTTGATTATTTCAAATTATCATCGTATTCTCAAATCGAGAGACCCGGAACTACGCGGTCAGTTCCTACGAGTTACATTGGTCTCGTGCGAGGTGTTCGTGCCTCTTACGGGGTCGTTTGGGGGCTGGTTTGGATTTTCACTCATTAACGACTGCTTTTTAAGTCTAAGTGTGATTATCATAAATTATCATCATATTCTCAAACAGGATGACCCAGGACTACGCGGTCAGTTCCAACAAGTTACATTGGTCCCGTGCGAGGTGTTCGTGCCTCCTACGGGGTCGTTTGGGGGGGGGGGGGGACTTGGATTTTCACCCTTTAACGACTTATTTTTAAGTCTAAGTGTGATTTTTGCAAATTACCATCATATTCATAAACAAGGAGACACAGGACTACTCTGTCAGTTCCTACAAGTTACATATTTCTCGTGCGAGGTGTTCATGCCTCCTAAGGGGTCGTTTATGGGCTGGTTTGGGTTTTCACCCTTTAACGACTTGTTTTTAAGTCAAAGTGTTGATTTTTGCAAATTATCATCACATTCTCAAATCGAAAGACCCGGGCTACGCGGTCAGTTCCTACAAGTTACATTGGTCCCGTGCGAGGTGTTCGTGCCTCTTACAGGGTCGTTTGGGAGCTGGTTTGGGTTTTCACCCTTTAACAACTTATTTTTAAGTCTGAGTGTGATTTTTGCAAATTATCGTCATATTCTCAAATCGGGAGACCTGGGACTACGCGGTCAGTTCCAAAAAGTATTACTGGTCCCGTGTGAGGTGTTAGTGCCTCCTACGGGGTTGTTTGGAGGCTGGTTTTGGTTTTCACCCTTTAACGGCTTGTATTTAAGTTTAAGTGTTGATTTTTTCAAATTATCGTCATATTCTAAAACCGGGAGACCCGGGAGTACGCGGTCAATTCCAACAAGATACATTTCTCCCGGACGAGGTTTTCGTGCCTCCTACGGGGCCATTTAGGGGATGGTTTGGGTTTTCACCCTTTAACGGCTTGTTTTTAAGTTTAAGTGTTGATTTTTTAAAATTATCGTCATATTCTCTAACGGGGAGACCCGGGACTACGCGGTCAGTTCCTACAAGTTACATTGGTCTCGTGCGAGGTGTTCGTGCCTCTTACGGGGTAGTTTGGGGGTTGGTTTAGGTTTTCACCATTTAATGGCTTGTTTTTAAGTCTAGGTGTGATTTTTGCAAATTATCGTCATATTCTCATAGCGGGAGACCTGGAAATATGCGATCAGTTCCAAGAAGTTACATTGGTCCCATGCGAGGTGTTCGTGCCTCCTACGGGGTCCTTTGTGGGGGGTGTTGGGTTTTCACCCTTTAACGGCTTGTTTTTAAGTTTAAGTGTTGATTTTCACAAATTATCATCATATTCTCAAACCGGGAGACTCGGGACTACACGATCAGTTCCAACAAGTTACAGTGGTCCCGTGCGAGGTGTTCGTTCCTCCTACGGGGTCGTTTGGGTGTTGGTTTGGGTTTTCACCCTTTAACGACTGGTTTTTAAGTCTAAGTGTGATTTTTGCCAATTATCATCATATTCTCAAACTGGGAGACCCGAAAATACGCGATCAGTTCCAACAAGTTACATTGGTCCTGTGTGAGGTGTTCGTGCCTCCTATGGGGTCGTTTGGGGGTTGGTTTGGGTTTTCACCCTTTATCGGCTCGTTTTTAAGTTTAAGTGTTGATTTTTGGAAATTATCGTCATATTCTCAAACTGGTAGATCTGTGACTACGCGGTCAGTTCCAATAAGTTAAATTGGACCTGTGCGAGGTGTTCGTGCCTCCTACGGGGTCATTTACGGGATGGCTTGGGTTTTCACCCTTTAACAGCTTGCTTTTAAGTTTAAGTGTTGATTTTTACAAATTAGCATCATATTCTCAAACCGGGAGACCCGAGACTACGTTGTCAGTCCTAGAAGTTGCATTTGTCTCGTGCGAGGTGTTCGTCCCTCCTACGGGGTCATTTGTGTGTGTGTGTGGGGGGGGGGGGGGGGGGTTCACCCTTTAACGACTTGTTTTTAAGTTTAAGTGTTGATTTTCACAAATTATCATCATATTCTGAAAATGGGAGACTCGGAACTGCGCGATCAGTTCCAACAAGTTACAGTGGTCCGGTGCGCGGTGTTCGTTCCTCCTACGGGGTTGTTTGGGGGTTGGTTTGGGTTTTCACCCTTTAACGACTGGTTTGTAAGTCTAAGTGTGATTTTTTCAAATTATCATCATATTCTCAAACCGGGAGACCCGAGACTATGTGGTCAGTTTCAACAAGTTATAGTGGTCCCGTGCGAGGGGTTCTTGCCTCCTACGGGGTCGTTTGGGGGTTCGTTTGGGTTTTCACACTTTAACAACTGGTTTCTAAGTATAAATGTCGACTTTTGCAAATTATCGTCATATTCTCAAACCGGGAGACCCGGGACTACGTAGTCAGTTCCAACAAGTTACATTGGTCCCGTACGAGGTGTTCGTGCCTCCTATAGGGTTGTTTGAGGCTAGTTTGGGTTTTTACCCTTTAACGACTTTTTTTTAAGTTTAAGAGTTGATTTTTGCAAATTTTTGTCATATTCTATAACCGGGAGACCCGGAACTACGCAGTCAGTTCCTACAATTTACATTGGTCTCATGCGCGGTGTTCGTGCCTCTTACGGGGTCGTTTGGGGGTTGGTTTGGGTTTTCCCCATTTAATTGCTTGTTTTTAAGTCTAGGTGTGATTTTTGCAAATTATCATCATATTCTCAAATCGGGAGACCTGAAAATACGCGGTCAATTTCAACAAGTTACACTGGTCCCGTGTGAGGTGTTCGTGCCCCCTACGGGGTCGTTTGTGTGTGTGTGGGGGGGGGGGGGGGTTCACGCTTTAACGACTTGTTTTTAAGTTGAAGTGTTGATTTTAGCAAATTATCATCATATTCTCAAACCGAGAGACTCGGGACTCGCGGTCATTTCCAAGAAGTTACAGTGGTCCCGTGCGAGGTGTTCGTGTCTCCTACGGGGTCGTTGGGGGGTTGGTTTGGATTTTCACCCTTTAATGACTCGTTTTTAAGTCTAAGTGTGATTTTTACAAATTATCTTCTTATTCTCAAACCGGGAGACCCGGGACTACGCGGTCAGTTCCAACAAGTTACAGTGGTCCCCTGCGAGGTGTTCGTGCCTCCTACGGGGTCGTTTGGGGGTTGGTTTGGGTTTTCACCCTTTAATGACTGGTTTTTAAGTTTAAGTGTTGACTTTTGCAAATTATCGTCATATTCTCAAACCGGGAGACCCGGGTCTATGCCGTCAGTTTCAACAAGTTTCATTGGTCCCGTGCGAGGTGTTCGTGCCTCCTACAAGGTCGTTTGGGGGTTGGTTTGGGTTTTCACCCTTTAATGACATTTTTTTAAGTTTAAGTGTTGATTTTTTCAAATTATCGTCATATTCTCGAACCGGGAGACCCAGGACTACACGGTCAGTTCCAACAAGTTACATTAGTCCCGTGTGAGGTGTTCGTGCCTCCTACGGGGTCGTTGGGGGGGGGGGGGGGTCACCCTTTAACGGCTTGTTTTTAAGTTTAAGTGTTGATTTTTGCAAATTATCGTCATAGTCTAAAACTGAGAGATCTGTTACTACGCGGTCAATTCCAATAAGTTAAATTGGACCCGTGCGAGGTGTTCGTACCTCCTACGGGATCGTTTGGGGGATGGTTTAGGTTTTCACCCTTTAACTGCTTGATTTTAAGTTGAAGTGTTGATTTTTGCAAATTATCGTCATATTCTCAAATCGGGAGACCCGGGAGTACGCCGCCAGTTCCAACAAGTTACACTGCTTCTGTGCGAGGTGTTCGTGCCTCCTACGGGGTCGTTTGGTGGTTGGTTTGGGTTTTCACCCATTAACGACTTGCTATTAAGTTTAAGTGTTGATTTTTGCAAATTATTGTCATATTCTGAAACCGGGAGACTCGGGACAAAGCGGTCAGATCCAACCAGTTACGTTCTTCCCGTGCGAGGTGTTCGTGCCTCCTACGGAGCCGTTTTCGGGGGGGGGGGGGGAGGTTTGGTTTTCACCCTTTAACGGCTTGTTTTTAATTCTAAGTGTTGATTTTTGCAAATTTTCATCATATTCTCAAATTGAAAGACCCGGGACTACGCGGTCACTTCCTACAAGTTACATTGGTACCGTGCGAGGTGTTCGTGCCTCTTATACGGTCGTTTGGGGGCTGGTTTGGGTTTTCACCCTTTAACGACTTGCTTTTAAGTTTAAGTGTTGATTTTTGCAAATTATCGTCATATTCTGAAACCGGGAGACTCGGGACTAAGCGGTCAGATCCAACCAGTTACGTTCGTCCCGTGTGAGGTGTTCGTGCCTCCTACGGGGCCGTTTGCGGGGGGGGTGGGGGTGGGGGGGGCAGCTTGGTTTTTGACCCTTTAACGACTTGTTTTTAAGTTTAAGTTTTGATTTTTGCAAATTATCATCATATTCTCAAATCGGAAGACCCGTTACTACGCGGTCAGTTCCAACAAGTTACAGTGGTCCTGTACGAGGTGTTCGTGCCTTCTACGGGGTCGTTTGGGGATTGGTTTGGGTTTTCACCCTTTAACGACTGGTTTTTAAGTTTAAGTGTTGATTTTTTCAAATTATCGTCATATTCTCAAACCGCGAGACCCGGTACTACGCGGTTAGTTCCAACTGGTTACATTGGTCCCGTCCGAGTTGTTCGTGCCTCCTACGGGGTCGTTTGGGGGAGGGGGGGGGACTTGGGTTTTCATCCTTCAACGACATATTTTTAAGTCTAAGTGTGATTTTTTCAAATTACCATCATATTCACAAAAAAGGAGACTCGGGACTACGCTGTCAGTTCCCACATGTTACATTTGTCCCGTGCGAGGTGTTCGTGCCTCCTACGGGGTCGTTTATGGGCTTGTTTGGGTTTTCACCCTTTAACGGCTTGTTTTTAAGTCAAAGTGTTGATTTTTGCAAATTATCGTCAAATTCTCAAATCGGAAGACCCGGGCTACGCGGTCAGTTCCTACAAGTTACATTGGTCCTGTGCGAGGTGTTCGTGCCTCTTACGGGGTAGTTTGGGGGCTGGTTTGGGTTTTCACCATTTAATGGCTTCTTTTTAAGTCTAGGTGTGATTTTTTCAAATTATCGTCATATTCTCAAACCGGGACACCTGGAAATACACGGTCAGTTCCAACAAGTTACATTGGTCCCGTGCGAGGTAGTCGTGACTCCTACGGGGTCGTTTGTGGGGGGGGGGGGTCACTCTTTAACGACTTATTTTTAAGTTTAAGTGTTGATTTTTGCAAATTATCGTCATATTCTCAAATCGGGAGACTCGGGACTACGCGGTCAGTTCCAACAAGTTACAGTGGTCCCGTGCGAGGTGTTCGTTCCTCCTACGGGGTCGTTTAGGGTTTGGTTTGGGTTTTCACCCTTTAACGAGTGGTTTTTAAGTCTAAGAGTGATTTTTGCAAATTATTGTCATATTCTCAAACCGGGAGACCCGGGGACTATGCGGTCAGTTCCAACAAGTTACAGTGGACCCGTGCGAGGTGTTCGTGCCTCTTACGGGATCGTTTGGGGGTTGGTTTGGATTTTTACCCTTTAACGACTGGTTTTTAAGTTTAAGTGTTGACTTTTGCAAATTATCGTCATATTCTCAAACCGGGAGACCCGGGACTCCACTTTTAGTTCCTACAAGTTGCATTTGTCCTGTGCGAGGTGTTTGTGCCCCCTACGGGGTCGTTTGTGGGCAGGTTTTGGTTTTCACCCTTTAACGACTTGTTTTTAATTCTAAGTGTTGATTTTTGCAAATTATCATCATATTCTCAAATCGAAAGACCCGAGACTACGCGGTCAGTTCCTACAAGTTACATTGGTACCGTGCGAGGTGTTCGTGCCTCTTACAGGGTCGTTTGGGAGCTGGTTTGGGTTTTCACCCTTTAACGGCTTCTTTTTAAGTCAAAGTGTGATTTTTGTAAATTATCGTAATATTCTTAAACCGGGAGACCCGAGACTATGCGGTCAGTTACAACAAGTTACATTGGTCCTGTGCGAGGTGTTCGTGCCTCCTTCGGGGTCGTTTGGGGGCTGGTTTGGGTTTTCACCCTTTAACGACTGGTTTTTAAGTTTAAGTGTTGATTTTTTCAAATTATCATCATATTCTCAAACCGCGAGACCCGGTACTACGCGGTTAGTTCCAACTGGTTACATTGGTCCCGTCCGAGTTGTTCGTGCCTCCTACGGGGTCGTTTGGGGGAGGGGGGGGGGGACTTGGGTTTTCATCCTTCAACGACATATTTTTAAGTCTAAGTGTGATTTTTTCAAATTACCATCATATTCACAAAAAAGGAGACTCGGGACTACGCTGTCAGTTCCCACATGTTACATTTGTCCCGTGCGAGGTGTTCGTGCCTCCTACGGGGTCGTTTATGGGCTTGTTTGGGTTTTCACCCTTTAACGGCTTGTTTTTAAGTCAAAGTGTTGATTTTTGCAAATTATCGTCAAATTCTCAAATCGGAAGACCCGGGCTACGCGGTCAGTTCCTACAAGTTACATTGGTCCTGTACGAGGTGTTCGTGCCTCTTACGGGGTAGTTTGGGGGCTGGTTTGGGTTTTCACCATTTAATGGCTTCTTTTTAAGTCTAGGTGTGATTTTTTCAAATTATCGTCATATTCTCAAACCGGGACACCTGGAAATACACGGTCAGTTCCAACAAGTTACATTGGTCCCGTGCGAGGTAGTCGTGACTCCTACGGGGTCGTTTGTGGGGGGGGGGGGTCACTCTTTAACGACTTATTTTTAAGTTTAAGTGTTGATTTTTGCAAATTATCGTCATATTCTCAAATCGGGAGACTCGGGACTACGCGGTCAGTTCCAACAAGTTACAGTGGTCCCGTGCGAGGTGTTCGTTCCTCCTACGGGGTCGTTTAGGGTTTGGTTTGGGTTTTCACCCTTTAACGAGTGGTTTTTAAGTCTAAGAGTGATTTTTGCAAATTATTGTCATATTCTCAAACCGGTAGACCCGGGACTATGCGGTCAGTTCCAACAAGTTACAGTGGACCCGTGCGAGGTGTTCGTGCCTCCTACGGGATCGTTTGGGGGTTGGTTTGGATTTTTACCCTTTAACGACTGGTTTTTAAGTTTAAGTGTTGACTTTTGCAAATTATCGTCATATTCTCAAACCGGGAGACCCGGGACTCCACTTTTAGTTCCTACAAGTTGCATTTGTCCTGTGCGAGGTGTTTGTGCCACCTACGGGGTCGTTTGTGGGCAGGTTTTGGTTTTCACCCTTTAACGACTTGTTTTTAATTCTAAGTGTTGATTTTTGCAAATTATCATCATATTCTCAAATCGAAAGACCCGAGACTACGCGGTCAGTTCCTACAAGTTACATTGGTACCGTGCGAGGTGTTCGTGCCTCTTACAGGGTCGTTTGGGAGCTGGTTTGGGTTTTCACCCTTTAACGGCTTCTTTTTAAGTCAAAGTGTGATTTTTGTAAATTATCGTAATATTCTTAAACCGGGAGACCCGAGACTATGCGGTCAGTTACAACAAGTTACATTGGTCCTGTGCGAGGTGTTCGTGCCTCCTTCGGGGTCGTTTGGGGGCTGGTTTGGATTTTCACCCTTTAACGGCTTGTTTTTGAGTTTAAGTGTTGATTTTTGCAAATTATCATCATATTGTGAAATCAAAAGACCCGGGACTACGCGGTCAGTTCCTACAAGTTACATTGGTACCGTGCGAGGTGTTCGTGCCTCTTACAGGGTCGTTTGGGAGCTGGTTTGGGTTTTCACCCTTTAACGGCTTGTTTTTAAGTCAAAGTGTGATTTTTGTAAATTATCGTCATATTCTCAAATCGGGATACCCGGGACTACGCGGTCAGTTCCAACAAGTTACATTGGTCCTGTGTGAGGTGTTCATGCCTCCTGCGGGGTGGTTTGGGGGCTGGTTTGGGTTTTCACCCTTTAACGACTTGTTTTTGAGTTTAAGTGTTGATTTTTGCAAATTATCATCATATTCTGAAATCGAAAGACCCGGGACTACGCGGTCAGTTCCTACAAGTTACATTGGTACCGTGCGAGGTGTTCGTGCCTCTTACAGGGTCGTTTGGGGGCTGGTTTGGGTTTTCACCCTTTAACGACTTGCTTTTAAGTTTAAGTGTTGATTTTTGCAAATTATTGTCATATTCTCAAATCGGGAGACCCGGGAGTACGCCGCCAGTTCCAACAAGTGACACTGGTTCTGTGCGAGGTGTTCGTGCCTCCTACGGGGTCGTTTGGTGGTTGGTTTGGATTTTCACCCTTTAACGACTTTTTTTTAAGTTTAAGTGTTGACTTTTGAAAATTATCGTCATATTCTCAAACCGGGAGACCCGGGACTACGCTTTCAGTTCCTACAAGTTGCATTTGTCCTATGCGAGGTGTCCATGCCCCCTACGGGGTCGTTTGTGGGCAGGTTTTGTTTCTCACCCTTTAACGACTTGTTTTTAATTATAAGTGTTGATTTTTGCAAATTTTCATCATATTCTCAAATTGAAAGACCCGGGACTACGCGGTCAGTTCCTACAAGTTACATTGGTACCGTGCGAGGTGTTCATGCCTCTTACAGGGTCGTTTGGGGGCTGGTTTGGGTTTTCACCCTTTAACGACTTGCTATTAAGTTTAAGTGTTGATTTTTGCAAATTATTGTCATATTCTCAAAACGGGAGACTCGGGACTAAGCGGTCAGATCCAACCAGTTACGTTCGTCCCGTGCGAGGTGTTCGTGCCTCCTACGGGGCCGTTTGCGGGGGGGGGGGGGGGGGAGGTTGGGTTTTGACCCTTTAACGACTTGTTTTTAAGTTTAAGTTTTGATTTTTTCAAATTATCGTCATATTCTCAAATCAGAAGACCCATTACTACGCGGTCAGTTCCAACAAGTTACAGTGGTCCCGTACGAGGTGTTCGTGCCTTCTACGGGGTCGTTTGGGGAATGGTTTGGGTTTTCACCCTTTAACGACTGGTTTTTAAGTTTAAGTGTTGATTTTTGCAAATTATCGTCATATTCTCAAACCGGGAGACTCGGGACTACGCGGTCAGTTCCAACAAGTTACAGTGGTCCCGTGCGAGGTGTTCGTTCCTCCTACGGGGTCGTTTAGGGTTTGGTTTGGGTTTTCACCCTTTAACGAGTGGTTTTTAAGTCTAAGAGTGATTTTTGCAAATTATTGTCATATTCTCAAACCGGGAGACCCGGGACTATGCGGTCAGTTCCAACAAGTTACAGTGGACCCGTGCGAGGTGTTCGTGCCTCCTACGGGATCGTTTGGGGGTTGGTTTGGATTTTTACCCTTTAACGACTGGTTTTTAAGTTTAAGTGTTGACTTTTGCAAATTATCGTCATATTCTCAAACCGGGAGACCCGGGACTCCGCTTTTAGTTCCTACAAGTTGCATTTGTCCTGTGCGAGGTGTTTGTGCCCCCTACGGGGTCGTTTGTGGGCAGGTTTTGGTTTTCACCCTTTAACGACTTGTTTTTAATTCTAAGTGTTGATTTTTGCAAATTATCATCATATTCTCAAATCGAAAGACCCGAGACTACGCGGTCAGTTCCTACAAGTTACATTGGTACCGTGCGAGGTGTTCGTGCCTCTTACAGGGTCGTTTGGGAGCTGGTTTGGGTTTTCACCCTTTAACGGCTTCTTTTTAAGTCAAAGTGTGATTTTTGTAAATTATCGTAATATTCTTAAACCGGGAGACCCGAGACTACGCGGTCAGTTACAACAAGTTACATTGGTCCTGTGCGAGGTGTTCGTGCCTCCTTCGGGGTCGTTTGGGGGCTGGTTTGGATTTTCACCCTTTAACGGCTTGTTTTTGAGTTTAAGTGTTGATTTTTGCAAATTATCATCATATTGTGAAATCAAAAGACCCGGGACTACGCGGTCAGTTCCTACAAGTTACATTGGTACCGTGCGAGGTGTTCGTGCCTCTTACAGGGTCGTTTGGGAGCTGGTTTGGGTTTTCACCCTTTAACGGCTTGTTTTTAAGTCAAAGTGTGATTTTTGTAAATTATCGTCATATTCTCAAATCGGGATACCCGGGACTACGCGGTCAGTTCCAACAAGTTACATTGGTCCTGTGTGAGGTGTTCATGCCTCCTGCGGGGTGGTTTGGGGGCTGGTTTGGGTTTTCACCCTTTAACGACTTGTTTTTGAGTTTAAGTGTTGATTTTTGCAAATTATCATCATATTCTGAAATCGAAAGACCCGGGACTACGCGGTCAGTTCCTACAAGTTACATTGGTACCGTGCGAGGTGTTCGTGCCTCTTACAGGGTCGTTTGGGGGCTGGTTTGGGTTTTCACCCTTTAACGACTTGCTTTTAAGTTTAAGTGTTGATTTTTGCAAATTATTGTCATATTCTCAAATCGGGAGACCCGGGAGTACGCCGCCAGTTCCAACAAGTGACACTGGTTCTGTGCGAGGTGTTCGTGCCTCCTACGGGGTCGTTTGGTGGTTGGTTTGGATTTTCACCCTTTAACGACTTTTTTTTAAGTTTAAGTGTTGACTTTTGAAAATTATCGTCATATTCTCAAACCGGGAGACCCGGGACTACGCTTTCAGTTCCTACAAGTTGCATTTGTCCTATGCGAGGTGTCCATGCCCCCTACGGGGTCGTTTGTGGGCAGGTTTTGTTTCTCACCCTTTAACGACTTGTTTTTAATTATAAGTGTTGATTTTTGCAAATTTTCATCATATTCTCAAATTGAAAGACCCGGGACTACGCGGTCAGTTCCTACAAGTTACATTGGTACCGTGCGAGGTGTTCATGCCTCTTACAGGGTCGTTTGGGGGCTGGTTTGGGTTTTCACCCTTTAACGACTTGCTATTAAGTTTAAGTGTTGATTTTTGCAAATTATTGTCATATTCTCAAAACGGGAGACTCGGGACTAAGCGGTCAGATCCAACCAGTTACGTTCGTCCCGTGCGAGGTGTTCGTGCCTCCTACGGGGCCGTTTGCGGGGGGGGGGGGGGAGGTTGGGTTTTGACCCTTTAACGACTTGTTTTTAAGTTTAAGTTTTGATTTTTTCAAATTATCGTCATATTCTCAAATCAGAAGACCCATTACTACGCGGTCAGTTCCAACAAGTTACAGTGGTCCCGTACGAGGTGTTCGTGCCTTCTACGGGGTCGTTTGGGGAATGGTTTGGGTTTTCACCCTTTAACGACTGGTTTTTAAGTTTATGTGTTGATTTTTTCAAATTATCGTCATATTCTCAAACCGGGAGACCCGGTACTACGCGGTCAGTTCCAACAAGTTACATTGGTCCCGTCTGAGGTGTTCGTGCCTCCTACGGGGTCGTTTGGGGGGGGGGGACTTGGGTTTTCGTCCTTCAACGACATATTTTTAAGTCTAAGTGTGATTTTTTCAAATTACCATCATATTCACAAAAAAGGAGACCCGGGACTACGCTGTCAGTTCCCACAAGTTACATTTGTCCCGTGCGAGGTGCTCGTGCCTCCTACGGGGTCGTTTATGGGCTGGTTTGGGTTTTCACCCTTTAACGGCTTGTTTTTAAGTCAAAGTGTTGATTTTTGCAAATTATCGTCACATTCTCAAATCGGAAGACCCGGGCTACGCGGTCAGTTCGTACTAGTTACATTGGTCCCGTGCGAGGTGTTCGTGCCTCTTACGGGGTAGTTTGGGGGCTGGTTTGGCTTTTCACTATTTAATGGTTTGTTTTTAAGTCTAGGTGTGATTTTTTCAAATTATCATCATATTCTCAAACCGGGACACCTGGAAATACTCGGTCAGTTCCAACAAGTTACACTGGTCCCGTACGAGGGGTTCGTGCCTCCTACGGGGTCGTTTGTGGGGGGGGCACCCTTTAACGGCTTATTTTTAAGTTTAAGTGTTGATTTATGCAAAATTATCATCATATTCTCAAACCGGGAGACTCGGGACTACGCAGTCAGTTCCAACAAGTTAAAGTGGTCCCGTGCGAGGTGTTCGTTCCTCCTACGAGGTCATTTGGGGGTTGGTTTGGGTTTTCACCCTTTGACAACTGGTTTTTAAGTCTAAGTGAGATTTTTACAAATTATCTTCATATTCTCAAACCGGGAGACCCGGGACTACACGGTAAGTTCCATCAAGTTATAGTGGGTCCCGTGCGAGGTGTTCGTGCCTCCTACGTGGTCGTTTGGGGGTTGGTTTGGGTTTTCACCCTTTAACGACTGGTTTTTAAGTTTAAGTGTTGACTTTTGCAAATTATCGTCATATTCTCAAATCGGGTGACCCGGGTATATGCCGTCAGTTTCAACAAGTTACATTGGTCCTGTGCGAGGTATTCGTGCCTCCTACAAGGTCGTTTGGGGGTTGGTTTGGGTTTTCACCCTTTAATGATTTTTTTTTAAGTTTAAGTGTTGATTTTTTCAATTTATCATCATATTCTCGAACCGGGAGACCCAGGACTACGCGGTCAGTTCCAACAAGTTACATTGGTCCCGTCCGAGGTGTTCGTGCCTCCTACGGGGTCGTTGGGGGGGGTCACCCTTTAACGGTTTGTTTTTAAGTTGAAGTGTTGATTTTTGCAAATTATCGTCATATTCTCAAATCGGAAGACCCGGGAGTACGCCGCCAGTTCCAACAAGTGACACTGGTTCTGTGCGAGGTGTTCGTTCCTCCTACGGGGTCCTTTGGTGGTTGGTTTGGATTTTCACCCTTTAACGGCTTGTTTTTAAGTTTAAGTGTTGATTTTTGCAAATTATCGTCATATTCTCAAACCGGGAGACCCGGGACTAAGCGGTCAGTTCCAACCAGTTACGTTGGTCCCGTGCGAGGTGTTCGTGCCTCCTACGGGATCGTTTGGCGGTTGGTTTGGGTTTTCACCCTTTAAGGACTGGTTTTTAAGTTTAAGTGTTGACTTTTGAAAATTATCGTCATATTCTCAAACTGGGAGACCCGGGACTACGCTTTCAGTTCCTACTAGTTGCGTTTGTCCTGTGCGAGGTGTTCGTGCCCCCTACGGGGTCGTTTGTGGGCAGGTTTTGGTTTTCACCCTTTAACGACTTGTTTTTTATTCTAAGTGTTGATTTTTGCAAATTATCATCATATTCATAAATTGAAAGACCCGGGACTACGCGGTCAGTTCCTACAAGTTACATTGGTACCGTGCGAGGTGTTCGTGCCTCTTACTGGGTCGTTTGGGGGCTGGTTTGGGTTTTCACCCTTTAACGACTGCTTTTTAAGTCTAAGTGTGATTTTTACAAATTATCATCATATTCTCAAACTGGGAGACCCGGGACTACGCGGTCAGTTCCAACAAGTTACATTGGTCCCGTCCGAGGTGTTCGTGCCTCCTACGGGGTCGTTTGGGGGGGGGGGGGCTTGGGTTTTCACCGTTCAACGGCTGATTTTTAAGTCTAAGTGTGATTTTTGCGAATTACCATCATATTCAAAAACAAGGAGACCCGGGACTACGCTGTCAGTTCCTACAAGTTGCATTTGTCCCGTGTGAGGCGTTCGTGCCTCCTACGGGGTCGTTTATGTGCTGGTTTGGTTTTTCATCCTTTAACGGCTTGTTTTTAAGTCAAAGTGTTGATTTTTGCAAATTATCGTCACATTCTCAAATTGGAAGACCTGGGCTACGCAGTCAGTTCCTACAAGTTTCATTGGTTCCGTTCGAGGTGTTCGTGCCTCTTACGGGGTAGTTTGGGGGCCGGTTCGGGTTTTCACCATTTAATGGCTTGTTTTTAAGTCTAGGTGTGATTTTTTCAAATTATCGTCATATTCTCAAACCGGGACACCCGGAAATACACGGTCAGTTCCAACAAGTTACATTGGTCCCATGCGAGGTAGTCGTGCGTCCTACGGGGTCGTTTGTGGGGGGGGGGGGGGGGTAAACCCTTTAACGGCTTATTTTTAAGTTTAAGTGTTGATTTTTGCAAATTATCATCATATTCTCAAACCGGGAGACTCGGGACTACGCGGTCGGTTCCAACAAGTTACAGTGGTCCCGTGCGAGGTGTCCGTTCCTCCTACGGGGTCGTTTGGGTGTTGGTTTGGGTTTTCACCCTTTAACGACTGGTTTTTAAGTCTAAGTGTGATTTTTGCAAATTATCGTCATATTCTCAAACCGGGAGACCCGGGACTATGCGGTCAGTTCCAACAAGTTACAGTGGACCCGTGTGAGGTGTTCGTGCCTCCTACGGGATCGTTTGGGGGTTGGTTTGGGGTTTTACCCTTTAACGACTGGTTTTTAAGTTTAAGTGTTTACTTTTGAAAATTATCGTCATATTCTCAAACCGGGAGACCCGGGGCTACGCTTTTAGTTCCTATAAGTTGCATTTGTCCTGTGCTAGGTGTTCGTGTCCCCTACGGGGTCGTTTGTGGGCAGGTTTTGGTTTTCACCCTTTAACGACTTGTTTTTAATTCTATGTGTTGATTTTTGCAAATTATCATCATATTCTCAAATTGAAAGACCCGGGACTACGCGGTCAGTTCCTACATGTTACATTGGTCTCGTGCGAGGTGTTCGTGCCTTTTACGGGGTCGTTTGGGGGCTGGTTTGGGTTTTCACCCTTTAACGACTGGTTTTTAAGTCTAAGTGTGATTTTTAAAAATTATCGTCATATTCTCAAACTGGGAGACCCGGGACTACGAGGTCAGTTCCAACAAGTTACATTGGTCCCGTCCGAGGTGTTCGTGACTCCTACGGGGTCGTTTGGGGGGGGGGGGACTTGGGTTTTCACCCTTCAACGGCTTATTTTTAAGTCTAACTGTGATTTTTGCAAATTACCATCATATTCACAAACAAGGAGACCCGGGACTATGCTTCCAGTTCCTACAAGTTACATTTGTCCCGTGCGAGGTGTTCGTGCCTCCTACGGGGTCGTTTATGGGATGGTTTGGGTTTTCACCCTTTAACGGCTTATTTTTAAGTCAAAGTTTTGATTTTTTCAAATTATCGTCACATTCTCAAATCATAAGACCCGGGCTACGCGGCCAGTTCCTACAAGTTACATTGGTCCCGTGCGAGGTGTTCGTGCCTCTTACGGGGTAGTTTGGGGGCTAGTTCGGGTTTTCACCATTTAATGGCTTGTTTTTAAGTCTAGGTATATTTTTTCAAATTATCATCATATTCTCAATCTGGGACACCCGAAAATACGCAGTCAGTTCCAACAAGTTACATTTATCCCGTGCGAGGTGTTGGTGCCTCCTACGGGGTCGTTCGTGGGGGGGGGGGGGGGTTCACCCTTTAACGGCTTATTTTTAAGTTTAAGTGTTGATTTTTGCAAGTTATCATCATATCCTCAAACCGGGAGACTCGAGACTACGCGGTCAGTTCCAAAACGTTACAGTGGTCCCGTGTGAGGTGTTCGTGCCTCCTACGTGGTCGTTTGGGGGTTGGTTTGGGTTTTCACCCTTTAACGACTGGTTTTTAAGTCTAAGTGTGATTTTTGCAAATTATCGTCATATTCTCAAACCGGGAGACCCGAGATTATGCGGTCAGTTCCAACAAGTTACAGTAGACCCGTACGAGGTGTTCGTGCCTCCTTCGGGGTCGTTTGGGGTATGTTTGGGTGTTCACCCTTTAACGGCTTGTTTTTGAGTTTAAGTGTTGATTTTTGCAAATTATCATCATATTCTGAAATCGAAAGACCCCGGACTACACGGTCAGTTCCTACAAGTTACACTGGTACCGTGCGAGGTGTTCGTGCCTCCTACAGGGTCGTTTGGGAGCTGGTTTGGGTTTTCACCCTTTAACGGCTTGTTTTTAAGTCAAAGTGTGATTTTGGTAAATTATCGTCATATTCTCAAATGGGGATACCCGGGACTACGCGGTCAGTTCCAACAAGTTTCATTGGTTCTGTGTGAGGTGTTCGTGCCTCCTATGGGGTCGTTTGGGTTTTAAGCCTTTAACGGCTTGTTTTTAAGTTTAAGGGTTGATTTTTGCCAATTATCATCATATTCTAAAATCGGGAGACCCGGGACTACGCGGTCAGTTCCAACAAGATACATTGGTCCTATACGAGGTGTTCATGCCTCCTACAGGGTCATTTGGGGGATGGTTTGGGTTTTCACGCTTTAAGGGATTGTTTTTAAGTTTAAGTGTTGATTTTAGCAAATTATCATCATATTCTCAAACCGGGACACTCGGGACTACGCGGTCAGTTACAACAAGTTACAGTGGTCCCGTGCGAGGTGTTCGTGCCTCCTACGGGGTCGTTGGGGGGTTGGTTTGGATTTTCACCCTTTAACGACTAGTTTTTAAGTCTAAGTGTGATTTTTACAAATTATCTTCATATTCTCAAACCGGGAGACCCGGGACTACACGGTAAGTTCCATCAAGTTATAGTGGTCCCGTGCGAGGTGTTCGTGCCTCCTACGTGGTCGTTTGGGGGTTGGCTTGGGTTTTCACCCTTTAACGACTGGTTTTTAAGTTTAAGTGTTGACTTTTGCAAATTATGGTCATATTCGCAAACAGGGAGACCCGGGTCTATGCCGTCAGTTTCAACAAGTTACATTGGTCCCGTGCGAGGTATTCGTGCCTCCTACAAGATCATTTGGGGGTTGGTTTGGGTTTTCACCCTTTAATAATGTTTTTTTAAGTTTAAGTGTTGATTTTTTCAATTTTTCGTCATATTCTCAAACCGGGAGACCCAGGACTACGTGGTCAGTTCCAACAAGTTACATTGGTCCCGTCCGAGGTGTTCGTTCCTCCTACGGGGTCGTTGGGGGGGGGGGGCTCACATTTTGACGGCTTGTGTTTTAAGTTGAAGTGTTGATGTTTGAAAATTATCATCATATTCTCAAATCGGGAGACCCGGGAGTACGCCGCCAGTTCCAACAAGTGACACCGGTTCTGTGCGAGGTGTTCGTGCCTCCTACGGGGTCGTTTGGTGGTTGGTTTGGATTTTCACCCTTTAACGACTTGTTTTTAAGTTTAAGTGTTGATTTTTGCAAATTATCGTCATATTCTCAAACCGGGAGACCCGGGACTAAGCGGTCAGTTCCAACCAGTTACGTTGGTCCCGTGCGAGGTGTTCGTTCCTCTTACGGGATCGTTTGGCGGTTGGTTTGGGTTTTCACCCTTTAACGACTGGTTTTTAAGTTTAAGTGTTGACTTTTGAAAATTATGGTCATATTCTCAAACTGGGAGACCCGGGACTACGCTTTTAGTTCCAACAAGTTGCATTTGTCCTGTGCGAGGTGTTCGTGCCCCCTACGGGGTCGTTTGTGGGCAGGTTTTGGTTTTCACCCTTTAACGACTAGTTTTTAATTCTAAGTGTTGATTTTTGCAAATTATCATCATATTCTCAAATTGAAAGACCCGGGACTACGCGGTCAGTTCCTACAAGTTACATTGCTACCGTGCGAGGTGTTCGTGCCTCTTACAGGGTCGTTTGGGGGCTGGTTTGGGTTTTCACCCTTTAACGACTGCTTTTTAAGTCTAAGTGTTATTTTTAAAAATTATCGTCATATTCTCAAACTGGGAGACCCGGGACTACGCGGTCAATTCCAACAAGTTACATTGGTCCCGTCCGAGGTGTTCGTGTATCCTACGGGGTCGTTTTGGGGGGGGGGGGGGGGGGGGCTTGGGTTTTCACCCTTCAACGGCTGATTTTTAAGTCTAAGTGTGATTTTTGCGAATTACCATCATATTCAAAAACAAGGAGACCCGGGACTACGCTGTCAGTTCCTACAAGTTACATTTGTCCCGTGTGAGGCGTTCGTGCCTCCTACGGGGTCGTTTATGGGCTGGTTTGGTTTTTCATCCTTTAACGGCTTGTTTTTAAGTCAAAGTGTTGATTTTTGAAAATTATCGTCACATTCTCAAATCGGAAGACTCGGGCTACGCGGTTAGTTCCTACAAGTTACATTGGTCCCGTGTGAGGTGTTCGTGCCTCTTATGGGGTAGTTTGGGGGCTGGTTCGGGTTTTCACCATTTAATGGCTTGTTTTTAAGTCTAGGTGTGATTTTTTCAAATTATCGTCATATTCTCAAACCGGGACACCCGGAAATACGCGGTCAGTTCCAACAAGTTACATTGGTCCCATGCGAGGTAGTCGTGACTCCTACGGGGTCGTTTGTGGGGGGGGGGGGGGTTAAACCCTTTAGCGGCTTATTTTTAAGTTTAAGTGTTGATTTTTGCAAATTATCGTCATATTCTCAAACCGGGAGACTCGGGACTACGCGGTCAGTTCCAACAAGTTACAGTGGTCCCGTGCGAGGTGTTCGTTCCTCCTACGGGGTCGTTTAGGGTTTGGTTTGGGTTTTCACCCTTTAACGAGTGGTTTTTAAGTCTAAGAGTGATTTTTGCAAATTATCATCATATTCTCAAACCGGGAGACCCGGGACTATGCGGTCAGTTCCAACAAGTTACAGTGGACCCGTGCGAGGTGTTCGTGCCTCCTACGGGATCGTTTGGGTGTTGGTTTGGATTTTTACCCTTTAACGACTGGTTTTTAAGTTTAAGTGTTGACTTTTGCAAATTATCGTTATATTCTCAAATCGGGAGACCCGGGACTACGCTTTTAGTTCCTAGAAGTTGCATTTGTCCTGTGCTAGGTGTTCGTGTCCCCTACGGGGTCGTTTGTGGGCAGGTTTTGGTTTTCACCCTTTAACGACTTGTTTTTTATTCTAAGTGTTGATTTTTGCAAATTATCATCATATTCTCAAATTGAAAGACCCGGGACTACATGGTCAGTTCCTACAAGTTACATTGGTCTCGTGCGAGGTGTTTGTGCCTTTTACGGGGTCGTTTGGGGGCCGGTTTGGGTTTTCACCCTTTAACGACTGCTTTTTAAGTCTAAGTGTGATTTTTACAAATTATCGTCATATTCTCAAACTGGGAGACCCGGGACTACGCGGTCAGTTCCAACAAGTTACATTGGTCCCGTCCGAGGTGTTCGTGCCTCCTACGGGGTCGTTTGGGGGGGTGGGGACTTGGGTTTTCACCCTTCAACGGCTTATTTTTAAGTCTAAGTGTGATTTTTTCAAATTACCATCATATTCACAAACAAGGAGACCTAGGACTATGCTTCCAGTTCCTACAAGTTACATTTGTCCCGTGCGAGGTGTTCGTGCCTCCTACGGGGTCGTTTATGGGCTGGTTTGGGTTTTCACCCTTTAACGGCTTATTTTTAAGTCAAAGTGTTGATTTTTGCAAATTATCGTCAAATTCTCAAATCGGAAGACCCGGGCTACGCGGTCAGTTCCAACAAGTTACATTGGTCCCGTGCGAGGTGTTCGTGCCTCTTACGGGGTTGTTTGGGGGCTGGTTTGGGTTTTCACCATTTAATAGCTTGTTTTTAAGTCTAGGTGTGATTTTTTCAAATTATCATCATATTCTCAAACCGGGACACCCGGAAATACGTGGTTAGTTCCAACAAGTTACATTGGTCCCGTGCGAGGTGTTGGTGCCTCCTACGGGGTCGTTTGTGGGGGGGGGGGGGTTGGTTCACCCTTTAACGGCTTATTTTTAAGTTTAAATGTTGATTTTTGCAAATTATCATTATATTCTCAAACCGAGAGACTCGAGACTACGCGGTCAGTTCCAAAACGTTATAGTGGACCCGTGCGAGGTGTTCATTCCTCCTACGGGGTCGTTTGGGGGTTGGTTTGGGGTTCACCCTTTAACGACTGGTTTTTATGTCTAAGTGTGATTTTTGCAAATTATCGTCATATTCTCAAACCGGGAGACCCGGGACTATGCGGTCAGTTCCAACAAGTTACAGTGGACCCGTGAGAGGTGTACGTGCCTCCTACGGGATCGTTTGGGGTTTCGTTTGGGTTTTCACCCTTTAACGACTGGTTTTTAAGTTTAAGTGTTGACTTTTGCAAATTATGGTCATATTCTCAAACCGGGAGACCCGGGACTACGCTTTCAGTTCCTACAAGTTGCACTTGTCCTGTACGAGGTGTTCGTGCCCCCTACAGGGTCATTTGTGGGCAGGTTTTGGTTTTCACCCTTTAACGACTTGTTTTTAATTCTAAGTTTTGATTTTTGTAAATTATCATCATATTCTCAAATTGAAAGACCCGGGACTACGCGGTGAGTTCGTACAAGTTACATTGGTATTGTGCGAGGTGTTCGTGCCTCTTATAGGGTCGTTTGGGAGCTAGTTTGGGTTTTCACCCTTTAACAGCTTGTTTTTAAGTCAGATTGTGATTTTTGTAAATTATCGTAATATTCTCAAATCGAGAGACCCGGGAATATGCGGTCAGTTCCAACAAGTTACATTGGTCCTGTGGGAGGTGTTCGTGCCTCCTATGGGGTCGTTTGGGGGATGGTTTGGGTTTTCACCCTTTAACGGCTTAGTTTTTAAGTTTAAGTGTTGATTTTTGCCAATTATCGTCATATTCTAAAATCGGGAGACCCGGGACTACGCGGTCAGTTCCAACAAGATACATTGGTCCTGTACGAGGTGTTCGTGCCTCCTACAGGGTCATTTGGGGGATGGTTTGGGTTTTCACCCTTTAACGGCTCATTTTTAAGTTTAAGTGTTGATTTTTGCAAATTATCGTCATATTCTCAAACCGGGAGACCCGAGACTACGCGGTCAGTTCAAACAAGATACATTCGTCCTGTACGAGGTGTTCGTGCCTCCTACGGGGTCATTTGGGGGATGGTTTGGGTTTTCACCTTTAACGGCTTGTTTTTAAGTTTAAGTGTTGATTTTTGCAAATTATCGTCGTATTCTCAGATCGGGATACCCGGGACCACGCGGTCAGTTCCAACAAGTTACACTGGTGCCATGCGAGGTGTTCGTGCCTCTTACAGAGTCGTTTGGGGGTTGGTTTGGGTTTTCCCCATTTAATTTCTTGTTTTTAAGTCTAGGTGTGATTTTTGCAAATTACCATCATATTCTCAAAGTGGGGAACCTGCAAATACGCGGTCAGTTCCGACAAGTTACATTGCTACCGTGTGAGGTGTTCGTGCCTCCTACGGGGTCGTTTTTGTGTGGGGGGTTGGGTTTTCACCTTTTAACGGCTTGTTTTTAAGTTTAAGTGTTGATTTTAGCAAATTATCATCATATTCTCAAACCGGGAGACTCGGGACTACGCGGTGAGTTCCAACAAGTTACAGTGGTCTTGTGCGAGGTGTTCGTATCCCCTACGGGGTCGTTGGGGGGTTGGTTTGGGTTCTCACCCTTTAACGACTGGTTTTGAAGACTAAGTGTGATTTTTGCAAATTATCGTCATATTCTCAAACCGGGAGACCCGGGACTACGCGGTTAGTTCCAACAAGTTACAGTGGTCCCGTGCGAGGTGTTCGTGCCTCCTACGGGGTCGTTTCGGGGTTGGTTTGGGTTTTCACCCTTTAACAACTGGTTTTTAAGTTTAAGTGTTGACTTTTGCAAATTATCGTAATATTCTCAAACCGGGAGACCCGGGTCTATGCCGTTAGTTTCAACAAGTTACATTGGTCCCGTGTGAGGTGTTCGTGCCTCCTACAAGGTTATTTGGGGGTTGGTTTGGGTTTTCACCCTTTCATGATGTTTTTTAAGTTTAAGTGTCGATTTTTTTAAATTATCATCATATTCTCAAATCGGGAGACCCAGGACTACGCGGTCAGTTCCAACAAGTTACATTGGTCCCGTGCGTGGTGTTCGTGCCTCCTATGGGGTCGTTGGGGGGGGGGGTGTGGTTCACCCTATAATTGCTTATTTTTAAGTTTAAGTGTTGATTTTTACAAATTATTGTCATATTCTCAAACTGTATATATGTTACTACGCGGTCAGTTCCAATAAGTTAAATTGGACCCGTACGAGGTGTTCGTGACTCCTACGGGATCGTTTGGGAGCTGGTTTAGGTTTTCACCCTTTAATGGCTTGTTTTTAAGTTTAAGTGTTGATTTTTGCAAATTATCGTGATATTCTCAAATCGGGAGACCCGGGAGTACGCCGTGAGTTCCAACAAGTTACACTGGTTCCGTGCGAGGTTTTCGTGCCTTCTACGGGGTCGTTTGGGGGTTGGTATGGGTTTTCACCCTTTAACGACTGGTTTTTAAGTTTAAGTGTTGACTTTTGCAAATTATCGTCATATTCTCAAATCGGGAGACCCGGGTCTATGCCGTCAGTTTCAACAAGTTACATTGATCCCGTGCGAGGTATTCGTGCCTCCTACAAGGTCTTTTGGGGGTTGGTTTAGGTTTTCACCCTTTAATGATGTTTTTTTAAGTTTAAGTGTTGATTTTTTCAATTTATCGTCATATTCTCAAACCGGGAGACCCAGGACTACGCGGTCAGTTCCAACAAGTTACATTGGTCCCGTCCGAGGTGTTCGTGCCTTCTACGAGGTCGTTGGGGGGGTCACCCTTTAACGGCTTGTTTTTAAGTTGAAGTGTTGATTTTTGCAAATTATCGTCATATTCTCAAATTGGGAGACCCGGGAGTACGCCGCCAGTTCCAACAAGTGACATTGGTTCTGTGCGAGGTGTTCGTGCCTCCTACGGGGTCGTTTGGTGGTTGGTTTGGATTTTCACCCTTTAACGACTTGTTTTTAAGTTTAAGTGTTGAGTTTTGCAAATTATCGTCATATTATCAAATCGGGAGACCCGGGACTAAGCGGTCAGTTCCAACCAATTACGTTGGTCCCGTGCGAGGTGTTCGTGCCTCCTACGGGATCGTTTGGCGGTTGGTTTGGGTTTTCACCCTTTAACGACTTGTTTTTAAGTTTAAGTGTTGACTTTTGAAAATTATCGTCGTATTCTCAAACTGGGAGACCCGGGACTACGCTTTCAGTTCCTACAAGTTGCATTTGTCCTGTGCGAGGTGTTCGTGCCCCCTACGGGGTCGTTTGTGGGCAGGTTTTGGTTTTCACCCTTTAACGACTAGTTTTTAATTCTAAGTGTTGATTTTTGCAAATTATCATCATATTCTCAAATTGAAAGACCCGGGACTACGCGGTCAGTTCCTACAAGTTACATTGGTACCGTGCGAGGTGTTCGTGCCTCTTACAGGGTCGTTTGGGGGCTGGTTTGGGTTTTCACCCTTTAACGACTGCTTTTTAAGTCTAAGTGTGATTTTTAAAAATTATCATCATATTCTCAAACTGGGAGACCCAGGACTACGCGATCAATTCCAACAAGTTACATTGGTCCCGTCCGAGGTGTTCGTGTATCCTACGGGGTCGTTTGGGGGGGTGGCTTGGGTTTTCACCTTTCAACGGCTGATTTTTAAGTCTAAGTGTGATATTTGCGAATTACCATCATATTCAAAAACAAGGAGATCCGGGACTACGCTGTCAGTTCCTACAAGTTACATTTGTCCTGTGTGTGGCGCTCGTGCCTCCTACGAGGTCTTTTATGGGCTTGTTTTGTTTTTCATCCTTTAACGGCTTGTTTTTAAGTCAAAGTGTTGATTTTTGCAAATTATCGTCACATTCTCAAATCGGAAGACCCGGGCTACGCGGTCAGTTCCTACAAGTTACATTGGTCCCGTGCGAGGTGTTCGTGCCTCTTACGGGGTAGTTTGGGGGCTGGTTCGGGTTTTCACCATTTAATGGCTTGTTTTTAAGTCTAGGTGTGATTTTTTCAAATTATCGTCATATTCTTAAACCGGGACACCCAGAAATACGCGGTTAGTTCCAACAAGTTACATTGGTCCCATGCGAGGTAGTCGTGCCTCCTACGGGGTCGTTTGTGGGGGGGGGGGGTTTAAACCCTTTAACGGCTTATTTTTAAGTTTAAGTGTTCATTTATGCAAATTATCATCATATTCTCAAACCGGGAGACTCGGGACTACGCGGTCAGTTCCAACAAGTTACAGTGGTCCCGTGCGAGGTGTTCGTTCCTCCTACGGGGTCGTTTGGGGATTGGTTTGGGTTTTCACCCTTTAACGACTGGTTTTTAAGTCTAAGTGTGATTTTTGCAAATTATCGTCATATTCTCAAATCGGGAGACCCGGGACTATGCGGTCAGTTCCAAAAAGTTAAAGTGGACCCGTGTGAGGTGTTCGTGCCTCCTACGGGATCGTTTGGGGGTTGGTTTGGGTTTTTACCCTTTAACGACTGGTTTTTAAGTTTAAGTGTTGACTTTTGCAAATTATCGTCATATTCTCAAACCGGGAGACCCAGGACTACGCTTTTAGTTCCTAGAAGTTGCATTTGTCCTGTGCTAGGTGTTCGTGTCCCCTGCGGGGTCGTTTGTGGGAAGGTTTTGGTTTTCACCCTTTAACGACTTGTTTTTAATTCTAAGTGTTGATTTTTGCAAATTATCATCATATTCTCAAATTGAAAGACCCGGGACTACGCGGTCAGTTCCTACAAGTTACATTGGTCTCGTGCGAGGTGTTCGTGCCTTTTACGGGGTCGTTTGGGGGCTGGTTTGGGTTTTCACCCTTTAAGGACTGCTTTTTAAGTCTAAGTGTGATTTTTACAAAATATCGTCATATTCTCAAACTGGGAGACCCGGGACTACCCGGTCAGTTCCAACAAGTAACATTGGTCCCGTCTGAGGTGTTCGTGCCTCCTACGGGGTCGTTTGGGGGGGGGGGACTTGGGTTTTCACCCTTCAACGACTTATTTTTAAGTTTAAGTGTGATTTTTGTAAATTACCATCATATTCACAAACAAGGAGACCCGGGACTATGCTTCCAGTTCCTACAAGTTACATTTGTCCCGTGCGAGGTGTTCGTGCCTCCTACGGGGTCGTTTATGGGCTGGTTTGGGTTTTCACCCTTTAACGGCTTATTTTTAAGTCAAAGTGTTGATTTTTGCAAATTATCATCACATTCTCAAATTGGAAGACTCGGGCTACGCGGTCAGTTCCTACAAGTTATATTGGTCCCGTGCGAGGTGTTCATGCCTCTTACGGGGTAGTTTGGGGGCTAGTTCGGGTTTTCACCATTTAATGGCTTATTTTTAAGTCTAGGTGTGATTTTTTCAAATTATCATCATATTCTCAAACCAGGACACCCGAAAATACGCGGTCAGTTCCAACAAGTTACATTGGTCCCGTGCGAGGTGTTGGTACCTCCTACGGGGTCGTTTGTGGGGGGAGGGGGTTCACCCTTTAACGGCTTATTTTTAAGTTTAAGTGTTGATTTTTCCAAATTATCATCATATTCTCAAACCGCGAGACTCGAGACTACGCGGTCAGTTCCAAAAGGTTACAGTGGTCCCGTGCGAGGTGTTCATTCCTCCTACGGGGTCGTTTGGTGGTTGGTTTGGGTTTTCACCCTTTAACGACTCGTTTTTAAGTCTAAGTGTGATTTTTGCAAATTATCATCATATTCTCAAACCGGGAGACCCAGGACTATGCGGTCAGTTCCAACAAGTTAAAGTGGACCCGTGCGAGGTGTCCGTTCCTCCTACGGGATCGTTTGGGGGTTGGTTTGGGTTTTCACCCTTTAACGACTGGTTTTTAAGTTTAAGTGTTGGCTTTTGCAGATTATCGTCATATTCTCAAACCGGAAGACCCGGGACTACGCTTTCAGTTCCTACAAGTTGCATTTGTCCTGTGCGAGGTGTTCGTGCCCCCTACGGGGTCATTTGTGGGCAGGTTTTGGTTTTCACCCTTTAACGACTTGTTTTTAATTCTAAGTGTTGATTTTTGTAAATTATCATCATATTCTCAAATTAAAAGACCCGGGACTACGCGGTGAGTTTGTACAAGTTACATTGGTACCGTGCGAGGTGTTCGTGCCTCTTATAGGGTCGTTTGGGAGCTAGTTTGGGTTTTCACCCTTTAACGGCTTGTTTTTAAGTCAGAATGTGATTTTTGTAAATTATCATAATATTCTCAAATCGGGAGACCCGGGACTATACGGTCAGTTCCAACAAGTTACATTGGTCCTGTACGAGGTGTTCGTGCCTCCTATGGGGTCGTTTGGGGGCTGGTTTTGGTTTTCACCCTTTAACGGCTTGTTTTTAAGTTAAAGTGTTGATTTCTTGCTAATTATCGTCACATTCTAAAATCGGGAGACCCGGGACTACGCGGTCAGTTCCAACAAGATACATTGGTCCTATACGAGGTGTTCGTGCCTCCTACGGGGTCATTTGGGGGATGGTTTGGGTTTTCACCCTTTAACGGCTCATTTTTCAGTTTAAGTGTTGATTTTTGCAAATTATCGTCATATTCTCAAACCGGGAGACCCGAGACTACGCGGTCAGTTCCAACAAGATACATTCGTCTTGTACGAGGTGTTCGTGCCTCCTACGGGGTCATTTGGGGGATGGTTTGGGTTTTCCCCCTTTAACGGCTTATTTTTAAGTTTAAGTGTTGATTTTTGCAAATTATCGTCGTATTCTCAGATCGGGATACCCGGGACTACGCGGTCAGTTCCAACAAGTTACACTGGTGCCATACGAGGTGTTCGTGCCTCTTACGGGGTCGTTTGGGTTTTCCCCATTTAATTGCTTGTTTTTAAGTCTACGTGTGATTTTTGCAAATTACCATCATATTCTCAAACTGGGGAACCTGTAAATACGCGGTCAGTTCTGACAAGTTACATGGGTCCCGTGTGAGGTGTTTGTGCCTCCTTCGGGGTCGTTTGTGTGTGGGGGGTTGGGTTTTCACCTTTTAACGTCTTGTTTTTAAGTTTAAGTGTTGATTTTAGCAAATTATCATCATATTCTCAAACCGGGAGACTCGGGACTACGCGGTAAGTTCCAACAAGTTATAGTGGTCCCGTGCGAGGTGTTCGTATCTCATATGGGGTCGTTGGGGGGTTGGTTTGGGTTTTCACCCTTTAACGACTGGTTTTGAAGTCTAAGTGTGATTTTTGCAAATTATCGTCATATTCTCAAATCGGGAGACCCGGGACTACGCGGTTAGTTCCAACAAGTTACAGTGGTCCCGTGCGAGGTGTTCGTGCCTCCTACGGGGTCGTTTCGGGGTTGGTTTGGGTTTTCACCCTTTAATAACTGGTTTTTAAGTTTAAGTGTTGACTTTTGCAAATTATCGTAATATTCTCAAACCGGGAGACCCGGGTCTATGCCGTCCGTTTCAACAAGTTACATTGGTCCCGTGCGAGGTGTTCGTGCCTCCTACAAGGTCGCTTGGGGGTTGGTTTGGGATTTCACCCTTTCATGATGTTTTTTAAGTTTAAGTGTCGATTTTTTTAAATTATCATCATATTCTCAAACCGGGAGACCCAGGACTACGCGGTCAGTTCCAATAAGTTAAATTGGACCCGTGCGAGGTGTTCGTGCCTCCTACGGGATCGTTTGGGGGCTGGTTTAGTTTTTCACCCTTTAACGACTTGTTTTTAAGTTTAAGTGTTGATTTTTGCAAATTATCATCATATTCTCAAATCGGGAGACCCGGGAGTACGCCGTCAGTTCCAACAAGTTACACTGGTTCCGTGCGAGGTTTTTGTGCCTTCTACGGGGTCGTTTGGGGGTTGGTATGGGTTTTCACCCTTTAACGACTGGTTTTTAAGTTTAAGTGTTGATTTTTTCAAATTATCGTCATATTCTCAAACCGGGAGACCCGGAACTACGCGGTCAGTTCCAACAAGTTACATTGGTCCTGTGCGAGGTGTTGGTGCCTCCTATGGGGTCGTTTGTGGGGGGGGGGGGTCACCCTTTAACGGCTTATTTTTAAGTTTAAGTGTTGATTTTTGTAAATTATCATCATATTATCAAACCGGGAGACTCGAGACTACGCGGTCAGTTCCAAAACGTTACAGTGGTCCCGTGCGAGGTGTTCATTCCTCCTACGGGGTCGTTTCGGGGTTGGTTTGGGTTTTCACCCTTTAACGACTGGTTTTTAAGTCTAAGTGTGATTTTTGCAAATTATCGTCATATTCTCAAACCGGGAGACCAGAGACTATGCGGTCAGTTCCAACAAGTTACAGTGGACCCGTGCGAGGTGTTCGTGCCTCCTACGGGATCAATTTGGTGTTGGTTTCGGTTTTCACCCTTTAACGACTGATTTTTAAGTTTAAGTGTTGACTTTTGCAAATTATCGTCATATTCTCAAACCGGGAGACCCGGGACTACGCTTTCAGTTCCTACAAGTTGCATTTGTCCTGTGCGAGGTGTTCGTGCCCCCTACGGGGTCATTTGTGGGCAGGTTTTGGTTTTCACCCTTTAATGACTTGTTTTTAATTCTAAGTGTTGATTTTTGTAAATTATCATCATATTCTCATATTGAAAGACCCGGGACTACGCGGTGAGTTCGTACAAGTTACATTGGTACCGTGCGAGGTGTTCGTGCCTCTTATAGGGTCGTTTGGGAGCTAGTTTTGGTTTTCACCCTTTAACGGCTTGTTTTTAAGTCTGAGTGTGATTTTTGTAAATTATCGTAATATTCTCAAATCGGGAGACCCGGGACTATTCGGTCATTTCCAACAAGTTACATTGGTCATGTGCGAGGTGTTCGTGCCTCCTATGGGGTCGTTTGGGGGCTGGTTTGGGTTTTCACCCTTTAACGGCTTGTTTTTAAGTTTAAGTGTTGATTTTTGCCAATTATCATCATATTCTAAAATCGGGAGACCCGGGACTACGCGGTCAGTTCCAACAAGATACATTGGTCCTGTACGAGGTGTTCGTGCCTCCTACGGGGTCATTTGGGGGATGGTTTGGGCTTTCACCCTTTAACGGCTCATTTTTAAGTTTAAGTGTTGATTTTTGCAAATTATCATCATATTCTCAAATCGGGAGACCCGAGACTACGCGGTCAGTTCCAACAAGATACATTCGTCCTGTACGAGGTGTTCGTGCCTCCTACGGGGTCATTTGGGGGATGGTTTGGGTTTTCACCCTTTAACGGCTTGTTTTTAAGTTTAAGTGTTGCTTTTTGCAAATTATCGTCGTATTCTCAAACCGGGAGACCCGGGACTACGCGGTCAGTTCCAACAAGTTACACTGGTCCCATGTGAGGTGTTCGTGCCTCTTACGGGGTCGTTTGGGGGTTGGTTTGGGTTTTCCCCATTTAATTGCTTGTTTTTAAGTCTAGGTGTGATTTTTGCAAATTACCATCATATTCTCAAACTGGGGAACCTGCAAATACGCGGTTAGTTCCGACAAGTTACATTGGTCCCGTGTGAGGTGTTCGTGCCTCCTACGGGGTCGTTTGTGTGTGGGGGGTTGAGTTTTCACCTTGTAACGGCTTGTTTTTAAGTTTAAGTGTTGATTTTAGCTTATTATCATCATATTCTCAAACCGGGAGACTCGGGACTACGCGGTCAGTTCCAACAAGTTACAGTGGTCCCGTGCGAGGTGCTCGTATCTCCTACGGGGTCGTTATGGGGTTGGTTTGGGTTTTCACCCTTTAACGACTGGCTTTTAAATCTAAGTGTGATTTTTGCAAATTATCGTCATATTCTCAAACCAGGAGACCCGGGACTACGCGGTCAGTTCCAAAAAGTTACAGTGGTCCCGTGTGAGGTGTTCGTGCCTCCTACGGGGTCGTTTCGGGGTTGGTTTGGGTTTTCACCCTTTAACAATTGGTTTTTAAGTTTAAGTGTTGACTTTTGCAAATTATCGTCATATTCTCAAACTGGGAGACCCGGGTCTATGCCGTCAGTTTCAACAAGTTACATTTGTCCCGTGCGAGGTGTTCGTGCCTCCTACAAGGTCGTTTGGGGGTTGGTTTTGGTTTTCACCCTTTCATGATGTTTTTTAAGTTTAAGTGTCGATTTTTTTAAATTATCATCATATTCTCAAACCGGGAGACCCAGGACTACGCGGTCAGTTCCAACAAGTTACATTGGTCCCGTGCGAGGTGTTCGTGCCTCCTATGGGGTCGTTGGGGGGGGGGGGGTGGTTCACCCTATAATTACTTATTTTTAAGTTTAAGTGTTGATTTTTAAAAATTATCGTCATATTCTCAAACTGATAGATCTGTTACTACGCGGTCAGTCCCAATAAGTTAAATTGGACCCGTGCGAGGTGTTCGTGCCTCCTACGGGATCGTTTGGGGGCTGGGGTGGGTTTTCACCCTTTAACGACTTATTTTTAAGTTTAAGTGTTGATTTTTTCAAATTATCATCATATTCTCAAATCGGAAGACCCGGTACTACGCGGTCAGTTCCAACAAGTTACAGTGGTCCCGTGCGAGGTGTTCGTGCCTTCTACGGGGTCGTTTGGGGGTTGGTATGGGTTTTAACCCTTTAACGACTGGTTTTTAAGTTTAAGTGTTGATTTTTTCAAATTATCGTCATATTCTCAAACCGGGAGACCCGGAACTACGCGGTCACTTTCAACAAGTTACCTTGGTCTCGTGCGAGGTGTTCGTGCCTCTTACGAGGTCGTTTGGGGGTTGGTTTGGGTTTTCACCCTTTAACGACTGCTTTTTAAGTCTAAGTGTGATTTTTAAAAATTATCGTCATATTCTCAAACTGAGAGAGTTGGGACTACGCGGTCAGTTCCAACAAGTTACATTGGTCCCGTCCGAGGTGTTCGTGCCTCCTACGGGGTCGTTTGGGGGGGGGGGACCTGGGTTTTCACCCTTTAACGGCTTATTTTTAAGTCTAAGTGTGATTTTTGCAAATTACCATCATATTCACAAACGAGGAGACTCGGGACTATGCTGTCAGTTCCTTCAAGTTACATATGTCCCGTGCGAGGTGTTCGTGCCTCCTACGGGGTCGTTTATGGGCTGGTTTGGGTTTTCACCCTTTAACGGCTTGTTTTTAAGTCAAAGTGTTGATTTTTACAAATTATCGTCACATTCTCAAATCGGAAGACCCAGGATACGCGGTCAGTTCCTACGAGTTACATTGGTCCCGTGCGAGGTGTTCGTGCCTCTTACGGGATAGTTTGGGGGCTGGTTTGGGATTTCACCATTTAATGGCTTGTTTTTAAGTCTAGGTGTGATTTTTTTCAAATTATCGTCATATTCTCAAACCGAGAGACCCGAAAATACGCGGTCAGTTCCAACAAGTTACATTGGGCCCGTGCGAGGTGTTCGTGCCTCCTACGGGGTCGTTTGTGGGGGGGGGGGGGGTCACCCTTTAACGGCTTGTTTTTAAGTTTAAGTGTTGATTTTTGCAAATTATCGTCATATTCTCAAACCGGGTGACCCGGGACTATGCGGCCAGTTCCAACAAGTTACAGTGGACCCGTGCGAGGTGTTCGCGCCTCCTATGGGGTCGTTGGGGGGGGGTTCACCCTATAACGACTTATTTTTAAGTTTAAGTGTTGATTTTTACAAATTATCGTCATATTCTCAAACTGATAGATCTGTTACTACGCGGTCAGTTCCAATAAGTTAAATTGGACCCGTGCGAGGTGTTCGTGCCTCCTACGGGATCGTTTGGGGGTTGGTTTAGGTTTTCACCCTTTAACGGCTTGTTTTTAAGTTTAACTGTTGATTTTTGCAAATTATCGTCATATTCTCAAATCGAGAGACCCGGGAGTACGCCGTCAGTTCCAAAAAGTTACAATGGTTCTATGCGAGGTGTTCGTGCCTCCTACGGGGTCGTTTGGTGGTTGGATTGGGTTTTCACCCTTTAACGACTTGTTTTTATGTTTAAGTGTTGATTTTTGCAAATTATCATCATATTCTCAAACCGGGAGACCCGGGACTACGCGGTCAGTTCCAACCAGTTACGTTGGTCCCGTGCGAGGTGTTCATGCCTCCTACAGGGCGTTTTTTTTTTTTGGAGGGGAGGGGTGGGTTTTCACCCTTTAACGACTTATTTTTAAGTTTAAGTGTTGATTTTTGGAAATTATCGTCATATTCTCAAACCGGGAAACCCGGGACTATGCGGTCAGTTCCAGTAAGTTACAGTGGACCCGTGCGAGGTGTTCGTGCCTCCTACGGGATCGTTTGGGGGTTGGTTTGGTTTTTACCCTTTAACGACTGGTTTTTAAGTTTAAGTGTTGACTTTTGTAAATTATCGTCATATTCTCAAACCGGGAGACCCGGGACTACGCTTTTAGTTCCTAGAAGTTGCATTTGTCCTGTGCTAGGTGTTCGTGTCCCCTACGGGGTCGTTTGTGGGCAGGTTTTGGTTTTCACCCTTTAACGACTTGTTTTTAATTTTAAGTGTTGATTTTTGCAAATTATCATCATATTCTCAAATTGAAAGACCCGGGACAACGCGATCAGTTCCTACAAGTTGCATTGGTCTCGTGCGAGGTGTTCGTGCCTTTTACGGGGTCGTTTGGGGGTTGGTTTGAGTTTTCACCCTTTAACGACTGCTTTTTAAGTCTAAGTGTGATTTTTATAAATTATCGTCATATTCTCAAACTGGGAGACCTGGGACTACGCGGTCAGTTCCAACAAGTTACATTGGTCCCGTCCGAGGAGTTCGTGCCTCCTACGGGGTCGTTTGGGGGTGGGGGGGACTTGGGTTTTCCCCCTTCAACGGCTTATTTTTAAGTCTAAGTGTGATTTTTGCAAATTACCATCATATTCACAAACAAGGAGACCTGGGACTATGCTGTCAGTTCCTACAAGTTACATTCGTCCCGTGCGAGGTGTTCGTGCCTCCTACGGGGTCGTTTATGGGCTGGTTTGGGTTTTCACCCTTTAACGGCTTATTTTTAAGTCAAAGTGTTGATTTTTGCAAATTATCGTCACATTCTCAAATCGGAAGACCCGGGCTACATGGTCAGTTCCTACTTGTTACATTGGTCCCGTGCGAGGTGTTCGTGCCTCTTAAGGGGTAGTTTGGGGGCTGGTTCGGGTTTTCACCATTTAATGGCTTGTTTTTAAGTCTAGGTGTGATTTTTTCAAATTATCGTCATATTCTCAAATCGGGACACCCGGAAATACGCGGTCAGTTCCAACAAGTTACATTGGTCCCGTGCGAGGTGTTGGTGCCTCCTACGGGGTCGTTCGTGGGGGGGGGGGGTTCACCCTTTAACGGCTTATTTTTAAGTTTAAGTGTTGATTTTTGCAAATTATCATCATATTCTCAAATCGGGAGACTCGAGACTACGCGGTCAGGTCCAAAACGTTACTATGGTCCCGTGCGAGGTGTTCATTCCTCCTACGGGGTCGTTTGGGGGTTGGTTTGGGTTTTCACCCTTTAACGACTAGTTTTTAAGTCTAAGTGTGATTTTTGCAAATTATCGTCATATTCTCAAATCGGGAGACCCGGGACTATGCGGTCAGTTCCAACAAGTTACAGTGGACCCGTGCGAGGTGTTCGTGCCTCCTACGGGATCGTTTGGGGGTTGGTTTGGATTTTCACCCTTTAACGACTGGTTTTTAAGTTTAAGTGTTGACTTTTGCAAATTATCTTCCTATTCTCAAACCGGGAGACCCGGGACTACGCTTTCAGTTCCTACAAGTTGCATTTGTCCTGTGCGAGGTGGTCGTACCCCCTACGGGGTCGTTTGTGGGAAGGTTTTGGTTTTCACCCTTTAATGACTTGTTTTTAATTCTAAGTGTTGATTTTTGCAAATTATCATCATATTCTCAAATTGAAATATCCGGGACTACGTGGTGAGTTCCTACAAGTTACATTGGTACCGTACGAGGTGTTCGTGCCTCTTACAGGGTTGTTTGGGAGCTGGTTTGTGTTTTCACCCTTTAACGGCTTGTTTTTTAGTCAGAGTGTGATTTTTGTAAATTATCGTCATATTCTCAAATCGGGAGACCCGGGACTATGCGGTCAGTTCCAACAAGTTACATTGGTCCTGTGCGAGATGTTCGTGCCTCCTACGAGGTCGTTTGGGGGTTGGTTTGGATTTTCACCCCTTAACGGCTTGTTTTTAAGTTTAAGTGTTGATTTTTGCCAATTATCGACATATTCTAAAATCGGGAGACCCCGGACTACGCGATCAGTTCCAACAAGATATATTGGTCCTGTATGAGGTGTTCGTGCCTCCTACGGGGTTATTTGGGGGATGGTTTGGGTTTTCACCCTTTAACGGCTCATTTTTAAGTTTAAGTGTTGATTTTTGCAAATTATCGTCATATTCTCAAATCGGGAGACCCGAGACTACGCGGTCAGTTCCAACAAGATACATTGGTCCTGTACGAGGTGTTCGTGCCTCCTACAGGGTCATTTGGGGGATGGTTTGGGTTTTCACCCTTTAACGGATTGTTTTTAAGTTTAAGTGTTGATTTTTGAAAATTATCGTCATATTCTAAAATCGGGAGACCCGGGACTACGCGATCAGTTCCTACAAATTACATTGGTCCCGTGCGAGGTGTTCGTGTCTCGTACGGGGTAGTTTGGGGGCTTGTTTGGGTTTTCACCATTTAATGGCTTGTTTTTAAGTCTAGGTGTGATTTTTTCAAATTATTGTCATATTCCTAAACTGGGAGACCCGAAAATACACGATCAGTTCCAACAAGTTACAGTGGTCCCGTGCGAGGTGTTCGTATCTCCTACAGGGTCGTTGGGGGGTTGGTTTGGGTTTTCACCCTTTAACGACTGGTTTTTAAGTCTAATTGTGATTTTTGCAAATTATCATCATATTCTCAAACCGGGAGACCCGGGACTACGCGGTCAGTTCCAACAAGTTACAGTGGTCCCGTGCGAGGTATTCGTTCCTCCTATGGGGTCGTTTGGGGGTTGGTTTGGGTTTTCACCCTTTAACGACTAGTTTTTAAGTCTAAGTGTGAATTTTACAAATTATCGTCATATTCTCAAACCGGGAGACCCGGGACTATGCGGTCAGTTCCAAAAAGTTACAGTGGTCCCGTGCGAGGTGTTCGTGCCTCGTACGGGATCGTTTGGGGGTCGGTTTGGGTTTTCACCCTTTAACGACTAGTTTTTAAGTTTAAGTGTCGACTTTTGTAAATAATCGTCATATTCTCAAACCGGGAGACCCGGGACTACGCACTCAGTTTCAACAAGTTACATTGGTCCCGTGCGAGGTGTTCGTGCCTCCTACAGGGTCGTTTGGTGGCTGGTTTGGGTTTTCACCCTTTAACGATTTTTTTTTAAGTTTAAGTGTTGATTTTTTGCAAATTATCATCATCTTCTATAACCGGGAGACCCAGGACTACGCGGTTAGTTCCAACAAGTTACGTTGGTCCCGTCCGAGGTGTTCGTGCCTCCAACGGGGTCGTTTGGGTGGGGGTTCACCCTTTAATGGTTTGTTTTTAAGTTAAGTGTTGGTTTTTGCAAATTATCGCCATATTCTCAAACTGGGAGATCTGTGACTACGCGATCAATTCAAATAAGTTAAATTGGACCCGTACAAGGTGTTCGTGCCTCCTACGGTGTCGTTTGGGGGCTGGTTTGGGTTTTCACCCTTTAAGGGCTTGTTTTTAAGTTTAAGTGTTGATTTTTGCAAATTATCGTCGTATTTTCAAACCGGGAGACCCGGGACTACGCGGTCAGTTCCAACAAGTTTCACTGGTCCCGTGCGAGGTGTTTGTGCCTCTTACGGGGTTGTTTGGGGGTTGGTTTGGGTTTTCCCCATTTAATTGCTTGTTTTTAAGTCTAGGTGTGATTTTTGCAAATTACCATCATATTCTCAAATCGGGGAACCTGCAAATACACGGTCATTTCCGACAAGTTACATTGGTCCCGTGTGAGGTGTTCGTGCCTCCTACGGGGTCACTTGTGTGTGGGGGGGGGTGGGTTTTCACCCTTTAACGGCTTATTTTTAAGTCTAAGTGTGATTTTTGCAAATTACCATCATATTCACAAATGAGGAGACTCGGTACTATGCTCTCAGTTCCTTCAAGTTACATTTGTCCCGTGCGAGGTGTTCGTTCCTCCTACGGGGTCATTTATGGGCTGGTTTGGGTTTTCACCCTTTAACGGCTTGTTTTTAAGTCAAAGTGTTGATTTTTGCAAATTATCATCACATTCTCAAATCGGAAGACCCGGGCTACGCGGTCAGTTCCTACGAGTTACATTGGTCCCGTGCGAGGTGTCCATGCCTCTTACGGGATAGTTTGCTGGCTGGTTTGGGATTTCACCATTTAATGGCTTGTTTTTAAGTCTAGGTGTGATTTTTTTCAAATTATCATCATATTCTCAAACCGAGAGACCCGAAAATATGCGGTCAGTTCCAACAAGCTACATTGGTCCCGTGCGAGGTGTCCGTACCTCCTACGGGGTCGTTTGTGGGGGGGGGGGGGGTCACCCTTTAACGGCTTATTTTTAAGTTTAAGTGTTGATTTTTGCAAATTATCATCATACAAACCGGGAGACTCGGGACTACGCGGTCAGTTCCAACAAGTTTCAGTGGTCCCGTGCGAGGTGTTCGTTCCTCCTACGGGGTCGTTTGGGGGTTGGTTTGGGTTTTCACCCTTTAACGACTGTTTTTAAGTCTAAGTATGATTTTTGCAACTTATCGTCATATTCTCAAACCGGGTGACCCGGGACTATGCGGTCAGTTCCAACAAGTTACTGTGGACCCGTGCGAGGTGTTCGTGCCTCCTATGGGGTCGTTGGGGGGGGGGTGGGTTCACCCTTTAACGGATTATTTTTAAGTTTAAGTGTTGATTTTTACAAATTATCGTCATATTCTCAAACTGATAGATCTGTTACTACACGGTCTGTTCCAATAAGTTAAATTGGACCCGTGCGAGGTGTTCGTGCCTCCTACGAGATCGTTTGGGGGTTGGTTTCGGTTTTCACCCTTTAACGGCTTGTTTTTAAGTTTAAGTGTTGATTTTTGCAAATTATCGTCATATTCTCAAATCGGGAGACCCGGGAGTACGCCGTCAGTTCCAACAAGTTACACTGGTTCGGTGCGAGGTGTTCGTGCCTCCTACGGGGTCGTTTGGTGGTTGGTTTGGGTTTTCACCCTTTAACGACTTGTTTTTAAGTTTAAGTGTTGATTTTTGCAAATTATCATCATATTCTGAAATTGCGAGACCTGGGACTACGCGGTCAGTTCCAACCAGTTACGTTGGTCCCGTGCGAGGTGTCCGTTCCTCCTACGGGGCCATTTTTTGGGGGGGTGATGTGGCCCAAGTGCTACCTCGGCCCAGAGACACCAACCTCGGCCGAGACTATGGTTGAGATACTGATCTACCCAAGATAAGCCATGGGCCCACGATATCATCCCTCGGCCAGACCAGGGTCGGCCTAGGCCGACATTACCATCTACGCTCCTATTGGACACTACGCGCATCACAGGCATCAACAGCATTCTCATATACCTGGGTATGGCAACCTCGACCAAGTGTAGGCCGAGGTGACAAGAAGCCTTGACCTTCAACATGGAACCAGTCAAACCTCGACTTGGGCCGAGGTCACAAGAAACCTTAGTAATTCAGCATGGAATCATTTCTACCTCGGCTGGGGCCGACCCAGCATAATGACTCGGCTGAGACCAGGCCGAGACTCCCTATGACACCTCGGATTGAACGAATATCAAGCCTCTACAGCTCGGCCTCTCCCAGGCCCAGGTCATCCCTCACATATTGCAGCCGAGCATCTATTGAACATTTGGATAAGGTCACCTGGGCACAAATTAGTTGTAACAAGATTATTCCCCACATGTGGGAAGAATATTTCATCATCATTACTTACATGTGGCAGCGATAGATGGCACTCCCCCATTGGTGAGGCTACCACACACATGCACATTACATGCATGGGGGGTACATTACACCCCCTAGGCACTATATATATGGATCATCCCCTACCTTGCAAAGGGATCCCAGCTATTCAACCCTAACTGAAACTCTGTCTAAATATACAGTAGAGAGAGACAGAGCTTGAGAGAATTGTATCCATGGCCATTAGTGCCTTCATTCAGTGATATTACTCACACACTCACAGTGGACGTAGGCGAGATTGGCTGAACCACTCATATTCCAGTGTTGATTCCTCATTTCCTCACCTCATTCTCTTATCTCTTTATATAGCTTTGCTGCCATTGTTATTCATATATTGAGCTTGGAAACATCTTATCTGGTGGTGCTGATTCTTAGCATCATTATTTTGGCGCTGTCTGTGGGAACGAGAAGCTATCTCTTCCTCCTTTTCTGCTTAACCTCATCGTAGACTCTGGTGGTGAACCAGGAACCACCCCTTGCGTGGAGCTGTTTCATCATTGAAAGAGGTCCTTTAAGGTATTAAGCTCACTTTCTACTCAAGCTCTATACAGTTAACATATGGCACCAGAATTACCACCCCCTCTTCCGCCTCCCGGAGGTGGAGGGGCTAGCTCCATTCAGGCTCCTCCCCAGTCCAAAATGGTGGAGGTAGCAGCAGCCTTGAAATTTTTGGCTGCAACACAACAAGCCATGAAGGAGCAATTTTCCCAGCTCAGTCAAACCATGATGATGAGGCCACCTGGAGTCTCACTGGACATGATCACTCCGGCGGCAGTTCAGCCTCATCCTGACGCCAGGGGACCACCCCAGGCGCCCATGAAGGATCAGCCTGCACCCCAGCAGAGGAGGGACGTTGCTGACCCTAGGCGCTTGTGCCTGGGGAGGCAAGGAAACCCTTGCCCAGAGGGCAGGTATGATGACCTAGGAGCTGAAGAGGCCCCAGAAGACTGCTGGGAGCCGTATGAGGTGTCAGATAACACCATACGACCTCTTAGGCAGAGTCAGGGATGTGTCGGCCGAAGAAGAGAAGAGGCCCAACAAAGAGGGTCGGCCTTTGACAGGTTGAGTAGAGGGTCGGCCTTCGAGAGGCTGGGCCCAGTTAATGACCTGAGACAGAGGTTATCGAGGTCAAGGAGCGCGGTAGGCTCCCAAAGAGGGATAGGCAGGCTCGGCCAGACCAAGGTCGACCCTATGAGAGAAGAGCCAGGGAGAAGGAAGAGGTCAACAGCTAACGGGTCATGGCTGGGGAACCCTCTATCCATCGCAGGGAGGTGGCAGGGGATAACCTCAGCCAAGTCGATGACAGAAGACCCTGGAATGATTCAATACAACGCCTTGAGGAGAAGATAGGGGACCTCATAAAGAGCAGGGACCCATTACAGAGGGGCTACTCGGAGGGTTCCCCGTTTGTGGCTAGGATAGTGGGGTTCCCAACCCCAGCTAAGTTGAAGCCTCCTACAGTGACTCCCAAATATGATGGCAGCACTAACCCTATGCACCATATCGAGATGTATCAGTCGGCGGAAGATATTTACTCGATAACCAAAGAGATGAAGTGTCGGGCCTTCTCGGGAACCTTGACGGGGGCAGCGCACAACTGGTTCACCTCTCTTCCAAAGAACTCGATCGAGAACTTCAAAGGCTTGGCAGAGCAGTTCATCCACAACTTCTGCTTTGGGGTAAGACCTCAAAAGAAGACTACCCCCTGCTATATGTCAAACATGCTAAGGGTGAAAGCCTAAGAGAATACATAGCAAGATTCAACAAAGAGAAGTTGGAGGTGGAAGACTATGAAGAAAGCATAGCTATGACAACCCTTATAGGAGGCCTTCAGAAAGGGACGCTACTGTGGAAACTAGCGGAAGACCCTCCTAGCTCTATAGCGGAGTTGTTGGCAACCGCAGGGAAAGTGATGAATGCAAAAGAGGCAATGGCCGCCAAATATGAGGAGGAAAAGTGCGGTAGCACTGAGAGGTCTCAAAGTAAGAAAGAGGGGAAGAAGAGGTCAGGTGATGACGAGTTCGCTCATTACACTCCTCTGACTGTGAGCTGTGAGCACATCCTTAATGAGATTAAGACTGACCGGACTCTGAGGTGGCCAGAGAAGCTGAAGGCCCCACCACATAAGAGGAACAAAAACCTCTAGTGCGAGTTCCATTAGGATCACGGCCATGTCACAGATAGATGCTTCGCTTTAAAGGATGAGATTGAGAAGATGCTGAAATCTGGGAAGCTGAGAAGGTATGTGGATGGCAAGGCACCAAAGGGTGGAAAAGACAACCCTAAGAAGAGAAGAAATGACAGATGCCGTGGCGATGTCCCGGCCAGAAGGGACGATGACTCAGAGGGAGATGATGGAGATGACCTGGATCTCCCGCCAAAGGATGACAACACCCCGGTGAAGAGGGTAGGAATGATCTCCTTTGGTGTTAGCACCATATGTGGGGGATTCGCAGGAGGTGGCTCTGAGGTAGCCGATCGGAAGGCTCATGTAGCAGAGGCCAAGTCAGTGGCCAAGCCTGAGGTTGTGAATCTGACGTCTTCTGATGCAGTGCATAAGAGGAAGAAGGTAGACATGGAGACCCTCGTGGTGGGGTTCTCCAGACTCGACTTCAAGGGCATCTTAGCCCCCCATGATGACCCTTTAGTCATAATAACAAGGGTGCATGGGTGCGATGTAGGGAGAATCCTCATAGATGGGGGAAGCTCAACAGATGTGATGTTCTGGCTTTGTTTCAAGAGCTTGGGTCTTAGCAGGGCAAGGCTGGTGCCCTACCATCACCGGTTGATAGGCTTCAGTGGTGAGAAGGTGCACCCACTGGGCATGTATGAAATGGATGTACGGATGGGGGATGAATGGCCTAAGAGGCTGACCAAGAAGATCAACTTTTTTATTATGGACGAAAATGTCTTTTCGGCCTACAACCTCATCATCGGAAGAGTGGCCCTCAAAGAGTTTGAGGCCGTGCCGTCGACGGTCCATCAGATGCTAAAATTCCTGACTCCTTATGGAGTAGGGGAAGTGCAAGGGGACCAGACCATGGCGTGGAATGTTACTTCAACTCGACCGAAGAGAGAGAGAGGCCCATAAGAGAGCAACCGCCACTTACAGCATTGACACTCTTGACCCAAGAGATGAAACAAAATTGAAGAAGGGCGAGGCTGCGAAAGAGGTAAAATCCACCGTCCTCAATGAGGACGAGCATGAAAAAACCGTCCTGGTTGGTAAGGACCTAGATCCAGGGATCAAGGAAGAGCTGGTAAAATTCCTCAGAAGAAGACAGAATATCTTCGCATGGAGTCACGCAGACATGCCTGGTATCGACCCTGAGGTCATGAGCCAAAAGCTCAACGTGGACAGAGATGACAGGCCGATCAAGCAGAGGCGAAGAGTCTACTCCATGGAGAAGTATGAGGTCATCCGGGAAGAGGTGAAAAAGTTGGAAGAGGCCGAGTTCATAAGAGAGGTTACCTATCCGGAGTGGCTCTCAAATGCAGTCATCGTGCCTAAGGCCAATGGATAGTGGCGAATGTGTGTAGATTTCACCGATCTAAACAAGTCTTGCCCGAAGGACAGCTATCCCTTACCTAGGATAGACCAGATGGTGGATGCAACGGCAGGGCACGACCTCATGAGTTTCATGGATGCTTATTCAGGTTATAACCAAATCTTCATGGACGCCGAAGACTCTGAGAAGACAGCCTTCATTACTGACAAGGGGATGTACTGTTACAAGGTGATGCCCTTTGGCCTGAAAAATGCGGGGGCAACGTATCAACGTCTTGTCAATAAGATTTTCAAGGAGCAGATAGGTAAGACCATGGAGGTGTATGTGGATGATATGCTAACGAAGAGCCTGAAAGCGTGTACTCACGTAGCAGACCTTGAGAAGACCTTTGATGTCATGGACTCGTATAGAATGAAGCTCAACCCAGTGAAGTGTGTCTTCGGGGTAGGAGCTGGGAAGTTCCTGGGGTTCATCGTTAATCAGAGGGGGATTGAAGCAAACCCTGAGAAAATCAAGTCATTACTCGACATGAAGACTCTTAGGAGTATCAAGGATGTTCAGAGACTCACTGGAAGAGTGGAGGCCCTTAACAGGTTTGTTTCTAGAGCCACGGACAAGTGTCTTCCGTTATTTAAAGTTCTGAGAAAGGCCTTCCAGTGGGATGAAGAGTTGTTATCGAGCTAGGAGAGTATGATCTTACCTACCAGCCCAGGACAGCCATCAAGGGGCAGGCCCTCGCAGACTTTATCGCAGAGTTCACTTGGGAAGAGGCCGAGACAGAGAAGGGCTTGGATAGCGGCGAAGAGACAAACCGTAGTGTCTTCTGAGATTCGGAAGAGGCTGCCCCGAACATCTTCCGAGGCCGAGAAGAGGTTGTCCCAAGTAAAACCCGGAGCAGAGTAGAAGAAAATGAAGAGGATCGATACCTCTTCGAGAAAGGGATTATGAGAGAAGGGGCCTTCTCATCAGATGCAGACGTATGGAGCCTCTTCGTTGATGGCTCTTCCTGTGACAGTGGAAGCGGCACGGGGCTAATACTCTCGGCTCCAGATGGCGCCAACATTGAATACGCCTTGAGATTGAGCTTCTAGGCTTCAAACAACGAGTCTGAATATGAGGCCATGATAGCGGGTCTCTTATTGGCAATAACTCTTCGAGTAAAGCGGCTCCTACTCCATAGCGACTCAAGGTTGGTTGTCAATCAAGTATTGGGGGTATACGAGGCCAAAGACGAAAGGATGGCCAAATACTTGAAGAGGGTCAGGGGGTTGCTAGAGTATTTTGTAGAGGCAAAACTGAAGACAGTGCCCCGACTGAGAAACAATCACGCTGATGCATTAGCAAGGATGGCCTCGGCAATGAAGACAGATTTAGGAAGGACCATCCCAATCGAGGTCTTAGGAAAAGCAAGCATCGAGGAGGATGAGGTATGTAATCCTTGTCATAATGTGAATCTAGGGGACTCGTGGATCGCCCCGTTCGTCAGATACCTAAGAGAGGGGGAGCTACCTGAGTCCAAGCTGGAAAGGAGGAAGTTGAGATATAGGGCTGCCAAGTTCTCATTGGTAGGAGATGTCTTGTATAAAAAGGGGTTTCTCTTGCCCCTCCTCAGATGTGTGCATCCCATGGAAGTATCCCGGGTATTACAGGAGGTTCATGAGGGCTCTTGCTCTAGCCACATAGGGGGAAGGCCCTTAGCCAAGAGGATAATCACTCAGGGATACTGGTGGACTACCTTATCTAAGGACGCTACAGACTATGTGAAGAGGTGCGACAAATGTCAAAGGTTCGCCACTATCCCTCATCAACCCCATCAGCCTATGACGTCAATCTCTTCTCCATGGCCATTTACGGTATGGGGAATTGACTTGGTAGGACCTTTGCCAAGAGCTGTCAACAACTATAGGTTCTTGATAGTTGCCATTGACTACTTTTCAAAGTGGGTGGAGGCAGAACCAATGATAACAATTACAGAGCAGAAGACCTTCCAGTTCATCTGGAAAAACATCATATGTAGAAATGGCCTCCCAAACACGCTCATCTCGGATAATGGGACCCAGTTCAAGAACTCCTCCTTGGAGAGGTATTGCCAAAGTGTGGGGATTAAACAGTTCTTCGCATCTCCTGGTCGACCTCAGGCCAATGGCCAAATCGAGGTCACAAACAGAACCATCTTGGATGGAATCAAGAAGAGGTTAGAAGACACGAAGAGGAGATGGACAGAAGAGGTATATGTAGTGTTGTGGGCCTACAGAACTACGGCCAGGACACCAACAGGAGAAACCCCATTCATGCTAGCACATGGCTCAGAGGCTGTCATACCAACGGAAGTATGACTACCAACTCATCGGATTCAGACCTACGACCCTGACAGCAATGGGGAAAAAGGATGCTAGACCTAGATCTTATCGAAGAGAGAAGAGAAGATGCAGAGGTCAGGAAAGCAGCCTACTAGCAGAGGGCAGCGAGATTCTACAACCAGAGGGTGAAGTCAAGACCCATTGCAGTGGGAGACCTAGTGCTAAAGAAGACCCTACAGAAGGCAAATAAGCTACACCCAAACTGGCATGACCCCAACAAAGTAACAGAAGAGGTTGTGCCCGGCACTTACAGACTAGTAAACCTAGAAGGAGAACCTTTCACTAACCCATGGAATGCTGACCACCTAAAGAGATATTACATATGATGTTGCATAGAATTTGTAATTTGTAAATGTACCATCTTATTGAGAAGAGGTTATTAATAAAGATCAGTTCCATGACAAGTTCTTGCTCCATTCTTAGATCAAAGATATTTATTATGAGGCTAACCTCTTAGGGGATGACCTCAGACCCTCAAAACATCACTCGGTGGTGACGAGGTCTGAGCTCAGACACCTTGGTTAGATGACCTCAGACCCTTAACATCATTAACTTGGTGATATTGATTATGAGGCTAACCTCTTAGGTGATGACCTCAGACCCTCAAAACATCACTCGGTGGTGACGAGGTCTGAGCTCAGACACCTGGGTTAGATGACCTCAGACCCTTAACATCATTAACTTGGTGATATTGATTATGAGGCTAACCTCTTAGGTGAGGACCTCAGACCCTCAAAACAACACTCGGTGGTGACGAGGTCTGAGCTCAGACACCTTGGTTAGATGACCTCAGACCCTTAACATCATTAATTTGGTGATATTGATTATGAGCCTAACCACTTAGGTGATGACGTCAGACCCTCAAAACATCACTCGGTGCTGACGAGGTCTGAGCTCAGACACCTGGGTTAGATGACCTCAGACCCTTAACATCATTAACTTGGTGATATTGATTATGAGGCTAACCTCTTAGGTGATGACCTCAGACCCTCAAAACATCACTCGGTGGTGATGAGGTCTGAGCTCAGACACCTTGGTTAGATGACCTCAGACCGTTAACATCATTAATTTGGTGATATTAATTATGAGGCTAACCTCTTAGGTGATGACCTCAGACCCTCAAAACATCACTCGGTGGTGATGAGGTCTGAGCTCAGACACCTTGGTTAGATGACCTCAGACCCTTAACATCATTAATTTGGTGATATTGATTATGAGGCTAACCTCTTAGGTGATGACCTCAGACCCTCAAAACATCACTCGGTGGTGACGAGGTCTGAGCTCAGACACCTGGGTTAGATGACCTCAGACCCTTAACATCATTAACTTGGTGATATTGATTATGAGGCTAACCTCTTAGGTGATGACCTCAGACCCTCAAAACATCACTCGGTGGTGACAAGGTCTGAGATCAGACACCTTGGTTAGATGACCTCATACCCTTAACATCATTAATTTGGTGATATTGATTATGAGGCTAACCTCTTAGGTGATGACCTCAGACCCTCAAAACATCACTCGGTGGTGACGAGGTCTGAGCTCAGACACCTGGGTTAGATGACCTCAGACCCTTAACATCATTAATTTGGTGATATTGATTATGAGGCTAACCTCTTAGGTGATGACCTCAGACCCTTAAAACATCACTCGGTGGTGACGAGGTCTGATCTCAGACACCTGGGTTAGATGACCTCAGACCCTTAACATCATTAATTTGGTGGTATTTATTATGAGGCTAACCTCTTAGGGGATGACCTCAGACCCTCATAACATCACTCGGTGGTGACGAGGTCTGAGCTCAGACACCTTGGTTAGATGACCTCAGACCCTTAACATCATTAATTGGGTGAAGTTGGTTATGAGCACAGCATATTAAGTAATGACTACAGAGCCTTAGCATGGTTTTTGACGAGTGCAGAGATATCTTTTTCCAAACCCTGGGCCTTATTTTCAGATTTCTTGGCCTTATTCTCAGAATTCTGCAACTCTGACTTCAGACGGTCAACCTCGGCATTCAGGGCGCTCTCGACCTTCTCAGCCTCCTGCCCCTTCTGAATGAGAGGCAATTTCCTCATGGCCCCGTTAGACAATTGGTACATGTCAGTCACCCCCTGCACATTTAATGAAGAGGTTAAGTGAGAAAAATCAGATGTTACACTTATAAAACTTTGACAGAGGAACAATTTATACTTGGATGACTCGATGAAGGCCGAACTTAATCATCACAGGGGTGTCCATGGCTCTATAGAAACGCTTGTCTACCTCGGTCATTACAGCGGCAAGTGCGTCCATGGTCTGTCTGTTGTTGCCGACCACGCTGTCAGTTAACTTCAACTGCTCCAGACGAGCCGTCAGGATGTCAGCCGAAGAAATTGGGATCGCAACATCAGAGGTCTTCTTTTGTCTCGAGGTCGGCCTCTGATCCTCAGAGGCCGGGACCTAAGGGGCCCTCTTCTTGGAGGCCTGGTATTTGAATGTAGTGGGAGCTAGAAGAGGAGCGTTGAGACCAAACTTCTTTGCAAGCCTTGCCAAACTCAGAGCTGCCATCTCCCTCAATTCGCCTGTGACACCTAGTGGTCTCTCTGCAAAAGTTGAAAGATATGAGTTAGAAATTAGATATGAATGAGTTCAGAGGTTAAACAAAGAAAAATCCTAACCAAAATCAACAAGGGGACTTCCACCTAGGCTCGTCCCCGAGAGATACTGGGGGGTCAGCAGAGGTTCGAACTTGACAAACAGACCATGTGCCCCTTACTCTTGCAGGGCCTTCACCTTTTTGATATTCTGAAGACTTAGGACAGGATAGGCCCTTGCAAACATGGTGACCTTACCCCATCTGAGGGGTATCCTCGGCTCAAAGGTGGAAGAGGGAACAGATGTGCCGAATTCCCACGGCCCTGAGGCGAAAAAACATCGGGGCTTCCAGTTATGATTTGAGGTCTGAGTCACCTGGAGCATCTTCTTCTCAGGCCTCCGAGCCACGAAGTGATAGTAGCTCGGATGGTTTTTGGCCTAAGTAGGGACATAACAACCAGCAAAGACCTGAGCTGGAAGGTCAGAGTGGTGGACTGCCCTCCACAAGATGATGGCCCCTATAATGACTCTCTAAGCATTGGGAGGGAGCTGCGAGGGGGCCAAGTTGATGAAAGAAAGAATGGATCTGATGATGGGATTAATGGGTAGGCAAAACCCTAACTTAAACATCTTCTCGTACAAGAAGATTTCTCCATCTCGGTCATGGTAGGCCCTCTCTTCCCTCAGAGGTCTCCTTAATTTGATTGAGGGACTGATGGAGTATAAATATCTGAAGTGCAATAGATCCACCTCAGTGACTGTTCTCTCGTACTCAGCTGCCTCAGAGACGTCAACATCACTTTTAGTATCCTCATCATCATCACCAAGCTCAACGTCGGCTGGAGCAGACGTGGATGGGTGACTAGGAAATCTCTGAGCAAACTCTGCCCCAGTAACGGTCGACAGAGGGATGGCATTAAGAATGGGTGGCACAGCCACACTTGGCTCGACAAGTTCAACCTCTGAAGAAGAATCTGAGGTGCTTGAGACACTTTGAGATGAAGCTCGACTATATACCTCGGCCTGATCAAGGTCCTGATCAGGCCGAGGTGTAAAATCCACGGGTTCTTGCAAGGAGTCCACAGACATGGGGACTGAGGAGGAAGACTTAGACTCAGACATCGGCAATGGGTTGGCAGAGACGTCTGTCTGATAGAAGTTCTCAGGAGGATCAGGATATACCACCTTGAGAGGTGGGGGAAAGATGGGTCTGACAGGAAATTCTTGTGACCTACGAGCTTCCTCTTGAGCTCTCTCTATTTGCCTAATCTTTTCTATGGTCTTCTCTCTAAGAGAAGGGAAATTCTCAAGCAGCTGGTATAGGGGTCTTAGCATCAGAGGACGACCCTAAACTTTAAGGAAAACTCCTAAAACTACAAACACGATTGACTTATAAAATAAAGAAGTTTAAAGATCAAACTTAGAGGTTTTCAAGAAAACGCAGTTCGCCGGAGTTAATGGAGCTCGTCGGAAAACTCAAAAACACGCCGGAAAATGCAAACCAAAATACCAGAAAGAAAGGAAATGGGAGAGGAGAAGTACCTGGAAGTGAATCGACGAAGAAAACAAGGAAAACTCGCAAGGAAATCGACAAAGGCCTCTGCAGATGAGTGCTGATCGAAGAAGTTCGAGAGAGAAATTTGTAAGAACAGCGTGCGCGGGAAAGAAATGGGTAAGAAGAAAGAGAAAGGAAGAGTTTAAACCCTTAAGTAATTGGGCACACTTCCCAAGGCCCATCATTTCCTTGGGAAACCCACGGGGCAACTGACAGCACACACCAGCTAGGTTTGCACGCACTAGCTTGGAACAGGTGTCATGCAGGTATCAGCCTTGGGACGGACAAGCCTCGGAGGTGAAGCGATCCCCTAGACACTTGCTCTCGCATATGACTAAGGGTTAGGGGTGATTGATGTGCCCCAAGTGTTACCTCGGCCCAGAGACACTAACCTCGTCCGAGACGATGGCCGAGATACTGATCGACCCAAGATAAGCCATGGGCCCACGATATCATCCCTCGGCTAGACCAGGGTCGGCCTAGGTCGACACTACCATCAACGCTCCTATTGGACACTACGCACATCATAGGCATCAACATCATTCTCATATACCTGGGTATGGAAACCTCGGCCGAGTGTAGGCCGAGGTGACAAGAAGCCTTGACCTTCAACATGGAACCAGTCCAACCTCGACTTTGGCCGAGGTCACAAGAAACCTTAGTAATTCAGCATGGAATAATTCCTACCTCGGCTGGGGCCGACCCAGCATAATGACTCGGCTGAGACCAGGCCGAGACTCCCTATGACACCTCGGATTGAACGAATATCAAGCCTCTACAGCTCGGCCTCTCCCAGGACGAGGTCATCCCTCACATATTGTAGCCGAGCATCTGATGAACATTTGGATAAGGACACCTGGGCACAAATCAGTTGTAACAAGATTATTCCCCACATGTGGGGAGAATATTTCATCATCATTACTTACATGTGGCAGCGACAGATGGCACTCCCCCATTGGTGAGGCTACCACACACATGCACATTACATGCATGGGGGGTACATTACACCCCCTAGGCACTATATATATGGATCATCCCCTACCTTGCAAAGGGATCCCAGCTATTCAACCCTCGCTGAAACTCTGTCTAAATATACAGTAGAGAGAGAGAGCTTGAGAGAATTGTATCCATGGCCATTAGTGCCTTCATTCAGTGATATTACTCACACACTCACAGTGGGCGTAGGCCAGATTGGCTGAACCACACATATTCCGGTGTTGATTCCTCATTTCCTCACCTCATTCTCTTATCTCTTTATATAATTGTGCTGCCATTGTTATTCATATATTGAGCTTGGAAACACCTTATCTGGTGGTGCTGATTCTTAGCATCATCAGGGGGGTGGGTTTTCACCCTTTAACGACTTATTTTTAAGTTTAAGTGTTGATTTTTGCAAATTATCGTCATATTCTCAAATCGGAAGACCCGGTACTACGCGGTCAGTTCCAACAAGTTACAGTGGTCCGGTGAGAGGTGTTCGTGCCTTCTACGGGGTCGTTTGGGGTTTGGTTTGGGTTTTCACCTTTTAACGACTGGTTTTTAAGTTTAAGTGTTGATTTTTCAAATTATTGTCATATTCTCAAACCGGGAGATCCGAAACTACGTGGTCAATTCCAACAAGTTACAGTGGTCCCATGCGAGGTGTTCGTGCCTCGTACGGGATCATTTGGGGGTCGGTTTGGGTTTTCACCCTTTAACGACAAGTTTTTAAGTTTAAGTGTCGACTTTTGTAAATAACCGTCATATTCTCAAACCGGGAGACCCGGGACTACGCAGTCAGTTCCAACAAGTTACATTGGTCCCGTGCGAGGTGTTCGTGCCTCCTACAGGGTCGTTCGGGGGCTGGTTTTGGTTTTCACCCTTTAACGATTTTTTTTAAGTTTAAGTGTTGATTTTTTGCAAATTATCATCATATTCTATAACCGGGAGACCCAGGACTACGCGGTTAGTTCCAACAAGTTACATTGGTCCCGTGTGTGGTGTTCGTTCCTCCAACGGGGTCGTTTGGGTGGGGGTTCACCCTTTAATGGTTTGTTTTTAAGTTAAGTGTTGGTTTTTACAAATTATCGCCATATTCTCAAACTGGGAGATCTGTGACTACGCGGTCAATTCCAATAAGTTAAATTGGACCCGTACGAGGTGTTCGTGCCTCCTACGGTGTCGTTTGGGGGTTGGTTTGGGTTTTCACCCTTTAACGGCTTGTTTTTAAGTTTAAGTGTTGATTTTTGCAAATTATCGTCGTATTCTCAAACCGAGAGACCCGGGACTACGCGGTCAGTTCCAACAAGTTACACTGGTCCCGTGCGAGGTGTTCATGCCTCTTACGGGGTCGTTTGGTGGTTGGTTTGGGTTTTCCCCATTTAATTGCTTGTTTTTAAGTCTAGGTGTGATTTTTGCAAATTCCCATCATATTCTCAAACCGGGGGACCTGCAAATACGCGGTCAGTTCCGACAAGTTACATTGGTCCCGTGTGAGGTGTTCGTGCCTCCTCCGGGCTCGTTTGCGTGTGGGGGGCTGGGTTTTCACCCTTTAACGGCTTGTTTTTAAGTTTAAGTGTTGATTTTAGCAAATTATTATCATATTCTCAAACCGGGAGACTCGGGACTACGCGGTCAGTTCCAACAAGTTATAGTGGTCCCGTGCGAGGTGTTCGTATCTCCTACGGGGTCGTTGGGGGGTTGGTTTGAGTTTTCACCCTTTAACGACTGCTTTTTAAGTCTAGGTGTGATTTTTTCAAATTATCATCATATTCTCAAACCGGGAGACCCGGGACTGCGCGGTCAGTTCCAACAAGTTACAGTGGTCCCGTGCGAGGTGTTCGTGCCTCCTACGGGGTCGTTTCGGGGTTGGTTTGGGTTTTCACCCTTTAACAATTGGTTTTTAAGTTTAAGTGTTGACTTTTGCAAATTATCGTCATATTCTCAAACCGGGAGACCTGGGTCTATGCCGTCAGTTTCAACAAGTTACATTGGTCCCGTGCGAGGTGTTCGTGCCTCCTACAAGGTCGTTTAGGGGTTGGTTTGGGTTTTCACCCTTTCATGATGTTTTTTAAGTTTAAGTGTCCATTTTTTCAAATTATCATCATATTGTCGAACCGGGAGACCCAGGACTACGCGGTCAGTTCCAACAAGTTACATTGGTCTCGTGCGAGGTGTTCGTGCATCCTATGAGGTCATTGGGGGGGGGGGTTCACCCTTTAACGGCTTATTTTTAAGTTTAAGTGTTTATTTTTATAAATTATAGTCATATTCTCAAACTGATAGATCTATTACTACGCGGTCAATTCCAATAAGTTAAATTGGACCCGTGCGAGGTGTTCGTGCCTCCTACGGGATCGTTTGGGGGCTGGTTTAGGTTTTCACCCTTTAACGGCTTATTTTTAAGTTTAAGTGTTGATTTTTGCAAATTATCGTCATATTCTCAAATCGAAAGACCCGGTACTACGCGGCCAGTTCCAACAAGTTATAGTGGTCCCGTGCGAGGTGTTCGTGCCTTCTACAGGGTCGTTTGGGGGTTGGTTTGGGTTTTCACCCTTTAACGACTGGTTTTTAAGTTTAAGTGTTGATTTTTTCAAATTATCATCATATTCTCAAACAAGGAGACCTGGAACTACGCAGTCAATTCCTACAAGTTACATTGGTCTCGTGCGAGGTGTTCGTGCCTCTTACGGGGTCGTTTGGGGGCTGGTTTGGGTTTTCACCCTTTAGCGACTGCTTTTTAAGTCTAAGTGTGATTTTTACAAATTATCGTCATATTCTCAAACTGAGAGACCCGGGACTACGCGGTCAGTTCCAACAAGTTACATTGGTCCCGTCCGAGGTGTTCGTGCTTCCTATGGGGTCGTTTGGGAGGGGGGGACCTAGGTTTTCACCCTTTAAGGGCTTATTTTTTCAAATTACCATCATATTCACAAACGAGGAGACTCGGGACTATGCTGTGAGTTCCTTCAAGTTACATTTGTCTCGTGCGAGGTGTTCGTGCCTCCTACGGGGTCGTTTATGGGCTGATTTGGGTTTTCACCCTTTAACGACTTGTTTTTAAGTCAAAGTGTTGATTTTTGCAAATTATCGTCACATTCTCAAATCGGAAGACTCGGGCTACGCGGTCAGTTCGTACGAGTTACATTTGTCCCGTGCGAGGTGTTCGTGCCTCTTACGGGATTGTTTGGGGGCTGGTTTGGGATTTCACCATTTAATGGCTTGTTTTTAAGTCTAGGTGTGATTTTTTTCAAATTACCGTCATATTCTCAAACCGAGAGACCCGGAAATACGCGGTCAGTTCCAACAAGTTACGTTGGTCCCGTGCGAGGTGTTCGTGCCTCCTACGGGGTCGTTTGTGGGAGGGGGGGTCACCCTTTAACGGCTTGTTTTTAAGTTTAAGTGTTGATTTTTGCAAATTATCATCATACAAACCGGGAGACTCGGGACTACGCGGTCAGTTCCAATAAGTTACAGTGGTCCCGTGCGAGGTGTTCGTTCCTCCTACGGGGTCGTTTGGTGGTTGGTTTGGGTTTTCACCCTTTAACGATTGGTTTTTAAGTCTAAGTATGATTTTTGCAAATTATCATCATATTCTCAAACCGGGTGACCCGGGACTATGCGGTCAGTTCCAACAAGTTACAGTGGACCCGTGCGAGGTGTTCGTGCCTCCTATGGGATCGTTTGGAGGTTGGTTTGGGTTTTAACCCTTTAATGACTGGTTTTTAACTTTAAGTGTTGACTTTTGCAAATTATCATCATATTTTCAAATCGGGAGACCGGAGACTACGCTGTCAGTTCCTACAAGTTGCATTTGTCATGTGCGAGGTGTTCGTGCCCCCTACGGGGTCGTCTGTGGGAAAGTTTTGGTTTTCACCCTTTAACGGCTTGTTTTTAATTCTAAGTGTTGGTTTTTGCAAATTATAATCATATTCTCAAATCAAAATATCCGGGACTACGCGGTCAGTTCTTACAAGTTACATTGGTCCCGTGCAAGGTGTTCGTGCCTCTTACAGGGTCATTTGGGAGCTGGTTTGGGTTTTCACCCTTTAACGGCTTGTTTTTAAGTCAAAGTGTGATTTTTGTAAATTATCGTCATATTCTCAAACTGAGAGATCTGTTACTACGCGGTCAGTTCCAATAAGTTAAATTGGACCCGTGCGAGGTGTTCGTGCCTTTTACGGGGTCGTTTCGGGGTTGGTTTGGGTTTTCACCCTTTAACAACTGGTTTTTAAGTTTAAGTGTTGACTTTTGCAAATTATCGTCACATTCTCAAACTGGGAGACCCGGGTCTATGCCGTCAGTTTCAACAAGTTACATTGGTCCCGTGCGAGGTGTTCGTGCCTCCTACAAGGTCGTTTGGGGGTTGGTTTGGGTTTTCACCCTTTAATGACGTTTTTTAAGTTTAAGTGTTGATTTTTTCAAATTATCATCATATTCTCGAACCGGGAGACCCAGGACTACGCGGTCAGTTCCAACAAGTTACATTGGTCCCGTGCGAGGTGTTCGTGCCTCCTATGGGGTTGTTGGGGGGGGGGGGGGTTCACCCTTTAACAGCTTATTTTTAAGTTTAAGTGTTGATTTTTACAAATTATCGTCATATTCTCAAACTGATAGATCTGTTACTACGCGGTCAGTTCCAATAAGTTAAATTGGACCCGTGCGAGGTGTTCGTGCCTCCTACGGGATCGTTTGGGGGATAGTTTAGGTTTTCACCCTTTAACGGCTTGTTTTTAAGTTTAAGTGTTGATTTTTGCAAATTATCGTCATATTCTAAAATCGGGAGACCCGGGAGTACGCCGTCAGTTCCAACAAGTTACACTGGTTCTGTGCGAGGTGTTCGTGCCTCCTACGGGGTCGTTTGGTGGTTGGTTTGGGTTTTCACCTTTTAACGACTTGTTTTTATGTTTAAGTGTTGATTTTTGCAAATTATCGTCATATTCTCAAACCGGGAGACTCGGGACTACGCCGTCAGTTCCAACCAGTTACGTTGGTCCCGTGCGAGGTGTTCGTGCCTCCTACGGGACCGTTTTTTGGGGGGTGGGTTTTCACCCTTTAACGACTTATTTTTAAGTTTAAGTGTTGATTTTTGCAAATTATCGTCATATTCTCAAATCGAAAGACCCGGTACTACGTGGTCAGTTACAACAAGTTACAGTGGTCCCGTGCGAGGTGTTCATGCCTTCTACGGGGTCATTTAGGGGTTGGTTTGGGTTTTCACCCTTTAACGACTGGTTTTTAAGTTTAAGTGTTGATTTTTTTTAATTATCGTCATATTCTCAAACCGGGAGACCCGGAACTACGCGGTCAATTCCTACAAGTTACATTGGTCTCGTGCGAGGTGTTCGTGCCTCTTACGAGGTCGTTTGGGGGCTGGTTTGGGTTTTCACCCTTTAACGACTGCTTTTTAAGTCTAAGTGTGATGTTTACAAATTATCGTCATATTCCCAAACTGAGAGACCTGGGACTACGCGGTCAGTTCCAACAAGTTACATTGGTCCCGTCCGAGGTGTTCGTGCCTCCTGCGGGGTCGTTTGGGGGGGGGGGGACCTGGGTTTTCACCCTGTAACGGCTTGTTTTTAAGTTTAAGAGTTGATTTTTGAAAATTATCATCATATTCTTAAATCGGGAGACCCGAGACTACGCGGTCAGTTCCTCCTAGTTACATTGGTCCCGTGCGAGGTGTATGTGCCTCTTACGACATAGTTTGGGGGCTGGTTTGGGTTTTCACCATTTAATGGCTTGTTTTTAAGTCTAGGTATGATTTTTTCAAATTATCGTCATATTCTCAAATCGGGAGACCCGGAAATACGCGATCAGTTCCAACAAGGTACATTGGTCCCGTGCGAGGTGTTCGTGCCTCCTACGGGGTCGTTTGGGGGGGTGGGTTTTCACCCTTTAACGGCTTGTTTTTAAATTTAAGTGTTGATTTTCACAAATTATCATCATATTCTCAAACCGGGAGACTTGGGACTACGCGGTCAGTTCCAACAAGTTACAGTGGTCCCGTGCGAGGAGTTCGTTCCTCCTACGGGGTCGTTTGGGGCTTAATTTGGGTTTTCACCTTTTAACGACTGGTTTTAAAGTCTAAGTGTGATTTTTACAAATTATCGTCATATTCTCAAACCGGGAGACCCGGGACTATGCGGTCAGTTCCAACAAGTTACAGTGGTCGCGTGCGAGGTGTTCATGCCTCGTACGGGATCGTTTGGGGGTTGGTTTGAGTTTTCACCCTTTAACGACTAGTTTTTATGTCTAAGTGTTGACTTTTGCAAATTATCTCCATATTCTCAAACCGGGAGACACGGGACTACGCAGTCAGTTCCAACAAGTTACATTGGTCCCATGCGAGGTGTTCGTGCCTCCTACAGGGTCGTCTGGGGGCTGGTTTGGGTTTTCACCCATTAACGACTTTTTTTTAAGTTTAGTTTTGATTTTTGCAAATTATGGTCACATTCTATTACCGAGAGACCCAGGACTACGCGGGAAGTTCCAACAAGTTACAATGGTCCCGTGCGAGGTGTTCGTGCCTCCTACGGGGTCATTTATGTGGGGGTTCACCCTTTAACGACTTATTTTTAAGTTAAGTGTTGATTTTTGCAAATTGTCGTCATATTCTCAAACTGGGAGATCTGTGACTACGCGGTCAGTTCCAATAAGTTAAATTGGACCCGTGCAAGGTGTCCGTGCCTCCTACGGGGTCGTTTGGGGGCTGGTTTGGGTTTTCACCCTTTAACGGCTTATTTTTAAGTTTAAGTATTGATTTTTGCAAATTATCATCGTATTCTCAAACCGAGAGACCCGGGACTACGCGGTCAGTTCCAACAAGTTACAGTGGTCCCGTGCGAGGTGTTCGTGCCTCCTACGGGGTCGTTTGGTGGTTGGTTTGGGTTTTCACCCTTTAACGACTGGTTTTTAAGTTTAAGTGTTGACTTTTGCAAATTATCGTCATATTCTCAAACCGGGAGACCCGAGACTATGGCGTCAGTTTCAACAAGTTACATTGGTCCCGTGCGAGGTGTTCGTGCCTCCTACAAGGTCGTTTGGGTTTTCACCCTTTAACGACTTTTTTTTTAAGTTTAAGTGTTGATTTTTTCAAATTATCGTTATAATCTCGAACCGAGAGACCCAGGACTATGCGGTCAGTTCCAATAAGTTACATTGGTCCCGTGCGAGGTGTTCGTGCCTCCTATGGGGCCGTTTTTTTTGGGGGGGGGGGTTCACCCTTTAACGGCTTGCTTTAAGGTTTAAGTGTTGACTTTTGTAAATTATCGTCATATTCTCAAACTGAGAGATCTGTTACTACGCAGTCAGTTCCAATAAGTTAAATTGGACCCGTGCGAGGTGTTCGTGCCTCTTACGGGGTCATTTGGGGGCTGGTTTGGATTTTCACCCTTTAACGGCTTGTTTTTAAGTTTAAGTGTTGATTTTTGCAAATTATCAACATATTCTCAAATCGGGAGACCCGGGACTACGCCGTCAATTCCAGCAAGTTACTGTGGTCCCGTGCGAGGTGTTCGTGCGTCCTACGGGGTCGTTTGGTGGTTGGTTTGGGTTTTTACCCTTTAACGATCGGTTTGTAAGTTTAAGCGTTGACTTTTGCACATTATCGTCATATTCTCAAACCGGGAGACCCGGGACTATGCCGTCAGTTTCAACAAGTTACATTGGTCCCGTGCGAGGTGTTCGTGCCTCCTACAAGGTCGTTTGGGGGTTGGTTTTTGTTTTCACCCTTTAAGGACTTTTTTTTAAATTTAAGTGTTGATTTTTTCAAATTATCGTCATATTCTCAAACCGAGAGACCTAGGACTACGCGGTCAATTCCAACAAGTTACATTGGTCCCGTGCGAGGTGTTTGTGCCTCCAACGGGGTCATTTGGGGGGGTCACCCTTTAACGACTTGTTTTTATGTTTAAGTGTTGATTTTTTATAAATTATCATCATATTATCAAACTGAGAGATCTGTTACTACGCGGTCAGTTCCAATAAGTTAAATTGGACCCGTGCGAGGTGTTCGTGCCTTCTACGGGGTCGTTTGGGGGCTGGTTTGGGGTTTCACCCTTTAACGGCTTGTTTTTAAGTTTAAGTGTTGATTTTTGCAAATTATCGTCATATTCTCAAATCGGGAGACCCGGGACTACTCCGTCAGTTCCAACCAGTTACACTGGTTCTGTGCGAGGTGTTCATGCCTCCTACGGGGTTGTTTGGTGGCTGGTTTGGGTTTTCACCATTTAACGGCTTGTTTTTAAGTTTAAGTGTTGATTTTTGCAAATTATCGTCATATTCTCAAACCGGGAGACCCGGGACTACGCTGTCAGTTCCAACTAGTTACGTTGGTCCCGTGTGAGGTGTTCGTGCCTCCTACGGGATCGTTTGGGGGGGGGGTCACCCTTTAACGATTTGTTTTTAAGTTTAAGTGTTGATTTTTGCAAATTATCATCATATTCTCAAACCGGGAGACCTGGGACTACGCGGTCAGATCCAACAAGTTACATTGGTCCCGTGTGTGGTGTTCGTGCCTCCTATGGGGTCGTTTGGGTGTTGGTTTGGGTTTTCACACTTTAACGACTTGTTTTTAAGTTTATGTTTTGATTTTTATAAATTATCTTCATATACTCAAATCGGGTGACCCGGGACTACGCGTTCAGTTCCTACAAGTAACATCGATCCCGTGCGAGGTGTTCGTGCCTCTTACCCGGGACTACGTTTACTGATTTTAGAAAATTTTGACATAGTTTCGTTTGTTTATTCATTAAATACAACTTGTTTTAACATATGAAATAAACTCAACAGCAGTAGAAAATTTCAAAACCAAACCACCAGCAAATCCCTTCCACCAATTTAACTAAATAAGCTCATAAAGTAAGCCATTTTACGTTTGGCTATTTTTCGCTATTTCAGAGCATTTTTCTATTTAATGCTACTACAACTTTTATGAGAATTTGAGACTTTGAGAATAATTACAATTCATTTGCATTTTGATATCCACCCGATGAACTCTTCGTGCCATGACTTCTTGAAAGTATCCCATTTGCGTCCAACAATGTCTACAAATTCTCAAATCTTCTATTCTAAGCGGCATTTAGTTGTTCATGAGATGATATCTTATCTTTCAAGTTTCTCAGCTCTTCATTATGAGACCGAGACTGTGCTATGACTATTGAAGTGCCAGAAGACTTATATTAGATTGTTTGTCTTATCAAATAGAAAAAGGATAAAAGAGGGAAAGAACTGAAACATACATGTGTATCCTTGCACTTATCATTTATCAAATCACCATTTCTCTTACTCCAATGAGATGTCTTGAATAATTCCACGATGCTAGGTTTCACATCAGTTTCATGCTCCTGAATTCAAAATCAATGAATGAAAGAATATAACCATATTAGTTGATGATGCGGGTAAAACATGTCTAATATGCACAATGTCAAGAATATTATTGTGACATATAAGTTGAAATCAAATTTAGCAAGGGTAAAATCAGTTTTATAACTATATAACAAATTGTGCTTCGGCAAGATAAAATATTTGGTGTCAATCCCAAGCTTCTTAGTCCCCTCACAGTGTGCTGTGTCGGCTTTGTTTTCTGAACAAAGAAAACAGAATTATTTCACTGACATTATAATTCTCATTTTAAAAAGAAGAATCACCCCCTATGTTTATTTATGTATGCATTATTACACGTGTATATAACTTACCAACGTAATACGAGAATTGTCCAAGAGCATCAATAAATGGCATTGACTCAATGTCTCAGGTTTTAAGCAAAAGTCCATTTTAACCCAACCAAAGTATGAAGCCTCTCATTGTGCCACAGGTTGCATATAGTTATTAATTTACCTATAGTATCAATTCTATGACACAAACATCAGGTGGACGTTCTTCCCAGTCCACCAGTATAGCTGTTACGCGTTCAATCCAATATTGAATGGCATCCGTGATATGAGGTGCAACCTGAACAAGGGAAGTAACATGTGAGGACAGGAATATAAGTGATTGAACAATATAGTATATACATTTCAGCAACAGCGAAAGAATGGGAACAGTTTTTTCAAGATAATCCCCCTTTCTCTCTTTATCAACGACAGAATAACAGAGAAGAAAAGTAGTCAATACAATAAGTCAAAAAACATCAAGCTTATTGATCTTAAGAATTTCTATCAACATAGATTATAGATTATAGGGTAAGAGTAAGAAGAATTTCAACTTAACCCACTTGCTTTGTTATTAGGAAAAAAGATTTAACTCGCTTGCCTGGTAAATCTTTCTGGTTGTGATATTATTAGCACGTGTCAACTTGATATCTGGGAACCGCTCATAGTTCCCAATGTCCAAGTCCACCTTCAGACACAAAATCAAGTAATTGTAATACCAAAAAATTTACAATTATCATCCTACTAACAAATGGAAGTCAAAGTAGATAGAAAGCAGGAAATGGAAATGCACTATTTAATATGATATCTAACTCCTTCCCTCCTCTTTAAACAAAATTTACATCTCTTAGGACTATGACTCTTGAAAATTCTTGGTATCGTTTTTCATTTTTGATTTAATTCCTGGATAAACATACTAAAATATTTTCTTAATACTAGAATTAAATATGACTTAACTGATCCATTAAATTTTGAGTGACTAAAAATAAATGTTCACGAAAAAATAAATATAATAAAAATCACCAAAAATAGTCTTCATAGTTAATAATACACAAGATGGTTCTTCTCCCTGTCCACCATCGTCCAAGACAAACACTTCTCCATGCTCAAAAGGGGATATGGTTCCTGCATCTGTATTCAAGTATGGATCTGAATGTAATGCAAAACAATAGTTTAACTGAAGCAATTCTAAGCAAAAGTAAATAATAAGAAATTGTTGGATCATCAGACTCGGCACAATCGTTCATCTCATTTTGGGTTTGTGTTCATAAATAAAATAATTTTTTCTGGGACAAAATAACGCACCTTTAATAACAAGTGACAGTGTCGGGATTTCACACGAATCCAAAATCAATAAAAGGAAAATATAAAACTATAAATCAGTATTTTTGTTAACCTTGTCGGTACTTTGCCCTTCTTTACGGTTTAGATAACCATGAATTGATTTGGATTTTTCTATGGCAGAATCTCCTATCTTCATGATTCTTTAGAGCTCCCATTTCTTTTCAGACAGCAAGCCAACGCGAGTCAGTGAAGGATTAGGGTCCGAATTGAGGAAAGCGAAGCAGTGAATTGGGGAAAGAGGAGTAGCGGCTTCGAATCTAGGGTCCGAATTGAGGAAGAGGAGTAGAGGCTTCCGATCTAGGGTTCAAATTGAGGAAAGAGGAATAGCGGCTTCGGATCTAGGGTAGCAAGGACCAAACCCACAGATGAGCTTGGGTTGTACAGAGCGCGCGCGAGAGAGAGGGGAAAACGGGATACCTGAGCGAGAGATGAGAGTGAGCGGGAGAGAGAAAATTTTGGGAGAAAGGTATTATTTATTTTTGGGTATTTATATTTAAATTAAGTGTGCTTAATTTTGGCACACTTTTAAACAGTGCCAAATTTTGGCACGGCTTTAAAGTGTGCCAGATTGTCATTAAACCGTGCTAGAATTTGGCACGATTTTAAGTTGTGCTAGATTTTTAATATCAAGGTGTGTCAAATTGCTGTTTTTGGTGTAGTGAATGTTGTATGGTCAACTCAATTAATTGGTTGCATGTTAATTTAATTTAATTAAATTTGGCAACTCACTTTTTAAATATTAGGTGGCTAGTAATTGTTTAAAAATATTTTAGGCAGTGATGTTAGATCTCAACCAAGTTGATATTTTGTATTAATGAGATAAAGGAGTTGCTACCCAGTATTTAATTAGTCAGGGTGTCACAGGTGGTATCAGAGCATCAGGTTCTAGTGTACTTAGGATCTGTACGGCTTGGTATGTTTTTGCGTAGCGTCCTTTGATATAGAGCCCTATATTTTAGAATTTTTATACTCTTTTGTGTCTCTTACGTTCTACGGCTATTTTTGAGATATTAACTGTGGACTTATAAAACTTCTCTCTGATTTTAGATACCTCCTCGACGTGTACAACGAGTTCTTAGGGGTGCCCAGCCTGAGCCTGATCCTGCACTAGTTTTGGGTTCCATAAATTCTACTGAAGTTGCCGCCATTGTAGCCCAGGTGGTAAATGCTACATTAGCAGTTGTGCAGTAGGCACCACCTCAGGCACCAGTGGTAGCCCCAGTCCAGGATCATGCATCCCCGTCAACTTGGGAATGTGTGCGTGATGCCTTTCAGAAGGCGCACCCTCTGGAGTTTGCAGGGAGCTTTGACGTTGTTGTGTCAAGCTAGTGGAAGAAGGACATACAACGACACTTGAGGATGTATGAGTGTACAGATGTGCAGGGGTAGATACTGGCTACGATTAAGATAGTAGGATCATTACAGTGGTGGGAGTCCATTACCACCTCCGAGGAGAAAGATGTTCTTTCTATTCAGGAATTCTGGTTACGGTTCAACTGCAAATATTTCCCCTCAGCAGTTCAGACAGAAATGAGGAAAAAATTGATCAACCTTAAGAAGGAATGGAGTACAGTGGAAGAGTATGAGGCCTAGTTCACAAATCTTCTAAAAATCGTTCCCGATGAGATCCCTAATGAAGAGAAGAAGATCCAGAATTTCATGGATGGGTTGATATGGAGTGTAAGGACATATTTTTAATAAGTCTGTCACAATTAATTATGTCATACACCGCTACAAGTCGTCGAAGAATTGAGAAGGTTTAATCTACAAAAGACGAATCTGAATTACAAGTTGTCTTCAACATTCAAGCCCAACAATATGAACTTTGGTAAGATATTGTTTAAAGTTTCGTTTACATTCAATATTAAGAGTGTTGGGATATTTTTAAAAGGAGTTTTAAAAGTTTTTTATATAAATATGCTTTTATAAAATGGTTTTCAAAAATTTGTTAACTGCTTTAGAAAAAATGAGTTTTGAAAATGAAAGGTTTGAAAAATCTTCTAAGGCAGTAAGGCAGCATGCGTTTCTTGGTTTCGATGCCAATCTCGTTCAAGTGAGATCACCATCTCGTTTGAACTACATTGACATGTCGCGCGTAGTCGTTCAAATGACATGTGTATCTCGTTCGAGCGAGGTTACTTTTTGGCTGACACGCTGCTTTCTTTATTATCCTTTGACCGCCTCAAAAAGTTTCTATATAAAGGATTATGAGACTTATGTTTTAAACGTGGAGAATAGTTTCCATCTTTGAAGAGTTTTATATTTTGAAACTTTTTTGTAGCTGCCCGGATTTAATTCAATACCTTTTGTCACAAAGTTTTTCTCCAACAATTTTAAAGGTTCAAATATTTTGTTTTTAATTCACAAAATCCCAATTACTTTTATGTGAATTGTTTTGTGGAACCCAAGAACATATTTTGCTTTGGTTTATTCTTTGTGGTAAAAACTCTACAACCAACATCTGCATGCTATTGTAAAGGGAGTCCTTATAAAGATCACAACTCGTGGAGAAGGCATTTTTCTTCTTCATAGCTAACCACCTAGAGTTCTTGCTGGAGATTCCAGTCGATGACATAGGAACAGACACCAACGGGTATTTCATATGTCACTATTATTTTCATGGTAATCCTTGTAACTGTTCTTTACAAAATTATAGTGAAAATAAAAGGTTTTGCCCTTCGGTGATTTTTCCTTAATATTTGTGTCACATGCTTTATCTATTTAGGGGTTGACAAACGCACACACATAGATGCATGTTTAGGGGTTGAATTAATTTGATTTATATTGACTCTAATTAAATAAGGCTTACTTGGAAACTTGCGAATAATTTTAAATCGATATCACACGCTTTACAAATTGGTATCAGAGCGGGTTGCGCTAATTTATTGCGTATTCCTATTTTCCGCAAATTTGTCTGATATTGATTTTTTTTAAAAATTCAGTTTTGTGAAAAATCGCAATTTTTCCAATGGATCACACATTCAATGAGGAGCCTATTTTTGAAAAAGTTCACGACCATGCTGAAAATTTAAAAAGTTTGAATTTGAAACTTTGCAAAAGAATTAATGTTTGGAAAAAGAAAATTTTCTCTTTAAAAGTAAGATTGAATATTTGCAAGCGTTTCAAACTCAAAGTTATATTTGTCGTGAGCACTTTGGTAATTTGTGTATTGATTTTGATTCTTTGAAAATTGCCAAAAAGAAGAGTGATGAGAGAGCCCTAGTTAGATAAGGAATTGCAGGACTTAAAAAATTATAAGGTTCCCGTTTGTGCCGTCAAGGATAAAAAATTAAACGATGATTTTAGGGCACGTGAAAAGACTCTTAGGGATAAGTTTGTTTTAATTGAGGGTGAGCGTGATAAACTGTTAAGTTTAATTCAAAATTTGAAAAAGAAAACACAGTCTTTTAAGAGTCTAATTCTTTGCTTGAATCAAATATTTTGAAGTTGAAAAATTATTTAAAGGATTCAAGTAGGTTTAATTATGATGGTAATGGCTCATCTTGTTCTCATTCTTCTAGTGCTAAATCTAAAGCCATTATTTGTTTTAGAGGGTCAATTAATCCCATGTACATTAGAAAATATCACACTTTAGGTGTGCTTCCACCCGTTTACACATGTTCATATTGTGGTAGGAAAAGTCACCTTAGAAGATTTTGTCTTGATTTGGAAGAGGTCCTAGGAATTCGAAGTCCAGTGTTTTGTGGGTTCCCAAAACTCCGTGTCGACGTGTTACATCCGCTTGGGTTAGGAAATCACTTTTGGATACGCTAGATTTTAGAATAGTTGATTCCCGTTTCCTTGCACATGATTCTTCTCTTGCCATATCATATAGATGATTGTGTTCACATGTTTGTCATACAATAGTTTTTTATTTCATGATATTTATGTTTGCTAGCGTTGTGACATGTACTTTTTGTATAAATTTTTTCTTTTGAAAAATTTTCAAAAATACAAAAAGATTTTATTTTGATAAAATTTTTGAAAAATCCAAAAATATTTTTGTATTTTTTTTTCACTGTTTATGGATGGAGACTTAGGATGACCGAGTCACAACATAATTCTATTTTTCATGTGACTATTTGATTGTGTTTTGAGACAATAGGTGAATTCATCCATGTGCTTTATAATGTTTGGAGTCATTGAGATGTAATTAGGTGTTATTTCCTACATGTTTGACTCATGATTTCCTTTATTGCACACATGCACGGATTTGTTTGATTATTGTGATTGTCTTATCACATGGTTGTTGGGTGTTTTCACTTCAATCCTTTCCTTAAAATGAACCAAGCGCGATAAAACTTGATAAGAAAGTTGTGCATGTAAGAGCCGTTGGTGAGGTTATGTGCTTTGTTTGAAAACGGTGAAGGGCTACGAAATATTTTCATTTATCCTTTACGATTAAGCCGCCGTTTAAATTGGACCTAAAAAATCGAGGAACTTTATTATCTGGGGTCCAAAGAGGTTTAAAAGAGCCCAAAATTTTTTAAAGGCAGTAAAAAGAAATTCATGCCAAAAATGAATCGTTCAGGTTTTTGCACCAATTCTCCAATGTTTGAGAATTTAGTTTATACACCTCTAAAAGAAAATATTTTTGAGGGAGTTTGGTTGGAGAATTTAAACGGGTTTGCACGTCCTTGAAAATCTTGAAAAAGAGCTAAATAGTTTTGGACGTTATTGGTGCGGAAATCACTTTGACTTTGATTTGTTGATTTCTATAAGAAGATATCAACTAAATTCAACAATTTTTACACCTAAGGATACTTTTTATGTTCATTCGTTAGGAATACACGTATTCATCATGCACAATTGATTGATTGAGTTTATTTACCTATCGAATGTGTTCTGACCCATACATTTCGTTTCCATGACTTGGTTGCTTGAGTTTAAATCCATGGTGTGATTTTTAGTATCTTGTTTTTGTATGAAAAAATTGAAAAATCCAAAAATAGTTTGTGGATGTTTGTGGGATACTCCTTTGCATGCACGTAGCTTGATCCATATTTGCCATGTATTTTATCATGACACTCCATGTTTTGATTTTTTCTTATTATCTGTCTATTTGGGGACATTATGAAAAGGGGGAGAAATAATTATAATGTTATGGGGGAGATTTTGCATTATGGGGGAGATTGGATTGATTATTAATGCTTTATTCTTTTATCATTTCAAACTCGATGCGTCAAGGTTTTTTCTTTATCTCATGTGTGTAGGTACAGAGATTGATGATCACATGTTGCACACCCTGATGAGAAAGATTTGAGAGTTTTGATGTTGAAGTAAAATTTGAGAACTTGCAAATTTTACCTTTTCAGTTTTTGGATTCATGGGAGGGCAGATTTGTATAGGTATTTTGGTATTTGATTATTCAGAAGTTTTTATGTATGTACCGGCATAGACATGGGGAGATATTTGAAAGGTCATATTTTTAATAAGTCCGTCACCATTAATTATGTCAATACCGCTACAAGTCGTCGAAGAATTGAGAAGATTGCATCTACAAAAGACGAATCCGAATTACAAGTTGTCTTCAACATTCAAGGCCAACAATATGAACTTTGGTAAGATATTGTTTAAAGTTTCATTTACATTTCATATTAAGAGTGTTGGGATATTTTTAAAAGGAGTTTTAAAAAGGTTTTATATAAATATGTTTTTATAAAATGATTTTCAAAAAGTTGTTAACTGTTTTAGAAAAAATGAGTTTTGAAAATCAAGGGTTTGAAAAATATTCTAAGGCAGTAAGGCAGCAAGCGTTTCTGAGTTTAGACGCCAATATCATTCAAGCGAGATCACCATCTCGTTCGAATGACGTTGACATGTCGCGCTTAGTCGTTCGAATAACACGCGTATATCATTAGAGCAAGATGGCCTTCTTGTTCGAGCGAGGTTACTTTTTGGCTGACACGCTACTTTCATTCTTATCCTTTGACCGCCTCAAAAAATTCCTATATAAAGGATTCTCATCCTTGTGTTTTAAACGTGGAGAATAGTTTCCATCTTTGAAGAGTTTTATCTTTTGAAACTTTTGTGTATCTGCCCAGATTTAATTCAATTCATTTTGGTAGAAAGTTTTTCTCCAACAATTTTAAGGGTTCAAATATTTTGTTTTTAATTCACATAATCCCAATTACTTTTATGTGAATTATTTTACGGAACCCAAGAACATATTTTTCTTTGGTTTATTCTTTGTGGGGAAAACTCTACAACCGACAGTTGTGTGCTATTGTGAAGGGAGTTCTTATAAAGTTCACAACTTGTGGAGAAGCCGTTTTTCTTCTTCATTGCTGACAACCTGGAGTTCTTGCAGGAGATTCCAACCGACGACATCGGGACCGACACCTGCGGGTATTTGGTATGACACTATTAGTTTCCTTATAATCCGTGTAACCATTCTTTACAAAATTATAGTTAAAATAAAAGGTTTTGCCCATCGGGGATTTTTTCTTAATATTTGTGTCACATGTTTTATCTATTTATGGGTTGAAACACGCAGACAAATAGATGCATGTTTAAGGGTTGAATTAATTTGGTTTATATTGAATCTAATGAAATAAGGTTTACTTGGAAACTTGTGAATAATTTTAAATCGATATCACACGCTTTACAAGAGGATTCGTCAGCACTTACCATCTAATCTCTCGTTGGCCACCTATTCAGATGTGGTTAACGTAGCATTACTTCACTTCCAGGACCATCGCTTTCATTTTTTAGAGGGTAAGCAAGCAGGAGACTCCACCCAGCAGAGGAGGATAGGGGGTAATGGTGCCGTTGGGGCACAGATAACTCAGGGTCAGCATAGATACGGTGATCAGAGTTCCCAGCAGGGGGTTCTAAGAGATTTAGATCAGGAGGTTTCAGACATGGACAGTGAGGTTTTAGGCATGGCCAACAGGGTCAGCACGGCCATCAGGGCCATCTGAGCCAGCAACAGTTTCAACAGGGCCAGCATGGCCAGGGTAGGGGTGGTAACGGCCATCAGGGCTGTGGGCAGTAGGGTCAGAGAGGGGGAAACTTTATGGGGAAATGTACCATATGTGGCAAGCATGACCACAAATGCCAGGAGTGTCCTGAGAGGGGCAGGGCCTCGCAGTAGGGTGCTCGTCTGGAACCCCAGAGATTGATGTTTCTCGCTGCCCTCCCAGCACCACCACAGATGCCAGCATTGCCCCCTATCCGAGTAGTCCCAGTTCAGCATGGACAACTTCAGTATGATCGAGTTTACCAGCTTCAGTAGGCCACAGTCCCACAGGATCCACCCGCGATTGAGGGTATGTTTTCTATTCAGGGGACTATGGGGCGTATTTTATTTGACAAGGGGGCCACACACTATTTTATTGCCATGAGATTTTCACGCACTATGGGGTTATTAGATATCGTGGAGAGCATTGTCACTTGTGTAGATTCACCAATGAGTAGGGGTTCTATAATTTCCTTTATATGTAGAGGTGTGGGTGTAGAAATTGGGAGATTTACTTTACCTACCGACATGCTAGTGCTAGATATGTACGAGTACTATGCAATTATTGGTATGGATTCGCTGGTTACGTATAGAGCCATGATCGATTATTATATTAAGAGTATTATTTTTACCATACCTGGTGAGGATATGTTCCTAGTGTCGATGCCTTGTCCTGAGGGAGGATCGTCCACTCACATGTACTACATAGAGGAGGAGACCTCTAAGGAGGTGGTGATACCATTTGATTTAATTCCAGTCATTAAGGAGTTCGCTGATGTATTCCAGGATATTTCAGGATTACCTCCTAGTAGAGAGATAGACTTTGTTATATATTTGACATCGAGAACTCAGACTATAGCCCGCACACCATACCGTATGGCTCCAGCGAAGATGAGGGAGCTACGAGATCAGATAGAGCAGCTGTTCGATCAGGGGTTTATTCATAGGAGTACTTCGACGTGGGGTGCTCCCGTGCTATTTTTGAAGAAAATGGATGGATCTTTGAGGTTGTGTGTAGATTATCGGGAGTTGAATAAAGTCACGATGCAGAATAAGTATCCGTTGCCCCAAATCGAGGACTTATTAGACTAGTTGAGAGGAGTTGCCTTCTTCTCAAGGATTGAATTGAGGTAGGGATACCATCAGTTACGTATCAGGGAGAAGGATGTCTTGAAGACTACCTTCTTAACGAGATATGTTCCTACGAGTTCAGGGTTATGCCTTTTGGCTTGACCAACACCCCAGCAGTGTTTATGGACTTGATGAATAGGGTGTTCAGAGAGTTCCTGGACCAGTTCATCATTGTCTTTATTGATGACATTCTGGTTTACTCCCAGACCGAGGAGGAGCATGCCGATCACTTGTGGCAGGTTTTGCAGACACTACGCCAGCATGAGTTGTATGCAATATATGAGAAGTGCGGGTTTTGGCTGAAGGAGGTTCAGTTTTTGGGGTAAATCATTTCTGACAGGGGGATTTCTGTTGATTCGGGGAAGGTATTAGCTGTAAGGGAGTGGGGACAACCCACGACACCGAAAAAAATACTTAGTTTCTTGGGCCGAACAAGATATTATAGGAGGTTTATTCGGTGGTTCTCAAAGATAGAGGGTCCATTGACACATCTGACTCGCAAGGGAGTGCCATTTATCTGGATTGATGCCATCCAGTTGGCCTTCGACGAGTTGAAAGAAAAGTTGACCTCAGCACCAGTGTTAGCATTACCCAAGTTGGGAGTGGAGTATCTAGTCTACACTGATGAATCCTTACTAGGACTTGGGGGTATACTACAGTAGGAGAGTTAGGCTATAGCTTATCCTTCCCGTAAGATCAAGCCTCATGAGAAGAATTACCCCACCCACGACTTGGAGTTAGCAGCAGTCGGATTTGCACTTCGGATCTGGTGACATTATCTCCTGGGGGAGAAATTCCGTTTATTCACAGACCACAAGTTATTAAAGTACCTCTTCATGCAGAAGGAGATGAATATGCGTCACCGTTGTTGGCTCGAATTTGTGAAGGATTATGAGTTCGATATCCAATACCACCCACGGAAGGCTAACGTGGTAGCAGATGCGTTGAGCCATAGGCCAGTAGGTGAGGTAGCCGAGGTATGGAAAGAAAAATGAAAGGATTTGGGACACCAGGATGCAGTGGCTCGATCATTCATATCTGTGATGACAGTTACGCCCTAGATCATTATGAGAGTTATACAGGCCGAGGAAGATGACCCGTTCTGCGAAAAGTAGATAGTATGATTACTAGCAGAAGGGGCCGAGTCTTATATCACTAGTTCAGATAGGGTTTTATGCTTAAATGGGAGATTAGTTGTTCCTGAGGGGGAAGACTTGTAACATAAGGTGATGGCAGAGTCACGCGGTTCGCGATTCGCGATACATCCTGGTGGGGATAAGAAGTACCAAGATATGAGGCGATAGTACGGGTGGAGCGGAATGAAGAGGTATATTGCCGAGTTCATTTCGAAATGTGCCACTTGTCATCTAGTAAAGGTGGACCATCAAAGACCGGCAGGACTTCTACAACCGTTAGAGGCTCCTATGTGGAAATGGGAGAGCATTTCTATCGACTTGATCACGAGGTTACCTACATTGCAAAGAGGTCACGATTCCATATGGGTAATCGTGGATCGGTTGACCAAGGTTGCTCACTTTCTTCCAGCTCGAATATATTACACTACGGGATAATACGCACCGATTTTCATAGCTGAGATAGTGAGACTCCACGGGGTGCCTCTCAATATCGTGTCTGACAAGGACAAGATATTTGTGTCACGATTTTGGGAGAGTTTCCAGGAAGCCATGGTAACGGAGTTGCGATTGAAAATAGCCTATCAACCGCATACAGATGGGAAGATTGAGCGGACGAATCAGATATTAGAGGACATGTTACGTATGTGCATCCTCGACTTTGGAGGTGATTGGGATAAGTATCTTCCACTGGTGGAGTATGCCTATAATAACTCCTACCAGTTCACTATTTGTATGTCTCCATTTTAGGCGTTGTACGATAGGCCTTGTCATTCCCCAGCATGTTGGATAGAGGTGGGGGACAACATGCTATTTGGTCCAGAGGTGATTCAGGATAAGTAGACAAGGATAGAGATAATACGGAGCTGTATTCGAGTGGCTCAGGACAGACAAAAGAGTTACGTCGATACCAAGAAGTCCTTTCGAGAGTTTAATGTAGGGGACCAAGTGTTTCTCAGAGTGCCTACTATGAAGGGTATTATGCATTTCGGAAAGAAGGGGAAGTTGGCACCTAGATATGTGGGGCCATTCCCTATCATCGAGCGAATTGGTCCAATTGCCGTGTAGACTTGGGTTACCGAAACACTTGCATAGGGTCCATGACGTGTTCCACATTTCCTCACTAAGGAGATATCTTCGAGATGATTTGGCCCATACTCACATTGCTTTAGAGGATATTGATCTATAGCCTGATAGTTCCTATGAGGAGGGGCCAGTTGCTATTCTAGACCATAGTGAGAGGAAATTGAGGTCGAAGATAGTACCATTAGTGCGTGTTGAGTGGCGGCATTATAATGCCGATGAGTCTACTTGGGAGAGCGAGTGTTATCCTGAGTTATTTTTTCCAGCTATTTTATTTCCAAATTTCGAGAAGAAATTCTATTATTAGGGGGGAAATATGTAATACCCCGTAATTTTATTGATTTTATTTAAAGGGATTAATTAAATTAAATTGGATAAATAATTGGAAATTAATTCGAGAAGAGAGTTGCAATTTGATTACGATAATAATGTTGAATATTACCGAGTGCATATGGTAATATATGATTATTGAATTTATTACTATTATCGCGAGTTCTAAATACGACAATTCTAAAATTTAGTTAGGATGCGCGTGTCAGTCGCGTCAGGAGTCATAATAAAAGAATTTAAAAGTAAATTATATTTGAGTCATCCGTATGGTCATTTCCAGTGCACCAACTTATCTGGAAGGGTCGATATAGGCAGAAAACACTTGACAGGGGTTTAGTTTGGTTTCCGAGGCATTTTTACACCAAGTCGGCAACCCTGTAGGGTATTTTAGTCATTTTGATTTTTAGGGAATATTAACCCACAAAATTTAGGCTTTATTTACCAACAAACCATAGGGCCATTAGGGACATTATATATCAAAATCAAGTAGTGGGCAACGTGAGAAGAGAAGAGAAGTTCCAAGGGAGTTTCCAAGGCCATAACCACCACACACCACCACTATCGCCGAATTCGTGACAGGAAAGAGGAAGAGAACCAACCCTTATCATCATCAAAGGATCAGAACATCGAATTTCCACGCAAGTGATTTAGTCCATTAAGATTTAGCAAATAATTTATCTATGATAGTTTAGGATTTGATGTTAGCCATGAAAATATTGAAACTCATGAAATTTGGAGATGAAACCTTAATTCTGGGTAGGATTTATATGTACTTTTTGATTCTAGAGTATCTCATTAACGAAATCATAAACCATGCATAGTTAATTATGAAGTTATGAGGAGATGTATGATGATTCTTGAAGTAAATAGAAAAATAGGATTTTCATGATAATAAGATGATTTGATCCAAGAAAAGTCTGATTGTTGATGATTTATAAATTCTGGAATGTTAAGAATCATGTATTCAGGTTGTATAATTACCCAATATGTTTATGTTAGAATTTAACATCTTGTAATAAAGAATTAGGACAAAACAAGGACATAAAATGAAGAAATTCGAGACATTCACCTGTTTGATAGATTGATTGACATTTATAGGTCGAACAATCAACCGGGCTCGATCGATCGACATTCTTGGGTCGATCGATCGACCTCCCCAGAAACTATGACTTTTTCTCTTTTTAAACTTAAGCGATTCCAACCATTGAAAGTTTTAGGTGGTGACTATGTAAATACATTGGGACTTTAGGGAGACTATCAGGGATGGAATTGAATCCCGGAACATATTAAAATGGGTTTGGAATGTAGTGTTGAACTTACGAGTGTCCGATGAGTAATTTACTATTTTATGATGCGAGAGCATGACTTAAACTCCTATGAGTGATAAGTTAGGATTAGAGACATAAATATGGACCTCGAAGTACTAAATGGACTTGTGGGATACGTAGGAGACTTAGTAACCTTTTCGGGATAGGTTTAAGTACTCGAAAATATATGACGTGAGATTTATCGGCAAAACATATTATACATAAGTTGGGATGATAATAACATACGAGAAAGACTGATAGTATCGGGCTGGAAATAAAACTTTAATAATGTAATAATTATCGAAGTTGTGTGAATGCTTAATATATGGACTATTGTGTGTATGACATACCTACCATACTTTCTATCACGGGAGGTCCGCTTTCGGAATAGGACCATCTGATCTTTGTGTGCCTACGGGGGGATCTAGATTTGTACCTTAAGGACATATGGCTATGAATGGCTTATTTTTGAGTTGATAAGTCAACTGACCATGAGAGCGTGGGTATGTGAGAGACCGATGGGTATGTGAACTATGTTCACCTACGATATGTGTGATTTTGTTTATTGAAATGGTTCTTGAGCGATTTGAAATGCATATTCCTTATGTACGTAATGTAACAGGATTCGATAGCAGAGTATGCGTTCACCGCAGCTTAGCCTATGGGTGCCATGTTTGTATATTTATGTTGAGAATGATATACTTGTACTTATAACTGACTCATTGTTGAATTGTGATTACGAATAATTGAGATATTTCAATTAGATTAAAAATGTGAGAAGTCATATCGTAATTGATATAAATTAATCTGATTAATGTAAAGGTGGGTTACACGCAGTATATATTAGAATGGTACGAATAGACCCCTATATTGTAACATGAAGACAGGAAGTGGTCAGACTAGTTAGTTAGCGGCATAACTAGGATGGGTTAAGGGTATTCGTTAGGCGTGCACAATAGTTAAGGGGTGAGGAACTCATGTGAGAGCACGTAACTAACATGTATACAATATTTACTGTTTAATGTAATTAAACACTTGATATATTTTTAAACTATTTTCACCTCGGCCTCTGACCCGTTTACGTTCAAATCTATTTTCTTGTAAAACCTTTTTAAATACCCAACCACAGGGACGCCAAGCATAGTAGTTCCATTATATTACCGTGATGTAGCTGCTGTGGAAGTTACAGGAACTCGGTATTAGACACCTTCACATTTTGCATTTGATTCTATTCAGGTTACTCTGCTGTTAGGGCATGTCGCCCATTTCCATTTCGAGATAGCATTCTCAGACTTTTAGTTTTATTTCAGTTTTGGATTTAATTATTTATGCAGACTTTTGTATTGGGATTTATTCAGTATTTGGATTATTCAGGGGAGTGTTACTCCAGACTTCCATTATTATTCTGTTATGGTTATGATATGAATGTTGTATAGTTAGCTCAATTAAATGGTTGCATGTTAATTTAATTTAATAAAATTTGTCAACTCACATTTTAAAGATTAGATGGCTAGTAATTGTTTAAAAATGTTTTCGACAGTGATGCTAGATCTGAACCAACTTGATATTCTGTATTAATGAGATAAAGGAGTAGCTACCCGATATTTAATTACTCGGGGTGTCACACTTGCTTGCAGGAGATTCGTGAGGGATAAAGAAATATTCCTCCCACAGTTTTTACACACGTGTGGTGAAGACCGGGTTTAGTCGACCGAAGGAAGATCTCGCCTATCTTAGTCATCCCCGGGAGTCCTACTGATCCAAAGTAGAGAGGCCTAAAAAATCCTCGTGGTTGAACACCCTCTCTCTACATTGTCTAGTTTCCCTTTTCGCTTTTTTTATGAATAATTATTACAAAAATAATATGGTGTCAAAATGCACCCCAAATAATGGCAATGCCTGAATAATCCGGTACAACCAGTCTAAGGAGGAGGGAGAAGGAATAACTACAAATAAAAAAAAAATAGGAAAATAAAAAAATTACAAGTCTTCAACCATGTCTCCATGCTTAGAAAGCGGCAACGGTGTCATTTGATTACTGGGTTTTAGTGTATGGTCGTTGTCTTCAAAAGGCAATCTCAATATCCCTTGAATACCTATGAAACTTGTCTAAAACAACTCGTATTACAGTTAGTGCATGTATCAATCCAACTTCTCAGGTGAAACAATTAATGTGAAAACTTGCGATTCAATTTTTTTTTATTTAAATATATATATTTTTTAAAACAACTTCAAGGGGAAATTAACTAATAAATGCTAAAATTATGAAATGACTAAAGAACAAAAACTAATGTGCAACCGAGTGTGATAAATGTGAGAAGGTCAAGAGATGGGATTATACCCCATTATAAATTATTTTAATTTATTAATTTATTAAATTGAAATATTTCGAGATAATATTAAACCGATAAGCTAACTCTCATTACAATTATAAATTTAATAGTATCTTTTTCAGAAACTAATTTAAAAATGTCACACGATGAAAAATTAAGAACTATACTATTTTCAATAAAATTACCCGCTAGGATCAATTTAATGAAAACAGTATGAGTTCTCAGATTTCAACACCGATTTAATATTCAAATTTCGAAAAAATCTATCTCTAGTTCGATTCCTAAATTCAAACAATAATTTGTAAAATTAATTTACTAACTCTCGTTACATAATTTAATTTGTGACAGTTTAAAGTAATTAACCTAGAAATAGCATTAATGAAATTAATCTATTAATTTAATATCATACGCAATGCATCCCACCCCTTAAACAGGGTGACTAGCCAAGCATAATTCAATCAATCACAGTCACAAACTTGGAACAGTAAATTAAAGAGTAGAGCAAGAAATACAATACATAAAATTCACCATTTGAATTGGTTTCTTGGATCGCGTTCATGAACGTGCATCCCAATGTCATCACAATTCCAACACTTGATTACACAAATAAAATGAAAAACTAAACCTAAAAATCTATTTTAACACTAAACCAGTTTTTTATTTTTTTTTATTTTTTTATGTACGTAATATACACTGTTTGTCTCTCGATATGCAGTCTCCTCGTTGCCTATTCTGTGTGAGTCCCTCTCAAATGAGCTGCTTCCTTTTTTTTATAACCCATGTAATTGCTTTGTTGAGAAGAGATTTTTATGGAATTGGATTTGACCAACAATAGAAGCATGTGGGTTTATTTAAAATTATGACAAGTGGCTTGGGAGTTCCTATTTTTTGGATTTTTTTATTTGGCTCTAAACAAATAGAAGGTATGAAATCGTGTGAAGTCTCAAATGGCTTTTAATTTGAAATGGGTAGGAATTTGGTTTGTGTTGTTTGTGGGTTTTCGTATAGTGGGAGATGGGTTGGTTGTTAATGGTGGTGGTATATTTGGTTAATGGAGGAGAGAGAGTGAGGGTTGTGGGAGGTTGAAGATGGTGAATAGGAGGGGTTAGTGTGTGATGAGGTGTATGGTTGTAAGGTGAGGGTGGGTGAATGATGTGTGTGTGTGTGTGTTAGATTTGCACCAAATAAAAAAAATAAAAACAACTAAGACTACCTAATAAAATAAAACTGGATAAAAAAATAAAATCTATTATAATTAAATTCCTAAAAAAAAAACTCAAATAATAAAATAAAAGAAATAAAAACTTAAAATTTAATAAAAATAAACAATAAAGTCCAAAAAAATAGAAAATCTAATAAAACTAAAAATAAAGTCCTAAAAGCTAATCCTAAAAATAAAATAAAATAAAATAAATATTTAAAATTAAAAAGCTAATAAAAGTCAAAATCAAAATCAAAATAAAGAAATAGAAAAATAGAAATTAAATCCTAGAAAATTCGTAATAAATCTAAAATAATTCCTAAAAAAATGACTCAAAATAAAAAATCTAAAAAATAATAAAGTTATAAACTCAACACACCCCGGGCTCGGGGAAGGATTAGGCTAGGTATGGGCTAGGGTTCGGTCCGGGAAAGGTTTAGGCATCCGAACACATCTGGGCAAGCTCAACGGAACTTCATCATTCACGATCACTTTGATTTCTTCAATGCATGCTTTTAATCTCTATTTTGTCGCAATTAACTTGTTTTAACACATTAGATACCGCGACTCTGTAGTGACTTGAGAAATAATAAAATACAAACATAAGACCATTTTTAATTAAAATCAGTGACTAAAATGCTTCTATTCGGGTTATTAAATAGACTCTTTTGGGTTCTTATTAAGAGACTCATATACATCATGCTTCCTCTGTCACCCATACATCAAACCTAGTTCTAAGACCAAAAACAATTAATAATTTTATACGGACATATTTTACATTGTCTGATTTACATTAGAGTATGTCGTATACTGCTACAACCATCGAAGAAAAGCTCGAGATCAATAATGCATTAAGGAGGATCCAAGTATCAACATTCTTTAACGAAAAAAGCCTCTGAGAGATAGATTTTAGGGAGGTTGTGTTTAAACCCCTTAACGGTTCATTTAAAGTGTTGGGATAATTTTTCTAAACTGTTTTTAAACACCTAAGGCGTTATTTTTAGTCAAAATATTTTTTTTAAGCGTTGAAGCGGAGTTTTAATTTTATTTTTTTTCGTTTTGGTTGTTCGAGCGACAAGCCAGTGTAGCTCAAACGACAAAGCAATGTCGCTCGATGTCCTCATTCGAGTGACATTAAAATGCGTTCGAGCGACATTAATATATCGTTCGAGTTAAGTCTACTCATTATTTTTTTAAATAGAGTGTTAAATGAGTCATTTTTCCTTAAGAAGATCTGTCGTTTTTCAGTACACGAAAATTTCAAACTACAGAATTATTTTGTCTTCTTCATTTAGGGTTTAAACTTTGTTTTTTAGATCATAAAAATCCCAATAGTTTAGTGAATTGTTTTTTTAAACCCAAGATGCGACCATGTTGAAGTTTCTCTTGGAGAGAGGGTAAATCTATTGCCGAAGAGTGCGTGTCGTTGGGAGTACTTGAGGGTGTCCCTAGCTGAATTCAGATATGCGTTATTCTTATGGGTTCCTGCAATTAATCCATTGTTGATTATAGGTTGCATGACTATGTAAGTGTTTGTGGATATTCATTTCATAGTTCATTGTGTATGTAAGTTGCTATTTACCTTTGCATAATGAAATAAATAGGTTTTTCCATTGGGGTGTTTTCCTGAAATCTAGGTGTCAGCAATTTATTTGTGATGATTTGCTTTACCCATTTAGATGCATGTTTTATGGTTTTCTAAAATTGACTCCAATTAAATAAGTTTAAAATTGGAATTTGAGAATTGGTTGAAATCGATATCACAAAGCATTCTCAAATTGGTATCAGAGTCGATTTCTCTAATTTATTAAGGATCCTTTTTCGCAAAAAAATTGTGATATTGATTTTTTTTGAAAAATCTAATTTTGAAAAGTTTCGTAATGTTTACATCTAAAAACTTAGATAATCAGATGTCCGTCTTTGATGGAACAAATCATAGTTTTAATGACTTAAATCTTTGGAACTTAAAGTTTGCTAAAGGAATTGAAATTCTTAAAAAAACAGAATTCACGTTTTAAAACCGTTTTGGAAGTTTTACAAACAGCTCAAGAACAAAGAGATTTATTTTGTGAAAGATTGGTGGACATGGACCGTGACTTTAGAAAATTAGAATTATCCAAAAATAAGAGCGGGGATAAAGTCCTATGTTTAGAAAAAGAATTGGTGAACTTTAAAATTCTAAGGTGTGTGTTTGTTCCAAAGTGGATAATGTTTTGATTGTTGATTATAAGGCACGTGGGAAGACTCTCAGAGAAAAGTTTGCATTTATTGAGGGAGAGATAGATAACCTTCTAGGTATGATTGAAAATATGAAGGAATCCTTAAAATTGGAAGACTTTAATTATTTGATTGAGTCAAAAAATTTAAAGTTGAAAAATGATTTGCAAGACTCGAATAGTTTGAGTAGTGATGGTAATGGCTCGTCTTATTCTCATGCTTCCAGTGTTAATGCCAACATCATTGTTTGTTTTAGAGGGTCAGCCAAATCCATGGACTTTAGAAAAGGTCGACCCATAGGTAACTTTCATCGAGTTTTCACATGTTCACATTATGGTAGGAAAGCACACCTTGGGCATTTTTATCTTGATCTTTGAAGAGGTCCAAGAAAGTTTAAGGACGTGTCACTTCGGTTCCCGTAACCCCTGGAGTTAGGTACACAGCGGTTTGGGTTAGGAAATCACTTTTGGAGACTCTAAATGCTAGATTGGTTGAGTCTCACATGCTTGCACATGATGCGTCACGTGCTATTTCATATCGTAAATTGCTTGCATGGTTTATTTTTCATGCTCTAGTTGTGCTTTTTGATATATTTTTGCTAGTGTTATAACATGTGTATTGTTTGTATTAGATTTTCATTTTTTTTTAAATAAAATTGGAAAAATACCAAAAGATTTTATTTTGATAAAATATTGAAAAACTCAAAAAGGGTTTTGAATTTTGTTTACACCGTTCATGGATGGACATTTAGGATGACCAAGTCACAACATCATTCCATATCAGTGTGACTATTTGATAGTGTTTTGAGACGATACATCATTTTATCCATGCCCTTTATAATGTTTGGAGTCAATAAGATGAGATTTGATATTACTTTCAACATATTTGACAGATGATTTTCTTTAATTCACACTTGCATGGATTTGTTTAACTATTGTACCTATCTATCACATGTTGGTCGAAGTGCTTTCATTTTAATCATGTCTTTAAAATGAACCAAATGCGATAAAACTTGACAATGAAAGAGTGCGTGTAAGAACCGTTGTCCATAAGGAATTTGTTTAAATATGAAAAAAAATGAGTGGACACGGAAAAGGGCTACGAGTGAATAGTAATTGCGTCGTAAGAGCCGCGTTCAGAAGAGCCGAAGAAAAAAATAGGCAATAAAAATAATCATATGCAAAAAATGGGGCCAATAGGATTTCACTAAGTTGAGAAAAAAATAAAAACCAAAAAAGAGCTTGAAAAAGAATTAAATATTTAAGGGAGTTTGGTTGGAAATAAATCAACCGTTTTGCCTGTCCTAACAAAGTCTTGAAAAAACATTAAATATTTTTAGATATTATTGTTGTGGAAATCATTTTAGATTATTATTTCTTGATTTGTTTAAGTCAATGTCATTTGAATTCAACATTTTTAACACCAAAGGTTGATTGTGAAGTTCATTCGTTAGGATTATCTGTAATAACCTCCATTTTATCACGTAAAGGCTGGCCAGGCTTGATACGCCGAAGATGGGGATTATCAACAATTTATATCATTCTCACCACTGAATAAAAAAAATTCTTTTTTTTATCAAAGTCCACAATGAATAAAAACATTTGAATAAAACTAATTCAACACATGAATAATAAAAACTAAATCATCATAAAATGTCCATAATGTAAAGCCAAGTAAAACTACTATAATTAAACCCTTGGGCTAATGCCCATACAAATCCTAGTATGAAATAAAATGACAAAAATATGAAGTAAAACCTGTACTAGAATCAATGGAGCGAAATTTGCAACATCGAATGCAATTGGAAATCTGATCCATCGCCAGTGCTGCTATCATTGTCATTAGGATTACCTGAGGGAAAAAGATTTATAATTTAGGTCAGAGCTCGAGGTGTGTAAGGATTCTTCACCAATAAATATGCAATTTGTTACTGACTTATACTTCACATCTCCTCATCGACGCTCACATGTAACGAGTACCTCACATCTCATCTAAAAGCATTCCTACTCGTATCCCCAAATAACATACCAATTACAACTCCCATTATTTAATCATCCATGTAAAGAACAAACCATTTCGATTATTGAATAACTAAAAGTGAGTCCTCATGTCTGACACCCCAATCCCCGAATAGATATACAAAATATAGATATCACAATTTACATAAACTAAGTGTCTAATCTTACATTATTATATCCTGTAGCCCTTGTCTATTTCTTCAAATAATTAAATGATTAAATTCACATTCCCTGTTGTCTACCCTGTTAGACTATAAGTTTCACTCTCTTAAATTACATAATTATTATTCTTATTTATAGTTGTCTACACCATTTCTCATTCTATTTAATGTTTGTCTACTTCCAAATACCATCCAATTATTATTCTTATTAATAATTATCTGTAGCATTATTCATTAGGACTTATCTACTCCTTAATTATCCGTATCATTTTATTAGCCCATCTTTATTATCATTAAGCATTGTCAACATCTTTAGACCAAAAAGTCACATTCCCATATAAGGTATACCACAAGGTGTATATAGTTGGTACATTCCCATATAGTTGGTATCTCGTTTGTGCTCTACCGGTAAGTCAAGAGGAATCCGTTATCCTAAGCGGATGTCACAAAACACATAGGTTGGCGGCATTCCTTACAAAGGACACCAGTACACAACCCATACCCAGCGATGAGGCAGGAATGGTCAGCGCCAATACCTACCTCTCGTAGGTGGAGCCTCCGTTTAGTACCTATATGGCCTAAACATCGTCAAGCCCACTTGCCGACGTGTGGTACGCGGCTCAAACACGTGAACCTCCGAGCCGATAGGACAGTCCACTGGTATGTCCACACAAATACATATAGGTATATATATTATCACCAAATATATATAAGTAGTTACTCTATAACTACTTTAATACAAGGATATCTCATTCCATATAAATTACGTCCCGCTTGACCTAATTATAACATTTTAGTCAATTATCTCATATCTCATTTTAAGCTGTTATCTTACGACTACTTCCCAATTAACTATTAATCCCATACATTGCCTATTTTGACCTAAAACTCGCATTTACTTCATTATTTATTTCTCTTTAATTACATAGGCATGGGTATTTCCAAACTAGCTTTGCCAACATGATTATAGGTATAATTATCCCCAACTACCCTTACCCATACATTTAATAATCTTAGTGTTCCGTCCCCTTGACTCAAACTTTAATCATTTCGGAAATTAATAATTATTCACTCCTTGATGGCTTTTTAGTAAGGTTTATATGTACATATATATGGAGTCAAGTAACGTGGAAAAGGGGTTACATGTACATATATAAGGAATCCTCTAATATGGATAAGTAGTAATACCCAACTACAACACCTAGAATCACTCATGCGGCCCATATCTTCATCCTTTAGAAGTCATTACACAAAATCCCACTATATGGTCACACACCATTTAATAAATTTGATATTTAGTAATTTATTACATATGTAATAAATTAAACTGACTACCCCGTGCCTAACTCCTGTAGCACTAGCCCTTAATATCTGAGTCAATTTCCCCAAGTCTAAATTTAATTAATTACTCCTTAATTAATTTATTAAAATGGTGTCACCCAATTAAAATGCCCGGAATTACTCCTTTGTCCCGTATCATACCCTTTCTTTGAATTTTTATAACAAACTCTTGTAAATAAATTTGACACACTTTTTAAATCTCGAAATTCCTAATACCCAACTCTCAATATTTAAGGTATAAATCTCCTTTTAAATTTTATCCTAATTAATCCCTTTTAAACCATAAAAAATTTCAGGCAAAATCCCATATATTAATTTATTCTTTTTGTCTTTACTACCCTGAGATCCCATGTCCGTACATAACCACTCACAAGTCTTACGTCACGGAGCAAAATTTAAGCCGAAATGCGATGTGTCTCCCCTCGTCGCTCGAATGACCCTGCACATCATTTGAGCGACTTAGCATGTCACACGAATGACCTCTCAGGTCATTCGAACGACATTCCGAGATTCCAGCCCCGTCGTCTTCCTATTACTGCATCCGCCATTTTCACTTCTTCATTCTTTTAACCCACAAACATTTAATGGCCAAAACCAGGCTTTTGATATTTAAAATTTTGTTCAAGTATCCCATGAAAATTCTCTCCTTTCTAATACATTCAATTCTTGGATTTATCCCTAAATACCATTTATTTAAACCACTAACAGTGAACATCAAATTGGTTTCCACAATTTCTTCTTAGTTGGCTCCATTAACTTCAGATTTCTTAAAAGATTTCCATAATATGTCTTCCAAACAATTCCTAAAATTTAAATAACACGTATATAGATTTGATAAAAATGGGGTATGGATGTACTTATGGATCATGTATAAATTATCATTTTTTACACAAATTCAAAGATATCAAATAGTGCAGTACCAAAACACAATTCATCTTTAAATGTAAACATGGAGTTAACATTTATATAATAATAACACAAATTAAATAAGTATGGCAACAGAATCCTTGCCTGAGATTGTGTACATAATCCTTTGTTCCTCCTCCTAAGGTTTTCTTTCTCCTTTTTTTGGTATTTCTCCTTCCCTCTCTTGTAACTATTGTTTTAGGTTTTCTCTAATGATAGTGGGGGAGTTGTTTACCCCCACTTAAACACTTAATAAATGGAAAATCTTGAGTTAGACAATAGGCCCCCACTTTGGACCCCCAAATGAGCCCAAAAACAAAATCTAATTAGCCCAATAACTATGCAACTCATATATATATATATATATATATACCCCGGGACCATACCTAAGGGTCTAAAATGCGCAAACGATTCCGTAATACCTCTCCAAGTGTGTTCCAAATATTTTTTTATCCCCAAAATATATTTAATGGTGACGTGACACACCCCAATACATTTTATAAAAAAAATGAATCCCTTTTGATTTATTCCAAATCACTAAAGTCAAATTCGAAAATTTATAAATAATACTGAGTCTAATTACTCACAATCCAGGTTGACTAATTTCAATGAATTAATTTAATCCTTTTAAAATTTTATTTTATTCCAAAAATATACGGGGTACTAGTGTATCCATATTCACCGTGAACATTTGTTATGTATGCTTGAGTTGATTTACCTATTGACGTTGTTCACACTCATTTATTCCGTTTCCATGATTTGGTTATCTTGGTGTGAATTCTAGGTGTGAGATTTTTTTAGTAAAATTTGATTTTGTTTAAAAAATGTAATACCCCGTATTTTTGTGATATTTATTTATGGGATTAATTGAATTAAATGCGTATTAATTGGAAATTAATCCGGATTAAAATACTAGCGAGATGCGAGTTGGTATTTGATTAAAATGTGCATATATGATTATATATGAATTTTGAATTATGAAATTTGTCGTGAGATTGAAATACGGCAATTTGGGAATTTTGTTGAGACGCATGTGACAGTCGCGTCAAGTATATAATTATGAGAATTAAAAAGTGAATTTTATTTCTATTAATCGTATGGTCGTTTTGAGTGCGCCAACGCGCCCGGAAGGGTTGAAATAGTCAGAAAACACTAGCCGGGGGTTTAGTTTGGGTCCCGGGGCATTTTTAGGCCATACCGGCAACGTATAAGGGCAGTTTGGTAATTTTAGAATTTTGGGATTTTTGATTAACGAATTTTAGGAGTTTTTAATGGGAAATTAAAAGACCCGCTAACCCATTATCAGCCATTAACTGATTAAAGGGCTACGGGGGTTATTAGAAGAAAACCCAAAAGTTCCTAAGACAAACCCTAGCCTCCATTGCCACCATTAGAGAAGAAAGCTTGGAGAGAGAGAGAGAGGAGGAATTCTGCAGAAGAGAGAGAGAACCATTCATCAGATTTGTCATCAAATCCAGAGTTACACTTAAGGCAAGTGATTTAATTTCATTTTTATAGAGAATGCTTCTTCCATGCGTAGGAAACCCAATTAAATTGTATGTTCTTGGGAGTTAATGAAAAACCCATTTAAATTGGAATTAGAAATTTCATTTTGATGGGGAATCGCATGTAGATTGGTATTTAGATGTTTATTCTGATGATATTATAATTTGGATGAAACAAAAACGGATTTAATTTAGGCTCTTTGATGATTTAAAATTCTAGGGTTCATGTTCTTAGAATTGGGGGAAAATATGAAGAGATTTGATAATTGAATGAGGTTAGAATGAATTAACCCACAAATCATGTTAGTATATGACCTAAATATGTTTAGGAATTATTAGAGACTTTAAACAATCGTTGGATTAATGTTTGGATGAGATTTGAGGTGTGGAGAAGTTGGAAAAACGAAAATAGGAAATCTGGGCTCGAAACTGGCCACTCGTTAGAAGACCTGCCCAGGTCGTTCGAACGAGCTTCTAATGAGTTGACCTTTGACTTCTAACGAGGGTGAATTTCATTCGATGACTTCATTTGAACGAGATCTCGTTAGAAAGCCCACTTTGTTCGAACGAACTCTCGTTCGAACCGCCTCGTTCGAACGAGACTTCGAACGAGTTGACAGTTTAGGCTTTTTAACCTGTTTTGATCCCGAGTGTCCCGTAACCTTGTGTATATGTAGAGATAACCTTCCCTCGATGATTAATTGTTATATTTGGGATGTTTGGGATATAATGAGGAGTCAAACCTAGAAGTGTAGTTTGAACCTTAGGGAAAATGTGAAGTAGGACGTGAGTGTCGATTACGATGCGAGAACTATTGACGACCTAATTAATTATATTAACCGAGAACATATAAATTGTGTAGTATTATATGTCGGTACGAGAATGAGAAGTGTACCACCAATATATTATGGTGATTACTATGATGGGTGCATACTTAGTATATGTATTGATTTTATGTGTATGACATACCTACCATACTTGCTATCACGGGAGGTTTACGTTCGCTTAGGGCCTTCTAATCCTTGTGTTGCCCGGATTTAGATTGGTTACCTCGATGAACATAGGTCAGAGAAGGACTTATTGGGATATTAATAAGTCTGCTTATCGTGGGAGCGTAGGTATGTACGTGACCCATGTGATGTGACTGTGTTCGCCTCCGTTATTTGTGATGTTGTTATCTGAGAACGATTCCTGAGAGATTCGGAATACGTGATCCTTATGTACGTGATGTACCGGGATGGATAGCAGAGTATGTGTGCACCGCAGCTTAGTCTCGGGGTGCTTGTATTGTATATTTATGACGTGAATAATATACTCTTAATAAATGGAAACTTTCATGTGGTATTGTGTGTATAAATATGGGAACGTTTCGAGAAAACATAACGGGTTAACCGATAGAGAATTGTATTACAAATTGAGAATCTGAGTTTAAGTAAAGCTATCTATTTAAATTGATAACATTAGAATGTAATATGGGGATCGAGTAGTAAGGGGTAGAACTTACTACGGTTTGGTTAGATATGGATGTCATTTAGATGGGTACGGTACGTTAGGAGTGCACATGTAGTCGAGAGGTGAGAATTTCATGTGAGTGCACGTCCTAACATGTATTTTGCATTTAATGTTTTAATGTTATTAAAACACTTGCTGTTTTTAAAATGATTTCCACTTTCGGGCTCTGACCCATTTGCTTTCAAATCTATTTTTGTAAAAACCATTTTAGGTGCCCAGCCACAAGGACACCATGCTTAGGATTCTCATTCAGGTGACGAGCTGTAGCTGTTTGTGGAAGTTACAAGACTTTGCTTGTAGACGCTTCTTCTATATTGACTCTCTATTCAGCATTTATCAGTTGTAGGGCATGTCGCTCATTTCTTTAGTGACTTTTCATTTATTTCAGTTATTCAGACTTTGGGCATGTAATTAATTCAGGATTCAGACTTATGTTATTATTTCATTCGTGGAATTGTTGTGAGGAGTTTTCCTCCGGATTTATATTTATATTGTTGGTTATTCATTACTTCATTATAGTGAATGGTTGTTATTCTTTCATTATTCTTTTACTGCATGTTAATCAGACTTAACTTCAAATTTGGCACTTACTTTTTAAATACTAGGTGGTTAGTAATTATTAAAAATGTTTTCGATAGTGATGCTATTAACTAAATCAACTTGGCATTTTAAATTAATTTAATAAAGGAGTAGCTACCCGGTATTTAATTACTCGGGGTGTCACAGGTGGTATCAGAGCATCAGGTTCTAGTGTCTTTTTGGAACTGTACGGCTTATTATGTTTTTCGCTGAGCTTTCTTTGATGTAGAGCCCTATATTTTAGGACTGTTGTATTCTCTTGTATATGCTACGTTCTTCAGCTATTTCAAGTTTATAACTGCGAACTTATTAACTTCATTCTTATTTTAAATGCCTCCACGACGTTCACGCGGGTTCCCAGGGATGCTACGCCAGAACCATAGCCCGCACCAGTTCAGGGCACGATGAATGCCGCCGAGGTTGCAGCCATTGTGGCCCAGGCTGTAAATGCCGCATTAGCTATAGTTCAGCAGGCACCACCTCAGGCGCCGATAGCCGCGCCAGTTCAGGCTCCCGTCTAATTGGGAACGTGTACGTGATGCTTTTCAGAAAGCACACCCTCCGGAGTTCGCAGGTAGCTCCGATGTGGTAGTTTCGAGTCAGTGGAGGAAGGATATTCAGCGGCACCTGAGGATGTATGAGTGCACCGATGTCCAGAAGCAGATACTAGCTACCTTTAAGCTAGTGGGTTCTGCACTGCAGTGATGGGAGTCTATTACCACCGTGGAGGAGAGAGATACTCTCACTATTCAGGAGTTCTGGGTGCGGTTCGATCGCAAGTACTTTCCGTCAGCTGTTCACACGGAAATGAGGAGGAAGTTGATGACCTTCGACAGGAGGGTAAGACTGTGGCCGAGTATGAGGCCGAATTCACTGATCTTCTGAACATTGTTCCAGATGAGATACCGACAGAGGAGAAGAAGATACAGAAATTTACGGACAGGTTGACATGGAGGATTCGTCAGCACTTTTTAGGGAACCTATCATTAGCCACTTATTCTGATGTGGTTAACGCTGCACTGTTACACTGCAAGGACCATCGCTTTCACATGACTCAAGGCAAGAGGTCAGGAGTCCAGCCATCAGGGCAGGACTGGGGGAAATGGTGACAGTGGGGCACATTCTGTTCAGGGACAGAGGCAGGGTGATCAGGGTTCTCAGCAGGGGGATCACAAGAGGTTCAGGTCAGGAAATTTCAGGCACGGACAGGGAGGTTTTTGGCAGGGCCATCAGGGTCCAAGCGGCCATCAGAACCAGCAGGGTCAGAATGGTCAACAGCAGTTTCAACAGGGCTAGCAGGGCCAGTGGAGCAACGGTAACGGCCACCAGGGCCGGGGGCAGCAAGGGCAGAGAGGGGGGAACTTCCCGGGGAAGTGTTTCGTTTGTGGCAAGACTGGCCATAAACGCCAGGATTGTCCTGATAGGGGCAGGGCCCCGCAGCAGCAGCAGGGTGCTCGACATGAGCCACAGAGGCCACTTTTTCCACCTGCTCTCCCAGCTCCAGGCCAGGTGCCAGCACTTCCATCTATTCCAGCAGTTCCTGTGCAGCAGGGGCAGTTACAGTATGGACGTGTCTATAACGTCCACCAGGCAGCAGCTCCGCAGGCACCACCCGCGATTGAGGGTATGTTTCTTATCCATGGTACTATGGGTCGGATTTTGTTTGATACGGGGGCAATGCACTGTTTTATAGCTACACATTTTGCGAAATCCTTAGGGTTGTTAGCCATAGCAGAGAGCACAGTGACGTGTGTAGACTCACCATTGGGTAGTGGGTCACTTATTTTCTTTATATGCCGGGGAGTGGGGGTAGAGATTGGTAGTCTGGTATTACCTTTCGACATGTTGGTATTAGATATGCATGTGCACGATGTGATTATCGGTATGGATTGGCTCGCTGATTATAGAGCCATGATTGATTGCTTCAGTGGGAGCATTGTTTTTGCCATTCCGGGGAAAGAGATGTTTGTAGTGGCGATGCCTCGCCCAGAGGGAGGCTCGACCACTCATTTATATTACATAGATGAGGATACCTCTAAGGAGGTTATGATTCCTTTAGATTCGATCACAGTTGTCAGGGAGTATTCTGATATGTTTCAGGAGATACCAGGCCTACCCCCTAGTCGAGAGATAGACATTGTCATAGACTTATTACCAGATACGAGACCTATAGCACGCGCACCGTACCGTATGGCTCCAGCTGAGATGAGGGAGTTACGGGATCAGATTGAGCAGTTGTTGGGTCAGGGGTTTATACGGAGGAGTACTTCGTCGTGGGGTGCCCCTGTGTTGTTCGTGAAGAAGAGAGATGGTTCACTGAGATTGTGTGTGGACTACCGAGAGTTGAATAAGGTCACGATACGGAAGAAGTATCCGTTTCCTCGAATCGATGACTTATTCGACCAGTTGAGAGGAGCTTCTTTCTTCTCAAAGATTGATTTGAGATCGGGATACCATCAGTTGCGTATCAGGGAAGAGGATATCTCGAAGACTGCGTTCTTATCGAGATATGGATCTTACGAGTTTCGGGTTATGCCTTTTGGTTTGACCAATGCTCCAGCCGTGTTTATGGACTTGATGAATAGGGTGTTCAGACATTTCCTAGATCAGTTTGTCATTGTCTTCATCGATGATATTCTGGTTTACTCCCAGATAGAGGAGGAGCACGTCGAGCATTTGAGACAAGTTTTGCAGACACTATGTCAGAACGAGATGTATGCAAAATATGAGAAATGCGGGTTTTGGCTGAAGGAGGTCCAGTTTTTGGGACATATTATTTCCGACCGGGGGATATCTGTTAATCCGGGGAAAGTATCCGCGGTGAGGGAGTGGGGACAGCCCACGACACCGACAGAGATTCGTAGTTTCTTGGGCCTAGCAGGATACTACAGGAGGTTCATTCGGGGATTTTTGAAGATAGCAGGTCCTTTGACACATCTGACTCGTAAGGGTGTGCCGTTCATCTGAAGTGATGCATGTCAGTTGGCATTCGATGATTTAAAGGATAAGTTGACCTCAGCACCTGTGTTAGCATTGCCGAGACCGGGAGTTGAGTATTTAGTTTACGCCAATGCTTCCTTGCAAGGACTTGGAGGTGTATTGCAGCAGGAGAGTCAGGCCATTGCTTATGCATCCCGTAAGCTAAAGCCACACGAGAAGAATTACCCCACTCATGACTTGGAGTTGGCGGCAGTTGTATTTGCCCTTCGTATTTGGAGACATTACCTTTTGGGGGAAAAGTTTCGATTGTTCACGGACCACAAGTCCCTACAGTACCTATTCACGCAAAAGGAGTTGAATATGCGGCAGCGAAGGTGGATTGAGTTTGTGAAGGACTATCAGTTTGATATCCAGTATCACCTGGGGAAGGCTAACGTGGTAGCAGACGCGTTGAGCCGTAGACCAGCAGATGAAGTGGCAGGGGTGTGGAAGGCCAAATGGAAGGAATTGGGGACACCAGGATGCAGTGACTGTTACACCGCAGATTGTCACGAGAGTGGTAAAGGCACAAGCAGATGACTCATTCTGTCAGGAGCTGATAGTTCGACTCCTAGCAGAGGGAGCTGAATCCTATATCGTTAGCTCAGACGGGGGATTACGATTCAATGGGAGATTGGTAGTTCCGGAAGGGGAGAAATTGCGGCACGCGGTGATGGAAGAGTCGCACGACTCATGGTTCGCGGTACATCCCGATGGGGACAAAATGTACCAAGAAATGAGACGATAGTATTGGTGGAGCGGAATGAAGAGAGATATTGCCGAGTTTGTTTCTAAATGCGCCACTTGTCAGTTAGTAAAAGTGGATCATCAGAGACCGGAAGGACTGCTACAGCCGTTGGAGGTACCAATGTGGATATGGGAGAGCATCTCCATGGACTTTATCACGGGATTGCCTACGTCACAGAGAGGTCACGACTCCATTTGGGTAATTGTGGACAGGTTGACCAAAGTCGCTCATTTTCTACCCGTAAGGAGAGACTACACTGCGGGACAATATGCCCAGCTCTTTATTGCAGAGATAGTGAGACTTCATGGTGTGCCCCTAAATATCGTGTCTGACCGAGACAAGATATTTGTTTCACGGTTTTGGGAGAGTTTTCAGGAGGCCATGGGCACGGAATTGCGGTTGAGCACGGCGTACCACCCGCAGACCGACGGGCAAATGGAGCATACAAACCAGATGTTAGAGGACATGCTACGTATGAGTATCATTGATTTTGGGGGTGGATGGGAGTAGTATCTTCCACTGGTGGAGTTTTCTTACAATAACTCCTACCAGTTCACCATTGTCATGGCTCCATTTGAGGCGTTGTATGGTAGACCTTGTCGTTCCCTAGCATGTTGTTTGGAGGTGGGGGACAACAAACTACTTGGGCCAGAAGTAATTCAAGATACTTCGGTAAGGATAGAATTGATTCGAAGTCTCATTCGGGTAGCTCAGGATCGGCAGAAGAGTTATGCTGATGCGAAGAGGTTCTTCAGGGAGTTACAAGTGGGGGACCAGGTTTTGCTCAGAGTATCTCCTATGAAGGGGATTATGCATTTCGAGAAGAAAGGGAAGTTAGCACCGAGATATGTGGGACCATTTCCTATTATTGAGTGGATTGGACCGGTTGCGTATAGGCTTGGGTTACCGGAGCATTTGCATCGGATTCACGATGTATTTCATATTTCCTCGCTAAGGAAATACCTTAGAGACGATTTGTCTCATTCACATATCTCTTTGGAGGACATAGATCTCCAACCTGATAGTTCCTACGAGGAGGGGCCGATTGCTATTTTGGACCGAAGTGAGCAGAAACTGCGGTCAAAGATAGTTCCGTTAGTGCGTGTCCAGTGGCGACATCATAACGTCGAGGAGTCCACATGGGAGCGCGAGGATGAGATGCAAGAATGTTATCCAGAGTTGTTCTTACCAGGTACTTTCTACTTCCGAATTTCGAGACGAAATTCAGTTATTAGGGGGGAAGTATGTAATACCCCGTATTTTTGTGATATTTATTTATGGGATTAATTGAATTAAATGCGTATTAATTGGAAATTAATCCGGATTAAAATACTAGCGAGATGCGAGTTGGTATTTGATTAAAATGTGCATATATGATTAGATATGAATTTTGAATTATGAAATTTGTCGTGAGATTGAAATACGGCAATTTGGGAATTTTATTGACACGCGTGTGACAGTCGCGTCAAGTATATAATTATGAGAATTAAAAAGTGAATTTTATTTCTATTAACCGTATGGTCGTTTTGAGTGCGCCAACGCATCCGGAAGGGTCGAAATAGTCAGAAAATACTAGCCGGGGTTTAGTTTGGGTCCCAGAGCATTTTTAGGCCATACCGGCAACGTATAAGGGCAGTTTGGTAATTTTTGAATTTTGGGGTTTTTGATTAACGAATTTTAGGAGTTTTTAATGGGAAATTAAAAGACCCACTAACCCATTATCATCCATTAACTGATTAGAGGGCTACGGGGGTTATTAGAAGAAAACCCAAAAGTTCCTAAGACAAACCCTAGCCTCCATTGCCACCATTAGAGAAGAAAGCTTGGAGAGAGAGAGAGAGGAGGAATTCTGCAGAAGAGAGAGAGAACCATTCATCATATTCATCATCAAATCCTGAGTTACACTTAAGGCAAGTGATTTAATTTCGTTTTTATAGAGAATGCTTCTTCCATGCGTAGGAAACCCAATTAAATTGTATGTTCTTGGGAGTTAATGAAAAACCCATTTAAATTGGAAGTTGAAATTTCATTTTGATGGGGAATCGCATGTAGATTGGTATTTAGATGTTTATTCTGATGATATTATAATTTGGATGAAACAAAAACGGATTTAATTTAGGCTCTTTGATGATTTATAAATTCTAGGGTTCATGTTCTTAGAATTGGGGGAAAATATGAAGAGATTTGATAATTGAATGAGGTTAGAATGAATTAACCCACAAATCATGTTAGTATATGACCTAAATATGTTTAGGAATTATTAGAGACTTTACACAATCGTTGGATTAATGTTTGGATGAGATTTGAGGTGTGGAGAAGTTGGAAAAACGAAAATAGGAAATCTGGGCTCGAAACTGGTCACTCGTTAGAAGACCTGCCCAGGTCGTTCGAATGAGCTCGTTCGAACGAGCTTCTAACGAGTTGACCTTTGACTTCTAACGAGGGTGAATTTCGTTCGATGAAATCGTTCGAACGAGATCTCGTTAGAAAGCCCACTTCGTTCGAACGAACTCTCGTTCGAACAGCCTCGTTCGAACGAGACTTCGAACGAGTTGACAGTTTAGGCTTTTTAACCTGTTTTGATCCCGAGTGTCCCGTAACCTTGTGTATATGTAGAGATAACCTCCCCTCGATGATTAATTGTTATATTTTGGATGTTTGGGATATAATGAGGAGTCAAACCTAGAAGTGTAGTTTGAACCTAAGGGAAAATGTGAAGTAGGACGTGAGTGTCGATTACGATGCGAGAACTATTGACGACCTAATTATTTATATTAACCGAGAACATATAAATTGTGTAGTATTATATGTCGGTACGAGAATGAGAAGTGTACCACCAATATATTATGGTGATTACTAAGATGGGTGCATACTTAGTATATGTATTGATTTTATGTGTATGACATACCTACCATACTTGCTATCACGGGAGGTTTACGTTCGCTTAGGGCCTTCTAATCCTTGTGTTGCCCGGATTTAGATTGGTTACCTCAATGAACATAGGTCAGAGAAGGACTTATTGGGATATTAATAAGTCTGCTAATCGTGGGAGCGTAGGTATGTACGTGAACCATGTGATGTGACTGTGTTCGCCTCCGTTATTTGTGATGTTGTTATCTGAGAACGATTCCTGAGAGATTTGGAATACATGATCCTTATGTACGTGATGTACCGGGATGGATAGCAAAGTATGTGTGCACCGCAATTTAGTCTCGGGGTTCTTGTATTGTATATTTATGACGTGAATAATATACTCTTAATAAATGGAAACTTTCATGTGGTATTGTGTGTATAAATATGGGAACGTTTCGAGAAAACATAACGGGTTAACCGATAGTGAATTGTATTACAAATTGAGAATCTGAGTTTAAGTAAAGCTATCTATTTAAATTGATAACGTTGGAATTTAATATGGGGATCGAGTAGTAAGGGGTAAAACTTATTACGGTTTGGTTAGATATGGATGTCATTTAGATGGGTACGGTACGTTAGGAGTGCACATGTAGTCGAGAGGTGAGAATTTCATGTGAGTGCACGTCCTAACATGTATTTTTCATTTAATGTTTTAATGTTATTAAAACACTTGCTGTTTTTAAAATGATTTCCACTTTCGGGCTCTGACCCATTTGCTTTCAAATCTATTTTTGTAAAAACCATTTTAGGTGCCCAGCCACAAGGACACCATGCTTAGGATTCTCATTCAGGTGACGAGCTGTAGCTGTTTGTGGAAGTTACAGGACTTTGCTTGTAGACGCTTCTTCTATATTGACTCTCTATTCAGCATTTATCAGTTGTAGGGCATGTCGCTCATTTCTTTAGTGACTATTCATTTATTTCAGTTATTCAGACTTTGGGCATGTAATTAATTCAGGATTCAGACTTATGTTATTATTTCATTCGTGGAATTGTTGTGAGGAGTTTTCCTCCGGATTTATATTTATGTTGTTGGTTATTCATTACTTCATTATAGTGAATGGTTGTTATTCTTTCATTATTCTTTTACTGCATGTTAATCAGACTTAACTTAAAATTTGGCACTTACTTTTTAAATACTAGGTGGTTAGTAATTATTAAAAATGTTTTCGACAGTGATGCTATTAACTGAACCAACTTGGCATTTTGAATTAATTTAATAAAGGAGTAGCTACCCGGTATTTAATTAGTCGGGGTGTCACAAAAAAATAGTTGGTGAATGTTTTCAAGTTTATCATTAATGATCGTAGTTGATTTTCTTTTTTTTTCATGGCACTCCAGCTTATTTAAATTTAGTCTTTTCCTTATCTATTTTGAACAAATAAAAAGGGGGAGAAAGAATTATGATTTAATGGGGGAGTTTGAATTATGGGGGAGAATTGATATTTGATATCTGTTACGATTTATAATTATCTCATTTCAAACTCGATATGTCACGAAAGTATGTGTTTCTTGTCTCATGTGTGTTAGTACAAAAGTTGAATATATTTATTTTGCACACCCTGATGATGATAAAGAAATGTTCGAGATTTGACGATGTTTAAAATTTTGAAGAAAGTTTATGAGTTTCATTTTTAGTACCTTTTCAGTTTTGCGTTCAGTGAGGGTATTAGATTTGTATAGTACATTTGATTTGATAATTCAGAGGTTTTTAGTTTGTACCGGCATAGACATAAGAGGATATTTATAAGGACATATTTTACATAATCCGCTTTACATTAGAGTATGTCGTATATTGCTACAACCATCGATGAAAATTTCAATATCAATCATGCATCAAGATGAAAATTTCAATATCAATCATGCATCAAGACGAATTTTTCTAAACTGTTTTTCAAATACCTGAGGAGAAAAGAATTTTGGGAGAAAAATAATTTATTTTATTGGGAGGAATTAAATTCGTGATTTGAGATAATTTTTAATTTGAGGAATTTATTCATTTGGCGAATTGAGAATTTATTATTTGGACTATTTTGTGTGTCGCATTTTGAGGTCAAGAATTTGGAGAATGTTATAAATTAATTCGGATGGCAATTCGGAGTGCACAGTTAAGTTCAGATGGGTCAAAATAGTTCGAAAACAGTGTCCATAGGTATAATATGGGTTTCAGAACTTTTCTAGACACATTTGAGCTCCCAATTAAGTGTTTGGGACCTTTTTAGAAGGCCCATAAGCTTAAAATGGGATTAGAGTTAATAACCCTAATTGTGAAAGGGTGGGGGGACTTTAATTCATTTTAGAAGACCAAAATTGGGAAGAGCCTTAAAGGAAAACAATTAGTAGAGATTTTGGTAGATTACTTTAAGTACAATAGGAGACCCTTTAATCTAACCCAACATCTTCATCAAAGGATTTGATTCTACAAAGGAAAGTGGTTTAACTTGCATTTGTTAAATTGCATTTTTCTATTCATATTAAAGAACGTGTGAATTAATTAATATGTTAGGGTTTATTCTACAATAGAATTTGGAGATTTCATTTTTGTGTTTAAAATCTGTAGAGATGATAAGATTTTGTGGATTTGATGCCCAATTGGTGTAGATGATGTAAATACATTGAGTAAATCACATGGTTAGATTTAGGATGAATCTTGGAAGGTTTTAGGGGTGAAATCTGTATATAATGAAAGGTTTTATAGTTTTAATGGCAGACTGGGTTTTTCTGGGCGGAATGGAGAAGATAGTGAACACTAGGGTCGTTTGAACGACCTGGTGTCTCGTTCAAAGGACAGCCAGAGTCGTTTGAACCACATGGATTGTCCCTTGAACGATGGTGTTTAATCTGTCAGATTCCTTCCCTTCCCCGATTTAGACCTAATTGTTATTTTGTGATGAACAGTTCCTGTGTTGGATGAATCTGAATTTTATGGTTATAAATTATGGTTTAAAATTGTGAAAATCACCCTTGGAAAAAGTAAAGGATAAATCCAAATAGAGAATTAAGCTTTATGATTAAGTGATTTGAAACCTTATTAATTAAGTGGGTAAACTTAATTGAATGAAATTGAATAATGAATTGAGAATTTTGAATTTTGGGCCAAGAAAGAGATAGTCCGGGTATATTTGGTAAAGAGATACCAAGACAATGAAATTAATTAGTGTATGATTAATTGAAATAAAGTTAGATTTTAGGATTTCATGCTTTAGGCTTGTGTATGGATGTAGTACACCAGTAGCCTGGATTTAATACATATACGGTGACGTGTAGTGTATATATATATATGATTTATAAATATTTGTGTGAATAATATTTATTATAAAGCATAAGGCTTGTGTATGGATGTAGTATGGTGATGTGTTGTATATATATATGATTTGTAAATACGTGTGTGAATAATATATATATTAAAGCATACCAATATTAAATCTATCTTAGGAGGTTGGGCGATGTGGGTGAATTCCCTGGCTAGCGAATGCAGGGCTAGTATAATCCCCAGGTCATAGCATATGTTATTAGGGGTGAGTCTTTATGGTATGGGACTGTCACTTTTGGGCGGAACTATGGACGCCTCCTATGCATTTGTGATAGCATTTATATATCTACGACATGCGTGTGAATGTTGTCAGATAGTGATACATATATATGGTGAACAATTTTATACGGGTGAATATGTGATGTGAAATGTATAATTTTATAACTTGAAAGATTGTTATATGATGTCAAATGAGAAATGATTTAAATAATTTAGTGTGAATAATAACTTATAACTCGTATACTATACTCACTCGGGATAGAGTAGTGGAAAAGGTAGGATATATATATATATATATATATATATATATATATATATATATATATATATATATATGAGAAGACTATTTATAGGGTAGATAACTAGATGGGTCATGTATAGCTATATTAGGTGTGCACATTAGTCGAGGGGTGAGGTGTCCTCAAGAGAGTGTGCGGCACTAACTTAAATAGGAAGATCATTCAAGCATTTTAATTTCTGCATTTAAATTCACTTGCTAAAAAATTTCAAATAGTTTGGCTTATAACCCTTGCTATAAAATATTTTCTAAACCTTTTAGGTGTCCAGCCACAGGAAAGCCAATATTGTTCTATTCCAGGGTTACGCACCTGTGGCACATGTGGATGTTACAGGACTTTGACTTAGCCTCTTAAATCATTTCATTCCTATAGTAGGATGCTATCAGTATTCCATTTGGACATGTCGCCATAGTTCTTCCATTTTATTTTAGTTAGATGATGTATTTAGTTATTCCTCTTATGGTTTATTTTTGGTATTTGGTTTGTAGTCGGTGGTTGTCTTAGAAAGGATTATATTTATTCCTTTTCTGTATTACAGATTTAGTGGTTATATGAATGGTTTATTATATATTATCTCGCATGTTATTAGTGGGGTGTAATAAAAAGATAAAATTTCGCACCATGTATTTTCAATACTAGGTGGTTAATAAGTTTTAAAAATATTTTGACAGTGATGCTAAGAATAAACTAGATAAGATTCATATTTAATTTGATATAGGACTGATCACCCAGTACTTTATTTGGTGGGGTGTCACATCTGGTATCAGATATAGAGCCTTATTATAGGATTGTTGTATTCCTTCACGTATGCGACTTACGTTCGACTGCTATAGGGTATAGTCATGTGATTCATATACGATTTCGATCGAGCGTGGCAGATCGAACATTATAGAACGACAATCATGGGACATAGAAGTATTTGTAGGAGGGAGGACTCAGCAGAAGCCACGGAGTATTCTGGAAACAGTGACGCGATAGGAGTTACCATGATAATTATTCGAACAATTGAAGTTCGAGTTACTTTTTGGGTGCAGTAGTTGCCTAAGAGCCATCGGGAAGGATGATGGTGCAAGGTTAAAACCCCAAGTTTAGACATCTAGGGGAAAGGGTCGAAGAAGATTTTGTTTCTGAAGAATAATATGCTAGAATGAGAGGGAGGTGTGGAAGAGTGATTTACTAATGCATGGAGAACACCCAATTGGAATCACACGTAGGGGAGTGTAGTGACACTCAAGTTAAAATTTTGAGCAAAACGGTTATCTCTTAAAAGCATTATGGGGTGACGAGATCCAGTCACCACATCCATGGGAAGATACCGAGAATAACTTGGAATTTAGAGTTCAAATTATTATGAATCCTCTCACTAGAGATTAAATTGAGAGGCAAAGGAAATTTCAGTAATCTTTCTAAATGGTTCGAATAGTGATCGAATGGGAAGGAAAGTTAATGGAATACTCAAACTTTATAACCGGTGAGAGGGATACAGAGAATCAGGTAGGTTTGCTTGTTAATAATCGATCCGTGAGTAAAATATAAAAGTGCGGATAGGAGATCCGAATAGGCCGACTGGTGTCATTGCCGTCAAGGTTTTACTTTCACATTGGTATTAACGCTCTTGTGAGAAGGGAGCTAAGGGAGTTAACGAATCTAACTGAAGAGTAGGACTATTTTTTTTTTTTTGCACTAGTGATGCACCAAGGGAGGGGATATCCAGTATAAAACCCAAATTTATGATCGAGATCAATGAAATTTCTATCGAGAGATGGTGGGTTCACTTAGGGCCGTCAATACCATCAGCAAGTACCAGGGTATCAGTGGATCCAAAGGGATATTTGGGTTAGCAATCAGGGTCAAGGCTACTAGGTCCGTGACAAGGGCAACCCCAATATGGATGGTGGGGCCATAGAAAATAGAATGACACATAGAGATGTCTTATATGTAGAAGAGTAAAAACAAATAAGAGGATCTTGTATAAGCAAGTCAGGGGATAGGAGCGAGATGTCTATCAAGGGCATCTGTTAGAAAAGTTTTGGGTTTGGTTAGGACGGCGGTGTTATGTCTAGTAACTGTTGAGCTGGTAATGTTATGGGCAATTGAAACTACGACTTTTATTATAAGATGGTTGGGGTATGTTTTGTGTGAGGCGAGTGGATCAAAGTAATGTGTTAGTACTAGATTCGTGAGAGAAATGGATTTAGGCGAGGTATAGGTAATATCACTAGTATGTGTATTTTACCATGGAGTAGTGGGGCACCCTTTGGTTCCACCTGAAAGAAATGGGTTGGTACATTGAGACGTTATATTTTCTGAGGATTAACTCCTTGTCAGGGGATATTCAAGGTATGGTCTTATCTTGGGTACGCGATGGTGGGCGTTTATAGCAAGGCTATCGTGTTCATTGTTCTAGGGTAGGATGTATATTCTAATGCTCCACTTGAAAGAGGTTTGAGATCGCGATAATATTATGTGAGGTAGATTTCATAGAGTACAGTTGTCTAGTAATATTGGATCCCGATGCGTAGAACTTTTACTGATGAGATTTAGGGTATGTTGGGTTGATGTGGAGCGGAGAGATTTAGCTCTTTATGGATATTTAGCGCTAAGGGCTTAGTAATAATGTGAGCACAGTAATATATGACTCCTTTAGAGATATGGGGGTCCATGATTAGACTTGTGAGGATAGGGGCGAGGTTTGAGTGTCCCGAGGATGTGCTTTGGGTTCTACAAAAATGGAAGATCGACAATGTTGAAGAATAGGGCATTGGGAAAAGTTCTTTGGGGCTTTGATGTGAGGTGATACACGCATAATAATTCAGAAGTGGGAAGCTGTCATTGGATTCAAGGTCACTGGATTTTATAATAATTAGTAAATATGTGGAGAAATACGTTGAGCAAATAGACATTAAGAGATAGGGCCACTTGAGCTAGGAAGTGTTAGGAAAGAAACACGATGAAGTTTTGCACCAAAAGTTGATAGGTGGGGTAATATCGAAAAGAATTGAATAGAAATTAGTAAGGTCATCAAAAATATTTGGAGGATATAGCCACGCTGAGAATGCGGGGGACAAACTTGAGATAAATATGTTACGTATGTGATGATCGGGGGTTTGTGAAATTATGAACGAGATATAGGGTGTATGGGCACCCTGGGAGGATCCAGAGTCTCTCCTGGGCAGATACTTAGCATATTCGGGGAGAAGATGCAAAGGAAATGATTTTGGGTATATTCTGGAGGAATGGGAATAAGTTGTCCCTCGAATTATGGAATGATTGAGCGCGAGTATGCATGAAGTTACATTAAGTGCTTCACAACCTATGGTTTCCTATCACTATGATTAATGAGTGAGACGAATACTAGTAGGTGCATTGTCCGTGATAGCCATATTTTATATATGAGTATCGTGGGGTAGCATCATTCTTCAGTGTTAACCACGTAAGAGTGGGAGGTACACTAAGAGGATAACTGCATTACACTAGAGATTACTACTTTCGAGAATTATGGAAGTAGGGTAGATGATTTTTCACGTTTCCACTGAATAGCGATAGTTTGGGGCTATAGTGAATAGTTATAGTAAGACTGAGTGTTCGCAATACCATGGTATGAATTTCTTCCCTATGTCTCACTTGAGATAGGGTCAAACGTATATATATGATTGTATATGATCATGATGTGTTACATAATGAAATGTATTAATATTGTTAATTGAAACCCCATGGAGTAGGGATATTTCGGAGGTGATTCAATTTGGGTTGACTTATTATCGAGCAGGGAGATATAGCTCGAGATTTATTTTCGCGTAAGGAAACTAGTGATAGTAAGGGCACAGTAGTGTATGATATGCTTTTTAGCATACGAGTGGATATGTTTACTTTTATTCCTAGAGAGGGGTATTTGGATTGTTATAACTGTGGGATTGAAGTTATATTATGGTTTAAGAGCTAGTGAAAACCGGGGTGCATTTCATGCGGTTAAGCACAGGTACAGGGTGTATGGGTGCTCTGGTTAATTACATCGCTTAAGAACTATGTGTTGCAATGCTAAGGGCAAGTGATTAGGGAGCTAGTTGAGATAGGTAGAACTAGGCTTATCTGAATTTCGAGGATGGAATTCCATTGTAAGGGGGGAAGTATGTAACACCCCATAAATTCAAGGACCTTTAATTAAATTATATTTGGGAGAAAAGGAATTTATTTTATTTGGAGGAATTAAATTCGTGATTTGGGACAGTTTTTAATTTGGGGAATTTATTAATTTGTCAAATTGAGGATTTATTATTTGGACTATTTTGTGTGTCGCATTTTGAGGTCAAGAATTTGGAGAATGTTATAAATTAATTCGAATGGCAATTCTCATGCACGGTTAAGTCCGAATGGGTACAAATAGTTGGAGAACAGTGTCCATAGGTATAATATGGGTTTTAGAACTTTTCTAAACACACTTGAACTCCCAATTAAGTGTTTGGGGCCTTTTTAGAAGGCTCATAAGCCCAAAAAGGGGATTATAATTAATAGCCTTAATTGTGAAAGGGTGAGGGGACTTTAATTCATTTAAGAAGGCCAAAATTGGGGAGAGACCTAGAGGAGAACAATTAGAAGAGATTTTGGGAGATTACTTCAAGAACAAGAGGAGACCCTTGAATTCAATCCATCATCTTCATCAAATAATTTGACTCTACAAACCCTAAGGCAAGTGATTTAATTTGCATTTGTTAAATTGTATTTTTCTATTCATATTAAAGAAGGTGTGAATTAATTAATATGTTAGGGTTTATTCTACATTTGAATTAGGGGATTTCAAGTTTGTGATTTAAAAATCTATCGAGATGATAAGATTTTTTGGATTTGATGCCCCAATTGGTGCATATGATGTAGATAGATTGAGTAAATAACATGGTTGGATTTAGGATGAATCTTGGAAGGTTTTGGGGTTGAAATATATACAGAAATAAAGTTTTTACAATTTTAATGGAGGATTGGATTTTTTCTGGGCAGAAGGGAGAGAGAGTGAACACCAGGGTCGTTCAAACAACCTGAGGTCTTATTCAAATGACACCCAGAGTCGTTCGGATTACATGTATTGTCGCTTGAATGACGGCGTTTAATATGTCAGATTCCTTCCCTTCCCTGATTCAGACCTGATTATTATTTTGTGATGAACAGTTCCTGTGTTGGATGTATCTGAATTTAATGATTATAATTTAAGGTTTGAAATTGTGAAAATCACCCTTGGATTAAGTAGAGGATAAATCCAATTAGATAATTGAGGTTTATGATTGAATGATTTGAAACCTTATTAATGAAGTGGGTAAACTTAATTGAATGAAACTGAATAATGAATTGGGAATTTTGAATTTCTGGCCAAGAGAGATAGTCCGAGTATATTTGGTAGAGAGACACCAAGATAATGAAATTAATTAGTGTATGATTAAGTTAAATTATAGGCTTACATGTTTTAGGCTTGTGTACGAATATAGTACACTGGTAGCTTGGATTTAATATATATACGGTGATATATATATATATATATATATATATATATATATATATATATATATATATATATATATATATATATATGATTTATAAATATTTGTAAGGACATAATTTTATAAATGTCCAGGGTAGAATCTAAGATTTTTTTGTTTTCCCTAGATCATAGTTTGTATGTTTGATACCGCTACATTCGACACGTCAACACGATCATCCACGACGGCCTTTATCCGAATTCATGCATCCATCATCGCCACACGTGCATCATGCTTCATGCGACGTCCTGCTCAACCATTCCCACTACTCCACTTCGCATTATTGGTAAAATGATTTATTGGAGTTGTTTATATTCTTATACATATTTGGGAATTTTTCAAAAAATGTTTTTTCGAAGTCTGATTTATTTTTATCAAAAGAAAAAAAAAATTCTAAGTGTAGAAGCGGAGTGCCTCGGTCGACGAGATCGTTTAAATGAGTTCACACTATTGCTCGAGCAAGATAAGCATCTCGTGCGATGTCGTTCGAACGACACGTGTCCTTTTTTCGAGCGAAATGCCTATCTCGTTCAAGCGACGTCACTGCCTCGATTTTCGTATAAATATCTGGTCACTTTCTATAAGTTTTCTAAGTATTTTTCAAACACGATTTCTGCGAAAAACAGCCCAGAAAATAGACTTCAACTTTTAAGGTTTTATTCCTTGTTTATTCACATAAACACTTCCATCTATGTATGTGAATCATTAAACCTTAATGAGGATCATTTTTACTCATCTGGAGTAATTTGTGGAGAAGACATTCTCTTCTTCATTGCTGGCCACCTGGAGTTCTTTAAGGAGATTCCAGCCGAGACATCAAAACCGATGCGTGAGGGTATTTCGTATGTCGCTCTTATATTCATTGTAATCCGTATAATCATTTTTACAAACTATAGTGAAAATAAAAAGGTTTTCCCCCTTTGGGGGACTTTTCCTCATTTGTGTGTTTCGTTTGTGATTGATTGTTCTTTCATGTTCATATTGATTTCAATCACACCTAGATGCATGTTTTAGGATTTAATTGAAAAACTAAGTTTATTTAAATAATTTCTTAATTTGAACAAAAGCGCGCTCTTAAAATTGGTATCATAGGCAATTACACAATTATATCGTGAAATTTTTCGCAAAATTTTTCGAAGATATCAATTTTTTTGAAAAATTGATTTTTGAAAAAGGGCGTGTTCAATATGGAAAAATTATATAATAAAATGCCAGTTTTTTACGGGACAAATTATGCTTACTGGAAAGCCCTCAAGAAATCTTCTTTAAAGTCCATTGATGAAATAGTTTAGATTTTGATTAAAAGAGGGTGGACACCTCCCTCCGTCATTGTTGATAACGTGACTAATTTAAAATTTGTGACTATATGGGCTGAAGAAGAATTTAAATGGTCATCTTTTAACTCTAAGGGTTTAAGTGCTATTTTTGAATCCGTCACACCTGACGAGTTCCGATGGATAATGACGTGCACCATGTCGAAAGAGGCATGGGATGTTTTACAACTTGCCCATGAAGGAACCAATGTTGTGAAAGAGTCTAAACTGCAAAATTTAACAACTCAATTTGAAACCATCACCATGCTTGAGACTGAATGTTTTGATGAATTTTATACTAGGTTGTCTGATATTTTAAAGACTAGCTTTAATCTTGATGAACACATTCCTAATGCTAGAGTTGTTAAAAAGATTCTAAGATCACTGCCTAAGCGTTTTATCCCTAAAGTCACTATGCTAAATTCTATGGGTAATTTAAACACGCTTAAATTGGAGGAACTTGTAGGAGACTTACAAACGTATGAAATTGATACGTTTCCTAAATCCGTCAAGCGTAAAGATAAGGCAATTGCACTTAATTCCCAGGAGAGAAAGAGTGAGGGGTCGGCAAGAAAGAGAGTCGAGTCATCTAGAAAAAGGGAGATAGAAACGTCTGATTTTGAGTGTGACTTTGATTTAGATGATTTGGCTCTGTTTGCTAAAACTTTCAAGAAAATTCTCAAATTCAAGAAAAATGGAAATTTTAATGATAAAAATAGTTTTGAGAAAAATAAATTTGAAAAGAAAAATGAAAAATATTTTAAAGACCCTCCTAAGAAAGACAATGAGAGATGCTATGAGTGCGAAAGTAAGGGTCATAGAGCTTTTGAGTGTTCTACCAGGCTGAACAGACTTGCCAAAGAAAAAGGCAAAGTTGTCCTTAATGCTACCCTTAGTGACGATAGTGAGGTCGAGTGGGTGGAATCTGAAGATGAGTCACCGCATTAGTGTAACTTTGCCGCATTCATGGCTAGTCATGTGAGTACTTCTAGTGATCATCACGATGATGTGGATGCTGCTTCACAGGGACACCTCGACAGTCAGAACGATGTGAGTTAGGGGGAGGACGATGCAAGTGAGAGCGAGAGGAACCTTCAACGCACCTACACTAAGTTATATAATGAGGCGTTTAAAACCAAAAAGCATAGCAAATCTTTTTTTCTTAGTATCACCACTTTAGAGAAAGATTTAGAAGACTCTAGAGAGAGAGAATCGTCCACCTGCACTACCTTGAGAGAGAGTCTGCCTCTGTTGAGAAAGAAAATTTATTTAGAGAGAGAGAGAGAGAGAGAGAGTTGTTTTGAGAAAGAGAAAGGGGACTTGACTAAACAAGTGGATAGTCTTACGAGTGAGTTCCATTCCTCCCTGGAGACTATATTATGATCTTGAGAAAGCACGAGAAGTCAAGATTCAAATCGAGGACATATCTGGAAAGATGGGAAAGATGCTCCTCGATCCAGCTTTAGGTTTTGGTGATAGGCAGGGAGTAAGTTTTGATGGTGCCTCCACGTCCCAAATTGCACCTGGACCAGTTCCTGAGATTATTACTACTCCATATGGCCATCGTCAAAAACCACGAAGGATAGTTCGACCAAGAAAGCAAACCAAGTTCTATCGAAGACTGCATTCTTTTGTACATAGTGCAAAATAAAAGGACACCTCAAGGAGTTTTGCTATAGTTTGGGTCAAACACGACGTACTACTGCTCCACCACATCATATTGATGATTTTTTCAGTCTGAGAGAGCGTGTTATGTTTTTGGCTACCACATCACAGAGTTTGATGGAGGAATTCCTACGGATGTCTTTGTCATCAGTGAATGCTTCTCACATCCCGGCTAAAACCAACAACAACAAGGGTAAACAAAAGGTTACCACTTCTTGGGTTCCTAAGAAAGATAAAAAGGCCCTTCTTGTTCATGTCGCTCTCAAAGGATATAATACCTCATAGTGGTATTTTAATAGTGTGTGCTCCAAACATATGACAGGTGATGTCTCATTTTTTATCTACCTAGAGGATTATAAGGAAGGTAGAGTCACCTTTGGATACAGGAGCAAGTCTAGCATCGTAGGATGAGGTACAGTAGAGTTACCAGGATTTCCTAAGCTAGAGAATGTTTTGTACGTCAAAGGTTTAAAAGAAAACCTTCTAATCATTAGCCAGCTGTGCGACGCTGAGTTTGCCGTAATGTTTGACTGGGACACGTGTAATGTCTATAATCAAGCCGGTAAACTTTTAGTGCAAGGGGTGAGGAAATAGGATAATTTCTATGGGATTGTGCCCACGTCTTCACTTGTCTGCAACAGCACCACGATCACTCCTATGGATCTGTGGCACCAACGTCTAGGTCACATGAACGTTAGAGATTTGACACGTTTAGCTAAAAAGGAACTAGTACGTGGCTTATCATCTCTTTTAAAGCCAACTTTCACGATTTGTGGACCCTGTCAGTTAGGAAAGAAAATCCCTAGCCCCCATAGGAAGTTGCACTCCATTACCACCTCCCGTGTACTTGAGTTGATTCACATGAATCTTATGGGTCCTACTCGTACTGAGAGTCTGGGTGGTAAGAGGTATATCCTCGTGATGGTGGCTAATTTCTACAGATATTTGATTGTAGGTATTCTGAGAGATAAATACGATGCTAAAAAGTTTTTATCAACCAAGTGTCGTGTCCTGCAAAATCAACACGGAGTCACTATCAACAAGATCCGTAATGACAACGATAAGAAATTAAAGGAAGCAAAGGTAGATCTTTATTGTGATAGACTTGGGATCAAACATGAGTTTTCTACTGTGAAGACTCCTTAGAAAAATGGGATTGTTGAGAGAAAGTACAGGACCATTTCAGAATTAGCTTGATATATGCTTCTAGATCATAAAGTTTCCAGGAGATTTTGGGCAGAGGAAGTGTCTACTGAATGCCACACGGTGAATAGGGTTTACCTGCATCCATACACACTTAAGACGCCTTATGAATTGTGGACCGGCAAGAAGCCAAACCTTGCATATTTTTGTGTCTTTGGGAGTAAATGCTACATCCTACGGGATAGAGAGCAATTGGGAAAGTTTGACTCCCATAGCGATGAGGGAATATTGCTAGGATATTCATCAAATAGTAGGCGTACCGGGTTTTTAACCTGAGGATATCTAAGGTTATGTAGTCAATAAACATCACCGTGCAAGATGATGAACCTTCGACGTTTATTGATCGTAGCCTTCAGTGTGATGATGACTACTTTTTTGGCAGCGATTTACTTATTCCTCACCCACACCCCCTGTGGACCCTAATCCTGTGTTAGGGGACACACCTGCTTGGGTTCGCAAGAGTCATGACCCTGCCTCCATTGTTGGAGATCCCACACTTTAGGGTTCAAAACTCATGATCAGCTAGAGAACCTTATTAGTCATGTTTGCTACACGTCCATAGTCGAGCCCAAGAATCATAAAGAAGCACTCAAGGATGAACACTAGATATTTGCCATGCAGGATGAGTTGCTTCAGTTTAAAAAGAATAATATCTGGGAACTTGTCCCCCGACCTAGTGAGACTAATGTGATAGGTAGCAGGTAGATTTTCAAGAATACAATGGATGAAAATGGTACCATAATCAGAAATAAGGCTAGGTTTGTCGCTCAAGGCTACACACAGATAGAGGGTGTAGACTTTGGAGAGACATTTTCTATTGTTGCGAGGCTTGAGTCCGTCCTCTTACTACTCTCCATCGCATGTCATCTGCACTTCAAGTTATATCAGATGGATGTCAAGAGTGCCTTTCTAAATGACATTCTACAGGACGAGGTTTACATGGAACAACCAAAAGGATTTGAAGACCCTAAGCACTCGGAGCACGTTTACTATTTGAGGAAAGCCTTGTATGGTTTGAAGCAAGAACCCCATGCTTGGTACGAGAGACTTACTTCCTATCTCTTAGCTCGTGGCATCAAGAGAGGGGGAGTTGATATGAAGTTGTTCATCAGGAGAGATAACGGTGCTATTTTGGTTACCCAGGTCTATGTGGCCGACATAGTCTTTGGATCCACGTACTCCCAGCATGCTCACAACTTTGAGGAGTAGATGAAAAGTGAGTTTGAGATGAGCATGGTAGGTGAGCTTACTTTCTTCCTTGGTCTCCAAGTTCGTCAGCTAGAGGATGGGATGTTCATCTCCCAATCCAAGTATGATAGAGACCTAATGAAGAAATTTAGTTTAGAATCATCTAAGAATGCACGTACACCAATGAGTACTTCTATTAATCTTAGTAAGGACACTTCAAGCAAGAATGTAGAGCAAACCTTGTATCAGTGTTTGATAGGTAGTCTTCTCTACTTGACTTCTAGTCATCCCGACATAGCCTTTAGTGTTGGAGTCTATGCACGATATCAGGCATCCCCGAAAGAGTCATACTTACTCGCTCTAAAACATATTATTAAATACGTGAGTGGGACTCTCTCGTATGGTATTTGGTATTCCTTTGATACCGATGATCGTTTGTCCGCCTATTCGGATGTCGATTGGGAAGGGGATGTAGATGGTTGTAGGAGCAATTCTGGTGGGTGTTTTTATTTTGGTTCTACTCGTGTCTCCTGGTTGGGGAAGAAGAAAAACTACATCTCTTTGTCCATTGTGGAGGTTGAGTATATTGCCGCCGGGAGTTGCTGCCCGCAACTCTTCTGGATGAAGCAAATATTAGAGGATTATGGGATTTCACACCACACCATGACCATTTCCTGTGATAACACGAGCGCGATACACATACCGCAATCCATTCCAGCATTCTCTCACAAAGCACATCAGGATACGCGAGAACTTTATACGACAGTCAGTTGAGGAGAAAGTCGTATCCCTGAGTTTCCTACCCACCGACCGTCAGTTGGCCGATATTTTCACAAAACCTTTAGATGCCCTTATATTCGAGAGTCTTAGGAAGTCTTTAGGGATTTGCACAGTTGACTGAGGGGCTGGTCCGTATCTAGGATAGGATGCATTGTCATGTTCATATCATATGATTCTTATTGCTAGTTTGTATCATGTGTATTATTATTTTTTTCTTTTTTATATTTTTTGAAAAATCCAAAAATATTTTCTTTTTATAAAAATTTTAGAAAAACACAAAATGATTTTTGTGTTTTTTTTGCACCTTTTGTGGATGAGCATTTAAGATAGTCGTCACAAATTTCATTCCATTTATCCATGTGGCTATTTAATAGTGATTTGAGACGCTACATCATTTCATCCATGTGCTTTACATTGTTTGGAGTCTTTGAGATGTTATTAGTGACATCGTTCTAAATGTGTGGCTCCTTATCTCCTTTATTGCACACATGCACGGTTTTATTTGATTATTGTACTTGTCTATCACATATTGGTTTGAGTGTTTCCATCTCAATTCTGTCTATACAATGAACCATATGCGATAAAACTCGACAAGATTGGAATGCATGTAAAAAAAGCGTTTGGTGAGATTGTGTGGTATTTTAAAATGGTGAAGGGATACGAAAGGTTCTTATCTATCCTTTGTGATTAAGTCACCATTAAATCAGACCTTAAAAATTGAGGAATTTTATTATTCGGGGTCCAAAGAGGTTAAAAGAGTGCCGAAAAAATTTAAAGGCAATAAAAAGAAATTCATGCCATATATGGGCCATTGGGTTTCACCACCAATTCTCCAAAGTTTGAGAATTTAGATCACCTCTATTCAAAATATATATCTGAGGGAGTTTGGTTGGAGAATTTAAACGGGTTTGCACTTCCTTGAAAGTCCGAAAAAAGCATTAAATCGTTTTGGTCATTATTGGTGTGGAAATAACTTTGAGCTTTGATTTGTTGATTTGATTGAGTCAATGTCTCATATTTTCATCTTTTTACACCTAAGTAAGATGTTTAGTTCATTCGTTAGGAGTATCCGATATCCATCATGCACATATGTCATGTTTGTTTGCATTGATTCTCATATCGAATTTGATCACACCCCTACATTTATGCTATCATCGACTTGGTTGTTTTTGTGTTTGTTCATGGTGTTATTCTTTGTTGTATATTTTGTGTAAAAAATTTTGAAAAATTCAAAAATAGAAAGCTTTTTTTACCTTGTGACATTTTCCATATTTATGCTTCTCATATCTGCCTATTAGGGGACATCATAAAAAGGGGGAGAATGAATTATGGGGGAGATTTGTTTGGGTGATTTATCAATGATTTGCTTAAAGCTTAATTGATCTTTGATTTTTGCATATCATTATATTTCAAACTGTTGCGTGTCATGGGTATCTGCTTTATCTCATGTGTGTAGGTGCAAAGTTGATTTATTAGATTGCACACCCTGATGAGAAAAACTTTGGGTGTTTCTGAAGAGCTGAAGATTTGAAGATGTTGAAATTTGATTACAGACATCTCATTTCGAATTCTCAGTTTGAGGGTTTAATGGGGATATTATCTTATATGTCATTTGATTTCATAATTTGTATTTTTTATGTACATACCGGCATAGACATAGGGGGAGATTTGTAAGGACATAATTTTATAAATGTCCGGGGTAGAATCTAAGAATTTTCTATTTTCCCTAGATCATAATTTTTATCTCTGATACCGCTACATTCGACACGTCAACACAATCATCCACAATGCCCTTTATCCGAATCCATGCATCCATCATCTTCACACGCGCATCATGCTTCATGCGACGTGATGCTCAACCATTCCCACTACTCCACTTTGCGTTATTGGTAAAATTATTTATTGGAGTTGTTTATATTTGCATAAATATCTGGGAATTTTTCAGAAACTGTTTTTCGAAGTCTGATTTATTTTTATCAAAAGCAGAAATTTTTCTAAGTATAGAAGCGGAGTGCCTCGGTCGACAAGCTCATTCAAATGAGTTCAGATTGTCGTTCGAGTGAGATAAGCATCTCGCGCGATGTCGTTCGAATGACACGTGCTCTTTGTTCGAGCTAGATGCCTGTCTCGTTCAAGCGACGGCGCCGTGTTGATTTTCTTATAAATATCTGGTCACTTTCTACACGTTTTCTAAGTCTTTTTCAAAAAGGAATTATTCGAAAAACAGCCTAGAAAACAGACTTCAACTTTTAAGGTTTTATGCCTTGTTTATTCACATAAACACTCCCATCTATGTATGTGAATCGTTAAACCTTCATGACGATCATTTTTACTCAACTGGAGTAATTTGTGGAGAAGTCATTCTCTTCTTCATTACTGCCCACCTAGAGTTCTTACGGGAGATTCAAGCCGAGGCATCGAAATCGACGCCGAAGGGTATTTCGTACGTCACTCTTTTTTTAATTGTAATCCGTGTAACTGTTATTACAAATTATAGTAAAAATAAAAAGGTTTTCCCCCTTTGGGGGATTTGTCCTCATTTGTGTGTTTCGTTTGTGATTGACTATTCTTTCATGTTCATATTGATTTCTATAACACCTAGATGCATGTTTTAGGATTTAATTGAAAAACTGAGTTTAATTAAATAATTTCTTAATTTGAACAAAAGTTCACTCTTCAATATTTGTTTGAATAATATTTATAGTAAACCATACCGATATTAATGCTATCTTTGGAGGCTGCGTAATGCGGGTGAGTCCCCTAGTTAGCGAGTGCAGGACGAGTATGGTCTTCAGGTCATAGCTTCTGTTATTAGGGGTGAGCCGTTATGGTATGGGAGGATCACTTTCGGGAGAATCATGGCCGAATCCTATGCGTTTGTGATAGAATTTATATATCTACGACATGCGTGTGACTGTTGTGATATAGTGATATGTATATATCTTACATAATTATATACGGGTGAATACATGATGTGAAATGTATAATTATATAACTTAAAAGATTATTATATGATATCAAATGAGAAATGATTTAATTAAGTTAGTGTGAATAATAACTTATAACTCGTATACTAAACTCACTCGGGCTAGAGTAGTGGGAAAATTAGGATATGGATATATTTATGACAAGACTAGGTACGGGGTAGATAACTAAATGGGTCATGTATAGGTATGTTAGCCATGCACATTAGTAGAGGGGTGAGGTGTCCTCAAGAGAGTGTGCGGCACTAACTTAAATATGAAGAGCATTCGAGCATTTTAATTTTTGCATTTAAATTTACCTACTAAATATTTTCAAATGTTTTGGGTTCTAAGCCTTACTATAAAATATTTTCAAAACCTTTTAGGTGTCCAGCCACAGGGATGTTAATTTGTTTCTATTCAAGGATTACGCAGCTACGGTACATGTGGATGTTGATGGACTATGACTTAGCCATTTCAGTAATTTCATTCCTAGAGTAGGATGCAGTCGGTATTCCATTTTGGGCATGTTGCCCTAGTTGTCCCAACTTATTTTCGTTAGATGATGTATTCAATTATTCCTCTTGTGGTTTATTTTTGGTATTTGGTTTGTAGTCGGTGGTTGTCACGGCAAGGATTATATTTACTGCTTTTCAGTATTACTGATTCGGTGGTTGTGTGAATGGTTTATTATATATCCTTTCGCATGTTATTTGAGGGATTTAATAAAAAGATAAAATTTGGCACCATGTCTTTTGAATACTAGGTGGTTAGTAATTTAAAAAAAAAATCTACAGCGATGCTAAGAATGATCGAAATGAGGTTACTTTTTAATTTGATATAGGACTGATCACTCGGTATTTTATTAGGCGGGGTGTCACAAGTTCCTAAAGTACAACACAAATAGAGTAATAAGCATCATGGAATTTGCACATTCTTTGACTTTCTTGACTTATCAAATGGGAGTTTTTGATATGTTGCTTTCCTTTACATTTATCACCATAGGTTGTGGGATGTGGTTTTGAACTTTCTCTTATGACAGGTGATGTTGAACTGAGTTTGAGATTTGAGAGTTGATCTTTGCTAGGGTTTGAATGGGTCTTTAAATCACTGTTTGAATAGCTTATGATCATGGTTATGATCTTCATTATCTTGGTTGAGATCATGTATGAGTGGTTAATTTTGATCTTGTATTGATTGGGATCTTCATTATGTTGCTCGGTCAAGTTGGTATGGTTGTATGGTTGATGCGTTCTTGGTAACGTGTATCATAATGTATTGCATGCTTGTTTTAATCTCAACTAAATTAGATAAAATATAATAAAGTTATAATCTTATATAAATTGTGTTATCATCGTACAATATGTTTTTGAAATACCTTTGGTTTCACACACACACATATATAAAATACACACACACATAGACACAATTCACTTTTACTAATCAATAATTTTTTACAAATTTCTTTTGAAATATAGTTTTCATTTGTTGAACTATAATTAGTATATTTTTCAACGACATCACGTGGCACATAAATGAGAGATCTAACAAGAAAAAAATATTTTCAAATATACAATAATGTCCAAGGAAAACAATAATTCTAGGCTGACACATAAATGATACACTTTAGGTTCTACACGCTGATGTATCGTACGCATATTGGATTGAGTTTGGGCACCATTGTTGGTGGGTATGGACCAGAGCTTATATAGGTGTCACATCATGGCATCGCCCTAAAATGTGTGAACTTTGGGTGTCATAATAGAATGACTCCTAAGGATAATTCTGGGCGGTCACACAAAATAGACACATTCGGTGCGACACACTAACATGTCACACCCACTGATTCGGCAGGGATTTTTCATTTTATCCCTCTAATTTCGGTACCTTTATGGGCCCAAGCATCCCATGTATCCTGAATTTATTTCATATTTAATGTAACGAACCATTTTGGCAAGTATTTCGTATTTTGTGTATTTCTCATATGTTTTACAAGTTAATCTTATAATTGGATGGAAGTGAAAAGCCAAAACAATGGTAACAATCTAAGTGTCTTGCAAAATAGTAGGAACACATAACTTGCACATCAAATTCTAATCAACCAATTGCACATCAAATTTCCTCCGTAACAATATGCCAAGTATGAATTTACGAGGAGGAAAAAAATATGCAAAAACAATTATTTCAACATTATATACAACGAATTCAGTATGTTACAGGTTTGAGAATAAAAGAAAATTAAATGTGTAAATTTACTTGTCTATAGGTATCGAAAACAATTTACTTGTAAATTTAGGTATATATAGGCATCGCATAAATAAATTTGCATGGAAAAGAATAATAGCGATATGGAATTTTTTTTTAAAAGAGAACAAGATAGAAAAAAGAAAAGCATATCTCATCTTAACAATGTTAGAGATAGGGGAGGGAGAGAGAAAGGGGAATTAATTGTATTGTGTGTCAGAAAAGGCAATTAAAATTATAGTGTTATTATTTATTTCATTTATACTTTACATACCTATCACGGATAATTTTTCAATTTTATTTTAGTCAAAAGTACAATGTTCATTTTCTCAGCATGATTTTTTCCTTTTAATGGAAAAGTTAGACAAAATTCGATATTACAATGCTAGAGGAAAGTGACAACATTACCTAGAAAAACAAAAAAAAATACTCCATTTCAATAAGTTTAAGAATTTAATTTAAAAACATTCTAAGTAGATTGATTATATGTGAATTGAAATAAACATTTGGTAATACCATGGCTAACTATTTAAAGTCGGTAGGATAGAATTCAGAATTACTATTTCCAAGGTCTCAGTACACAATTTTCTTATTCTTGAAATGGTTTGGATCGCTAGTGTATTAGCTATGGACCCAATACATGATAACACAAAATATGTACCTATTTTTCATTATTCCTTTAAGAATACACGCATACCATCAGTAATTTTTTACAAATTTCTTTTGAAATATAGTTTTCATTTGTTGAACTATATTTAGTATATTTTTCAGTGACATCAAGTGGCACATAAATGAGAGATATAACAAGATAAAAATATTTTCAAATATAAAATAATGTCCAAGGAAAACAATAATTCTAGGCTGACACCCAAATGATACACTTTTGGTGCGACATGCTGATGTATCGCACACGTATTGGATTGAGTTTGAGAACCATTGTTGGTGGGTATGGACCAGAGCTTATATGGGTATCACGTCATGGCATCGCCCTAAAATGTGTGAACTTTGGGCGTCGTCATAGAAGGACTCCTAAGGATAATTCTGGGTGGTCACACAAAATAGACACATTCGGTGCGACACACTAACATGTCACACCCACTGATTCGGCACGGATTTTCCATTTTATCCCTCTAATTTCAGTACCTTTATGAGCCCAAACATCACATGTATCCTGAATTTATATCATATTTAATGCAACAAACCATTTTGACAAGTATTTCGTATTTTGTGTATTTCTCATATATTTACAAGTTAATCTTATAATTGGATGGAAGTGCTAAGACAAAAAAATGTTACCAATCTAAGCGTCTTGCAAAATAGTAGGCACACACAACTTGCACATCAAATTCTAATCAACAAATTCCACATCAAATTTCATCCATAAATATGCCAAGTATGAATTTATGAGGAGGAAAAAAATATGCAAAAACAATTATTCCAACAATATATACAACGAATTCAGTATGTTACGGGTTTGAGAATAAAAGAAAATTAAATGTGTAAATTTAGTTGTCTATAGGTATCGAAAATAATTTACTTGTAAATTTAGTTATATATAGGTTTCGCATAAATAAATTTTCATGGAAAAGAATAATAGCGATATGGAATTTTTTTTGAAAAAGAGAACGAGGTAGAAAAAAGAAAAGCATATCTCATCTTAACAATGTTACGTAATATAGTATATATATATATACACATATTTAATTGTATATAGGATTATGGGTGTCAATAGTGGAGTGTACGGAGATGGAGTTCCATGGTTGTATGGGGAGATGGGAGGGGGATTGGCACTGGGGAGTTAGGAAGGGGATTGGCGCTAGAGAGAGGGGGAGGGAGAGAGAAAGGGGAATTAATTGTATTGTATGTCAGAAAAGGCAATTAAAATTACAGTGTTATTATTTATTTCATTTATACTTTACACAACTATCACAGACAAATTTTCAATTTTATTTTAGTTAAAAGTACAATGTTCATTTTCTCATCATGATTTTTTCCTTTTAATGGAAAAGTTGGACAAAATTCGACATTACAATGCTAGAGGAAAGTGATAACATTACCTAGAAAAAAAAATACTCCATTTTAATATGTTTAAGAATTCAATTTAAAAAGATTCTAAGTAGATTGATTATATGTGAATTGAAATAAGCATTTGGTAATACCATGGCGAACTATTTAAATTCGATAGGCTAGAATTCAGAATTACTATTTTCAAGGTCTCAATACACAACTTTCTTATTCTTGGAATGGTTTGGATCGTTAGTGTATCAGGTATGGACCCAAGACATGATATCACAAAATATGTTCCTGTTTTTCGTTATTACTTTAACAATACATGTATACCACATAATTCTAGTACTTAATAATATATATACTCTTCACATGTAAAAGATCAAATAAGAACTTAAAACAAATTTATAGGTCAAGAGGCAATATGATCATTAACAAACACCCATAGAGAGTCCCGATGACAAAGACTTAAGGTAAAAGGTTATGCATTACCAAATCTCTAAAAGTAAAAGTCAATGGAAGCAATTAGAATAGTAATAGATCATTTTTCTTGTTGTCCAACAATGGAAGTGAATGAATTGTACGTATACATGTATAACCTATAGTATAAGGAAAATGAAAAGGGAAAAAAGGGTATAATATTTATTAATAAAAATGACTCGATCCAATGCTTCGTGATTCAGGGAGATTAACACAACATTTCTTTATTGTGAACTAATTCCAGGAAAAAAATAATTAAAAATTTATGACACCCTGTCTATTTTAATCATAGTTTATCGGTCCTTTATCAAAATAACCAGTAATCTCATAGGGTCCATCCTTAGCATCACTATTGTAAAAAAATTTAATTACTAACAACCAATATTAAAATAAGTAGGTGCTAAATTTCATCTTTCATTATTATAAAAATATGCAAAAATAAATTAATTTAACCAAACCATTCACATAATAATAGTCTGAACAATCACGCAAAAAATATATAAATAAACAATACTGAATAAATCATTGGTTTCCAAAACAAATAATCTAACTACAATCATAAAAAAATAACTGAATCAGAATACAGTCTAATAAATAAACTGAAAAAAACTAAATAGTATGAGGGGAAACATGCCCAAATGAAATACTGAGATAAATCCTATCAAGAATGAATAAGCTAAAGCGTCTAAAGCAATACCTACAAGCCTCCATAAGTGTCGTAGTTATTCATCCCTTGATAGAATCATCAAGCTTGTCTTCCCTATGGCCAGGCACCTAAAAAGTTTTGAAAATATTTTGACACGGGTCAAAGCCTAAGAAAACAGTTTCAAAATATTTTGGAAGTGTCTAAATCACAAGTTAAATAAGTTATTAGATACACATGTTAGTTACAGGTACACTCTTTTGAGATCCTCACCTATCAACTAATGTGCCTGCCTAACGTACCCTATCTAGCTATAATATCCATCCTAACTAGATAACGTATCTAAATAACCTCATTAAGTCTAGATTACTCGTATTACCCATACGAAATGCTACCACAGTCACAATAATCAATTTTTATTCATGTATTATTATTGAGTCAATTAATTAAGTTTCTCTACTTAAGTACTTTTAGATATACGCTATCTATCAGTTCTAATATCACACATAAGTAGATATATCTCACTCGTACATATTTAATACATGTATAGTATATAAAACTAAAGCATCCCCGGAATGTCCCCTCATGATGCTGGCATAATCTGTTATCAAGTCCTTGCATCTCTCGTACCAAATCAAGGACTAATGGTTCGACATGTCTCCTTGAACCCAAAATTAATCAACACACAATGGAAGTGAACATGACTTTGAGCCTTTGGGATATGCACATACCTAACATACCGAAACAAAATGGCGGTCCTACTAATACATGAAACATAGTGAGCCACCCTAAGTTCCATGTTCGGGAGCACACATCTAGACCTCACTGGAATCGTCAAGGTGGGATCGCCCTCTGTGCGAAAACCTTTGGATAGCAGGCAACGTAGGTATGTTCACACGTATAATCAAATCAAAATCATAGGTACTCATACAACCTATATATGCATATTATTCAGTAGGTATGCACACAACCTATAACATAAGTACGTAGTATATATATCTCGCATACTCATCGTATAAACAATTTCAATTATAACCCCTTAGTATATATTTTTTAGTATCGCTCACTACCTTAAGGGTCCTAGTCAACGCTTAATAAATATTAGTAGCTAATACACTCATACACTACTAATCTAAATAACATGATCACTTATCTGTTCATGATTCATCCCATTCTTGCGAATTTATAAATCTTCACATTTATCCCGATAGGTTCTAGCTTTTAAGCCTCCCATTTTAGCTAAGCCTAAACTATCTCATAGGCCTACTAAAATTAATTATGTCCATCACTATGGTTTAAAAATAACCCAAAAGCCTCTAGGTTAATTATTCACAAATTCGGGGCATAAATTAAAGAAACTTGGCAAATCTGGGAAATGGAATCGATTTAGTAAAGAGGTTGAATCAATTCACCTACTGAATCGATTCGTTCCATGAGCCAAATCGATTTGAAATGTCACGGGTTGTCTTTTTGGCTTAACACTTATGTTTTTAAAACACTTCATGAAACTTATCCAAACTCCAATACAATTAATCCTAACATCAAATAAGAGTATGTAGGGACTTTTTAAAACCCAGAATTATACCAAAACCTTAGTTTATGTGTTATTCATCCCAAATCAACCATTTACCCAAATTTCTCTCATAATTATTTGCACATATAAACTGATTTCGTGTCTTCTATATATGTTGATTCCTTCTACATGAAATCCTACGCTATATCATCCGAGTTACTCTAAAATAATTTCCCATATCGACCTCATATAGTCTACACATGACCCCCAGTTGAGATATATCACTGTCATGTCACTATCACTCACTATGACATAAAATACTAAATCACTATTCACTTAGTAATTTTATTCGAAAAACAGTAATCATTTTCTCTCCAATTAATATTTTAATCCATGCATAATATTCACATCCATTAAATTACGTTGTGCATGTAATTTGAAATTAACTGCATTAATTCAATTTTAAATACTCAAGAATACATGATGTTAAAAAATTTAGGCACATACTATCCAAAAGGGATTATTATGGTTTGGGTTGATTTGGGAGAACAAAAAAATCTAGTGTGATAATTCCAAACTCAAAATGTAAATCTTCATATATTATAGAGTTTGGTAAAAATATCTGTAAGCTTATACAACAAAACCAATTAAGACACTTTGTCATTATCACTAACAAGATTTAGTTTGTCACTATCGTATTCATAGTTGTTCTTGTTGTCAGAGAATGGCTTGTCCGCCTCTAGAGAATGATTCACCATAAAAGACGGTGTTGAACTTTGTTGTGTCTGGAAATTGGTGGAAGGCAAAGTCTAAGATAGTTTTAGAGAGGAATAGTGATTAAGTTGATAAAAAATAAATTATTTGATACTAATGGTTTCATTGTGAAAATGCAAATTTGGTAATATTGAAGACAAACAAGGAGTCATATTTTTTTCACATGCGGGGACTATACCTGTATGAGAAAACGAAAGTGAAAAGTCAAGTTCTGGTGATCAATAATAAGGTGAAGGGCACAAATAGAGAGATTGGAGATATTATTTGCATTAAATATATAATAAATGGTTATAAGCACCCAAAAGTGTTAAAAGTATACCCCCAAATAGACGGTCCTCTAATTATTGATTCTCGATAAAATTGGCATTATGTGCGTATATTTTTATGTTGTAGGTTAATTTTCATTTGCTGTATCAAACGCTCTAAATCAAGGAAAACGCATCAAAGATCGAGTTAAATGAGCCTAAGCACGGTCCCCCACCAAATACCCAAGACCAAAACCTGGATCTAGACCCTCCTCCCCCCCCCCCCCCCCCCCCACATTCCATATATTTCCAAGTGTGTGTGTTGTACTATCGCCATTTCTTTTTATATATATATTTTATGATGCTTCGTGCCAATTTTATTTCTTATTATTCTATTTTGTTATTTTATATATATATTTTTTTAGCATCTTTCATTTTACTTTGAGTGTTTTATAATTTCACATAAATATTATATACTGCGTACGTGTCGTTTTATACATAGTGGTATGTCCGTGTTTGTATATATTACATGTGTGTAATTAATATTTTATTTTATTTTACTTAGTGTTATTCATTTATATTATTATTTCTTTAATTGAGTCTTTCTTTATATGTGTGGGTTTTTAGTTTTTTTTTCCTATTATTTTATTTTGCGTGTGTGTGTGTGTGTGTGTATTTTGTACAAGTAATAAAATAAAGTACTCTCAAGCGCACACACAAACTATTTTCATACACCTAACTAACACCTCACTCATTCACACCCCACTCACATACACCACAACACACCTTATGAACTCTCACACCACAAATTCAAAATACCCAACAGACCAAAAACATTGTCATTCCATCTATCCTCTCTCATCACCCATCTTCATCCTCCTAATAATCCACTCACTTCCCTCTCTCTCCTACCTCCATAACAAAGAACTTAAACATACATCTAAACCTAATTTCATACCCACTAGACTACCTCACTCTGTGGACAAAATCCAACGACTAAAACACCTCCAAACACCTTAGCTCCCTAAACTACCCTCAATAATCCAACTTACCCCAGCTCCGGTCACCACTGCTCTAACCATAAATAGGTCGGTGGCCACCGCTAATACCTCTGGCGATCAAACCATAACCATAGTTGGACCTACCAACTAAATCCCAGTTCATACCCAGCTCATACCCAGGTCCCATTACCCATAAACCCATTTTCTACCCAATTCTACCTAAACACCAAAATCCAAAAGTCACATGTGTATCATTTTTTTATTATTTTTCCTAAATTTCCCCTCAAACTAGCTCACTACACACATGCACATGTGTATTCTTCCATTACCCTCACCAAATAACCGTTTTAACCCATATACACCCAAGTATGTTCCCTCACAATTTCAGTCTTCCATTACCATCACCAAATACCGATTTTAACCCTCAATCTTTACCCTTCCAAAATTATCCCTAGCCTCATTTCACCTATATATTGAAGACTTAGTGGCTTTTCAAAGGATACGTTCATTTATTTTCTTAACTTGGGATAAATTCTTTCCCATCCCTCTATAGAGTGTATTTGCATTTTTAGCAAATATTCAATATAGAGTGGTGTGGTGGAATTTATCACTTCGGGTTAAATTCTTCCTCATCCCTTTATAAAGAGTATTTTCCTTTTTAGCAAATATCTCAATATAGAGTGATGTGGTAGAATTTATCTTTTTGGTATTATTTCTTATGTATAAATTTATATTGAGAGAATTATTAATTTTATCAAATTTCTCTCATTATGTAAGAGTGCATTTAGAATTCATCCATTGTACATATTATAAATAGTCTTCTTATTTCTTCTTTTGTAGTAATTTTCTCTCTTTGGGATTATTACATTTTGATATGAAAGCTTATAAATACTAAATTTGGTTTAGTTGTTAGGACCATTTTATAAAAAAAAATTAAATCTCATATTAATTGTAAATTTTGTTTATCTCATATTTCTTTAATTAGCTTTTACTTCTTATTTAGTTACTTTAAAATTTAGCATACTTAGTTAAGTAATAATATCTTGAAAACTCATAAAAAGAAAAGTAATAATATGAAAACCATTCTGCACTTGTCATCACATATTTTTTTCTTCACACATGAAAGGTGGATTGACACCCTTACTTATCCAATACATATTTTTAGTGTTTTTGTAGGCTGAAGCATTTTGATTGGTAAGGCTTGTTATACAACAATATCACTTGGAAGATCTTTCCATCAAATGACGTCGTTGTCGCTTTCGTGAAGTTGAAGTCTCATGTGAAGACTTGTATTTTATTCTCACTTGTAGTAGTGATTGTTATTTTTTATTATTCATTAGATTTGTTGTATTAGGATTATTGAGGTGTTGCATTCATTTGGGTGCATTTATGACACCATTTAGTTGTAGTAGTTAATCAAAAAAACAAAAAGGGAAAGGGAAAACGGGACAAAATAGAGAGAGCATGCCTTTGGGGTGGATTGAGAAAGCTCTCTATTTTGGGTCCGTAGGACTTCCGAGGATGTCTGAAGTTAGACGAACTCCCCCCGATAGACTTAATTCGGTCTTCACCCCATGTGTGTAAAATTCGTGGGAGCTACATGTCTTTATCACTTGTGAATCTCCCATAAGGGAGTCCATTCTTTGTATGCTTATTTGCTCCTATGTGATTTTTATTATCACATTGCATTTATTTTGGATGGTTTGATGAGTTAATGAACCTAAAACCTAAACCCGATCATTAAAACGAGTCGGGATTTCATCACCCACTCAATCTCTTTATCCCATTTCCTTTTTACCCATCCCATCACATAATTGGATTCAATCAACTAGGAATGTAAGTAGGATCCAGTGTTCATTAGGATCTATTTCTAACGAGACACTAATAGGACACTCTAGTGAGTTCTTTCCACCCCTGCCAATCTTCAATTGACTTTCTTAAAATGATGTCTAGGGAAACTAGGTTTTAAGTAAGACCAAAGTAGTAAAATAGGTTTGCTATTTCCCAAGCATGGTATCAGATGGTCAATCGTTGTAGTAACTAGTGTTGTGAGAGTTAACTAAAAAGCCTCTTGTTCTCTCGGGAAGAAAGTAAGAAAACACTTTTCAAAGGCGGCTTATAAGGATCCATATTTTTCTCACTCGCGGATTAAATACAAATTTACTACTCCATCACTTAATTGAAGATAAAAAATGGCTACATGCTAGTTAGGAATTTTTTTTCTTTATTGTACATGACTAATTAAACTCCTTTGGCAATCTATTTTGTGTTCTCCATCCTTTTGAGTTTGAACCTAAGTCCATTATATCCTCTTTTCCAAAAATCCCAAAAATATTTTCCTTCTTTTTCAAAATATTAAAAAATTCCCCCCCAAAAAAAATCTTTCTTCATCAAAATATTCAAAATGCCAAAAATATTTTCTTTTCTTTTGACAAATATTTAAAATTTAAAATACTACTTTAGTTATGGCTGTACAATGTCCTTTAAGGGACTACTTTGGTAATTTCGAATTGTGTCGAAGTATGTTTAAAATTGACCCTCGGTCCAATCTCTATACTTTACTTAGTGTCTTTAACTCTATCATATATATCGTTGATGAGTGTCAACGCGTCCAATGCTTCGTTATACACTTGTTGCTTCCAAGAAATTCACCTGTCCTGTGAGTTTCCATCCCTTCCATATTTATCGAAACCAATCATGGCCCAAGTGTATCCATACGACACTCTTCGGAATTGAGCTTGGCCTATTATCATGACATATCCAACATGGAGTGGTGTGAACACCCAAGCTATTCGTAGAGGATAGATCATCTTCCTACGTAATATGAATCCCATCCCCATGTTATAGATCCTTAAGGTTTTCGACAGTTGTCAAGGCAACCTCGTGCACCCTATCTTGATCAGTTCCCTCACTATGCTCCCCATGATTATCAAAATTTTGTCTCTCACGAAGACTCTTCTATCGTATATGATGAATTTGACCCCATACTTCACAAGTCATATGAGTATTATCCACTTACTAGTGTCAACAGTGAGTTTTGTGTGACACCCCGCTTATAATAATAATGGGTGGGCATCCTTATACTATGATAAAACAAGAATCTCAAAGGGATCATTATCAGCATCAACTGCCGAAAAGATTAAAAAGTAACTAACCACCCAATATCAGAATAAATGGATGCCAATTTTTTTTAAAACAAATATAGCATTCAGACCATAAACGACACCAGAAAGTGATCATATATAAACAACATGTACAACAAAAGAATATATATACCCGAATAAGTTGTCGGGCAATAGACTATGCAATAACAAGTATCTGAAATATAAGGGATATACATAAGTACAACCCTTGGGTACACACCCTAGTTACAATTATGAATCCTTCACTAGATTTACAAATAAAAGGATGCGACTATAACAAAAACTCTACAACAGTCCGCACATGTTACAGCTCCATAGACCTTGGAACGAATAATCATCATTGGTGCCATTGCGGTGGGACACCTCCATAATAATAAATAAAGGAAGAGAGAGGATATAAACGGGTCAGAGCCCGAGATTTGAAAAGGTTCAGCAAGTAAATTAAAATGCATAATAATAATGAATGCACAATTTCATAATATAAAGTGGAGCCGCACTCTCTTGAGACTCAACTATAGTGCATACCTAAACTTATGCATTTTAATCTTAAACAAGATACCCAACTCATCTAGGGATAACTCCACCTCAAGTCTACACATTTACCCCACTCGCGTATCTAGTTTATATAAAACATAATCATTTTAATCTCATCCTAAATGATTATATGACAATTCATTACTTAATAACTTTCACTAGTTATTTTTATAACATATTACACATTATTTCCATGTCTGTATAATATTAGTGTCACTATTATATAAGATTAATCACTGCTACCAAGTACCCATACAGAACACCCATAATATATGTATACTAACCATCCCTCAGAGATTTAACTCAATGGGTGCAATTGTAAAACGCAGTTGGATCCCCGGTGATTAATTAATTTCAGATTAAAATATAATTTCCTTTTTAAGTCAATGCGGAAGCGATGTAAAACAGTTGATGGTTCAATTATTAAACAAAGCAAATTTTAGTTTAATAAAACAAATTGAAACAACATAATTCAAGTCCTAGTATTTGCCTAAGTCATGATTAACAATTATATACAAAGTTAGGCGAAACCATATTAAAGCAAGTGACTTGAATAAACCAATTTTATCCAATATTTAATTTAAAGTCCCAAATTAAATGAGTGTGAGAATTAAACCCAATTTTATCTTGAAATTAAACCTAAGCATGCGTTCTAAATTTTTGCAAGATAAAATAAACAAGGTCACACTACACCGCGATATACGAGGAAAAACCCACTAACGGGAAAAAACCTCGGGACGGCCCTAGCCTCAAATCCACTAAAAACGGTATTACAAAATACAAGACAAAAGACTTACTTCCTAAACTCGAACCCTCTCAAGCCGTGATGCTCCTTCTTGTATCAACCTCCAATTAGCGGATAACCAACGGAGCTCCACCGTGGTCTCGGAATACACCGATGGGACTTTAAACGGTCACCGTCACCCGAACATGGAGCCTTTCTCCAAACGGGTAGAATCTCAACAATGTCTTCTTTGTAATGGGGGTGTAGAAGCAAACCCGAAACGTCTCTTGAATTCAGTAGAGAAAACCGGTGCCAAAAACTCCAAGTAAGGATATGTATATAAAGAACTTGGAATAAACAACAACGGGTGTAAACTAGAGTGTGTATGAATTTTCCATTAAAAATTAACACTCAAAAACATGAACATTTTCCCTAATAAATTTGCTCTCAAACTCTCTCTAAGAGTTGGATATGGAATGGAAAAGTTGGATTGGAAAATGTCATTCCCGCACATAATATTGCATGAAAAAGTTGGTTAAAAACCAAGTGGGGAAAGTGGGAGAAAACTGCAAAAAACTGCTCAAAACTGTTCCCGCCCTGACGTCTCGTTCGAACGAACTTGACTCTCGTTCGAACGAGACTTCTAACGAGCGACCAGCCTAGGCTCGTTAGAATCTCGTTAGATATCTCGTTAGAACGAAAACTCGTTCCAACGACATATCGAACGACATATCGAACGAGATTAGGGTCGTTGGCAAACTCGTTCGAACGAACCTGGTTCGAACGACAAAACTCGTTCGAACGAAATCTGGTTCGAACGAAAAAACTCGTTCGAACGACATTTCTAACGAACGTCCAGAAAGTTTGTAAAATTTGATTTTGGCCCAGAAACTTTTATAAACTTTTATATACTTAATTTTTAAGTTTCTAATTGATTCTTTCTGAAAAATAAAATGCAGTTTTAATTAACCTAACACCCAATACATATTGTTCCAAGCTCCTATATAAATATAATTACATTCATACCTTGGGAGCATGGAACCTTAGTTGATGACGTACAAACGAGGCACATAAACTACGGCATGTTGATGATGCTTTATACTCTTTGCCGCTACGTCTTCAACAAACACTTCATAGGTCTTGAATATTACAATTAAATAAAATCCTATGAATAAATGTTTTTGTCCGGAATTGAGCCAAAACTATATATGGACTCAATTGGAAATTTTTGTCCTTACAAATCTCCCCCTTTGGCTATTCCGGGACAAAAACCAAACAAAAATCCTAAAAGGCCGTCAAGCTCTACTAGACTCAAAACATAACCCGCCCAATCTTGACTCAACCCAAGGATTAAACTCTTTGCCATAGAAGGATGCCGCTTTAGAATAATTCCTGCACACTTAAGCAAACTCATCAAATGCATAGGGAATATCAAAATATTAAATGCAATTAATTAATTACTCCCCCTAAATTAATTCTCCCTTTAAACACATGACCTACTTAGAAAGACGTCTCCCCTAAGATAAATCTCCCCCAAACGAAGATACGATAATAATAGGATTAGATACCATTTCTCCCCCTATCATAATTCTCCCCCTTTTTGTTCGGGAATAGGCAAAGGATTAAAGAACTAAGATATAGCATGTGAAAGCTTAAAGTGATAAGACATGAAAGCATATGGGCAATTAAAAACAAGGCAAAGACAAACAAATATCATATATATATATACTACAAATATATCAATAAGGACGAGCATATATAGATAGATATAAACACACACATGACACAAAATACAATAAGTTTGCACACTCGTATGGCAAAAATGTGTCATATGGAAACGGAAGTGTAGGGGTGTGAACTAGCAACAATTAAATTTAGACCCAAACACTTAAGAAACGTTCACGGAGTTCTCATTTGATTGCAAATTTCATCACAGTTAAATATAACCTCATGTGACAATATAAAGATTGAACTCAATGAACAAACATACACAATGCATACAAGCCTAGCATGATGATGATTCTACAAACCAAATAGAGTCATGACATTAAAGACAACTAGGATAAACGGACATTGTGCAAACCGTTGATATACCATCCAATTCTCCCTCAATGAGCATATATATTCTTTTGTTATTGAATGAATAGATCAAACAAACATAGGCCTTGGCAATTTATTTCTATTTAATGCCAAATATTCTGTTTTTAGGCCTTTGGATCACGTATTTCTTTTAGATCCAATCAACGGTGGCTTACAATCGCAAAGGATTTAATTCATCCTTTCGGAGCCCTTCCCCGTGCATATAGTAATTTATCATGTTTTCATTTTTCTCACAAATCTCACATGCAACGGATTTTGACATGCACTAGTCCTCCTAGGTCATAGATATGTAGATGACTAGATTGATAGGAGAACACCTCAAAAAGCTCAAATATAACATGTGACATTAAGATTTCAAAAGAGCTCGTGCATGTGTGAAAAGAGGCATATAGAAATAGAATCCATTTAAACAATACAAAATCCAACTACTCCATAAAATATGGTAAAGAACATTTTAAGGATTGAAAATCTAAACCAAAAGTTCTAGCCACGTGGGAGCGTAAATGATGGGATTCAAACACAGATATATGCCACATAAAGTGTGTCAAACAAAAATACACACAAAACAAAATCTTTTTGAGTTTTTAACATTTTTAATCAAAAATAAATATTTACTCAAAAGGACAAACAAAAATCATTTGTATTTTTCATTAAGCTTAAATGAAATAAATAAAACACAAATGATAAACAAAAATCTTTTTATATTTTTCAGTTAAATCAAACACAAAATATAATACAAAAAGATAAACAAGTCATGATTTCTAGCATGTGATAAGAAATAAGGCAATGACTAGAAAATGACTAAACAAGCATACATTTAGCATATGAATATAGCATGAAGTACAAACGCTAAAGTATGCAAACACTAACACATTCATCCATTAGATTTAGCAAGGGAGGAAGGATGTGAAAGTAAATGAGAATCAAAATCCCTATTTTGTAAGGCAACCAAGTCGGATTTCCTAACCCAAATTAATGAAGAATTACTATCTTGGGGTGTAGGAACGTTAGCTATCGTGGTTACTTTACTATGGGATTTTCTAGGAATTCGTTTAAGATCTAAACAAAATTTCCTAAGATGACCTTGTCGACCACAAAGTGTACAAGTAAGAATATGTCGAAAAGATTTATCTAAGGAGTGATCATTAAATGCATTCCTAGAAGATTCTCCTAAAACATTGGTTTTGACTTTAGGGTTAAAATCATTACAAGAATTGAAGCCTAAACCAAAAGTGTCATTTTTAATTTGGACCGTTCCTAACATTTTATCTAGTTTTTCAGAACGACACTCCAAATCAAATTTGACATTACTAGAATCTTTTAATTTATTTTCCAATTCAACAATGTTAGATTCTAGTAAAGAATTTCTCTCTTCAAAAGCAAGAAGCTCCTTTTTCAAGGATTCCATTAAACCCCTAAGGCTATCTCTCTCGCCTTCTACATAGATACGCTTCTCTTGAAGAGTCCTCTCATGTGTCCTAAGGTCTTCTATTAAGGAACTTTCATCAATGACCTTGACACTCTCTCTTAAACTCGCTTCTAACTTCAAATTAGCTCTTTTCAATTTAATAGATTCTTTATATAATTCATGAAAAGCATTTTGAAGTTCACTCATATCAACCTCTTCTTCATTTTCACTCTCTTCTTCTTCTTCACTCTTACTATCATCAAAAATAAGAGAATCATGTACAATGACCTTGGAAGTGGCATGTGCTATAATTTCATCATCCGATGAGTTTTCATTATCACTCACATGTGCCATAAAAGCCACAAAATTTTTCTTAGTGGGGGATTCGGGCTTCTCTTCCTTATCACTATCACTAAGGGTCGCATTATATGAAATGGGTCGTTTACCCTCTTTCCTTAGTTTAGTGGGGCACTCAAAATCCCTATGGCCATAACCTTCACAACCAAAACATTTATTAGACTCGTCCCTATCAATATTTTCATTACTAGGTTTAGGGATCTTATCGGCTTTAGAAATCTTCTCGTTTTTATCATGTTTAGAAGATTCAAATTTCTTAAAATCATTTTTAACTTTATCTTTGTTAAATTTAAGAAATTTTCTAAATTTACGAGCAAAAAAAACCATATCTTCCGAGTCACTATCACTATCGCTCTCTACTACTTGTTTAACCTCTTTGCGGGCTTTTAAAGCAACGCCCTTTTCGATTTTCTTTTCATTTTTAGAGGGAAATATATCTAGTTCATAGGTTTGTAAATCACCTACAAGCTCTTCTAATTTCGTAGAGGCTAAAGTGGGTAAAGAATTTAAAACGGTCACCTTTGGAATAAATCTATCGGGTAGGGACCTTAAAATTTTCTTTACTACACGGTCGTCAGGTATTTTCTCTCCCAAGTTAAAGGATGAATTAACAATATCTGAAAGTCTAGCATAAAATTTATCAAAAGTTTCTTTTTCATCCATTTTGATAGTTTCAAATTGAGTGGTGAGGTTTTGGAGTTTAGAAGCTTTAACGACACTCGTTCCTTCATGAGTTAATTGTAAAATATCCCAAGCTTCTTTAGCGGTCTCACACGTCATAATGCGTCGGAATTCATCCGGTGTGACAGCGCTAAATAAAGCATTTAAACCACGGGAATTAAAATTTGCAAGCTTAAACTCATTTTCGGTCCATCTATCGACGGGTTTGGGAACACGTTCATTTTCAATTAAATGAGTTGGTGGGGAGTATCCATTAACAACAGACATCCAAACTCTCTCGTCGATAGATTTTAGTGCCGATCTCATTCGCGCTTTCCAATACGCGTAGTTTGAACCATCAAAAATAGGAAATTTTGAAAATGGGGAAAAATCCATTTTAGCCAAAAATTAAAGGATCTTTAACGAAATAAATTATCGTTTTTGGCTCTGATACCAATTTGTAACACGCAGTTGGATCCCCGGTGATTAATTAATTTCAGATTAAAATATAATTTCCTTTTTAAGTCAATGCGGAAGCGATGTAAAACAGTTGATGGTTCAATTATTAAACAAAGCAAATTTTAGTTTAATAAAACAAATTGAAACAACATAATTCAAGTCCTAGTATTTGCCTAAGTCATGATTAACAATTATATACAAAGTTAGGCGAAACCATATTAAAGCAAGTGACTTGAATAAACCAATTTTATCCAATATTTAATTTAAAGTCCCAAATTAAATGAGTGTGAGAATTAAACCCAATTTTATCTTGAAATTAAACCTAAGCATGCGTTCTAAATTTTTGCAAGATAAAATAAACAAGGTCACACTACACCGCGATATACGAGGAAAAACCCACTAACGGGAAAAAACCTCGGGACGGCCCTAGCCTCAAATCCACTAAAAACGGTATTACAAAATACAAGACAAAAGACTTACTTCCTAAACTCGAACCCTCTCAAGCCGTGATGCTCCTTCTTGTATCAACCTCCAATTAGCGGATAACCAACGGAGCTCCACCGTGGTCTCGGAATACACCGATGGGACTTTAAACGGTCACCGTCACCCGAACATGGAGCCTTTCTCCAAACGGGTAGAATCTCAACAATGTCTTCTTTGTAATGGGGGTGTAGAAGCAAACCCGAAACGTCTCTTGAATTCGGTAGAGAAAACCGGTGCCAAAAACTCCAAGTAAGGATATGTATATAAAGAACTTGGAATAAACAACAACGGGTGTAAACTAGAGTGTGTATGAATTTTCCATTAAAAATTAACACTCAAAAACATGAACATTTTCCCTAATAAATTTGCTCTCAAACTCTCTCTAAGAGTTGGATATGGAATGGAAAAGTTGGATTGGAAAATGTCATTCCCGCACATAATATTGCATGAAAAAGTTGGTTAAAAACCAAGTGGGGAAAGTGGGAGAAAACTGCAAAAAACTGCTCAAAACTGTTCCCGCCCTGACGTCTCGTTCGAACGAACTTGACTCTCGTTCGAACGAGACTTCTAACGAGCGACCAGCCTAGGCTCGTTAGAATCTCGTTAGATATCTCGTTAGAACGAAAACTCGTTCCAACGACATATCGAACGACATATCGAACGAGATTAGGGTCGTTGGCAAACTCGTTCGAACGAACCTGGTTCGAACGACAAAACTCGTTCGAACGAAATCTGGTTCGAACGAAAAAACTCGTTCGAACGACATTTCTAACGAACGTCCAGAAAGTTTGTAAAATTTGATTTTGGCCCAGAAACTTTTATAAACTTTTATATACTTAATTTTTAAGTTTCTAATTGATTCTTTCTGAAAAATAAAATGCAGTTTTAATTAACCTAACACCCAATACATATTGTTCCAAGCTCCTATATAAATATAATTACATTCATACCTTGGGAGCATGGAACCTTAGTTGATGACGTACAAACGAGGCACATAAACTACGGCATGTTGATGATGCTTTATACTCTTTGCCGCTACGTCTTCAACAAACACTTCATAGGTCTTGAATATTACAATTAAATAAAATCCTATGAATAAATGTTTTTGTCCGGAATTGAGCCAAAACTATATATGGACTCAATTGGAAATTTGTGTCCTTACAGCAATCTCTATAATGTTATCATCTTTCAGGGAGAACACACATCGACCTGCGCAACTGGGACGAAATCTCACACCGACCCCAAATCTAAATCACAACGTATGGGAAGCGGTCGTAGTTCCTCACTAGAAATAAGATAAATCATACCCAAGACGTCTAAACATCACATAATAAATAAATAAATGAACCCTAAGACCTGGGGACTGTAGAAACCTGCTCCTCGAGCCAGGGGCCTCACCCACATCGCGCAAATTCCCATGATAGCACTAAAGTGGTACATCCACACAATAGATATATATCCTACACACAAGATATATATACAAACCATCTCATATCCGAATGTATATATCATTAATCCTGGATATGTGTATATCACTCATCAAACTAGCCGATAGTCCACAGAATTATTCCCAATTCATTTTATGATTCAATCGTTCACTTAGACCTTTATCATCCATCACATATATGACATAAATAGTTACCAATTCAACACTTTGCAGGACACGCGACCTCTCTCTACTAACCTATATCCATCCTTAATAAAATTCCTATCAATAGGAGAATTTACGAATGAAATCATCATAAAAAACTACCAAGTATACCTCAATAATTTACCCAATGTCTCCCCAACCATCATATCATAACATTATCGTACCTTTTAACTCATAAACATGATTATCATATTATTTTAGAGGGTTTCCAAGCATAAAACCCAAATCCAAAGCAGTTACAGAAGTGTTAAAAATCTGACACGACCGAACTGAACCACTGGTTCCTAAAAATGAATCGATCCACCGTAATCGAGAAGGGAGAAACGAACCGATGACCTTTATAAATGAACCGGTCCGTCGCTAAAATGAACCGATCCGAGGTCTACAACCAAACCGATTCGGCCTGTTCAGATTTTGTTCCTACGAGATTTTTTTATACATCTCAAAACCCTTTTTCTACCTAATTTTAACATTATTGATCAATGTAAATATACTCCCAACAATTTTTACACCATCAAACCCATACATACTCATCAAATTCTAGATTTGAACACAAAAATTTAAGGTTTATCATATCTATATAATATCACTATAATTTAACCACAAATTATGAAATAATTCACACACATAAACATTTAGCAAGTTCAATCACTTGCCTAAAGATGTAGAGTTTGAATCTTTCACGGATTTTAACCGAAAAAATCCAAGGCTCCAAGGCTTTTCTCGTATTCCTTACATTTTTCTCTCAATTGGGTTTTTTCTCAAAATGAGATTGATTAACTCTCTCTTAAGCCTAATAACCCAGATTACTATTAATCCGAACTTTAAATAACAATACACACTTAAAATGACTCGTACACCACAATACGAGCCAAACTAACTAAAAAGACGTCGGAACCCAAATAAAGCCCACGGACAGTCATTTTGACTATCTCGTCCCTTTCGAGATCAACCGTGCACTCCAATTCATCATACGAGATTCTGAACTAAAAATCATCACCCAACCTCGTATAATTCACTTAAATATGCCACGGTTGAGAAATAATTAAATCTCATCACTAACACACCCATGTGACGTAATAACATGCAAAAAGATTATATTTACCATATCACACTAGTAAATGAACAATTCATATAAATATTAAATATTATACTTAAATCAATATTTATGTTAAATTCTCACTTTAATTCTCAATTATATTAAATCACACACGCACCAGGCAATTTATTATAAAAATAAATACACAAAAGTAACGGTTCTTACATACTCCCCCCTTACAAAGGAATTTCATCCCTAAAATTCAAGGGTACCTTATGGAAAGAGGTAAGGATATTTTGCTCGCATATCATCCTCTTGTTCCCATGTTGACTCATCGGCGTTATGGTGCCCCATTGAACGCGAACTAAAGGCACTTCTTTCTATCACAAGCTATGCTCACTACGGTCTAAAATGGCAACCGAACGTTCTTCGTACGAGATATCTGGTTGAAAATCAATTTCCTCCAATGGGATATTCCAATGATCCCTCTCACTTCTTCGATACTTCTTCAAGGACAAAATGTGGAACACCTCATGCATACTCTGCAAATGCTCCGTCGAAGCAAGTCTGTAGGCCATAGGACCAATACTCTCAATAATTGGAAAATGTCCTATATACCTCGATGAAAGCTTGCCTTTCTTCCCAAATCTCATTATAACTTTCATCGGGAATACATTTAGCAACACTTTGTCTCCCACTTCTAACTCCATATGTCTTTGATTCGCATCGGCATAACGTTTATGTCGGTCTTGCCCAATGAGTATGCGGTTTCGAACCAACTCAATTTTTGCAGAAGTGTCTCAGATCGCCTCTGGTCCAAGAAGTTTATTATCACCAAATTCAAACCAACATGTGAGTGAACGACATGGGCGACCGTACAATACCTCACAAGGCTCCATACCTATGGTAAACTGGTAAGAATTACTATAAGAAAATTCTACCAACGGTAGGAATAGTTCACAACTTCCCCAAAAATCCAATTTACACATATGGAGCATATCTTCCAATATATGATTCACTTGCTCAGTTTGCCTATCGATTTGGGGATGGTATGCAGTACGCAATAGCAATTCAGTTCCCATTGCTTCCTGGAAACTCTGCCAAAAATAAGAGATAAAGATTTTATCTTGGTCAGACACAATATTGATCGGCACTCCATGCAATCTCTGCAATAAAGAGTTGGGCATACTATGCCATCATGAAATCCGTTCTCACGGGTAAAAAGTTTGCCGACTTAGTCAAATGAACCATTATAACCCAAATGGAGTCATGACTACGCTATGACGTAGGTAATCCTGTGACAAAATTCATGGAGATGCTTTCCCGTTTCCATAATAGAATCTCCAACGGATGTAACATTGCAAAAGGTCACAAGTGGTCTAGTTTCACTAACTAACAAGTGGTGCATTAGGAGATGAACTCAGCTATATCCATTCTCATACCTGCCCACCAGTATTGTCGATGAATGTCCTGATACATCTTGATTTCACCAGGATGGATCATAAATTTTGACCCATGAGACTCTGACATAACATCATGTCGCAATTCCTTGTCATTCGGGACTACCAATCTCCCATGGAAACATAATCAACCCTCAAAACGGATAGAGTAGGATTTTTCTCCCTCGGTCAACAATTTGTGAACCCTGTCTTGGTAACCCTTATCTTCAGCTTCAGCTTTCACCACCCGTATCACCATCTCGGGTGTGACCATCAACACCGCCATACATTCTCTAGCCACTCGATCATCTTGGCTAAGTTCCTTCTACTTGGCTTTCCATTCTTCCGGTAACTTCCTAGTGGGTTAATGACTCAATGCGTGAGCTACTACATTGGCTTTTTCCAGATGGTATTGGATATAAAATGGATAACCCTTTAAAATTCCAACCACCTACGCTGCCTCATATTTAGATCTTTCCGAGTGAACAAATATTGCAGCGATTTATGATCCGTGAAAAGATTGAATTTCTCCCCCAGGAGATAATGCCTCCATATTCTCAATGCAAAGACTATTGTGACCAACTCTAGATCATGTTTAGGATAATTCCTTTCATGAGGCTTGATCTTACGGGACGCGTAAGCAATAGCCCTCTCCTCTTGTTGAATCACACCCCCTAATCCCCGAAAAGATGCATCCATAAAAACCAAATACTCCACTCCCGCTTTAGGCAATGCGAGAATGGGTGCCGACGTCAATCTGCCCTTTATCTCACCAAATGCTAATTGACAGGAATCATCCCACACAAATTTTTCCCCATTCCGGGTCAAATTCATCAAAGGGTCAGCAATCTTCGAAAAGCCCTTAATAAAATGACAATAATAGCCTACCAAACCTAGGAAACTATGAATCTCCGTTAGTGTCATGGGCTGACCTCACTCCCTCATCGTTGTAACTTTAGTTGGGTACAGATAAATACCCTTCTCTGATATTTTGTGACCTAAAAACAGCACCTCTCTCAACCATAACCCAGTTTCTTGAACTTGGCATATAGTTGATGGTCCCATAATGTCTCCAGAACTGACCTCAAATGCTCCACATACTTTCCCTCTTTTCGAGAATAGACAAGGATATCATCAATGAACATAATCATAAGCTATTCCAAGAAATCCCGAAAGACCCTGTTCATCAGATCCATGAACGTTACAGGGGAATAGGTTAACCCAAATGGCATGACAAAAAACTCATAGGATGCATATCGGGTAAAAAATACAGTCTTAGAGACATCCTTCTCTCTAATACGAAGTTAGTGATACCCCATAAGCAAATATATTTTTGAGAAGTAAGAGGATCCTCTCAACGAATAAAATAAATCTTCGATTCTAAGTAACGGGTACTTATTTCAGATTGTCACCTCATTTAGCTCTCGATAATCTACACATAATCGAAGAGAACAGTCCATTTTCTTTACAAATACAATAGGGGCTCCCTAGGGTGATGTACTCCGGTGAATAAAGCCCTACCCCAAGAGTTGCTGGATTTGGTCTTATAACTCCCTCATCTCCAAAGGAGCCATAAGGTGAGGAGATCGTACAATTGGCCTAGTTAGAGGTGCTATATCAATAACAAACTCGATCTCATGACTATGAAGTAGGGCTAGAATTTCTTGAAAAAATCAGCGAACTTTCTGACCACCAGAATCGAATCTAAGGAAATAACTACTTTCGGAGAAGTCTCCTCCTTAATATAATACAAATGAGTGCTCCAAACTCCCTCCGGAAGAGTCATGGCAACTAAAAACATCTCCTGGTCGGGAATGGAAAATACAATGGACCTCCCAAAGTAATCCACTATAGCCTAGTATTGTTCCAGCTAGTCTGTACTTAGAATAACATAATACCCAACCATATTTAGCACAAGTAAATAAGTATCTAAACACAATCTTCCAACATCTATCTTCACTCCACTACAAATGGAGTGAATAAGCGCCCCATTACCAAAAAGAGAATCTACGCACATCAAAAGACTATCGATAGAATCTAACAACCCCTCCGCTCGTGCAAAATGAACGGCTATAAATGAATGGGATGCTACCATATCAAATAAAATCCGACCTATACACCCATGTATAGGGAACTTACCCTCAATTGCTGGTGGGGGCTACTGCCCTTGTGTCAACGCCGTATTTTGGACACTATAAACTCATCCGTATTGCATTTGTCCCTAATGAGGCTAAACAACTGGAATAAGTGCTGGAGGGGTAAAAGCGCCTGCTGAATTTGCTGAACTACCGATGCTTGTACTCTGCTCTGTTGTGGGCACTCTGACTTTTTATGACCCACCTCCCCACACTGAAAGCAACAGCCTATAAAATTCTCCTATCTCTGGCCTTGTTGCCTAAAACTTGGTTGCCCTTACCGCTGGCCCTGTCGACCTTTGCCTGGTTGGCCTTCCCCATTATTCCCTCGACTTGCTTGACCCTGGGGAATATTCTATTGTTACTGCTGCTAGGCCCCTTGAAAACTCTGCCTCAAACAACCACCATCAAATCTGAAGCCTCCTGAACATTGCCTTTTTGTTAAATCCCCTAAATGGAGATCTCAATTCTTCAGCCTATTTCCTTATGGTTGAGCCTGTTGTGACCCATTGGCACCATCTACTCCCTACTTTCTCGATGATCCCAAGTCCACAAACTTCTTACTACCCTTAAAATGTAGATGGTAATCCTGACAATGTAACAACGTAACATTAATTGCATCTGCGAATGTTAACAAAGCCCGGTTCCCCAACAAATGTTGATGAATTATCTAATTCAAACCTCCCATAAACTTCAAATCCTCTTATCCTCCGTATTTACCTCATCTAGCACAAAATTTTCTAGGTGAGTAAATTCTTCTTCATAATCAACCACTATTTGGTCTCCTTGAGTTACATCCAACAATCTCATTATCATCTCATTCTGAACTGTAGGAGGAAAATACTTACAATCTAAATGTACCTAAAATTCTGCTATAGGCATTGTATCTCTCTGTTCATAGGTAGTAACCAGCTCCCACCATTAGATAAACGCACCCACTAACTTAAAAGTGGAGAGTATTTTCTTCTAAACATCACTGCATTCAACTATTCAAAGTTTCTTTTAAATTTCCTTCTTCTATTGACTTGCAACGATCACATAAACTACCCCTGGAATTTCATAGGATGTCCCTTCTGAAAAGACTCCTGTACTCTTTCCCATGTTGATGGCTTCGTGTGGGTTTGAGCTACCAGAGCTGCAGGTTGTTGCTGAGCCTGAGGAAACCAGTGTACATTGCGTTCATGACAGCATTGGGTGATTGGGCCACAATAATGGCAACTTCATCTATAGTCATAGTTCCCTGAGGCATTTGGAGTTCCAAATTCTTAGCCCTTTATGTTTGACGGCCGGGAGATCTCTTTTAAGCAGCATTTAAAAAGTACAAACAATATTAGCCCGCAGTTCACGCAATTGATCAAAGAAAAAGATCATCAAAGCGTAATGAACATAGTAGTCCTAATGATAGGGCTCTATCTCAAGAATGCTACGATAGAACGAAGAAAATTTGCACAGATCCTAAGACTCTAGAACCTGATGCTCTGATACCACCTGTGACACCCCGCTTATAATAATAGTGGGTGGCTAGCCCTATACTATGATAAAACATGAATCTCAAGTGGATCATTCTTAAAATCAACTACCGAAAAGATTAAAAAGCAGCTAACCACCCAATATCAGAATAAATGGATGCTAATTTTTTTTAAACAAATATAACATTCTGACTATAAACAACTGAAAGTGATCATATATAAATAACATGTACAACAAAAGAATATATATATACCCGAATAAGTTGTCGGGCAACAAAGTATATAATAACAAGTATCTGAAATATAATAGATATACATAAGTACAACCCTTGGGTACACACCCGAGTTACAATTATGAATCCTTCACTAGATTTACAAATAAAAGGATGGGACTATAACAAAATCTCTACAAGAGTCCACGCATGTTACAAATCCATAAACCTTGGAATGGGTAATCATCATTAAAGTACTTACAGTGGGACACCTACATAATAATAAATAAAGCAAGAGACGTGATATAAACGGGTCAGAGCCCGAGGTTTGAAAGTAGTTCAACAACTGAATTAAAATTCATAACAATTATGAATACACAATTTCATAATATAACATGGTGCCACACTCTCTTTAGACTCAACCTTACCCCTCAACTATAGTGTGGACCTAAACGTATGCATTTTAATCTTAAACAAGCTATCCAACTCATATAGGGATGACTCCACCTCAAGTCTACACATTTACCCCACTTGTGTATCTAGTTTATACAAAACATAATCATTGTAATCTCATCCTAAATGATTATATGACAATTCATTACTTAAATAACTTTCACTAATTATATTTATAAGATATTACACATTATTTCCAAGTCTGTATAATATTAGTCTAAGTATTATACAAGATAAATCACTACTACCAAGTACACGTACATAACACCCATAATATAAGTATACTAACACTCCCTCAGAGCTTTAACTCAATGGATGCAATATCTATAATGTTATCATCTTCCAGGGAGAACACACATCGACCTGGGCAACTGGGACAGAATCTCACACCGACCCCGAATCCAAATCACAACGTATGGGAAGCAGTCATAGTTCCACACCGAAAAAAAGACAAATCATACCCAAGACATCTTACCCAGATAAACTTCACACAATTAATAAATGGACGCAATGACTTGGGGACTATATGCATCCTGCTCCTCGAGCCAGGGGCCTCACTAACATCACACAACTTCCCGTGAAAGAACTAGAGGGGTATATAAAAAGTTATAATTTCTAAATTTTAATTCCGATTTAGTTCCAACTTTAAACCGTATTTTTATATATAAAAACAAACATTTTTACTTGGAAAAATTATCTAGATTCCAAAAATTCTTTTTCTGAAATTTTTAATTCAATAAAGATTTTTACGGCTCAAAAATATCACCGGGCGTTACATACTCCCCCACCAATACAAGAATTCCGTTCTCGAAATTCGATAAAGCACAAATATCAAATGTAAAGTCTCACAAATAAAATGAGTTTTACATATGCCTACCCATATTATGCTACGATTGGGTGCCCATATACCCAATCTTACATGCACTTAGCCCATAAACAAAGATACAATATATATATATATATATATATATATATATATATATATATATATATATATATATATATATATATATATATATATATATATATATCCTAACTATATATATACGCATAACTATGAAAATAACGTTGTACCATACTCTCCCATGAATCACCTATCGATTCAATCTCCACAAGTCATCGCAACGCTTAAATCCTAAAATCAAATCACATCACTGCATCGATACTAGATACACCTAATATTAATACTAATGATCTGCCAAATAAATATCGTCTCCAAAATCAACTCTAAGGATCCTCACATCAAGATTACTAATTCTAACCCCCAATGCCTACAACGTCCTCCACACAAGAGTCCCTATCTCGAAGAAACACAGTTGACATATATGCTAGAAACGAATATTTTGAGACACCGAATCAACTAAGGGAATCAAAGATTGGTAATGCGGAAGCTAAAACAGACACACAACCTATGAGACGTAAAACCATGCTCTGATACCATCTGTAACACCCCATGAACTCTACCGTCGACAGTGTCCAAACTACATCGGGCATCACTAAATAAAAAAATTCAGCATGTAATGGAAATATGCGACACTTAAAAACTTTTTTCCCACGATAGTATTCAAGTTTATCTAACCAAAATAAGTATTCATGCAAAGTAAAATATATAACCATGCTAACACCAAAATAAAATCCAACTCCAAATTATTAAAAGTCTAATGAAATAATCTAACTACTAATCTTTGATTGAAACCATTAACAACTGTGGAACCGATTGGCCCACCAAATGCATAAATGAAATTCTCATAATTAAACAACAGAATGAAGATAAATAAAACTACCAAAGCAATAAAATAAATCTCCAACTGCAATACAAAGATCTCTAATCCATCTGATGAGCAACTATACTGAAAATATTAGTTAACCCAATGTGTCAGAGCCCATCATATGAATATTAGCTACTCCTCCCAATTAGCGTCCGTAAACCCAAATAGTAGCATTATATAAGATAAATATCACGGTAGAGTATTTTAAATTACGCAATATAAGAACATGTTATTAACATAACACCACACTGACTACCCACATAACTAAATTGCCCCTCTGTTCTAGTCCAATTATGTTATTACAACATTATATTATCAACTCATGAATATTAATTAAATTAATGTATTCCATTTTATTTATGTGACAACAGTATAGCCAGATCACCCTATTACGAGTCCTGAACTTACTCCTGGCATGCTTAAGTTCTACACCACACACATTCCCCTCACTATAGCCAGTTCGCTTAATTTCGCTAGCACTACAGACGCAAGTGGGATTCCAAACATGACATGACACTATAGCTAGTATTTCCAATTTCATTTTTCATGCATATACTATCGATGCCAACACACACCCACGTTGCTATAGCCAGTTCACCCCTTTATTGATAGTCATGCACATATTGAAGACACAAACTCATTTTAATACTCGTTCTATGTCTTATGCATTAATTATCAATTTCTTATCAAATTCTCATTATTTTCTATCCACCTCACACTTTAATTGAGCGTAAATTATCATACCACTCCTCGTCCCATAGCTAGAGGTCTCCAAAACACAAGTATATCCTAACCTATCATTTAGAAAGAGTACCTACCAATAGCTACTACCTAGTCTCATACCTAAGCGAACGAACCAACAAAACGACGCACTAATTCAGTCATACCCCAGAATTTCCTATCCATGAAACCTACACTAAATAGTCCCATACCTAGAAAGTGTTAACAACAACTAAGTCCTACCTACTACTCTCATACCTAATAAGAAACCTAAAAGTAAGGTGAAAGCATGACTACCCTTAAAATCCCGTCATCCCCGCGGTATTGAGTATTAACACAAATAATGATCACATAATGCATATTTTCAGCCTATGACAATAATTCTTCCAATTAACTACAAGATTACTTTTTATCCAAATTATGTTCATTTAATCATAATTATAATATCAATTTAGCAATTCCTTTCTTTTTCAACAACTTACATAATTTCCATTCACATGCATATTTTTAGGGCAGACAACTATAAATTTCTTTTCTACAATCAACACATGAATAATATGATTTTACGAGTCGAATTCAGTTTATAAAGTTCATACGATTTACTTTACCATGCATACGTCCATATATTTTAACGTAATCCTAACCTTTAATCTAAGCATGTGAGAGTTTCGAGTCTTAATTTGTATTAGAGGTTTGAATAAAAATAGTCCTAATTTTAGTTTCACTTTCCTTAATTAGTATCTTTAATTTACCGTAAGAAAAAACTAATTGTTACAGTTTAGGAAACAATTAAAACGGATAATACTAAAGGGGAACAATAGAAGTATTCATGCATGTAAAGAAGTCATCTTGAAAATTTGATTACACAGTTGTGTTCCTCTCGTGAAAATAGCAAAGACATGTTCTTGGTGAATTTTAAAAAAACTTGATTCTTATCTTCAATACTTGGGTGCATAATAATTTGGGATGCTATTGATTTTTTATATGGGTTAAAAGTGTTTTAAAAAGTCTAAACCCATCCGTTGTATAAAGGATTTAAAGAAAGAGTCATATCAAAACAAAAACACAAAAAATACATTTCGGATGATAGGACTATTGGAATTCATTGAAATTTTGTTATGTTGTAGTTCAAGGCGAGACAAAGCTATTGTCTAAAAATCAGCTCGATCGAACGTCATCAAGGTCATCTGCATGGCATTTTAGAGTTCAGATCGCCGGATTTCCTTGAATTTTGGATAAGTTCTAGCTGAAGGTGAGACAAAGTCTTGTAAGAAAAATCTACTCGATCAGACATCGTTAAGGTCATTTGCGTTACGTTTTGAAGATCAAAAATCGAGTTTCTGATGTTCCTTATGCCGGACTCTCCCTTTATTTTTATATAGAAAGTTATAATTTCCAAATTTAATCCCGTTTTGGATTCCACTTAAAACCTTATTTTTATATAAAAATCAACATTTTTACAAACAAAAATTATCTAGATTCCAAAAATTATTTTTTCGAAATTTCTAATTGAACAAAGATTTTTACGGCTAAAAAAAATCAAGGGCGTTATATACTCCCCCAATAATACATGAATTTTGTCCTCAAAATTCGCCAAAGAGTAAAATTCAAATGTAAAGTCGAACAATAAAATATGTCTTACATATGCCTACCCGTAGAATGTTATGATTGGTCACTGGTGTGCTCAAAAGAGTGAATGATTCAAGTGCAAATATTTCGCAACAAGTAGTAACCAAGCAAGACCGGGATCGTATTCCTTAGGGATTGAACACTCATAGGAGAACAAGATTAGGATAAAGGAGAATATCTAAACTTCACAAAAGTAAAGTGTAAAAGATGAGTTAATTGTTTGGAAATGTGATAGTGATTAAATGCTAAACTATCATGTGTAGAATTAACAAATAATAAGGCAACTACAAAGATTTTCCAACACGAACTAAGTTAATCTTGAGTTCAAGAGATAAAAAGGGATTGAGGATAATTATCCCACCTTGGATTCAATAATAAGATGATAGGTCTTGATTCAAATTAATTCTAATCGATCACAACTAATTAGATCCAAGCATCAACCATGTAGAGACTCAACTCATCAATGGAGGATTAGGGTTAATTAGTTATTTTTAAAATGGGTTGGGGTTGTAGTAAAGCATCAAAGACTACCCCTTTCATGACAAGGGAAGTTAAGAGACTAGTATACTACAATAACAACACATGAACTTCAATTAGAACAATTATAAACCAAACCCTAAATATGAAGTTCAAGCATCCAAGGCTGGATTATGATCCTCAACTTTAAATTTTTCTACTAATACTAGGAACTAAGATACACATGAAAAATAACCACATATTTAAGCTAACCATCAAGTGTAAATATAAACAATACAAGATATGATCATAAAAGCAATTTAAAGCTAAGGAATACAAGTAGATATGGATTTAATGAACAAAAGCTTGCATTAATTAACAACTAACTTGTGAGAATTCAAATCTTTACAGGTAGGAAAATCAATACCTACACTTGAACTAGGAGAGAGAAGAGATTGTTTTTTGTATTTAACCAACCAATATCCCAAGTGAACTATATCCTCAAATGAAGGAAAAACCAAGGATAAAAACAAAATAAAAAAATCTATTTGTAATGGCAAACTAGTAATAAGGAAACAAAAATAAAAAAAATCTTCAGAATAAAATCGATTCATAGCAGTCCAATTTATTCGCGTGAGGTAAGTTGATGCACTGATAACTACCGAATCGATTCATCAAGGGCCGAATCGATTCGGACATGCTTCAAAATGAGGTTTCTTCCCTTTGTCTTTATTTAACCCAAGCTTCACCCAATTGTGAGTAACTTATTCGTTCTCTATCGAATTCATACACCATCGGAGGGGACGTGAAGATGAGAAGGAGGGCTACGACTTTCGTGAAGAGATAGGGACAAAAACCTGAGTGATGAATTTACTAAAATTCCCCCGAAGATTCAACTGTCAACGAAACTTCTTCGAAACTTATCCAAACATCATAACTTACATTATCGAGACCTATAAAAGCTCATATAAGACACATAATATATATATATATATATATATATATATATATATATATATTACCAAAATGGGGTTTAGTCAATAAATGAGCATAAGAATCAGGAATAGCATAAACATGAATGATAGAATGTACAAATTAACGAGGTTAGAAATGCAATTAAGTTACTTATCACACCCCTAACTTATACATCGCCAGTCTTGAGCAATGAAGTATTAGGAAGCAAGGTCCATCAACAAAACCAAAATAGGATAAATATGCACAAAGAAGGAAAATGCCACTTTCGCTGGTAGACGATTGCATTTAGCGTATCCAATAAGCCGTTAAACTCCTAGGTGGCCCTAGGGGATGAGTATTGTCTCGTGAGGGTTTCTAGGGATGATACCCATAAACATCAAATCAACTCATACAATGATAAACCTAAAATCGAAGCATAACTCAATAATTATCAAAGAAGCATAATCTATTAACAAAGATAACAAAGCTCACTCTAAAGATGATAATTATCGACATTAAGCAAGTAAATTCAATAGAAATTAAAACCATGGAATGAGAAATAAGCAGACACATGTGGTAATTTAGATTTGGATAAACTTTCAAAATCCATGTAAATTCTAAAGCATGCATACTCAAGTTCTCTCCGCTTGTTACACTCAATAAATGAAAACGCTCAAAAATAGGATGTAACACACACAAAACATGCGGGCATAATAAGTAACCGTAAAAGGAAACAAAGCCGCGCACTTGTCATCAATGAAGAATGATATATAAAAGTGAAAAATACAATCTCATGAAAGGATATATCATATTAACCAATGTGAAATGAACTTAAACAGATTACCATAAATGTTCGACCGTTGAATCACATTAACCTAGGATCAATGTAATACCCCGTAATTCTGCTCAATTAGGAAAATACGTTTTATTTAAATTACGTGAGTAGAGTAATTTAATGTGTGTTTTATTTAAATTACATTAGTAGAGTAATTTAATGTGATTAAATACGTTTTACTTAAATTACGTGAGAAGAGTAATTTAATGAGATATGAGTAGAGTAATTTAATGTGATTAAATACGTTTTACTTAAATTACGTGAGAAGAGTAATTTACTGAGATAAAATGTTAATAAAGATGAATATGATGATTAAAAATTTAATAAATATGAGTAGTAAGTTTTTAATGTTGATATGTACAGTCTAGTGACTATATGGACGTACCGGAGTTATCTCAACCGAGTGTCGCGCGTAGGACAAAAATTAAGGATGAGAGTAGAAAAATATTTAAGAGACTCAAACGATAATTTAGAGTCCACAGTTGATTCCGAAAGGATCAAATTAGTCAAAATAGTGTACCCGGGGGTACTAGTTGAGTGTCGGGTCATTTTCGGGCTAAATCGGGACCATTCGGGGGCATTTTGGTCTCTTTACAATTATGGGTAAGTAGACCTACGAATTTTGAAACCCTAGATCAGATTATAAGAGTTGAGGCTAGGGTTAGAAAGAAGGAAAATACACCATAGCCATTAGAGAAGAGAGAGAGACAATTTCTTAAGGCAAAAGAAGGAAGAAAGGGAAATTCTAAGGTGGTTTCACCATAAAGTTGTTGGGAAGGAGGATTGAAGGATAAAAATCATCAACCATCATCGACAACCATGAAATCAGACCCTACAAATCATAAGGCAAGTGGTTATTTGCAAAATAAATTGAGTTATAATACCCATATTTAAGCTTAATGAAGAACATAGTTTTTATGATATTTTTGGGAGAAAAACAATTGATTATGATCCATGATTGGTCGGGATTGCATGTAGGACGTTTTTGGATCTCCAAATATTCTGATATCATAGAAAACTAGATGATTAAATCGAACTAAAAATCTGGAATTATGATGAAAGATGTAAAGAATGTATTTTTAGGGTTCTTGAATACTACAAAGATTTTTAGTAAATTTGGCCAAGATTTATAATGATTTGGTTGTTTTAAATCGTTAGTAATCATCCCAGAACATGTAGGAATGATTAGAAATTGTTGGCTGAAAATATGGTGAATTATCATGAAAGATAGATATATAAAAATGGTGAAACCCGCATGAAGAAGATGAATTGGGTCAGTCACTGCTTGATCGATGGATCGACCCTTGAACGTCGATCGATCGAGCAGTTGATCGATCGACCATATCCCCTCGATCGATCGACCCTGGCTGGACTTTAGAGAATTTTGTGAATAAATTTCTTTTAATTACCGTCGCTTAATGGGAACCTTAGTAATGATATTTTACCTATGAGGAGACCTTATAATCACCAGTAGGTGTACCATTAGATTTCTTCATAAATGATTGAGTGGGAATTTTGGAGAAATGGACCAACGGGAGAACAATCGATTGAGCTGTATGTTGAATTGTGAGAATTTAATTTCGGAAAGAGTGAGATTTAATTCCGGAAAAATACTAGTAGGTTACAGTTAACTTAACTACTGAATTAAGGGAGGGGTAACTAGGGCCCTTAGAGTTACGTGAATACTCGAATAAATACAATAGTGAAATAAATTGTAAATTAATGAGTACTGTGAATATAAGTAAAATATATTACGTACGGGCATGATTTGATAGGTTGGGTGTGTACCTACTAAATCATATAAAGTTTAGGTTAATAGAATTTTTCCTAAATTAATTATGTTAGGGTCGATGTGACATTCCGAACTAACATAAAGTTATTATATGTTTGGGGTCGATGAATAATGTCGAACCAAACTTTAAACTGGTGTCGCGATGAAAGAGTCTCGAACCAGAATATGTGTATATATTTATATTTTTAAATAGTTGGGGTCGATGGATTATTCCGAACCAACTTCTACTTGGGGTCGATGAATTATTCCGAACCAAGAGTCCTTTATGTGTGATAAAAGGATATGTTAGTGATAACTGATATTAAATACATTATTGAGTGATAAAATGTATTCTATGTGTATAATCTACTGATTTAGAATAGTAGACAATGAAATGAATTGTACATGTCTTAGTAATAATTTAAAGCGTGATGTAATTATTACAAGAATAAGGACAACGAACAGTAAATAAGTTACCTACGGTTATGGGTAGTATAACTAGGTAGACTAAGTATCCTCAATAGTTACGTACTATAAAAGAGAGGTGAGGAAGTCCAAGGGAGTTATGTGAAACTTTAATGTGTGTAATCAATAACTCAATTGTGATAACTGCTTGCAAAATATTTTCAAATGTTTTGAGTACTAACTCTTGCTATGTAAAAATTTTTAAAAACCTTTTAGGTGCCTAGCCACAGGGACACCCAGCATGATTTCTTTCCAGAGATTTGGGAGCTGCAGCACATGTGGATGTTGCAGGGATTGTTTAGACGCTTCCTCTTTTTCAGTTCTAGTGCAGGATCTCAGTTTTAGTATTCTTAGTTGGGACATGTTGTCCTATATTTACTTTTACAGTTTATTCTAGTTATTGATTTTTAGTTGTCTTTTATTGGTCGTGGTTTTTGGCAAGACATTACCTGCATTAAGTTATTTATGTAAACTGTTTTAGTATTACTAGAATTGTAATGTGTGGGTATAGATTCTTTTTCTGCTTAAGAAAGATAAAATTTGGCACTCGTCTAATTTCACATAAGTGATTAGTAAATTAAAAAGGCTTTCGGCAGTGATGCTAAGAATGGACCATTTAAGAAACCTGTTTAAATTGAATTAAGGCTTGATCACCCAAGGTTTAATTAGGCGGGGTGTCACAGATGGTATCAGAGCATCAGGTTCTAGTGTCCATAGGATCTGTACGGCTTACTATGATTCAGCGTAACGTTTGGTTGTATTAGAGCCCTACTATTAGGATTGTTGATTCAAAATTTCCACTTTTGCGTTATCGTACTTCTGCTCTTAAATTTGGTTTGAACTGTCTACTTATACAATTTGAACCTTATTTCAGATGCCACCAAGGAGACAGAGAGTAGAGAGGGCTGAAGCCGGAGAGGAGGTGAGGGAGGCTCATCAGGAGCCACAGGTACCGATACCATCACCCCCACCAGAGTTAATCTCCACTACTCAGGTTGCAGTGATAGTGGCTCGGGCAGTCGAGACAGCTATGAGGGCCATGGCAGCCCACTTTCCTCATCCCCAAGTACCTCCCCCTATGGCACCGGTAGTGTAAGTTCCAGCAGGACCATCTACTTGGCAGCGAGTCAGGGAGACATTTCAAAAAGGACACCCACCCGAGTTTCAGGGCAGTACCGATGTAGTGGAAGCGTGCAACTCGAAGAAAAATATCCAGCGCCACTTGCACATGCTAGAGTGCACCGAGGTACAGGAACAGATGCTAGCCACTTTTCATCTGTCAGGAGCGGCCCTACAGTGGTGGGAGTCAGTTACCACCACTGAAGAAAGGGACACTTTGACTATTTCAGAGTTTTGGGTGCGGTTTGACCGCAAGTATTTCCCTCCAGCAGTGGAGTCAGAGATGAGGAAGAAATTCAGCGAAGTGGTTCAGAGTGATCGCTCAGTTGCTAACTACGAGGAGGAGTTTACCCACTTGGCCAAATTTGTGCCAATCGAGGTGAGCAATGAGGAGAGGAAGAAGTCCAAATTTATGGAGGGCCTAACCTGGAGAATCAGACAGCATTTGATTGGTAATCCGGCGTTGGTAACCTACACAGATGTCGTCAATGCCGCTCTACTACACTGTCAGGATCACCATTTTCATACGAAGGGAAATAAGAGGAGTGAGCCTAGCCAACCGGGCAAGGTGGATGGGGGTAGTGGCAGCAGCGCATCACAGCAGCAAATAACGGGCCAGATAGGGCAGGATTCCCGACAGGGGAACTCTACCAAGAATTTTAAACATGGGAGGCATCGCTTTGATCGACAGGGCCAGCAGGGTCCCCAGCAACTAGTCCCTCAGGGCCGGCAGGGTCAAGGTAATCAAAATGAGGGACAACAAGGCCAAGGTCGATAGGGCCAACGTCAGGGCCAACAGGGCCAAGGACAGAGACAGTTCCTGGGCCAGTGTTTCACTTGTGGCTAGCAGGGTCACAAGAGCATAAATTGTCCACATCCAGACAGGGCACAACAACAGGGTGCCCAACAGGGACAGTAGGCTCCATTAGCCCCAGCAGTAATACAGGCCCCACAACCAGGGCAGATGCAGTACGGATGTGTGTTCAACATCCGTGATATTCCATTTCAGTCGGCACCTCCAGCACCGCCGGCAGTTGCGGGTATGTTTCCTATTTATGGGCTTCAGGTGAGTATTTTATTTGACACGGGGGTGACGCATTCGTTTATTTCCACTAGATTTGCACGGGCAGCCGGCCTATTAGAGACAGCAGACACTCATCGTATGTGTGTGGAGTCACCGATGGGTAGTGGGTCCCTTATACACTCGATTTGTAAGGGTGTGGACATTATGGTCGGGAGATTGAGTCTAGCGGCGGACCTCCTAGTGCTGGATATGGAGGGATATGATGTCATCCTAGGCATGGATTGGTTGGCACATAATAGGGCAATGGTAGATTGTTATGAGAGGACCATAGTGTTATCCATCCCGGGACAAGAGATGTTCCTTGTGGCAATGCAACTTCCCGGGGGAGGATCGCGAACTCATTTATATTATATTGAGGAGGAGACCTCACATAGGGTTGTTGTTTCTATGGACTCAATCCCAGTTGTAAGGGATTTTGAGGATGTCTTTCAGGAGATACCAGGGTTACCACCTAGCAGAGAGATAGAGTTCATTATTGACCTAGCACCGGGGACGAGGCCGATTTCCAGAGCACCGTATCGTATGGCTCCTTCGTAGATGCGGGAACTAAGAGAACAGATTCAGCAACTATTAGGACAGGGTTTCATTCGACGGAGTACATCGCCATGGGGTGCGCCGATGTTGTTTGTAAAGAAAAGGGATGGTTCACTTCGTCTGTGTGTGGATTATAGAGAGCTAAAAAAAGTGACGATACGTAATAAGTATCCATTGCCGAGGATTGATGACTTATTTGATCAATTGAGAGGGGTTGCATACTTCTCAAAGATCGATTTGAGGTCTGGCTACCACCAATTGTGCATTCGTGAAGAAGATGTACCTAAGACCGCTTTCCTGTAGCGGTACGGGTCATACGAGTTCAGAGTGATGCCTTTTTGGCTAACTAATGCGCCGGCAGTGTTCATGGATCTCATAAATAGGGTATTCAGGGAGTTTTTGAATCAGTTTGTGATTGTATTCATAGACGATATTCTAATTTACTCTCGCACGGAGGAGGAACACGCTGAACACTTACGATTGGTTCTACAGACATTACGGTACCATCAGTTGTACGCCAAATTTGAGAAGTGTGGATTTTGGCTTCGGGAGGTTCAGTTCCTAGGCTACGTCGTATCTAGCAGAGGCATTGCTGTTGACCCGAGTAAGGTATCGGCGGTAAGGGAGTGGGGACAGCCCACGACACCGACCAAAATTCGCAGTTTCTTGGGATTGGCCGGTTATTATCGTCGCTTCATCAAGGGATTCTCAAAAATTGCCGGACCGTTGACGAATTTGACTCGGAAGGGAGTTCCCTTAGTATGAAGTGACAGTTGTTAGCTAGCATTTGATGAATTAAAGGACAAGTTGACATCAGCCCCCGTTCTTGCCTTGCCTAGGAGCAAAGTGGAGTACCAAGTCTATACTGATGCGTCCTTACAAGGACTTGGGGGTGTATTACAGCAAGAGCAGAAGGCTATAGCTTATGCGTCTCGAAAGCTTAAGCCACATGAGAAGAATTACCCCACCCATGACCTCGAGTTGGCAGCGGTTGTTTTTTCATTGAGAATATGGAGGCACTATCTTCTGGGCGAGCAATTCACTCTAGTCACGGATCATAAGTCATTGCAGTATCTGTTCACTCAGAAGGACCTGAATATGAGGAAAAGAAGGTGGCTTGAATTCATGAAGGACTACCAATTTGATATACAGTATCATCCTGGTATGGCTAACGTGGTGGTAGATGCGTTAAGCAGAAGACCTACCGGGGAGTTGGCAGAAGTTTGGAAGGCGAAGTGGAGTGAACTTCGACACGAGGATGAAATGGCGAGAGCATGCATGGCAGTTCTAGCTATCACTCTCGAGAGTGTTATGCGGGTAGTGAGGGCACAGGCAGAAGACCCATTTTGTCAGGACAAAGTACGATAGTTACTGGCCAAGGGGGCAGAGTCCTACTCCATCAGTTCAGAGGGTGGACTACGATTCAATGGTAGGCTGATAGTACCCGAAGATGATGATTTGAGGCATACTATTATGACAGAGTCACACAGGTCAAAATTCTCGGTACATCCAGGTGGGGACAAAATGTACCAGGATATGCGACGAGTATATTGGTGGTCAGGTATGAAACGAGATATTGCAGAATTTGTCTCAAGGTGTGTTACATGCTAGCTCATAAAAGTTGACCATCAGAGACCTTCAGGGATGCTACAACCACTAGAGATTCCCGTGTGGAAGTGGGAGAGTATATCAATGGATTTTATTACCGGGTTACCAACCTCACAGAAGGGTCACGATTCCATATGGGTGATAGTGGATCGTTTGACTAAGGTAGGCCATTTCTTACCGGTTCGTACGGATTATGATACTATGCGGTACGCGCAGCTATTCATTTCAGATATTGTTAAGCTGCACGGAGTTCCTATTAATATTGTGTTGGACCAAGATAAGATATTTGTGTCGCATTTCTGGCAGAGTTTTCAGGAGGCCATGGGCACCGAATTACGGCTGAGTACGGCGTATCACCCACAGACGGACGGTCAGACGGAGAGAGTAAACCAAATGTTAGAAGACATGCTAAGGATGTGTATTCTGGATTTTGGGGGAGGTTGGGAGCCATACCTTCCTTTGATGGAGTTTGCATATAATAACTCTTACCAATTCACTATTAGCATGGCTCCATTCGAGGCGCTTTACAGGAGGCCTTGTCGTTCACCCGCCTGTTGGTTAGAGGTGGGGGATAACAAGCTATTGGGGCCAGAGATGATACAGGATACTTCCTCCAAAATAGAGTTGATTCAAGGACGTATTCGAATAGCCCAGGATAGGCAAAAGAGTTATGCTGACGCCGGTAGGAGACACGTGGAACTAGATGTGGGCGACCAGGTGTTAATTCGGGTATCTCCTATGAAAGGGATTACGAGGTTCGGCAAAAAGGGGAAATTAGCACTGAGCTATGTGGGACCATTTCCTATCATTGAGAGGGTGGGACCGGTAGCTTACAGATTGGAACTCCCTGAACATCTTCAGCGAATACACGATGTGTTCCATGTGGCATCGCTGAAGAAATACAAGAGGAGCGAGAGAGCCTTCTGGCACATTCCACTGGAGGAGATCGATTTGTAGCCAGATGTCTCGTATGAAGAAAGACCCGTGGCTATTCTGGAATATAGTGAGCGCAAATTACGATCCAAGGTGGTACCCTTAGTGCGAGTGCAGTCGGGACATCACAATATGGATGAGTCCACATGGGAACGGGAGGAGGATATGCGAGAGCAATATCCAGAATTATTCACAGCAGGTATTTCCTAATTTCGAGGACGAAATTCCTTTTGTAAGAGGGGAAGTATGTAATACACCGTAATTTTGCTTAATTAGGAAAATACGTTTTATTTAAATTACGTGAGTAGAGTAATTTAATGTGTGTTTTATTTAAATTACGTGAGTAGAGTAATTTAATGTGATTAAATACATTTTACTTAAATTACGTGAGACGAGTAATTTAATGATTTGATAGGTTGGGTGTGTACCTACTAAATCATATAAAGTTTGGGTTAATAGAATTTTTTCTAAATTAATTATGTTAGGGTCGATGTAACATTCCGAACTAACATAAAGTTATTATATGTTTGGGGTCGATGAATAATGCCGAACCAATCATTAAACTGGTGTCGCGATGAAAGAGTCCCGAACCAGAATATGTGTATATATTTATATTTTTAAATAGTTGGGGTCGATGGATTATTCCAAACCAACTTTTACTTGGGGTCGATGAATCATTCCGAACCAAGAGTCCTTTATGTGTGATAAAAGGATATGTTAGTGATAACTGATATTAAATACATTATTGTGTGATAAAATGTATTCTATGTGTATAATCTACTGATTTAGAATAGTAGACAATGAAATGAATTGTAAATGTCTTTGTAATAATTTAAAGCGTGATGTAATTATTACAAGAATAAGGAAAACGAACAGTTACCTACGATTATGGGTAGTATAACTAGGTAGACTAAGTATCCTCAATAGTTACGTACTATAAAAGAGAGGTGAGGAAGTCCAAGGGAGTTCTGTGAAACTTTAATGTGTGTAATCAATAACTCAATTGTGATAACTGCTTGCAAAATATTTTCAAATGTTTTGAGTACTAACTCTTGCTATGTAAAAAATTTTAAAAACCTTTTAGGTGCCTAGCCACGGGGACACCCAGCATGATTTCTTTCCAGAGATTTGGGAGCTGTAGCACATGTGGATGTTGCAGAGATTGTTTAGACGCTTCCTCTTTTTCAGTTCTAGTGCAGTATCTCAGTTTTAGTATTCTTAGTTGGGATATGTTGTCCTATATTTACTTTTACACTTTATTCTAGTTATGGATTTTTAGTTGTCTTTTATTGGCCGTGGTTTTCGGCAAGACATTACCTGCATTCAGTTATTTATGTAAACTGTTTTAGTATTACTAGAATTGTAATGTGTGGGTATGGATTCTTTATTCTGCTTAAGAAAGATAAAATTTGACACTCGTTTAATTTCACTTAGGTGATTAGTAAATTAAAAAGGCTTTCGGCAGTGATGCTAAGAATGGACCATTTAAGAAACCTGTTTAAATTGAATTAAGGCTTGATCAGCTAAGGTTTAATTAGGCGGGGTGTCACAATCAAGTAGGACTTTTCAGGAATATAATTTGGGGAAGGCTAGGGTTATGAAGATAGTGTCTATGTAAGGGAGCAAAGGGGATTCAGGAATAGTACACGAGATAATGGAATTATTGGGCAACATAAGGAATTGAATTGAAATTCCAAAAGAAAGATATTCAAGAGAGTGAGACTTTTATTTCCACTTTTCTTTTCTATTTCTCTTTTTCTTGTCATATTTTTCTCTTTTTCTTTTTCTTGTTTTGTTTCTCTTTTTTTCTCTTCTGACCACTCATAGCTTGATTCCAATCCAAATTAAAACAAACATCATTAAATCTCGAGAATAATCCCAAATCGAGGTATGAAAGGCGTATATGGGTTTATAACTCCATTGTGGAGTTGGCTAGGGACATGTATAAGGGTAAGGTTAAGTCCATATAGGGTTTAGCACAAAGAAGGCCTAGGATACTTTCTTAAAGTTTCATGTGATTCTATGGACTCAACACCACTGAAAATCATGCTCAAGTGATAATTCAATTAATATGCACTCAATGAAAAGAAAATGCAATTGTCAATAAGATCATTTTTCAAGAAAGGGATAGAGTATATATATGCGCTCTCAGTTGAAGATTAGTCTCAATTCTTACTTTTGTATGGGTATATCATGCGCCTTATGATCACGAATTTGAAATGCTTTAAACCAAATCATAAACAATTATATGTGTATTGCATTCAAAGCTTCAAAGCTTAATTTTATGAGGTTATTCACAATGCAACAATGTATGGGCCAAAGGCCAATAAACCATAAACTCTAAGCATGCATCATCGCTATACAAAAGGATACGGAGATCATATACCTAATCATTGGAGATAAGGGAGAATTTTTTTTAAATAAATAAATAATTACTAATATCTTACCTGATATCAGGAAATCGGTATCAGAAATGTAATCCATACCCCCTAACTTGAAATAAACATTGTCCCCAATGTTAGTAGGGACAAAAAGAGAAAAGGGGTTAGAAAATAGTCACCCCGTAAGGAGTAAATCGAGAACCTCACAACGGAATACCTGCTACATGTTAGTACAACATACACTATCCCTTTCTTGAAATTAAACGAGTTATGTACATATGGATTAAAACCAAAAATGACAAAATACAATAATGAACTCTCTCCACCACAACATACACAACAATTGAACCCAAAAACATAACATCCCTACAAAGTTTAAGAAGAAACCATAATAATCGTAGTAACATAAAGCAAAAATAGTAGCAACCGATGATATAAGGTAGGTCCCTAAGAAGGAGCGGGGCGGAGACTAGAAGAACTTCGTGCGTTGGGGTCATGTGTAGGATAAGGATCAAACAAGTAAAGAGGCACAGAAACCTCGCCCCCGTGTAGATGTGCGAACAAGTCCATCTGCGCCCATGCTAACATGGATATATCCCGCTCGTACGCACTTCAAAAATCAGCAAACCCCCTCTCGTGACTGTCCCTAAAATTAGCAAAATCAGTCTGTAATGTATCTATCCTTCCTGATAACTCTCAAATGGAACCTATCGGAGGTGGAACAGGAGGAGGAACCTTCGGGACATTCGGCAACGGAGTGTCAAAGTCGAAAGAGATCTCGAAAGTCGAGTGATCTACTATCAATTGTCTCTTCCTCTCCCAATAGGCTCTCCCTAAGGCCTTCTCGATTGCAACCTCATCAAGTAATGAGGGCATCCTATGTATTTTATTGGAGGCGACTCCTCACAACGCGCATCTCTATAAATCCTAGAAACCAATCGTAGATAAAGGAGAGCAGTGGTTCCCTTATCACAATAAGTGTCATTCAACATTTGTTGAAGCACTAGGGCAGGAAGGCTGACAATGGTGTTGGAGTTTCGGATATGGCAAATAAAGTGGGCTTATTTTGACCTAAGGAGCGATTTCATTTCGGTGGGGATGATAGAGTTGACGGTAACAAGATGGATAAGTCGGTGCGAGTCGAGCATATGCCTAGTAGGGAAAGTATCACCGGCCCATACATGCATCGGGGCCAGACACGCTATAAGGACTTTATTAGAAAGCAAGGCCATAGGGTTGCTAGATGGGTAGCACCCCCCAGCATCATAGAAAGTATCGGATTTGAAATTTGAATTCTTCTCCCCTAAAAAAATGCCTCATAAATCCCGTCTCCTATCAAGACAAGCGATGCATAAAACCTCCTTACATGATCCTCATTAGCGTCCCCCTCGGCTACTAAGTGAGCCTCCCAATGGAATTTCTATAAATGCCCCCTAACCTTGTTAGGAAAGTCTGCAAGCTTTATGGGACGCTCAATAGGAATCGCCCTATTTGACGAAAATTTATCCCTATACCAATATCGCCCTTCATTTGAACGGATGGTTTGAAACCCATTGCGATCGGATACGGTGTTAGATGTTGGTTTTTAAGCCATTTTAAACATACAAAAATTTCAATTCAATACATACACAATTAGTGTAATGCAAACAATCCAACTAAGCATGAAAAGGTTTGGAAAGTAACAAAGGGTGCATGTTGAAATAAAATAGGCGGATATGCGTATCCGACATGCACCACACTCAATAAGGGGATAAACGTTGTAAATGTTCAAAAAATGGTGCAAAAATAGAACAATTATGCACTAACTGCCCTTTGGGGCATTTTATCGAACATCGTGTGTGCATTGAGTTGAAACTAGGGAGAAAAGTATATTTTATTCATTGAAATGGCCCAACAAATACACCTCAATCAATAAAATCGCAATCACATGGTGTATCTGTTGTTTATAGTTGGAAATCAATAGAGAAAAGAGCATTTCATTTAATCAAACACAATAAATAAAATATTAGAATATTTTCCTGTTTTGAACACAACGTAACCAAATTACAACTAGAAATTAACATGAAAAAGGTTGGGAATTATACCTTGAAGGAGTATGCACTGAGATAATGAGAGAAATTGAGAAGGGAGAAGTTAGTAAAATGAGAGAGATTTAGGGGTATTTTAATGATTGAGGAGAGAGTTGGAGTAAGTGAGGTTAAATGAATAGAGGAAGTTTTGAAAGGTCAGATAGCCAAATCGATTCGGAGTAGTCCAAATCGATTCACGAAAATGAATGGGCTCACTATCTAAGGGAAAATTGATTCGCAGGATAGCGAATCAATTCGAAATTGTGCTACTTTTCTACTGTTGAGAGGCGAATCGATTCGCATAGGGCCGAATCGATTCGTCGAGTTTGGGGAAGCCTAATGGAAGTGTTCACGAATTTCACTAAAAGCGAATCGAATCTATTTGGGGTACTCTGAATCGATTCAAAATCAAGAGTTTCCCACAGATTAAGGGTCGAATCGACTCGGAGGAGTCTGAATCGATTCGAAAATCGGTTTCTAACTTTCTGCTTGAATGTTCATCCAATCTCACGTGATTAAAGTTTTTGGGATAGAATTTCTTAGCTTTCTAAAGGATATAATGAAGATGAAGAACAGGTCCGGGACAAAATTTTTGCAACCCCACACGTGTCGGGGGTTGCTCGGCACGAAAATGCAATTTCGAGAGTCCTATTCAGCCCCATAAACGGGGTCAGATAGCGTAATTGATTTGGAAGAATGGGCCAATGGCCTCTAGAAAGGATTTTAGGAGTTGGCCATTCACCTTAAACCGGTTACCATCTTTTGGGTCTTCTATCTCAATCGCACCGTGATGAAAAACGATCCTAACCACAAACGGACCCGTCCACCTCGATCGCAACTTTCCGGAAAATAAATGAAGCCTAGATTTATACAAAAGCACTTTTTGATCAGGGTAAAAAAAAATTCGGGATATTCTTTTATCGTGTCTCTCTTTCACCCGTTGCTTATCATTTCTCGCACTCTTATACGAATCATTTTGAATCTCCTCCAACTCATTGAGTTGGAGCATTCTTTTCTTTCCAGCTTTGTCCAAATCAAAGTTTAACTTCTTTATAGCCCAATAGGAATTATGCTCAAGTTCTAGAGGAAGATGGAAAGCCTTTCCATACATAAGAGTAAAGGGAAACATTCCAATGAATGTTTTATAGGCCGTGTGGTACGCCCATAACACGTCAGTGAGTCTCAGGGACCAATCCTTGCGATCGGTATTGACCGTCTTCTCAAGGATATGCTTAATCTCTCGATTGGCCAACTCATCTTGGCCACTAGTTTGAGGGTGGTAGGTCATGCCATATTTATGAATGACCCCATACTTTCCGATAAGTTTCATAAACGAAGAATTACAAAAATGCGAACAATTGTTGTTAATTATTGCCTTTGGAGTTCCAAACCACGAAAGTAAGTGTTCCCTAAGGAACTTTAGGACCACTCGATGAACATTAGTCTTTGATGCTATGGCTTCCACCCATTTAGAGATGTAATCAACCACGACTAGGATGTAAAGATTGTCAAAAAAAGGGGGAAAGGGGCCCATGAAATCCATGCCCCAATAGTCGAATACTTCAATCTCAATTATGGGGGACATCGGCATCATGTTTCGAAAACTTATGGATCCCAATTTTCGACAACATTCACATGAAATGCATAATTTGTGTGCATCCTCGAATAGTGTGGCCCAATAAATTTTTCTTTGCAAAATCATTGCAACGATTTTATTTGAAGAAAAATGGCCTCCACATGCTTTCGAGTGGGAGAATTGAATAACACTCATAATCTCTTCATCAAGAAAACTTCCGGATAATTTGGTCTGCGCAGATTTTTAACAAGTAGGGATCATCGAAGAAAAACCTACACACCTAAATAAAAAACTTCCTCTTCTCTTAAGGGGTCGAATGGGATGGAATGGAACCCGTCACGAGGTAGTTCACTATATGAGAGAACCACGGCGAAGGGGAAGTGGAGAATAGTTGTTCATCTAGAAAGACCTCCATAATGGGGAGTTGATCCTCAGGTGCTTTGAATGTCAAACTCGATGAGTGGTCGACCATGACATTCTCTACTCCCTTTTTATCCTTGATAGTCAAATTGAACTATTGGAGTAAGAGCACCCAGTTTATCAAATGAGGATTCAAGTCCTTTTTTGAAAGAATGTATTTTCATGTGCGTGATCATTAAAACAAATAATGGGAGATCCCACTAAATGTGCTCAAAATTTATCCAAGGCATATACAATTGCTAGTAACTCTTTCTCGGTGGTCGAATAGTTTAATTGCGCACCGTTAAGAGTCCGATTCGCGTAATAAATCACATGGGGCTTTTTAACTCTCATTGTTTCTAACAGTGCCCTAACAATGAAGTTTCTAGCATCAAACATCAACTAAAAAGGAAAGTTCCAATCAGGGGCTTGCATTATGGGAGCGGTGGTAAGCATGCTTTTCAACTTCTCAAAAGCTACTTCATACTCATCACTCCATTCGAATGGGGTCTTCTGAAAGAGGAGATTACATAAAGGCCTAGAAATGGAGATAAAATCCTTTATGAATGTTTTATAAAAACCGACATGCCCAAGGAATGACCTCACATCTTTGAGGGTTTTAGGAGCAGGTAAATTGGCAAAGACCTAAGTCTTAGCCTTATCAACCTTTATACCTTCCGAGGATACAATTTGTAATGACCCCACTTTTATATGTTCATGTATAGTTTTAAATGTTATATTTATTCATATGTGATATGGATAATGTTAATTTATTATTTTTAGTCTAATCCTCCATACATAAATTATGAAATAACAAATTAGTTACAAACATAAAATTTTAAAGTTTTCGGTAGGAAAGTTAATATTGGAGACTAGTTTTGACCATTATAATATAACAATTGACTTGAGGTAAAAACTAAAAAGTTTTAGATATATGAATTAGGTTTGTAACACAATAAATGGTGTGTTAAACAAAGGTTCGAGAAAGAAGTTATACCAAAATTACGAAACAAGGGCAAATTTGTCCATCGTATAAGTTGTATATTATCTTATTAGCACACCATGTGTTATGTTTTGTTTGGTTGGAAGGGGAGGCTAGTTAGACCGACTTAAGCACCTTGAAATGTCCTTTTGCTTCATCAAAATAGATTAAATCAAAGTCTAATATCATACCCTAAGCTTAATGATAAGTTTTGGGGTAGAAAATGAAATTGTATGAAACTTTACGGACTTGATTTTAAATAAAGAAAGTTTCAGGGTCTAAAATGAAAATATAAAAAGAACCGTTTTGTAAAAAAAATGTTTTCAAGGACCTCTAAGAAATATTGAAAATGTATGCTGTAAAATTACTAAAATACCTTTCATGTGTAAAATGACCCTTATACCCTTAGTAACTTTACACCTCGGGCTTGGTTTTGACACCTCCACCGTACACATGCCGCCTTTAAATGAAGGGATAAAACACATGTCATGCAAATAGAGAAATTTAAAACACGTCACCATCTAGTGAATTACGACGACAAGACTGCCCCGTTACGTAACACGCTAACGTCGACTCACCAAAAAGAATGCTTAGTCATCGGAACATGCATCATCACCGAGATAACTTTGGAAAATTATAAATAGAAGCCTTACGATCAGTTCTTACACAAAAATCATTCTAAATAACAGAGATAAATAGTGAGACAAAATACAGGAAAGTTTAAGAAGAAGTTTCGTCTTAAGAATTAACGAGTGATCCAAGACTCAGTATCTGTAACTTCGAACTTCTGTTCTAGGTGAGTAGTCTGTGACATCCCTTAAGTGTTTTGATTATATGATATTATGCAAACTATATCTATTTTTTGAAAAAAAATTATCCTCAAAATACATCTGATACCGATGATTCTGTCATTTGTTATATGTGTATATCTCTCGATATATACATCTGATTTGAATTCTGAAATTATTAATTCGGCCTATGGAAACTATATTACTATGTTGGCCTTGACTAGCGGGTGGAAATTGTTGGGTGGTACCTTCCCAGCTGGTTTATCACTGGTGTTCCCTAAATAAGTCGTTATTTCAGAGATCATGATATTCTATCTGTGTTGTTGCCGGGTGGAAACATTTGGTAACCCTATATGTTTATCTGGGTATTAGAGCGTACATGGCCATCAAAATAAAATTGAATAATTGACATATTGCTCCATTATTTTATCTGTTCCGCTCTAAGCAGTTTTTTCTAAAAATATTTATTATCAATTACTTTATATATACTACTGCAAATTACTGTCTCTATTTATATGCCTTCTGTTCTAAATTGAATAGGTATCAATTTTCTGAAGAAAAAAAACCTGGAATATCAGGAAATTAAATCTCACTCCGCTTTTAACTAATGTTGTATAAATAACCATTTTTCGAGAAATAAGTAGACTCGTGGAGAGAACATACAAGGACTATGTTGAAGATTTAGCTTTTAGAGCTCTTTTTGTTATTATATTTGTTTTATCATTTAGAGCATGTATGGCTCTCTTGTAATAAATTTTTAAATTTTGTCTTAAGTTGAAATTTATTGTTACTTTTAATATAAGTGAAGTTTCCTTTAGAAAGCTCGGATGACGTAATTCCTCTACTTTCAGTATTTTACGATTCGTAACTATGTGATCGTATTTCCGTTGCATTTATTTAAGGAAACTATTTAAGTAATAATATTTGTTCCCTTGGCGGCATGTCAAGACGCACGTTCCCTACTATTTTGGGATGGGGTCGTGATAGAGGTGGTATCAGAAAATATGTTATGAACCCATAGACTACTGAATGTCGGTTTTGAACGTTAAAGGGATAATATTAAATATTCGACTTATATGATAACCGTCCATATGTGTTATATTATTGATCTCTTAATTTGGAATCTTGATAAAGTATAATACATCTTACGATTGGCCATGGATGTAGAAAATGACAAGACAAGATCAACTACGGGAACTAGTGATTCAAGTATGGAAGGATTAGAAGGTGCATACAAGGCAATTGAGAGTCTAGCAAAGATTGTGGAGCATCAGGTGAATAATGGAGCACTAAGGAATCTTGAACTAACTAGCTGTACCATTGAAAATTTCAAGAAGTTTAATCCGCCTTCTTTTAAAGGTACTCCTAACCCCCACTGAAGAAGAAAGTTGGATGATGCAGATGGAAAAGATGCTCGATGTTATTAAGTGTATCGATGAACAAAGGGTTTCATTTTACACATTTATGTTAGAAGGTGAAGTTGAACATTGGTGGAGAATGACTAAGAGAATACACGAGGAAAGGACTACTTACATAGGTTGGAATGACTTCTTGGTGATCTTTTATGAGAAATATTTCCCTGAAACGGTGAAAGATGAAATGGTATCTGAGTTCATGAGTCTAGTGCAAGGGAATATGATAGTTAGTCAATACGAGGAAAAGTTTACCAAGTTATCCCGTTTCGCACCTTATGTTGTCATAATTGGTGTTTTAAAAGATAAAAAGTTTGAACGTGGGTTAAGGTTGAGTATTCGTAGTCGAATTTCCATCCTAAAGTTGAAATCATATAGTGATGTTGTGGCTAGGGCGACGATAGGTGAAAGGTATGGAGAGGAGTAAAATCAAATTAGAGATGGTAAGAGGAAGTTTGGTGAAAAAATAGGGAAGAATCCAAATGATAGAAATAATTTTAGTAGCACATCCAATATTGGGGGACCTGGTGATAACAAAGAGTTTAATAACAAGATATGTTAGCGATGTGGGAAGATGCATGGAGGACGTCCTTGTTACAAGGATATGGGAGCTTATTTTTAAACGTGGATAGAAAGGACATCAGATAAAAGACTGTCCAACCCCCACAAGGATACCGACACAACCTTTAGGTGAAAAGAAGGACCAAGGTAGACAGGGTAGAGTTTTTGCACTTACTGATACCCAAGCTTCTAATGCAGTAATGTCACGTACACTTTCTATATGTGCAGAACCTTTTCAAGTTATAATAGATCCTGTTTCTACCCATTCATTTATGTTTGCATTTTTTTAATCTCTTTCCTAATATGCCCGAACCCTTGAATCATACCATGTATTTTCTACTCCTTCATGTGAGTTATTGATGGGAATATTAGTATATAAGTCTTGCCCTATAGATGTTAGTAGTTATAAACTATTCGATGTCTTGATAGTTTTAGATATAAGAGACTTTGACGTCATTTTGGGTATGGATTGATTAGCATCGTATTATGCTAAGGTAGATTGTTTTTAGAAGAGATTTACTTCCCAAATCCCTAACCAACCAAAATTTAGTTTTGAAGGAACTGGCATCCTATCTCCCATATGTATTATCTCTGTAATGCAAGCTTGTAGTTTTCTTAAGAAGGGATGTCAAGGATTCCTTGAAAGTGTTATTGATTTGAAAGAAAAAGATCCTAATTTAAAAGATATTCCTATCGATAAACATTTTCCAGATGTTTTTCCAAATGATTATTCCAATTATTCCTCCTAGTAGAGAAATAGAGTTTATGATTGACCTTATTCTTGGAACTATACCAATCTCAAATCCACCTTATCGTATGACACCTTTAAAATTAAGGAAATTAAAAGTTTAATTAAAAGATCTATTAGACAAGGGTTTTATTAGACCAATTGTATCGCCTTAGGGTGCTGTAGTGTTATTTGGTAAAAAGAAGGATGTGACGATGAGGTTATCTATAGATTATCGTGAATTAAACAAGGTAACCATTAAGAATAAATACCCCTTAACCCATATAGATGATTTGTTTGACCAACTTCAAGGTGCGCAAGTATTTTCAAAGATTGACCTTAGGTATGGCTCTCACTAATTGAAGATTAAGGAAGATGATATTTCGAAATCAGCTTTCCGTACTAGATATGGTCACTATAAATTTCTTGTGATGCCAATTGGACTAACTAACGCACCAGTCGCTTTTATGGATATGATGAATAAGGTGTTTAGAAAATATTTGGATCAGTGTGTGGTTTTTTTCAATGATGACATCCTTATTTATTCCAAAAGTATTGAAGAACACGAAAATCATTTAGAGACGATGTTACAAATCCTTAGGAAGGAGAAATTATATTCTAAATTAAATAAGTGCGAGTTTTGGTTGCCTAGCGTCTCTTTTCTAGGACATGTCATTTCCAAGGAGGGAGTGTCTGTTGATCAAAGCTATACTGGATTTGCCTAGACTAACTAATGTGACGGAGATTCATAGTTTTCTTGGATTAGCAGGTTATTATCAAAGATTCGTTGAAGGATTTTCTAGTATTGCCAAACCTCTATCTATATTAAACCAAAAGAAGGTGAAATATGAATGGTCTGAGGAAGTTGAGAATAGTTTTCAAGAACTTAAGAATCGATTAGTAACCGCCCCAATTTTGACTATTCCTTCCGGGACAGGGGGTTTATGATTTATAGTGATGCTTCTAAAAATAATTTAGGATGTGTTCAAATGCAAAATGGAAAAGTAGTAGCTTATTCATCGAGACAGTTAAAACCATATGAATAAAATATATTCAACCCATGACCTAGAATTAGCAACTGTAATTTTTTCTCTTAAGATTTGGAGACATTATTTGTATGGTTAGACATGTGAGATTTATACCGATCATAAGAGTTTAAAATATATCTTTACTCAGAAAGAGTTGAACATGAGACAAAGGAGGTGGTTAGAATTGATGAAGGAGTGTGATTTAAATATTAATTATCACCCATGAAAAGCTAATATAGTAGCTGATGCTTTAACTAGGAAGTCTACACCAAATTTAGCATGTCTTATTACACCCCAGGAAGCTCTGTTGAAGGATTTAAGAAGTATGAAAATAGATGTATGTATTTATAGAAAAGGGGGAATAATCGTAAACTTACAAGTACACCCCATGTTAATGGAAAGGATCAAAATTGCATAAGTAAATGACCCATAACTAAAGAAGATTAGAGAAGAAGTTATTTAATGGGAGAGGATTGAATTTTTCATACGAGATGATATATTAAGATTTGGAAATAGAGTGTGTGTGCCATGTGATGCCCAACTAAAAAGGCAAATTTTGGAAGAAAGTCATTACTCGAGATTCACATTTCATCTCAGATCTACAAAGATGTATAAGGATCTTCGAGACGTGTTTTGGTGGAATAACATGAAAAGGAATATAGCCAAATTTGTATCTCAGTGTTTGGTTTGTCAACAACTAAATGCTGAACATCAAAAGCCATCAGGATTACTACAATCCCTACCTATCCCTGAGTGGAAATGGGAACATATTACTATGAATTTTGTGATAGGTTTACCTAGGAGTTCAAATGGTTATGATTCTATTTGGGTAATTATTAATGGGTTAACTAAATTTTTTCATTTTCTTGCCATTAAGATTACCCATTCTTTAGAAAAGTTAGCTAAGTTGTACGTATGAGAAATTATTAGGCTTCATGAAACCCCAATTTGAATTATTCTAATCGTGAACCTAGATTTGTGCCTCGCTTTTGCAAAAGCCTACAAGCATCCATGGGAACACAATTGAATTTCAGCACTGATTTTCATCCTCAAATAGATGGACAATCTGAGAGAACCATTCAAACCTTAGAGAATATGCTTACGGCATGTGTACTTCATCTGAAGGGGAATTGGGATGATCATTTACCGTTAGTAGAATTTTCATATAATAATAGTTATCAAGCAAGTATTCCAATGGCTCAGTATGAGGCACTCTATGGTAGAAGGTGTCGTTCCCCTGCATGTTGGGTAGAAGTTAAAGAAGGAAAATTATGGGGACCAGAATTAATTTAGATCACAACAGAGAAGGTGAAATTGATACACGGCCAACTTCGAACCGCCCAAAGCCGTCAAAAGAGTTATGTTGACAATCACCGCTGACTGTTGGAATTCCAAAGAGGAGATTATGTGTTCTTACGAGTATCACCGGCAAAGGGAGTAATACGATTTGGGAAGAAAGGGAAATTGAGTCGAAGATATATAGGACCTTTTGAAATCCTTGAAAGGATAGGAGTTGTTATGTATAGAATAGCCTTACCCCCTGATATCTCTAGTGTGCACAATGTGATTCACGTGTCAATGGTGAAGAAATACCTCCCAGATCCAACGCATATCTTAAGTTATGAACCTCTTCAAGTTATAGAGGATCTTACCTACATTGAGCATCCAGTAGAAATTTTGGACCATAGAGATCAAATATTACGAACCAAGGTAATTCTACTGGTCAAAGTATTATGGCATAACCACTCAATTGAAGAAGCAACATGGGAGCGGGAAGATGAAACAAAGGAGAAATATCCATACTTGCTTGAAAATTAATGTAATTAAAGTTTGGGGACAAACTTTTTATAAGGAGGGTAGGATGTAATGACCCCGCTTTTATATGTTCATATATAGTTTTAAATGTTCTATTATTTCAGATGTGATATAGATAATGTTAATTTATTATTTTTAGCCTAATCATCCCTTCATAAATCATAAAATATCAAAATAGTTACAAGCATAAAATTTTAAAGTTTTCGGTAGGAATGTTCGCATTGGAGACTAGTTTTGACAATTATAATATAACAATTGACTTGAGGTAAGAACTAAAAAGTTGTATATATATGATTTAGATTTGCAACACAATAAACGGTGTGTTAAAGGAAGGTCTGAGCAAGAAGTTATACTAAAATTACGAAACAAGGGCAAATCTATCCATCGTATAAGTTGTATTTTGTCTTATTAGCAAACCATGTGTTATGTTTTGATTGGTAGGAAGGGAAAGCTAGTTAGGCCAACTTAAAAACCTTGAAATGAACTTTTTATTCATCAAAATGGATTAAATCAAAGTCTAATATAGTACCCTAAGCTAAATGATAAGTTTTGGGGTAGAAAATAAATTTTTTTGAAACTTTAGGGACTCGATTTTAAATAAAGAAAGTTTCAGGGACTCAAACAAAAATATAAAAAATGCCATTTTGTAAATAAAATATTTTCAAGGAACTCTAAGAAATATTGAAAACGTATGGTGTAAAAGTACTAAAATACCCTTCATGTGTAAAATGATCCTTATACCCTTAATAACTTTACACCTCGTGCTTGGTTTTGACACCTCCGGTATACATGTGTCTCCTTTAAAGGAAGGGAGAAAACACATGTCATGCAATTAGAGAAAGTTAAAACACGTGTCACCATCTGGTGAATTAAGACTGCAAGACCGCCGCCGACTCACCAAAATGAACGCTTAGTCATCGGGACACGTGTCATCACCCAGATACTTTGGTAAATTATAAATAGAAGCCTTAGGATCAATTATTACACGAAATTCATTCCAAAGATCAGAGAGAAATAGCGAGAGAAAATACGAAAAAGTTTAAGAAGAAGTTTTGTCTTAAGAATTAGCGAGTAATCCAAGTCCTAGTATCTGTAACTTTGAACTTCTGTTCTAGGTGAGTACTCTGTGACAATTCTTGCGTGTTTTGATTATATGATATTATGCAAACTATATCTATTTTATGAAATGTTTTATCCTCAAAATACATTTGATACCGATGATTCCGTCATTTGTTATATGTGTATATCTCTCGATATATACATCTTATTTGAATTTTGAAATTATTAATTCCGCCTATGGAAACTCTCTTACTATGTTGGCCTTGACTACCGGGTGGAAATATTTGGGTGGTACCTTCCCATTTGGTTTATCGCTGGTGTGCCTTAAATAAGGTGTTGTTTTAGAGATTATGATTTTATGTCTGTGTTGTTGTCGGGTGGAAACATTTGGTAACACTATCTATTTATCTAGGTATTAGAGCATACATGGCCCTTAAAATAAAATTGAATAATTGACATATTGCTCAATTGTTTTATCTGTTCTGTTCTGAACTGTTTATTCTGAAAATATTTACTGTCAATTACGTTATATATACTACTGCAAATTCCTATCTCTATATATATGCCTTCTGTTCTAAATTGAATAGGTATCAATTTTCTGAAGAAAAAAACCCAGGAATGTCAAGAGAATAAATCTCACTCGACGTTTAGCTGATGTTGTATAACTAACCATTTTTCGGGAAATAAGTAGATTCGTGGAGAGAACATACAAGGACCATGTTTAAGATTTAGCTTTTAGAGCTCTTTCTATAATTATGTTTGTTTTATCATCTAGAGCATGTCTGGCTCTCTTGTAATAAGTTTTTAAATTTTGTCTTAAGTTGTAATTTATCGTTACTTTTAATATAAATGAAGTTTCCTTTAGAAAGCACTGATGACGTAATTCCTTTACTTTTAATATTTTAGATTTCGTAACCATGTTATTGAATTTCTGTTGCATTTATTTAAGGAAACAATTTAAGTAATAATATTTGTTCCCTTGGTGGCATGTCAAGACGCTTATTCCCTACTATTTTGGGATGGGGTCATGACACAATGTGTGTGAGAACAATCCCTTTTGTGACCATGAAATGGCACTTTTCCCAGTTTAGCACAAGATTCTTCTCCATGCACCTAGACAAAACTTTTCAAGGATAGAGAGACAATGGTCATAGGAGTTACTAAAGACACTAAAATAGTCGCTAAATACCTCCAAACCTCTCTCTACCATATCACTGAACATACTTAACATGCACCTTTGGAATGTCTTCGGTGCATTACATAATCCAAAGGACATTCGTTTGTAGGAGAAAGTCCCAGAGGGGAATCTGAATGTTGTTATGTATTGGTCCTTAATATCAAACTCGATTCTGTTATATCCACTATATCCATCAAGCAATAAAAAGGGTGTCCGAAAAAATGTTTCAACATTTGGTCGATAAAGGGAAGGGGGAAATGATCTTTTAAGGTCATGGAATTCAGTTTCCTATAATGTATGCATACACGCCACCTAGTGGTGGTGCGTTTGGTTATAAATTCTCCCTTCGCATTCTCGATGACCGAGACTCCCAATTTCTTAGGAACCACGTGTATCGAACTCACCCATTTGTTGTCTAATAAAGGATATATAATGTCCGCATCTGATAGCTTTATCACCTCCTCTCTCACCACTTCTTTCATAAACGTGTTCAACCTACATTTCATAACTTCGAATGCGTTAATTAACTCTAGGAATTGACAAATGAATCTCACATTTGGAAACATGACTTTGGAGATGAAAATTTTCAATGTTTCAAAAAAAATGGGTAATGATGATGATGTCCAAGAAGTTGACCTCATTGAAGAAGTAGTTTAGGGGAATTTTTAATGCTACTTATTTTTCAGATCCGTTGGAGGGGTTTTTGGTGAACTCAATTGACTTGGAGAATAACTATTCTTTGTACGATGAAGAAGTTAATTTTATGAGTTTGTTGTTAGATAAGGATGAGAAGATTGAAGACGTTAATTGGTTTTCCACTTTTGAGGACTTACCTCCTCAAGACTCATATGAGGTCCCCTCGGATGTACGATTTCCCAATCTTAAGCTCAAAAAATTGGCAGCCAAATTAAAATATGCATACTTGGGTGATAATAAGACATATTCCGTAGTTATCTCATCTATCCTTGATGAGGATCAAGAACTAAAATTAATGGATTTGTTTAAGGAGGTATAAGGGTGTTTTCGGTTGGACCATTGCGAATTTGAAGGGAATTGAGTGTCCAAAATTACAAAGTCCACCGAAAAATAGAATTTGTCAACTTGGATTATGACATCTTCTACAACTCCCCTCGAAACCTTAACAGAGAGATCCTTAATTTGAGGGTTATCTTGGTGGGTTTGAGGTCTCCTAAACTGAGTTGGTCATACACATGGTAAGGTAACAAAAAAACACTCGCGCCTAGGTCGAGCAAAGATTTCTCGGTCTTGAAGTTACCTATGACACAAGATATACTGGAATAATCGGGGTCTTTATACTTAGGAGATAGTTTATACTGAATTATCAAACTAACATTTTCAGCCAAAAATGCTTTCTTCCTCACTAACAACTTCTGCTTAATAGTGATCAATTCCTTTAAGACCCTGGCATAAGCGGTAACTTGTTTAATTGCATCTAAAAGGTGAATGTTAATTTTCACTTGTTTGAACATCTCTAGGATGTCTGCATTGTTAACATTTCACTTTGGAGGAATGAGCCTTTGGGGATAAGGCATAGGAACGGGACACATGGAAACCACTTTTGGCTCTACTTGAGGTTCCTAATCCTTTTATTTTAAGGAAGAGTCTTCGACCTCTATTGGGTCAGGAGAGACTTCCATACTAACGGTGGGGATGGGCGCGGGGATAGATTTATCAACGACTTTCCCGCTCAGTGTAACGGTAATAGCCTTTGCTTGGTCGGGAGTGAGATTCGAAGCGTCGATCGCACAATGTTGCCCAATGGGCCTTTGAGGTTGTGAATGGAATTTTCCCTTTTCTTGAATACTCAATGATGAGGTCAACTTTGAAATTTACGCTTCAAGTCGAGGACTGGGGGCTTGTTGAGAAGTCATTAAAGATTGAAGAGCTTATTCAAGACTTATTTTATTCGGGTGAGCATATGGGAGTATAGGAGGATTAGGTCCCGGAGGGGGTCCTCGCATTTGCACTCGAGGAGGAGGAGGTTGATTATAAGGTTGTTGGTAATATTGAGGTGGGGGAGGATTTTGATAATTGGGGGGAGGTTGATTTTGAGCATGTTAATATTTCCCGCAGGAGAAATCGGGGTGGTTTCTCGACGAAGGATTATACCCTTCTCCTAGAGGAGTCATAAGTTGTTTCTTATAAGTGGCCATTGCGTTAGCTTGATTGTGAAGCATCACTTTGTACACCGAGATTGTAGGACAATCCTTGGTTGAATAATCTTCTACGTCACAAATAACCCACGAATCTTCTACGTGCGAAGGAGATGGATTGGAATTTACGGGTTCCCGACTATTTTGATCCATGGCCTCTATACGCTTGACGCATTGAGATACTCTCAAAGAGATATCATCCCCACTAGTGAGGTGATATATCCCATGGATTGAGGAGGGCGGAATGGTTGAACGCGAATTAGTTTTGCTAGGGTCTGAGGTGTCCTAAGCTTGGGTAGTATTTGCATAATATTTGAAGTGTGCCCATACGACATTAGGGTCTAGCCCCAAGAACTCCTTGGAGCACATTCTCTCCATAATTTGTTTCGCGTTGAGTGAAACCCCGTTATGGAAAAAATCGTGATGTGGCCATTTATGGAGTAGCTGATTAAATCTTTCCCAACATCCCTTGAAAGTCTCACCATCGGCTTGGAAAAATGTTTGGATTTGACCTTTAAGAGCGTTGGTACGATGGGTTGTGAAAAACTTCTTTAAAAACTGACCTTTCATATCGCGCCAACTACCGATGGAATTAGGAGACAAGGACTAAAGACAAGTTTTGGCTTTTTCCTTTAAGGAGAAAAAGAAAATATTGAGTCGGGTTACATCGAGAGGACAATTTTGGTCGCTAAAAGTAGCTCAAACCTCCTCAAACTCTCGTACATGGAGATAGGGCTGCTCACTTTCCATTCCATGGAACGTTGAAAGTGGTTGGATCATTTCATTGCGAAAATGGAATTAAGATGCGTCATATGATAATATGATACACGATAGAGAGGTGGCCCTCTTTGGTTGCAAGTACTCTCTCATCGGCCTATAGGGAGGCTCGACCACCCATCTACTATCGTGCTCACTCTGATTCTCAACCATAGTATTAGTCTCAGAGTTGGCTCTGGTGTGGGCTTCAATCGAAATGGAAGGAGTTGGAGACTGTCTCTAATAATCCGATTGCTCTCCGGATGAGGAGGAACTAGCTATGGGATTATGAGTATTCTCGCTCTCGTCTATGGGTTCGACAATAGTATTTGGAGTATTCTCTCTCTCGGCTTCCATCTATGTGATTTGGATTGATTTTTGAAACCGTGTTGTCACGGTGACCTCAGGGAATAAAATTGTGTTGACCTTAGGGAATGAAATAGTGTAAAGAGAATTTCTTAAACCTAATATTGTTGCCAATCCCTGGCAACGGTGCGAAAAACTTGGTGTGCTCTAGAGAGTGAGTGATTCAAGTGCAAATATTTTGCAATAAGTAGTAACCGAGAAAGACCGAGATCGTATTCCCCGGGGATTGAACATTCCTAGGAGAACAAGATTAAGATAAAGGAGATTCTCTAAACGTCACAAAAGGAAAGTGTAGAAGATGATTTAATTATTTGAAAATGTGATAGTGATTAAAAACTAAACTATCATGCGTAAAATTAACAAATAATAAGGCAACTACAAAGATTTACCAACACGAACTGAGTTAAGCTTGAGTTCAAGAGATAAAAAGGGATTGAGAATCATTCTCCCACCTTGGATTCACTAATAAAGATCATAGGTCTTGTTTCAAATTAATTCTAATCGAGCATAACTCATTATATCCAAACATCAACCATATAGAGACAAAACTCATTGATAGAGGATTAGACTTAATTAGTTATTGCTAAAATGGATTGGGGTTATAGTAAAGAATCAAAGACTACCCCCTTGCATGGCAAGGAAAGTTAAGAGACTAGGATACTCAAATACTAACACATGAAGTTCAATTAGAACAATTATAAACCAAACCCAAAATATGGAGTTCAAGCATCCAAGGTGGGATTATGATCCTCAACCTTAAATTTAGCTAGTCATACAAGGATCTAAGCTACACATGCAAAGGAACTGCATATTTAAGCTAACCATTAAGTGTAAACACAAAACAATACAAGATAAGATCATAAAAGGAATTTAAAGATAAGTAATACTAGGAGATATGGATTTAATGAACAAAAGCTTGCATTAATTGACAACTAACTTGTGAGAATTCAAATCTTTACAGATAGGAAGAGCAATAACTACACTTGACTTATGAGAGAGTAGAGAGTGTTTTTTCTATCTAACCAACCAATATCCCAAGTGAACTATATCCTCAAATGAAGGAAAAACCAAGGATAAACCCCCCCAAAAAAATCTATCCATAATGGCAAACTAGTAATAAGGAAACAAAAATAAAAAAATATGCAGAACCGAATAGATTCGGAGGAGTCCGAATCGATTCGAATGAGGGAATTTGATGCACTGGTAACTACCAATTCGATTTGACAAGGGCCGAATCGATTCGGACCTGCATTCAAAAATGAGGTTGCTTCCTTTTGGCTTTATTTTCCCCAAGTTTCACCGAATCATCCGTAAATTCTTTGTTCTAGATCGGATTCATGCACCATTGGAGGCCACGTGAATATGAGAATGAGGGTTATAACTTTCGTGAAGAGATCGGCACCAAATCTCCAGTGTTGAATTTACTAAAATACCCTCAAAGATGCAGTTGTTAACGGAACTTCTCTGGAACTTATCCAAACTTCACAACTTGCATTCCCGAGACCTATATGTGATACCCCACCTAACAAAATACCAGGTGATCAGTCCTATACCAAATTAAATAGGAATCTCATATGGTTCATTCTTAGCATCACTATCGAAAACCTTTTTAAAACTTACTAACCACCTAGTATTCAAAAGACGTGGTGCCAAATTTTATCTTTTTTCAGTAAACATCCCAACAAAAATATGCAAAAGAATATATAAAACTAACCACCATGCAATCACTGAATTAAGTAATACTAAAATGGAATAGATATAAACCTTGCCGAAACAACCACGGGCTACAAATCGAATAACGAAATGAATCATAAGAGTAATAATTGAATAAATCAACTAACTGAAATGAATGGTACAACAAGAGTGACATGCCGAAGTGAAATACTGATTGCATCATACTCTAGGAATGAAATGACTAAGTCAAAGTGTTGTAACATCCACATGTGCGCAGCCGCGAAAACCTGGAATATACACCTAAAAGGTTTGCAAAATATTTTATAGCAAGGGTTAGAACCCATAACATTTTGAAAATATTTTTCCAGTGAATTTAAATGGAGTCAATTAAAATGCAAGTATACTCTTCATATATAAGTATGAGTCGTACACTGTCTTGAGGACACATCACCCCTCCACTAATGTGCACGCCTAACGTACTATATTTGACCCATATAGCTAACCACCCCGTAACTAGCCTTGTCATATATACTCCACGATTCCCCACTACTCTAACCCTAGTGGGTTTAGTATGCTTTATAAGTTATTAGTCTCGTTAACTTATTTAAGTCATTTCTCACTTAATGCCCTATAACATTCTCACGAGTTATGCCCCCATACGATTCACATTACATATATGAGTTATAAGTTATTATTCACACTAACTTATTAAGTCAATTACCATTCAATACTATATAACCGTTTCACAAGTTATATTAATTATACAATTATCATCCTGTATTATCCCGTATATAATTATATCATATATACGTACAAATACTACAACATATATACTATCCCCCGAGTAGGCACTCATCAGGTGTTCTCTAGATGCTATCATAAATGGGTATTATCATCCACTCGAAACCCTGATACGGAAAGCTCCCTATTTCAGAAAATAAACAAAGGCTATGGAGGTGGCCATAGTTTCCCACGGTAATGAGATCGAATCATACAAAAAGCAGCTCAGTCCTGAACCCGAACACTATGACATGGGGACTATACTCACCCTACATTCTCTAGCCAGAGGATTCACCCACATCGCGCAACGTCCCCTGATAGCACTAGAATGGGTATGCTTTACTATAAATAATATTCACACAAATATTTATAAATCATACATATATATATATACTATACATCACCATATATAGAGAGAGAAATTTAAGCTACTGGTGTACTATGCCCATACACAAGCCTAAAACATATAAGTTTATGGTCCGACTTTATTCCAATTAATTATACACTAATTAATTTATCATTATTCTGGTGTCACCCTACCAATTATGCCCGGACTCTTTCTCTCGGCTCGAAATTCAATATTCCCATTTCAATGTCAATTTAATCCAATTAAGTTCCCCCCACTTAATTAACAATGTTTCAATCACTCAATCATAAACCTTAATCTCTCCAATTTAATTAATCCTCTCATTAATCCAAGGGTAATTAGTCACACCTATCAATCTAGGCAATTTCCGACGGAATAACAACAAAAAAATATTTCTTAAAATTTGCCCCATGAATCTGTCCAGATTTTTAAAACGCCATTTTGGGGCATTTTGGAGCCATTTTTGGAGAAAACGTATCAGTTAACAAAAGTTAGAAAACGCGATTTTCTGCAGGGTATGTTAGACATAATCGTCATTAGAACAGTAAATACTTCAATTGTGTATAGGTTTCTTCATCAAAACTTTTCAAGATTCATCATAAATCCATCCTTTTATCATATTCAATCTAACCCTAACAATTGCATAAATTAGAACATCAAATCAACCAAATCTTGTCATCTCTTATAGATTTATAACTCCCAATAATGAAAATCTTTAATTTCTAATGAGACATAAACCCTAACATATTAATTCATTTCACCTCCTTTAATATGAATAGGTAAATGAAAATTAACAATTACAAATTAAACCACTTGCCTCAATTTGTAGATCAAAGCCTTTGGATGAGAATGTCGGATTGAATGCAAGTATCTCCTCTTGTTCTTGAATTTATCTCCCAAAATCCCCAACTTATCTTCTAATGTCTCTCCTCTTATTCTCATCCTAATTTTAATCTTCTAAAATGACTTTAAGTTGCCTCACCCTTACACATTTGGGGTTAAAAACTCAATTTCCGTTTTCGGGTCTATTGGCCTCCTAAAATGGGCTCAAACTCTTTATTTGGAGCTCAATTATGTCTAATTAAGTCCCGAGATCCAATATATACATATGACCACTCATTTCCAACTATTTTGACCCATACGGATTCAACCGTGCGCTCCAAATTGCCATACAAATTAATTTATAACATCTTCCAACTTTAAGGCCTAAAAAAGGAGACATAAAATAGTCTAAAATATGTAATCGTTAATTTTCCAAATTAATAAATTCCTCAAATTTACAAATTTAATCATTATGGATTTAATTCCTCCAAATAAAATAAATTCTTTTTCTCCAAATATTTTTTACGGGGTGTTACACTATAAAAGCTCAAATAAGGCACACACAATATATATATGACCAAAATGGAGGTTAGTCAATAAATGAGCATAAGAACCGGGAATAACATATACGAGAATGCTAGAATGTACAAATTAACAGGGTTAGAAATGCAATAATAGTGACTTATCAGGCATCCAAACACCTAATTCTATATGCACCTAGACCATAAAAAAGATACAATATATGTATTAATTATATATATGCGCATAACTATGAAAATAACGGCGTACCACACTCTCCCAAGAATCACCGCTTGATTGTATCTCTAGAAGTCATCACAATGCTTAAATCCTCAAATCAACTCATGTCACTACATGACCCACTATTAATGCTAACAATCGGAAAAATAAATATCGTCTCCAAAATCAACTCTAAGGTTCCTCACATTAATATTACTACTTCTAACCTCAATGCCTACAGTGTCCCCAACATAAAGCTCCTTATCTCCAATAAACACACAGCTGACACGTATGCTAGACCAAATGTCTTAGACAGTACAAATTAATAAAAAAACCAAAGATCGATAATGTGGAGGCTAAAATGGACAAATAACCTATGAGATCATGCTCCAATACCATCTGCAACACCCCGCTCACTCTGTCATCGGTTGGCGCCAAACTTCGTCGGGCATCACTAAATAAAATATCATTCTCAGTGTGTGATAGAAATATGAGACATTTAAAAACTTTTTTCACAGGATAATATTCAAATTTATCCAACCAATATGAGCATTCATGAAAATTAAAATCCATCACCATGCTAACACCAAAATAAAATCCAACTCCGCATTATTAAAACTTAAATGAAATAATCCAAATACTAATCTTTGACTGAAATCATAAACAAATATGGAATTGACTGGCCAACGAAATTCATAAATGAATTCTCATAATAAAACGACGGAATGAAAATAAATCAAACTACTAAAGCGATACAATAAATCTCCAGCTGCAATCCAATTATATCAAATCCATCCGATGCAGCTACTCCAATAATTATACCCAAAATATTAGTCAACGCAATGGTTTAGAGCCCATCGCATGAATACTAGATATTTCTGGCAATTGGGGTCTGTAAACCCAGACATTAGCATCATACATGATAAATATCATAATAGAGTATTTTAAATTACGCGATATAAGAGCATGTGATTAAAGTAACACCACACTATCTACCCAGATAACTAAATCACCCATATATTTTAGTCCAATTATGTTATTACAACATTAAATTATCAGCTCAAGAATATTAATTGAATTAATGTATCCATTTTTATTTATGTGACAACAGTAGCCATTTCACCATATTACGAGTTCTTCACATACACCTGGCATGCTTAAGTTCTACACCACACACATTCACTTCCCTATGTCCAGTTCGCCTAATTTCATTAGCACTGCACATACTCGTGAGGTTCCACACATAATACGACATTATTGCCAGTTCGTCCAATTTCGTTAACCCTGCACATTCTCGCGATGCCAACACACGCCCACGTCGCTATAGCCAATTAGCCACTTATTGTTAGTCCTGCACATATTGAGAATGAAAATTAATTTTAATACCCGTGTTATGTCTTAGGCCTTAATTATCAATTTTTTTAATCAAATTCTCATTATTTTCTATCAATCCCACCTTTTAACCAATAATTAGTTATCATATCAACCCAAGTCTCATATCAGGAGGTCTGCAACCCAAAAGTAGATCCTAACCTATTAATTAGAAAGAATACCTACCAATAGCTACTACCTAGTATCGCACCTAAGCTAACGAACCAACAGAAAAACGCACAAATTCAACTCTACCCCAAAATTTCATATTCATAAAACCTACACTAACTAGTCCCATACCTAGAAAGTGTTAACCGCAACCCAGGCTTACCTACTAGTCATATACATTGGAATCAACCTAATAGTAAGGTGAAAGCATGACTACTCCAAAAGTCCCGTCGTCCCCGCGGTATTGAGTATCAACACAAATGACGGTCACGTAAGGCGTATTTTCAACGTATCACAATAATTCTTCCCATTAATCACAAGACTACTATTTATCCAAATTATGTCTGTTTAATCATAATTATAATATCAATTTAGCAATTCCTTTATTTTTCAAAAACTCACATAATTTCCATCCGCATGCATATTTTCAAGGCACACAAAAATAAATTTATATTTTACGAGCAACGCATAAATAATATGATTTTACAAGTCGAATTTAATTTATAAAGTTCATATGATTTATTCTACCATGCGAATGTCCATATATTCTAATAGAATCCCGAACTCTAATCTAAGCATGAGAGTGTTTTGAGTTTTAATTCGTATTAGATGTTTGAAAAAAAATAGTCCCAACTTTGGTTTCACTTTCCCTAATTAGTATCTCTAATTTACTTTAAGAATACAATAATTATTAACGTTTAGGCAACATTTAAAATTCATAATACTAAATGGGAGAAATAGAAGTATTCATTCCAGTAAATAAGTCGTCTTGAAAATTTGATTACATGGTTGCGTTCCTCTTGCCTAAATAGCAAAGACACGTTCTTGATGATTTTAGAGAAATCTTGATTTCGATCTTCAAAACTTGTGTTGAAAGTTGATTTAAATGAGTTTTAGGGTTTATTGAGGAGAGGGGATAATAATTTGGGCAGTTATTGCTTTTTGAAAAGGGTTAAAAGTGTTTTAGAAAGTCTAACCATGTCCATTATATAAAGGATTAAAAGAAAAAGTCTTAATCAAACAAAAACACATAAAAGTACATGTCGGGAGGTCGAACAGTCAGAATTCGTTGAAATTTTGTTATGTTGTAGTCGAATGCGAGCCGAAGCCGCTGTTAAAAAATTAGCTCGATCGGACGTCGTTACAGACAACTGCATCTTGTTTTGGAGTTCAGATCGTCGGAATTCCTTGGATTTTGGATAAGTTCTAGCTGAAGGCGAGACAAAGTTGTGTAAGAAAAAGCAACTCGAGTGGACATCGTTAAGGTTATATGCATTACTTTGAAGATCAGACAACAGAATTTCTGGTCCTCCTTATGTAGGATCCTCCCCCCATTTTTATATAAAAATATATAATTTCAAATTTTTAATCCCGATTTAGATTCCACTTAAAAACTTATTTTTATATATATAACCCATTATTTTAACATAGAAAATTAACTAGATTCAAAAAATATTTTTTAGATATTTTTAATTGAACAAAGATTTTTACGGCTCAAAAAAATTCACGGGGCGTTACATACTCTCACACTAATACATGAATGCCGTCCTCAAAATTTGACAAAACATAAACGTCAAATGTAAAGTCACATAAATAAAATAAGTCTTAAGTATGCCTAACCGCAAAATGTTAAAACTCGGCACCCATACACCCAATCCTACATGCACCTAGCCCACAAGCAAAGATACAATATATATATATATATATATATATGCATAATTCAATCTCTCGAGGCATAAATATAAATTCTAAAATTTCAATATTAATATTCAAAAAGTTATTATAAATAAAATAATAAAAATAATTAAGCCAAGGGTTTTATCTCATCCCGGGAATGGGGGTTGTTGATACCAAATTTAGTCTGCTGACATGGCCCAATTGAATGAAGACGCGTGGCAATCTACGTGGCAACAACAAATACTTCTGAGGAACTCACACGCTCCGAGGAACCATACTACAATGAGTAACACTGCTTCCCCGAGGAACTCACACGCTCCGAGGAACAAGAACTCTCTGAGGAACTCTTGAGCACCGAGAAGCTTAGGCGGTCCGAGCAACTCAGGCAGTCCGAGCTGCACCTCGAACAAAGCATTAATAGGAGGATAACCAACAGTTTGACTATTCATTAAATGCTTATCATTCAGACGCACGCGCTTAAGGGGCATTGAATGTATTACCCTTTCATATGTACATCATTTAATGTATTACCCTTTCACATTACAGCCTCAGGGCTATAAATACATTGTACAGTCCTCATTATATGGGGACCGGAATTTCTTGATAGAATTTGTAATCGAGAATTCCTAAACACTCAGCAATAACATAACAGTGGACGTAGGCCATTCTTATAAGCCTGAACCACTTTAAAAATTATTTTTCTCATTTATTTATCTGTGATTGAATAATTAGATATGATCTAATTTTTTACATCAACAGATTGGCGTCGTCTATGGGAAACGACTGGTAATATCGTTTTTCATCAAAAACAATTCATCACAAATGGCTGATATTCCAGAATCCAGCAATCGAAAAGCTGGAAGCCCTCCAAATCCATCTGCTCCGCCAAACATTCCAGATCTGGCTGGAATAATGACAAATCTGGCTCAGGGCCAAACCGTCATGTAAGAAACTATGGGACAACTCATACAAACCCTCAATCGTGATGCACCAACTCATTCAGGGCTGCGGAGTATTCAAAGAAATACCCGTGTGCCTTCTTCGCGTACTAGGCGTACCAATTCATATCGCAATGAGGAGTCTGAAGATTTTTCTTATCAACCTGGACGATCTTCGTCAGTGCGAGCCACAGATACTGAACAACGTATCACTCTCTCCCCAAAAAGGACCAGTGCGCTAGAAAGATTAAGCAGAGTATCGCATTTCAATCGATTAGGTCCTAGGAGGAGTAAAAGTCCTCCTAGAGCCCCATCGAAGAGTTTTCGACGACCATCAGACTTAAGGGAAGGATCTGCCCAGTCGCGACCAGCTGCTCGTCAAGAGAGATCCCAGGAAGCCACATCAACGCGATTAGTTGCTCGAAGCAATAGGCCCGAGGAAGGAAATGATGCATGGAAAGGCTCTATTCAAAGGCTGGAGGATAGATTGGGGGAAATGGTTAAAGCTAAGAACCCTCTACAACGAACCTTTGTTCGAGGAACACCTTTTGTCCAGGCCATTGTAGATTTTCCAACACCATCAAAATTCAAAGCACCTGTTGTGACCCCCAAATATGATGGAAAGACTGACCCTGTCCTTCATATAGAACAATACCAAGCTGCACCCGACATCTATGTTGTTCCACATGAGATGAGATGCAGGGCATTCTCGGGAACTCTTACCGGATCTGCTCAAATATGGTATAATAATCTTCCTCGGGGTAAGATCTCAACTTTTCTTCAACTGGCCGAGTTATTCATTGGGAATTTCTGTTTTGGGGCAAAGACAGTTAAACGAGTAGTACATTTGTTAAGTGTTAGACAAAAAGCTGGTGAGAGCACCAGAGATTATATAACTCGTTTTAATAATGAGAAACTCGAAGTCATTGATTATGAGGAGAAGACAGCGATTACCGCCTTGATGAGTGGACTACTGCCAAACAAGTTGTATTACACTTTGGCCAAAGATCCACCTAGAACCATGTCGGACCTGATGGGAAAAGCGTCCAAGAATATGGATGCCAAAGAAACCAAGGTTGAAGGAGATAAAGCTAAGAAGAAAGAGCATAAGAACAATGGTAATGACAAACATTCAAAAAACAGGTCGGTATGGGACGTGATGAAGAAATTTGATAATTATACTCCTTTGAAGAAGGATATCAACCATGTTCTAGAGGAAATCAAGAACAACGAGGAGTTAAACTGGCCAGAGAAAATGAAGGCAGACCCTGACAAGAGGAATAAGGCGAAGTATTGCGAGTTTCATAAAGATCATGGCCATATGACCAAAAATTACATAGCTCTTTAAAATGAGACTGAAACACTCATCAGACGAGGAAAGCTGTCAAAGTATGTTGATCGTGGAAACGAAAGAAGAAACAATGATCGAGCAAGAGAGAGGTCTAGATCTCCTCGTCGAGCAGAGGAGAATAAGAAAAGAAACCATAAAGTTGATCCAGAAGACGACCCCGATCTTCCCAAGAGACCAAGGCAGCCAGAACGAGAGGTATTTTCAATACTCTTTGGGTCATTTCACTGTAATGTTATAACAGATGGAGATGCAGGAGGAGGAGAACTTACTGTAGAGAGAAAAGCTTACCTCTGTGAGGCTCGAGCTTGCTCGTACATTCAACGAATAAATCTAGATGAGGAGGATCGCCCGAGAAAGGTGAACAAAGAGAAATTGGTCATTGGTTTTTCAAAGAATGACCTCGCAGGAGTTTTGTATCCTCATGATGACCCATTGGTGATCAAGATGAGAATGAAGGAAGTAATAATTTCAAGAGTACTGGTCGACAATGATAGCTCGGCAGACATCATGTTCTACTCGTGCTTTGATAGTTTAAATCTAAAGCTATCTCAATTGGAGCCTTATCATAGACCCCTCCTCGGCTTTGCTGGCGAGAAAGTATTCCCACTTGGGACGATCAAGTTGGATATATTCATTGGTACGTGGCTTGCTTGTCGAACAGAAAGAATACCATTCTTCGTGATGGATAAGAATGTTCAATCATCATACAATATCATCATGGGAAGAGTAGGATTGAAGAAGTTCGAGGTTGTACCATCTACAGTGCATCAGTGCTTAAAATTTCCAACAAATTTTGGAGTAGGAGTTGTGAAAGGTGATCAGAAAGTAGCTCGGGAATGCTATTATTCATCCGCCGAGCAAGAAGAACTGGAGGAATCAAGGAAAAAGACTACTACCTATCAAGTGGATGAAGGTGCCGAAATTGAAACATTGGATCCTAGAGATGAGTCACAACTCGTGAAGGGTCAAGTGGTGGAAGCTACTGAAAACATCATTCTGGACGACGAGCGCACCCTGAGCGAATTACTCAAGTAGGCTCGTCGTTGGAAGCCTCACTAAAACAGGAATTGATAACTTTCCTAAGAAGCAGAAAACAAACTTTTGCGTGGAGTCATGAGGATATGCCTGGGATAGACCCAAATTTTTTATGTCACGAACTCAATGTGAATAAGGAGATCAAGCCTGTCAAGAAGAGAAGAAGAGTATTCAGTCCCGTGAAGAATCAAGCTATACAGGAGGAAGTCGATAAGCTTCAGAAAGCTTGATTCAATGAAGATGTTAAATATCCAGACTGGTTAGCCAATGTAGTGATGGTAAAGAAGAAGAACAACAAATGGAGGATGTGTGTAGACTTCACCGACCTCAACAAAGCATGCCCAAGGGATCACTTTCCATTGCCCTGAATTGATCAACTGGTGGATGCTACCTCGGGACACGAGCTGCTGAGCTTCATGGATGCTTATTCTGGTTACAATCAGATTAAAATGAAACCTGAAGACAGGGAGAGTACTTCTTTCATTACCCCTAGGGGAACTTATTATTATAATGTTATGCCTTTTGGTTTGAAAAATGCAGGTGCGACATATCAGCGGCTGATGAACAAGGTCTTTGCTGAACAAATCAGTTGCAATATGGAAGTCTATGTTGACGATATGCTGACAAAGAGAAAGAAACTTGTCAATCATCTAGTTGACTTAAACCAGACTTTTGATCAACTGGATAAATATCAAATGAAGCTGAACCCGACGAAGTGCATATTTGGAGTACGATAAGGCATATTCCTCGGGTACATTATCAATCAGCGAGGCATTGAGGCAAATCCTGAAAAGATCAAAGCTCTATTAGGGTTGTGATCTCCAACGACGAAGAAGGAAGTATAGAGTCTCATAGGACGAGTAACAGCACTCAACAGATTTGTATCACGAGCAACTGACAGATGTCTCCCATTCTTCAAGACACTCCGAAAGACTTTTGAGTGGAATGATGAATGTGAGAAGGCTTTTCAAGACTTGAAGAAATACTTGGGAGCACCTCCACTGTTGTGCAGGCCAGTAATGGCAGAAAAATTATAATTATATCTTGCAGTGTTCGAGAATGCAGTTAGCTCGGCGTTGATCAGAGTGGAGAATGGAGTGCAAAAACCAATTTATTATACGAGTAAGGCCTTCCGAGGAGCAGAGATCAGATATCCAAGGCTGGAAAAATTGGCACTGGCATTGATTGAGGCGAGTAGGAGAATGAGGCCATACTTCTAGGCTCATACCATAGTAGTATACACTAATATGCCATTGAGGCAAGCCCTTCATAAACCAGAAAAATCAGGGAGATTGATGTATTAGGCAATAGAGCTCGGTGAATATGATATAGTTTATGAACCCAGAGCATCGCTAAAAGGGCAGGCTGTAGTAGATTTTATAGCAGAGTTTACTTATCATGATACCCCCGAGGAGCAAAAGTTACTCGTTGATCAACTTGTGGATGTTACAGGACAAACAAATACTAGCTCAGACCAACTCCGGTTGGTAAAAGAGCAAGTAGATGTTACAGGATCATCAAATTCGAGCTCAGACCAACTCCGGTTGGTAAAAGGGCAAGAAAAGATGATCGACGAGGAGCAAGAAATATCATCGAGGAACTCTGTCAGATCAGAAATTTGAAGACGAGTTACCTATATGGAGGATATATGTAGATGGCTCATCTTGCACTACAGGATGTGACGCGGGGATAGTTTTGAGCACTCTGGACGAGGTCAACATGGAATACGCCCTACGTTTCCAATTCAAAGCTTCCAATAATGAGGCTGAGTATGAGGCCATGATTGCAGGTCTTAATTTGGCAAAAATTATGGAGGCGCAGCAGATTATTGTCTTCAGTGATTCTCAATTGATTGTAAATCAAATGTTGGGAGTATATGCATTTAGAGGAGAATTAATGATCAAATATCATGCAAAGGCAAAGGAGCTGGTGTCGAAATTTGCTGCTATTCAGCTGGTCAGAATACCGAGAATGGAGAATACGAGAGCAGACGCCCTAGGTCGACTAGCATCAACTACTCGTACCGAGCTATGACGAACAATCCCAATTGAAGTGTTAGCTGGTCGGAGTATAGATGAAGATCTGACGATGAACTTTATTACCCTTGATTTAGGACCATCTTGGATGGATCCCATCAGGGCATATATTGAGGAGGGAGAATTACCAATTGACAAGCTCGCAGCCAAGAAATTGAAGTTTAAAGTTGCTCGGTATGTATTAACTAACGGTATTCTATATAGACGAGGAATTATGGCAGGTTTACAGAGATGTGTGCATCCCACCGAGGTGAAAGATTTAATTGAAGATATCCATGAAGGGTCTTGTGGAGCCCATGTAGCAGGTCGGACGCTTTTACAAAGGGTGATGACGCAGGGATACTACTGGCCGACAATGAGGGCTGATTATATAGCCTATGCCAAGAAATGTGACAAGTGCCAGCGCTTTTCCTCCATCTGAAGAACTCCACAAGCATTGTTGACACTCATCACTTCCCCTTTCCCATTTTCCATGTGGGTAATAGATTTGGTTGGCCCGCTGCCAACGACCAGAGGAAGGTTCAAATACCTCGTCGTCGCAGTGGATTATTTTACTAAGTGGGGAGAAGCTGAGCCTCTCATCGATATGACGTACGACAAGGTGTACCAATTTGTTTGGAAGAACATCATTTATCGATATGGTCTTCCTCATGCTTTCATCACAGACCATGGAACACAATTTAATAACGAAGAGTTCGCTGCCTATTGTCATCAGTCAATTATTTTGAAGGTCCACTCAGCACCAGGCCATCCTCAAAGCAATGGACAAACTGAAGTGACAAACAGAACGCTGCTGAATGGATTGAAGAAAATACTGGGTGATGCGAAAGCAAACTGGATCAACGAGTTACAGTCAGTACTGTGGGCTTACCGAACTACTCCCCGAGTAGCAACTGGAGAATCACCATATATGTTGGCGTTTGGAAGTGAAGCTATTACACTTGCCGAGTTGGGCCTCCCAACACACAGGGTACTAAATTTCAACTCCCCTGTCAGCGACTTAATGAGAAGATTGGATTTAAACATGCTCGAGAAAGTTAGAGAAGAATCAGCCATTAGAAATGCTGCTTACCAGCAGCGAACAGCTTTGTTCTACAACAAGAGAGTGAAGAAGTGCGACCTGAAAGAAGGAGACTATGTGCTGAAGAAAGTAATTCAAAAGCACAATAAGCTGGAAACAAACTCGCATGGACCATACCGAGTTACAAAAGTTGTTCGACCAGGAACATACCGAATAGCAACTCTAGAAGGGGAGGCGTTTAAGAATGCATGGAACGCAGAGCACCTGCGCAAGTATTATCAGTGATGAATAAAATGATTACATTTGTTAAAGAAAAATAAAATAGAAGTCCGAACAACTCTACACCTTTTCCTTGTCTCCCAAAATCTTCTCGGGGGGCTGGGACGAGGAAGTAGGTTGCTCGGATGGAGCATATAGTAATTGGGGAGGTGCTGGAGGTTGCTCGAAGGAAGTTGTAGGTAGTTGAAGTTCCTCGTCAGCAGGCTGGATAGTCGGGGGAAGAGAAATCTGGTCTCCCATCACCATGGAAGACTCTTCGAAGGCAGCTTCGTCCTCTTCTAAATCTTCAGGAGTTGGAGGAGGACCAGGGATGTGTCGCTGAAAGAGTTCGGAATTTTCATCCACTTTCATCTCATGTAGAGAAGCGACCCATCCATCCCTAATGTACTTGAGGCTGCCATATTCTACTTGTGACACCATAGCAGCCAATCCCTTGTTCCACCTCTTATCCCAGTTAGCACTGAAGGACTTCTTCACAGCCGTTTTCCTCTTCAACTTCTCCGAGGAAAGCTTCTCAGACAGCAGGTTATTAGCAGCTTTCAATTTTCTCTCACCCTCCTCCTTCTACCGATTTACCTCCCGAAGTTGAGCCAACTCCTCTTTAGCAACCTTGAGCTTATTCTCAAGCTCTCCAGCATTTTGGAGCTTCTCGTCGAGCTCTTTATTTTTCCCTTCCAAGTCCTTTATTCTCTTCTCCAACTCCTTGGTGACCTCAGCAACTTGAGCTTTTTCCTGCTCGGTGGAGGCAAGCTTGTTCTCCCAGATTGCCTTGTCAGTAGCATATTTCTGGCGAGAATCTTCCAAAGACTTAATAGCTTCCTCCAGAGCTTCCTCCACACTAGATGAGGAGCATGAAGCTTTAATTGCTTCATCCTTCTTCAAAATTATATTGAAGCAGCTCGTCAACTGTAAAAAAAAATGAAAGCAAGTCAGAAACAGAAATTACAAGGGAAATATGAAAAATTCAAAGTAATAAGACTTACAGAAGTAATATGGCGAGCAGCTAACGAAGTGACCATGTCCCGAGTAAGGTTTTCTTCAGTACCTTGGACCTCGGTAATGATCCAAGACTTTACCGAGCTCGGAGGAACAAAAGTTAGAACATCGGTTCCAGTAACTGGGGGCTGAGTGATGGTGTCAGCCAAATTGACCGAGGAGCTCTTCTTCAGCCTCCTCGGGGGAACAGAAACAGTTTTGACCAAGGAAGAACTCTTGGTCGGTGATATTACAATCACTTCACCTGGAGCATCAGACCTGCTCGGAGCCTCTTGGGGATTCTCTACAACCTTCACAACAGCAGCAGCCGAGGAAGGCGCATCAGTTTTCTTTGTCCCCTCCCCTGGGACGTCAATCTTACTCCTTTTGTCCTCTCCAGCACCATAGGCAGGCTTCTCGAAGAGAGTGGGAGGTCTTCCCTTCTTTATCCTTTCACTTAAAGGAATGTGTGACTCAGGCCAAGAGCTGGTAGAAGCTGGTACTGGCTCTGCTTCACTTATTACCGGACGAGCAGTAAAAGAGGTGGTGTAGCTCTTGTACTGCAGCAGATATGAAGCCGACCTAATGTGCTCGTTGGCAACACTTTGATGCAAATTCCAGATAAGTTTCAAATGTCTTATGTTAACGTCCACCTATTTTGGACACTTTCTTTTACTATCAACAGCAAATAAATAAATAAACATTGAAATATCAGTGGCACATTTTATCTAACACAAAAGAAGCATAATTTCAAAATAAATAAAATGAAATAAAAATAACCTATCCCATTGCCATAGGGAGGGCATCTGGGACCCTGATAAACTTCATCTCCAGATAAAGGAGCATGTTGCCATTTTTTTATGACACCCCGTGTTCAAAATAGTCCCTATTGGCATCCGGGAGATTTACCACTAAAGCCCTATTTAAAAATCTAGTTTTTAAATAAAAGGTGTTATCGCCTACAGCCCATCTATAGCAAAACATGATTTCCGGAATTCCTATGCGAGTTCCATGGATTTGATTTAATCTATAAACCCCATTAACTATCCTCCATGTATTGGGGGCTATTCTTGCAGGAACAACGCCAAAGAATTGGCAGAATTCCAGACATAAGGGATTGGGTGGAAAAGAAAATTCACACTCAGCAATAAAGAGACTGGGGAACCAATGTCCCTCAGCCAAACGGAAATAATCAGAAGGCTCAGAAAGCTCTTCCAGAACAACCCAGGAGGGAATAGAAAAATCAGAGAGAAACTTATCAAGAGATTCAACAGGGTAAACCACAATGAATAAAAGAAATGAAGAAGAAGGAAGAAAATCTTACAGAATAAGAGTGCATCTGATGACAACGAACGATGGAAGAGATGAATACACAGGAGAGAAAGAGACAATGGGAAACTCGAAAATACAAATTTGAAAAAGTAGAAGACGATGGGATTGTCTGTGACGCTTAAATACCTTGCCTTGGGAAAAGAAAAAGTAATGATTACAAAAAGAAAACGATTACGCTACCGGCGGCTAGAAGGACAAAAAGTACGCGGAGATCGAGGCGGTTATAAAAAACTCAAAAAAGCATGATTCTACGAATTTTGAAGGAGAAATAAATACAAAAGACTCCTAAATTTTAGGATGACCATTTAAAACTGCCATATTCCGAGAAAGAATGTCCCATACTCCTCGTTTAGTCTGCTGACATGGCCCAATTGAATGAAGACGCGTGGCAATCTACGTGGCAACAACAAATACTTCCGAGGAACTCACACACTCTGAGGAACCATACTACAACAAGGAACACTGCTTCCCCGAGGAACTCACACGCTCCGAGGAACAAGAACTCTCCGAGGAACTCTTGAGCACCGAGAAGCTTAGGCGGTCCGAGCTGCACCTCGAACAAAGCATTAATAGGAGGATAACCAACAGTTTGACTGTTCATTAAATGCTTATCATTCAGACGCACGCGCTTAAGGGGAATTGAATGTATTACCCTTTCATATTGACCGGGCGGAAAAAGTGTGCGCGTGTGAGTGCACAATCGTTGTGTGTTTCGCCGCCGCGATACAAAAGAACCTAAGCTACTACCACACTTGACAAGCAAGCACAGCGGTAAGTCGGGTGTCGTAAGAAATCCACAGGGAGTGATTAAATTTTAGACTTTAATTGTTTTAATTACTTCAGGAATAAAAGTGTAAAATAAATAAAAGAAAAGGTGATAGGGTGGTTATGGTGACAAAATAAAAGAATAAGTTACACTACACAAAAGTAAAGCGAGGATCGGGATCGCATTCTACCAAACGGATCGAAACAACTACTAATTAGAATTAAGGCTCCAAAGAATTTAATCGAGCATTTTTAATTAAGCATAAACATCACACAAGAAGGAATTTAACCCAAAGTTGCGAGATAAGACATTTAACTGAAAAATGGTCACACGCGGATTAAATTCGAATTGTCGCTATAAACACTAAAGTTGCGTGACAAATAAAGTTAAACGCTTAACAATCCAACTTTAATACACGTGGTTTCAATTAAACGCAATTTTACACAAAACCTAATTTTTGAGGTCCAAACCCGAAAATGGCGAAAACACAATCCCGACCCTATTTATCTACGGGTGCATAATGAATTAAACTTAATTAAACTAAGAAAACAATAAATAAACACAATAAACTAATTAGAAAGCATGTAAATCTATCTAGAAAGCAAGGAAAGAATGAAATACAACTAGATTAATGGAAAGGGAAGATGAATAATCAATCTTACAACCAATTAGTGTGTCAATCCAAGAGAGGAAGAAGAAGAACCAATCAAAACCCCAAACCCTAACTAAAAACTAACCTAAAAATCGTGTATTTGCAGGTCTCCTCCCTCTCAAATGAGAGAGAATTGGTTTTATACCAAATATCCCATGGCAAAATTGTAATAAAAGGGAAGAAAACCCAAAATCTGGAGGGCCGAATCGATTCGGAAATGGTCCGAATCGATTCGGAAACAGGGGAAGTTCGAATCTGCAATTCTGCAGAATTCCGAATCGATTCGGTTTTGGGCCGAATCGATTCGCAACCTGCAGGTCTGAATTCTGCAGCTTTGTCCTGTTTTACGGAAAATGCCGCCATTTCTTCGTTACAGCTCGGAATGAGGCACGGTCGGAGGCTACGCGAAGATAACTCAGAGGACTACAACATCCAAGAAGACATTGGGCCAAAAAGCCAAAATATGAAATGACTAAAATGCCCTTGAATGTGGCCTTGAGTGTGAATTTGAAGTAAAAACCATCCTAAAAATGCCATAACTCCATCGATACAACTCGGAATCATGCACTGTTGGCGGCCACGCGAAGAGAAATCAAAGGGCTTCAACTTCCGTGAAGAGCTCGGGATTTAAACCCGAATGCTGAAATTACTAAAATGCCCCCGAAGCTGCAAAAGTCGACGAAACATTTCCGGAAAGCGTCTGAACTTCATACTAAGCATCCAAATACCTACAAAAGCTCAATTAACCCCTGCAAAACATGTTAACATAGAAATCCGAGGTTGTCTGATTAACGAGCATAAGTATAGGGATTAAGATACCCAAGGGGGCTAATAAGGCGTAGGTTAACGGGTGAAATACGCAATATTTGCGTCGTATCACATATGTACATCATTTAATGTATTACCCTTTCACATTATAGCCTCAGGGCTATAAATACATTGTACAGTCCTCATTATATGGGGACCGGAATTTCTTGATAGAATTTGTAATCGAGAATTCCCAAACACTCAGCAATAACATAGCAGTGGACGTAGGCCATTCTTATAAGGCTGAACCACTTTAAAAATTCTTTGTCTCATTTATTTATCTGTCATTGAATAATTAGCTATGATCTAATTTTTTACATCAACAGGGGTAATTAGCCTTATATTTTTTCCTTAAAATATAAAAAAAACATAATCAGAGTCATAATAAAAATAATAACACAAAGAGATACAAAAGAAAATCCAAGTCTTCTTAAATTTCTCACTTCACTTCCATATTTGACCACGGAGAACAATCCCAATAAATATGAGTTTTATAGTAAAATAAATGAAAGACGAGAGTACACTCACACTCTCTTATGAAATTTATCACTTAAACTCACAATTTATCTCTCACTTAATATTTTTCTTTACTCGTTAAAAAAATAAAAGAACCAATTAAAAACGTAAGACTGCTTGACTCATAAAATGATATTACAAATGAGCAACAAACTTGCCACCCCCCCCCCCCCCACACACACACACCCCAACAACCGCTGCTACTCTTCTATAAGTAGGTCATGGTAGATTTTTGAATGTTTTAGGGAGAATATTTTACTAATAGTGAGAAAAGAGAACGGGATTATGCATGTGCAACACAAGAGAGCAATAAAGGAATTACAAGAGGACAATTGTTTATTGAGTGGGTTTGAGTGAGGAAATAGTTAGGGCTTTAGTATGGGTCTTAATAGAATAAAATATACAACCTATACATATATATATACATAAAGATAAACATGTATATACACACACACACACTAGCAAAATGCCCACGCCATAAGGCACAACGATAATTTTCAATGTACATAATCGCAAAATGGCAAAAATTATATGTAATTTTAAAAAATTTGCCATAATCTCTTTGTTTGTAGATTATGGCACCAGAGACATGGACACCTCACTCAAAAGTCATTCATAATCTATCTTCAAAGTCACAAATTGATGTTAGCAGATGGTTTCGCAGTCTAAGAGTTTGTACTAGTTGTCCAATAGGAAAGAGTTGTCGTTTACCTTTTCAATTATCTAATAATCATGTTATTTCCCCGTTAGAAAAAATTCATTGTGACTTATGGGGTCTAGCTCCTATTTCTTCAGTTCAAAATTATCGTTATTATGTTATTTTTGTTGACAATTTCAGTCGATTCACTAGGCTTTATCTATTAAGAAAAAAAATCAGATTTCTTTTCAACTTTCATTAACTTTCAAAAAGTTATTGAAAATCAATTATCTCGTAAGATTAAAGTATTTCAGTCTGATGGTGGTGGAGAATTTAATTCGATAGAGTTCTTACTCATCTTAATTCATGTGGCATTCAAAAATCTATATCTTGTCCCCACACTCCTGAACAGAATGGAGTAGCGGAACAGAAACACCACCACATTGTTGAAACATGGCTCACGGTGTTATTTCATGCTCGGATGCCTAAGCATTACTGGACCGAGGCATTTTTAAAGACTGTCCATCTCATTAATAGACTCCTTTCTAAAACACTCACGATGGATACGCCTTTTCACAAGTTTCATGGAAAATTCCCGAACTACGATTCTCTAAAAATATTTGGGTGTCGTTGCTTTCCGTGTTTACGTGATTATTATCGCAATAAGTTTGACTACAAATCTTACCCGTGTCTCTTTGTGGGATACAGTCCTCAACATAAAGGGTACCGGTTTTTACATCCGACTTTCAAACGGGTTTTAATCTCTCGCCATGTGATATTTGATGAAACAATACTACCATTTCATGACCCCGTGTCTAGATCTACTAATTTGAATTATGGGGAATTATTTTCAGAATTTTGCCCGGACAATACTTTTCCCTTACCCGATTACCCAAATCCTACCAACCTCTCCTTTAACACACTAAAAAATACAATGCAATGACACCTCACACACCACTTCATCCCCTTTCCCATGCTCTTTCACCCCAAAAGAACATCATACTAATCATCTTTCTTTACAAGACAAACCACCCTCTAATACACTGACCATAAACACTAGTTCACCTTCCCCATCTCCTTCACCCCCTAATGACCAACGTATATCCTCACATGCTTCTATTTCCCCAACCCATGCCCGTGTACTTCCTGCTATACCACTAACAGTGGAACTTCCCATTTTCCCACCAGCTCCAACGAATACCCATCCCATGCTAACTCGTCGTAAAACTCGTATCAATCATCCACCACCTTCTGCATTACTCACTCTAGCAGACAAAGACCCAGCAGAACTTAAATCCATTAAGACTGCTCGCAACTCACCTCATTGGAAGTCTTCCATGGAAGCTGAATTAAGTGCTCTTCGCCTCACTCACACTTGGGATATTGTCCCTCGGAGTCCAGATATGAATGTCATTGGTTCTCGATGGGTGTTTAAAACCAAATTACGCTCTGATGGTACAATCGAGCATTTCAAAGCACAGCTCGTTGCTAAAGGCTACACTCAGCATATCGGCATTCATTATTGTGAGACATTTAGTCCTGTTATTCGTCATGCCACAATCCGTTTAGTTTCATCTCTAGCTACCTCACACAATTGGGACATTCGTCAACTTGATGTCACAAATGCCTTCCTCTACAACTCACATAAAGAAGTTGTCTATATGGAACAACCACCGGGATTTCCTGAGGCTACTTCTTCGGATTATGTGTGTCATCTTCACCACTCTCTTTACGGTCTTAAGCAGTCTCCCCGGGCCTGGTTTGATTGTTTTAGCCAGTTTCTACGTCACTTGGGCTTTTATTGTAGTCGTCCGGATTCATCAATATTTATTTTTTGTGTTGCCTCGATTACTATTCTTTTACTTGTTTATGTTGACGACATCATTCACCCAGGTAATGATCCACCAACTTTTACTCGTCTCATTGCATGCCTTGGTCGAGAATTTTTTCTTAAGGACCTTGGGGACCTTCACTATTTTTTGGTTATTCAAGTTACAAAACACTCAAATGGACTATTTCTTTCCCAACAAAAGTATGCCCAGGATCTTTTAACAACTGCAAACATGACTGATTGCAACTCCATTTTGACTCCTCTTGCTTCCAAACATGGACTTGGTCGTGATGGTGGTAACCTCGTTGATCCTACAGTCTATAGACGTCATGTGGGTTCCTTACAATATCTCACTTTAACACGTTCAGATCTTTCTCTTGATGTTAATCTTCTGTGTCAGTATATGCATTGTCTAAGTTCTACACACCTACAAGCCATGAAATGGATTCTACGTTATCTAAGTGGCATAACACATTATGGTCTACGGATATTATCGACCTCTCCAATGAGTCTTTATACCTTCTCCGATGCCGATTGGGGAGGATGTCCGTACACTCGTCAATCTACTACTGGCTCATGTGTTTTTCTAGGCTCCAACTTAGTCTTATGGTCATCTAAGAAACAATCTATCGTATCTCGATCTACTGTAGAGGCTTATATCGTTCCATGGCCGCTTCAACTGCTGATCTCACCTGGGTCACTTTTCTTTTACGCGATATTGGGTTTCGTCTTCCGCGCCCACTTGTTTTGTTCTGTGATAATATTAGTGCTTTGTCTATGTCGACCAACCCCATATTTCATGCTCACACCAAACATATAGAGCTCGACTTCCATTTTTCTGGGAGAAGGTTGCTAACGGATCAATTATTACTACATATGGTCCCTCTCATGAGCAACTTGCTAACATTTTCACCAAGTCCCTACTGAAACTTCATTTTGAGAATTTGTGTAGCAAGCTCGGAGTTATACTGACCGGGCGGAAAAAGTGTGTTCGTGTGAGGACACAATCGTTGTGTGTTTCGCCGCCGCGATACAAAAACCAAATATACTACTACACTTGCGAGGCAAGTAAAGCGGTAAGTCGGGTATCGTAAGAAATCCACAGGGAGTGATTAAATTTTAGATGTTAATTGTTTTAAAACTTCAAGAATAAAAGTGTAAAATAAATAAATGAAAAGGTGATGGGTGGTTATGGTGAAAAAAATAAAAGAATAAGTTACGCTACACAAAAGTAAAGCGAGGATCGGGATCGCATCCTACCAAACGGATCGAAACAACTACTAATTAGAGTTAAGGCTCAAAAGCATTTAATCGAGCATTTACAACTAAGCATAAACATCACGCAATAAGGAATTCAATCCAAAGTTGCGAGATTAAACATTTAACGGAAAATGATCACACGCGGATTAAATTCGGATTGTCGCTATAAACACTAAAGTTGCGTGACAAATAAAGTTAAACGCATAACAATCCAACTTTAATACCCGCGGTTTCAATTAAATGCAATTTTACACGAAACCCTAACTTTTGAGGTCCAAACCCGTAAATGGCGAAAACGCAATCCCGACCCGTTATCTACGGACTATACATGGATTAAACTAAGTAAAATAACTAATTACCAAAGAAAACAAGAATTAAACTACCAACAACTAATAAATCAAAGCAATAAATCAAGAGAACAAAGCTTAAACAAAGAATAGCAAATAATATAAATGGAGGGGAAGATGAATAGTAACTTACACAACCCAAATGGTGTCAACCCTAGGAGAGATAAGCCAAACCCATAAATCCCCTCCTCTCTAACCTAAAAATGAATTTTTCTAGTCTAAAATTAATCCCCCAACTTAACACAATGTTTTCACTATATATACCCAACCAAAAACCAACTTAAAAATGAAGATTTTCGGACTTTTACTGTAGCCGAATCGATTCGGTAAATGACCGAATTGATTTGGAAACATGGGTAGCAAAGGCATTCTGGTGCAAACCGAATCGACTCGGTTTTGGGCCGAATCGATTCGAAGGCAACAGGCCAGAATCTGCAGCTTTGTCCTATTTTACGGAAAATGCCACCATTTCTTCGTTATAGCTCGGAATGAGGCACGGTCAGAGGCTAAGCAAAGATAACTCAGAGGACTACAACATCCAAGAAGACATTAGGCTTAAAAACCAAAATATGAAATAACTAAAATGCCCTTGAATGTGACCTTGAGTGTACTTTTACAGTAAAAATCATCCTAAAAATGCCATAACTCCATCGATACAACTCAGAATCATGCACCGTCGGCGGCCACGCGAAGAGAAATCAAAGGGCTTCAACTTCTGTGAAGAGATTGGGATTCAAACCCGAATGCTGGAATTACTAAAATGCCCCCGAAGCTGCAAAAGTCGACGAAATATTTCCGGAAAGCGTCTGAACGTCATACTAAGCATCCAAATACCTACAAAAGCCCATTTAACCCCTGCAAAATATGTTAACATAGAAATCCGAGGTTGTCTAGTTAACGAGCATAAGTATAGGGATTAAGATACCCAAGGGGGCTAATAAGGCGTAGGTTAACGGGTGAAATACGCAATATTTGCATCGTATCACACCCCATAACTTACACATTGCTAGTCCCTAGCAATGAAATAAGAAACTACAAGAACTACAAGCACACCAAAAGTAGGATACAAGTACAAAATGGGATGAAAAAGTAATAAAAAGATAAGGCCACTTTCGCGGGCGAACGATTGCATTTAGCATATGCAATAAGTCGTTAAACCCCTAGGTTACCCTAGTGGACGAGTGTCGTCTCGTGAGGGTTTTCAGGGATGATACCCACAAACATCACATGGTTTCCTCAAAATATGCCCAACCCAACATGCGACAAACTCAACAACAACGAAAAAGATTTCAAACATGTTATCAGCATATTGAACGAATTTAAACAAAAGTCCGTTGTTATTAACAGGTTGAATGCACCTCATAGAATTGAAACTTTTAAACTGGGAGGGGGAGAGCAAATGCACAATATGATTTGGTAAAAACTTAAATAAACCGGATAAACATAAAGGCATGCATATATTCAATCCTCACGGGCATTACGCTCATCAAGCGAATTCACTCAAAACAGGGAGGTAACACACGGGACATGCGGGCTAAAGAGTAAATGTAAATGGAAACTAGGCCGCACACATGTCACAAATGAAGAACGCTATATATAAAATGAAAAACTGTAATCTCAATGAAAGGATACCGCACACTAAAAGAGGCGAAATGCATTTTCACAGATTATCAAAACTATTATGACTTTTAAATTAAATGCACCCTAAGATCACATAGGACTTTATAGGGTTGTAATGTAGGTTTGGGGTTAAGGTACGAAATGAAAGGTATATGTACGGATTCAAAGTGTTCGAAGATGAAAACTTGGAATAATGGGAAGGATGCGGGCAATATCAAAAATGGAAAGCAAGTTCCAAAACAAGCATTAGATATATCATCGGGGAGAGTAATCAAAGCTTATTGAACACTATACACAACATTTAAAACTTTCTCTTTCTTTTCTATTCTTCTTTTTCTCATTTTTCTCTTTTGTTTTCTATTGCTTTTTGCTTTCTCTTTTTCTTCACTTTTTTCACATCACTTTTCCTTACTTTTCAAACTCTCATATGCCTAAAATTGCAACCGCAATCACAATAACATCATTGAATCCCAAGAAACATTCCAAACAAAGGTATGGAAAGTGTATGAATGGGCTAAAACTCCAATGCGGAGTTGGTTATGGGAATGGGGTTATGAAACGAAAGGCTAGTATTTAGGCACAAAGAGGTTGACTAAGGAAAGCATATAAGGGTGAGGTCAAGGTCAATATGGGTGATATAACAAAGATGGCCTATGATCATTTCACTAAGTTTACGCAATTCTCAAGTCAAAACAATATATGAAAATCATGATCAAGTAACACATTTCAAGTATGAACTCAATTAATGAACGGTCAAATGAAAGAATAGTGAGATTACCAACGAATTTAACGTTTTCAAAGAGAAAAGAATAGTGTATAACACTCACAAACGACGAAAGGTACAAAGCTTACTCGGTGTAAGTATATACAATGCAACAAAAGATTACCGAGTTATAAAAATCTTAAACCAAATCAATTGAACAAGGAAAGTGCATATGCTCATGGGATAAAGTTTAATTCATGAAGTTATTCACAATATCAATGATTTGAGGACTAAAGTCTAATAACTTCTAAAATCGAGAACATGCATCATTGAGTTGTCAATCGGATCGGGCAATTATTGAAATTTATCATCGAAAACAAGGCAAAATGCCCAACAAAGGAGAAAAAAGAAAGAAAATATTTTTGAAATTTTTCCAATTTTTCACAAAAAGGCATACTTAGTAACTAAATCTGAGCAAATCCATGGACTACACATGAAATGGATAGAATATCCTACACCCCCTAACTTAAATGTTGCATTGTCCTCAATGCGCATTAAGAACACAACACAAAGAGAGGAAAAGAACGATATTACCCAAAATTAGAGCGATCTCCATAAGCGCAAGTCCAAAGGAATCTACAAAACAAGTTAGTACCGAGCATAGCAAAAACAAATAACAAAAAGTTAACTAATTACACTAGACTAAATTAAAAAAGGAAAGAAAGAAAATTAAAAAGCTAACTATTTACAACCTACTATTTAGGCTTCACACTAACTATACACTAGAAGTCTAAATAGTTAAGGGTCCACCCAAAAAGGGATTTGACTTTGAAAGATCAATGGTGGACCCTCCAAAGAGAACATGCCTCCCGGAAGATATGAATTCCGTTTGAACAACGGAAGGCATGTGGGTGGTGAAAAAAAGTGAACCATCGCCAATTTGAAATTTTGGGCGGACGATGGGGGATTTGGATAATAAGGGGGAAAGGTACACTAGAGGTCCAAGAAAAATCGACTCATCTCCCAAAGGTTTTTCAAGTGGAATGGGAGATAGTGCACACACGGGGATAGGTTCCATCGTAGCAAACAAATTCGGCAAAGATTCCTCGTCGACAAATTGTGTAGAAATTATAAAAGTTTCTACCGACTCATAGGAATCAACCGGTAATTCTAATGGTTCGATCACGGAAAACGAATATGGTGATGAAACAAATTCAATCTCAATCGACTCATCGTCGGAAGGAGATTGAATTTCGGGGGAGAGAGATGCACACTCGATGAGAAATTCTTCGAAAAATTTAGGTGAAACACAAGTTTCCACCTCCTCGTTGTTTTGTGCAAAAGAATTCATCTCATCGCAAAGTGCACCGAGTCTCATTCTAGCATCATTTAAGCTTTCCAAACCTTGGGAGTAAATAAGCAAAGTTTCTTCCAAAGTAGGCTTCCTCGTCTCAAGAGCCTCGGACTCCTCATTTGGTTGAAACTCGTCTTCGAAAGTAATGAAATAAGAATCGTCATTGGATTCGAATAATGAATCCAACTCAAGCTCCCAATAACGATTTTCATTCCGATAAATGTTTTCAAGTCTTTCATTTTCAAGAAAATCTTGAAAATGAAAAACTTGAAAACTATCCCCAAAGTAAGAATCATTAGAATGACCGTAATAACTATAATAGTAGGACATGATTACCGAATTATTTGTAGATGGAGAATCCAAGAAATAAAGTGAGCAACCGCGAATCAAAGTTTCTTAGCGCTCAAAGTATGCAAATCCTGCAAAAAGGGTTAAAACAAAGAATACAAATACAAAAGGAAAAAATACTATGAAATAGTAAAACAACTACAATCTAAAACACACTCCCCGGCAACGGCGCCATTTTGTGACCGGGCGGAAAAAGTGTGTTCGTGTGAGAACACAATCGTTGTGTGTTTCGCCGTCGCGATACAAAAACCTAATATACTACTACACTTGCGAGGCAAGTAAAGCGGTAAGTCGGGTATCGTAAGAAATCCACAGGGAGTGATTAAATTTTAGATGTTAATTGTTTTAAAACTTCAAGAATAAAAGTGTAAAATAAATAAATGAAAAGGCGATGGGTGGTTATGGTGAAAAAAAGAAAAGAATAAGTTACGCTACACAAAAGTAAAGCGAGGATCGGGATCGCATCCTACCAAACGGATCGAAACAACTACTAATTAGAGTTCAGGCTCGAAAGCATTTAATCGAGCATTTACAACTAAGCATAAACATCACGCAATAAGGAATTCAATCCAAAGTTGCGAGATTAAACATTTAACGGAAAATGATCACACGCGGATTAAATTCGGATTGTCGCTATAAACACTAAAGTTGCGTGCCAAATAAAGTTAAATGCATAACAATCCAACTTTAATACCCGCGGTTTCAATTAAATGCAATTTTACACGAAACCCTAACTTTTGAGGTCCAAACCCGTAAATGGCGAAAACGCAATCCCGACCCGTTATCTACAGACTGTACATGGATTAAACTAAGTAAAATAACTAATTACCAAAGAAAACAAGAATTGAACTACCAACAACTAATAAATCAAAGCAATAAATCAAGAGAACAAAGCTTAAACAAAGAATAGCAAATAATATAAATGGAGGGGAAGATGAATAGCAACTTACACAACCCAAATGGTGTCAACCCTAGGAGAGATAAGCCAAACCCATAAATCCCCTCCTCTCTAACCTAAAAATGAATTTTTCTAGTCTAAAATTAATCCCCCAACTTAATACAATGTTTTCACTATATATACCCAACCAAAAACCAACTTAAAAATGAAGATTTTCGGACTTTTACTGTAGCCGAATCGATTCGGTAAAGGACCGAATCGATTTGGAAACAGGGGAAGCAAATAACTGGCATTCTGGTGCAAACCGAATTGATTCGGTTTTGGGCCGAATCGATTCGCAGGAAACATGCCAGAATCTGCAGCTTTGTCCTGTTTTACGGAAAATGCCGCTATTTCTTCGTTATAGCTCGGAATGAGGCACGATCAGAGACTACGCGAAGATAACTCAGAGGAATAAAACATCAAAGAAGACATTAGGCTTAAAAACCAAAATATGAAATAACTAAAATGCCCTTGAATGTGACCTTGAGTGTACTTTTACAGTAAAAACCATCCTAAAAATGCCATAACTCCATCGATACAACTCGGAATCATGCACCGTCGGCGGCCACGCGAATAGAAATCAAAGGGCTTCAACTTCCGTGAAGAGCTAGGGATTCAAACCAGAATGATGGAATTACTAAAATGCCCCCGAAGCTGCAAAAGTCGACGAAACATTTCCAAAAAGCGTCCGAACTTCATACTAAGCATCCAAATACCTACAAAAGCCCAATTAACCCCTGCAAAACATGTTAACATAGAAATCCGAGGTTGTCTGGTTAACGAGCATAAGTATAGGGATTAAGATACCCAAGGGGGCTAATAAGGCGTAGGTTAACAGGTGAAATATGCAATATTTGCGTCGTATCATATACCCCTCTCCAGCTTGAGGGGGAGTGATAAACCCATTGACCAAAGTCATGAGCTTTACTCATTCAACAAAGAAGTCCAAGTAATCAGCAATAAATTAGGGGCTATAAGTTGTGCTCCATTGCACTAGGTAGTTTTGTTATTAACGTTTCTCCTTAAGAATAGGTGGATTTGCTATATATTGTATGCTATAAATTACCTCCTACAACACTTGTATTCTTACTGGGAAAATTTAATATAGCAACAGTTTTCATTCTATTTGGATTTCTTTATAAATGCAACTAATGATTATCCAATTGCAAATTGTAATGTATTGTTTTTAGAAATAGTTTTGTGTTTCTAACAGGTAATTAACCTTTTGACATTTCATCTTCTATTACACCATGTCTCTACATTCAATAGATGCTTTCACTCTTTTGCAATCGGATCTGCACATGAATGGTTTGTTCATATTTCAACGATTCACATTTTCTATGGTGTCTCTCAGTTTTCTTTCCCTTATATATCTAAGATTTCACACCCAATAAGACCCAACTCATGAACTCTCATCCTTACTACTTGTCTGCCTCTCCCTCTCAACCGACTTGATGAACCTTGTTGTTGAGAAGTAGAGCTGGCAATTTTTGACACGATAACCCGTTTATGGTAATAACTCGAAGTGACCCGAATTTGACAAGATTAACTTGTAATGATTTAAAAGTACGCAAAACTTATACTCAAATAAAAATCAAAATGACACGACTAACCCGAATTGCCACCCCTATTGAGAAGCCATCGATCGTGCATCCATGGAACATGGGTTTTAGGTTGAGCATACCCAGTCAAACCCATAACCGAACAATACCCCACCTGCTGACCAAAAACTCCAACCTGGAACCATCCAACTCAGCAGACCACCTTTTCCTACTCATGCTGAACCCACATACAAACATGAATATTTAAATTTAAATTTGTGTGTAGGACATTCCAAGTGTCTCCGCCGAAAAAGATCCAAATTTCTAAATTGTTTTCTTCCCCTTGTTTTTTATATATAAACAAACAAGTTTTGTTTGGTTTTAACCTATGAAATCCCTTAAAACCTTCTGTCTTCTCGACCCTACAAATGAGTGCCTTAATTATTTTTAAGGTGTCTTTTACCTTTAAAAGGGATGAATAATACTCTTCATTTATGGACTCTTTCTCCTTTATTACCCCTCATTCTTTCAATTTCATTTTATGGTTTCATTGTTTTTTCAGGTTGTGATTTTTTTTACCTAATTCTTTCATTCCAATTTTCGTGTCCAATTGCTTTTGATGGGTTTGTGTGCAGTTTTCTAACTGTTCTTCTGGGTATTGAATTTTTGGTGAGTATTGGAATGCTTTGATGGATTTGTGTGCAGGTTTTCTAAATGTTCTTCTGAGTGTGGGTATTGAATTTGTAGTGAGTATTGGAACGTTTTGATTGGTTTGTGTGTAGGTTTTCTATATTTTTTCATTAAATATAAATAAATATCATCTATCGATATCAATATATATTATGAAAATATATAACTTTTTACGACTTTTAATGGGTTTTATATTTAATTGTTTACTTTTATGGTCTATAATATTATTTTTGGAAAACAATCAACATATTCCATATTTCTTTATCATGTCTAAACGATATCTAATTATACTCAACCGTATAACAAAATATTCCATATTTCCTCTATGCATTTTGTATTGTTTATATAGAAGAAAATTGTTTTCTCTTTGTTTGGTACCCATTCTATGTTATTTTAATATACGCAATTTCGTTGTCCTGCAAGTGCACAAGCTAGGCATGGGCTACTACTTTTAAATATGTCAGAGTAAGTTTTGGGAATTTTTGTTTGAGATTTTTAATATATTTCATTATTTTATAATAAGTGATAGAGAATGAAATGGTGTAAATATGCATTCCGTTTTTTTATGTTTGAATATTTATATATATAGATCATTAGTTATGTTTATCACTGGTTTCACTGAGTAAATTGTAATTGATTTGTTACTTTTGTTATTAGGCATGGGACATTTCTTTGGCATGGAAAGTTTAAGAGAATAAAGTTGGATCAAATGTTTCAATATTATATGATTCACCACTCAATTGAATGCAAATGTAAAAAAAATAAAAACTCCTACAAGTGTGTTTTATAAAACTACTTCTTTTTTAAAAAAATTATTTTTTAATTTCATATGTAATCCTCTCCATGTCATTTTTCAATCTTGAAATGTATAAAGCACCATGTGTGTCTCTTAATTTTTTTTTCATTTCTTTTTGTTGGGCAAAATTAGTAAATGGTATAATTTCAAGGTTTAATATTTAGTTGGTTTGGTTTTCTATTTTGTTTTGTGAAATTCCGTGGGTGCATTATCTCAACTGTTATGATTTTCTATTGTTTTTTGTATCTCAAAGTGCTTTGATTTTCCTCACTTTCTTTTCATTTCACGCTAATCAAAATATAGAGATGTAAATGGATAAGATGATTGGTGTTATTATAGAAATGTAAAACAATAGAAATTCGAGGAGGTGTTTGAATTGAGAGGAGTGTAAATAATAGCAACAAAGAAAACTAAATGAAATAGAAGGTTGGATCATATGTTTGACATGGAAATATGGGCAATATAAGTTTGCATGTTTATCGCGTGGGTTCTTAATAATTCACTATGAACGTTCAATTTTTGGTTTAGTACACCCTATTCAAAAGATCGCCAATTAGCATTTTATTTTGTCGTGATTCATTTTCAAATAATAATTATTGAAGATGCCCACTCTTCGCGTGGGTTACATGCTAGTGTTTTTATAGGAGCACCATAGTTGGTGTGTGGTGATTAATTAATATTTTTTAGTAATAATAAGGTACAGTGTTGATTTATTGAGATAGATTTACTTCGATCTGTTAAAGATCGTGTTACATTGTGTGCAGCTGATATGACTTCATATAAAAATTCTTAAACACCTTCACAATCCGTTAATAAATCGATTTTAAAAATTAAATCCAAATTTAAATAGTTAATGTAGAGCTTCATTATTTGGATAAACTTACTAAATTACCCCTAAAAGACCTCAAATTTTTAACTCCACTCCTAACTTTGAACATAAAGAACAATCCCAATAACTATGAGTTTTATAATAGAATAAATACAAGAAGAGATCGCTCTTAAACTTATTTGAAATTTATCACTCAAATTCACAATATACCTATCACAAATACTTTTCCTAACTCAACTCATTAAATAAAATATAAAATAACTAATCAAAAAAATTAAGACTACACTACCCTTAAAATGATACCTCAAATGAGCTCCAAACTAGTAGTTACAAAAGAAATTCTCTACCCCCCCCCCCCCCCTCCTCCTCATCCTCTAACTGTCTCTCCTCTTCTATTAGGTAAGGAGAGATTTTGAATGTTGTGCAATGAGTGTTTTTAAAAATGAGACAATAAATAATGGGATTATGCGCGGGGAATAAAAGAGAGAACTGAAGGGATTCTCAGAAGGAAATTGTCTACTGTGTGGGTTTTAGTTAGGAATCAGATAATGTCTTTAGTATGGGTTCAATAGGATAGCGCATGTGTATGCACACACACACACACACACACACACACACACACACACACACATATATATATATATATATATTGCTAATGTGCGGACTAGTCCGCATTTTATGAATACGAACCGAACATGTGTCACCTGGCGGTGAGCCCAGAAAAGAGAGAGAGTGTGCCTATAATTTAGCCAATAATTTTTAGATTCATCGTCAGGTGATACATGTCTGATCCGCAGTCTTAAAATGCGAACTAGTCTGTACAAGACCATTATATATATTTGTGTGGGGGTATATATATTCATGTACATAGATATATGTTTGTGGGTATACATATTCATATATATAAATATTTGTATATTTTTGTGTGACTTTGTATTTCTGAGCTAGAAAATAGGAGAGCGAAAATCGATTTTCAAGCAAGGTCGGAGTCGGGATTCATAGGAGGGGTGGACTATTATTACGACAACCTCATAATAAATGTTCGTAAGCTTGGTTCAAGATCAAATACTTTGCACTATGATGAAAAAAACAGTGACATATAATTTCACTTACGTGGGATGGATCTTGTTCACTCTTTTTCTTTAAAATTGTGTAATTATGGTGTGTGCACTTATTTATAGTGTCAAATGAACAAATTTGTTTTCTGTGCCTCACTACAAAGTTGAAAAAAGATTGAAGGATAGTTTATTTTTACCAAAAGTTGGAAAATAAATGGAAAATATAAGAGTAGTTTGATCATACATTTAAAGTTTTCTATGAAATCAATCTTAAGGGGTGAAAATGATAAATTTATGAAGTACTTGAAATATCTTGTTCCATTTTTTACGTAGATGTATTTGAAATCAAACACTAAAAAAAATTAAAATAACTTTTTTCATAGAAAGATAAGTTTAGTGTGTTGGGCTTGGTAGGTTTTATGGTTTATAGTGTTGGCTTGTGAATGAGTTGTGTGTGTGGTTTTGGGTTCTCATGGTTTGGGATCTTGGAAGGTCTCGACTAGGAGAGAAGTAGCGGGGTCTATGTTGGACGAGTTTGGTAGGATAGCTACGTGAGGGTTGTGGCGTGGAATGGTTTATATTAGTTTATGTGTGTGTAGTGTAATATATATATATATATATTGTAAAATTTTGGAATAAAATATTTCGATTTAATGGGAATTTATGATTTTGGATTTCTTTTCAGTTATAATAAGTTAATTTGGGAGAACTTAAAGTTTAAGTGAGCGAAAAATAAATAAGACGTAAATAATTTTTTTGGCGCGTGTCGTTTTAGCATAGTAAAATGAACAAGGGAAATAAAAATATTTAGGATGCATTTTGGAGAGAGTTGAATACTCGGGCTTGGGTTGTAGGTATATAAGTTGAGAAGCTTTTGGGCTAATTAGATTATGTGGTTGGTTCCATTTGGGGGTCCAAAAGTTGAGTTTTAGGCCCAACTCGGGATTAGCACTAAATAAGTATTTAAATAAAGAGGGGAAAAAGTCAAAGAAGAGGAAAAAGGTCAAGAGCAAGGGAGAATCAAGGAGAGAAATAAAAAGGGCTTCAAGGGATCTTCTTCCACAAACCTTTAAGGCAAGAATTTGCTTGCTAATTTATGTTCCAATTTATTTCTTAATTCTTGTAATTTGCCTCCTTTTTATATTTCTGGGAATTAGGTAATTATGTTGGTTTTGATGATGAATAACACATGTAGAGGGTTGATCCTATATTGTAGAACTATTCCTAGAAATTAAGCATCGAACTATTAAAGTATGGGTTAGATTCCTTAGGGTTCTTGATAGTAGAATTGGGGACATATGGACCTTTTAATGTAAAGGAAAATAATGGTAGTAGATGGGTTAAAAATCTAATGAAAACCTCATGATAGATGTTCTATATTATGGACTAACAATGTTGGAGATTTCATGAAAAATCAGAGTTGGAATAGATGTTTAATGTTTATAAAATTCTGGAAGAATTGAGTAGGAAATTGGGATTAAATTGTTTAATTAATGATCCGAAGAGGACTAAAAAAGTTATAGGGACTCAACTATATAACTATGAAGTAGTGTAAACCATTAGAATTGAATTTAGAATGAAGTATAAGAGTCTTGTCTTGAAACAAACGAGACAGATTTGGGTTGTTGCTCTGGTCCGAATCAATTCGGACTAGTACGAATAGATTCGGCCAGACCAGCGATTCGATTTGGCCTTTACCGAATCGATTCGCCCCTGGGGACAATGGGAGTTGGGCTTGGGGTTTGGTTGTGCATATTTTTACGAGTTCAGGCGAGTGTGGAGAACGACGTTTGGGCCAATGACAAATTTACTAAAAATATAAGCGTGTTCACATCAAGTTGGAGGAATTTTTTACTAAGGGGTAAAATAATTATAAAAGGGAAAGGGAGTTAATAATTATTGGATGATTAAGTATTATTTGGATACCTGTGGATATTAGGTGGGATATTTAGGTAATTATAAAGTAACTGCCTACACTTAATATATGAGATAAATAATAAGTAATTATATATGGGAAAATTAATAATTTAATTGGCTGTAAATTAGAAATAAATAGGGAAACGTTTTGGACTTGGGTTGGATTACAATGGTAATTATAGGATAATTACTTATACATATTATATGGGATAATAATATGTATTGTTGTGGATTTATATAGACTTTGGATGGACTTTTATGGTAATCATAGAGTAATTACATTTACATCTTATATAGGAAAAATAATATGTATTATATTATATAGGAAAAATAATATGTAATCAAATTCGTAAGTTTCCAATTTAGACGTGTTTAATTGGATTCAATTTTTAAGCCCAATTAATTAAGTTCTAAAACCTGCAACTACGTGGGTGAAGTCAAACAACCACAAATATAATTTTCGAAGCACACATTTTAAGAAAAATCCCTTTTTTGGGTAAAACCTTTTATTTCACTATGAATAATAAATCGCAACTTACATACACAATGAAATCCGCAATGAATATCGCACAAATACTCACATAGACATGCAGCCTAGAGTTAGCAATGGAACAACCGCAGCAGCCCATATTAACATGCAGTCCAATTCATCCAGGAACACCCACGAGCATTCTCAATTGACACGCAGTCATAGTCAGCCACAGAGATAACCCTCCACAAAGAAATAACTTCAACAAAATAAATAACTTCACCAAAGTTGAATCTTGAGTTCTAAAATAATTCACTAAATCATAGGGGATTCTTGTGAATTGAAAACAAAAAGGATTAAACCCTTAAATGAAGAAGACAAAGTATTCTGCTGGTTTACAGTTTGTGTCGAATGAAAAACGTCAGGTCTTCTTAACGAAAACGGAGTGGTTTGACACGCTTTATATAAAAAAAACTTAAGTCGGCGTGTCGAACGAAACAACGATGTTGCTCGAACGAGTTATGATCTCGCTTGAGTGAGACTTCGCGCGATAGGCCAATGTCGCTTGAACGACAGGCCTCTATCGCTCGAACGACTAGCGTAAAAAAATAAAAAAAATTATGTCGTCAAAAACTCCTCCTCAACACTTAGAAAAAATTCTTTGACAAAAAAAAACGCCTCTAGTGTTTAAAAATATTTTAGAAAAATTATCCCAACACTTATAATGAACTATTAGGGTACTTAAACACAACATTACCAAAATTAATCTCGCGGAGGCGTCTTTGTTGAAGAACGTTGATATTCGAATTTGTCTTGACGCATGATTCAACTTGAATACATTTTTGACGATTTTAGCGGTTTACGAGATACAATAATGTAAACGGGACAGCCCAACCTATATAAGTATATATTCAGTAGGTATACGCACAACCCATCATATAAACCCGTACGTGGTATATATCTCTCGAATACTCGACCTACTATCAGTTTACAACTATAACCTCTTTTCATATATCTCTGAGTATCACTCACTACCCAAAGGGTCCTATCTAACCATTATTTAATATCAGTAGTTCGTATCCTGTTCCGATTCCCGTAATTCTTTTAATTTCATATTATGCCCAAAAAGTCCTAGCCTTAATTCTCTCATTTTTGCTGAACATAAACTTTACCATAGTCTACTGGAATTCGATAGATCCATCCCTATAGTTTAAGAATAATACAAAAGCCCCCCCCTCCATTGATTATTAGTGAATTTAAGGCATAAACTAAAAATTTGTCAAAAGCTAGGAAACCAAATCGATTCGGTGAAGAATTTGAATAGATTCTCCTACCGAATCGATTCGGTCATTAAGTCGAATCGATTCGCACATGACAGTTTCGTCTTTTCCGTTTAACTGTACAATTTCCTCCATGTTAAATTTCTCAAACCTTTATCAGATAATCCCAAGCATCCAACCAACATTATCAAACATCAAATATATATGTATGGACGATTTCTAACATAAATAACACAATAAATCCATAAAAACCTATCCAATAACATATTTAAACCCCGTTATTCTCAAAACCTTAGTTAATGGTGTTCTTCATTCGTAATCATCAAAATACCCATATTTCTTTCATTTTATTCATCACATATCATCTGATTTCACATAAAGGAGTCTATTCTACATGCATTCTCTAAAATATCTTTATTTATGATTTTTTGTAGTTTAAAAAAGTTATTTATGATTCTATTCTACAAATTATAGTTCAGAATGTTATTTATTTTACCAATCCGAGTTTAAATTATTACCATTATTGTTTACAAATTTCAATAAAAAATGGTATGTTTATAAATTTCTGTATAAAATGTTACTTTTTTAAAAAAATCAGCTTAATATGTTACTTTTCTTACAAACATCACTTTAAAAGTTATTTATACTGCAAATTTCAAAAATGTTTTTTTTTTTTTACAAATTTTATTTGAAATTTTATTTTTAATAAAAAAACAGCTTAAAATATTTCTTCTCTTACAAATTTTTCAGTTTAAAATATTATTTATACTACAAATTTTGAATATGTTTATTTCTTTTTTCAAATTTTAGGTTAAATGTCCTTTTTTTCCTAACAAATTTCAGTTTAATTTGTTACTTTTTTTTTTACAAAATTCAGTTATAAATGTTTTGATGTTTTAAAAAATTTCAAATTAATATTTACTTTATTTTAGATTATGACATTATGACTTTATTTGAAATGTAGTACTTTTCCATAGATTTCACCGTATTTCATATTTTTTTTTGTCAAATTAATTTAGGGTTTCTTTAAATTAGGGCTTTTTTTTAATGTTATTAGTAATGTTATATTATTGGTTGAATATTTATGTTTGTTTTTGCTATTTTTGCTTCTAATTTATTTTTAATTTCAATAGTTTAAAAAATATCAAACATTCACACACGTCGGTTATTTTTTATTAAAAAAATATTATATGTAGGTATCCAAAAATATTATACTAACCTTAACTAATTTTTATATGTAGGTATCCAAATATTTTGTTAGGTGTTAACGTATTTCCCCAAATTATAACCCAAACTTAAATGCTCTTTTTAGTAATGAAGTTTTATGGTTCAGTTTGCTTTATTTTATTGCTATTAATGTTTATTTGTTTTTAAGGATTGGCAATTTGTGGTGGAGGATTTCGACATTTGACATTTTTTCTTTGATGCTATTGAGGTATTTACAATATGTTTATCTCTTTTAGTGGATTGCAGCTATTATTTTTAGGGATTTACAATATGTTTATCTCTTTTTTAATAATGAGTTTTTATTGCATAATTGTTTGCGTTTTTTTTTTTTTTTTTTTTTTTTGTAATTTGAAATTTTGACTTTGATTATAAACTAATGTCAACTTACGAAGCCAAATGGTTAGTTTTTAATGAATTGAGTTTGATTTTCGACCACGCATCGCGTGGCCTACATGTAAAACGAATTATTCTTGGTCTAAGAGTAAATGGTTGGTGGTGTTTTATGTCTTTTGGGGCTTTAGCTTACTTCTTGGTATATAATGAGTGAACCTCCGAAGTTATACAGTATAAAATTATCGACAAAACCAAAATAATGTGGTACATAAGTGGACTATATGAGGTACATACGGTACAAAACTAAAATATCTTCGTTGGATCCTACAGTTTTTAGTTTTACTCTTAGACCAAGAATAATTCGTTTTACTCGTAGATTTTAAGTGCTAATCTCTATAAGAGTAATTACTTTTTACTCTTAAACTCTATATGATATTTTATGTGCTATTTAATTTATATATTTATGAAATTATTAATTTATATATTCATGGGGCCTTAAAGAATTTAATGAATATATTATCTTATGCAATAAACAAGGTTATTGATAATGTACAGTGTTTTGAGCTGGGACTGGAAGATTTAAATAGTTAAGCGAGGTTATCAATTATCGAGGTTTTAAAGTGTATACAAACAAGGGCGAAGTCAAGAATATAAGTTGAAGGAGGGCAATATAATTATTTTAATAATTAATTAGGTAAAAATTTAGTGAATAAAAATTAATGAAGTTTTTATTACAAAAAAATTCAACACAAAAATAGTTATGACATTATTGTGATTTTATGTGTAGGGATCTACATTATATGATAAATTATATTCCTAAATAACATATTATGTTGGTAAATTTTGTTTAAAAAATTCAATTATGTGCTAAACAAAATATAAGGGGTGTCATTTTAAATTTTTCCAAAGTTGAAGGGGGACATGGTCCGCTCAAGAAAGGCCAGCTTCGTCCTTGTATACAAAGGTTTGACTTGTTCACTTGAAATTATGTTTTAACGCGCTTGGAGGAGCACCACCCCTTAGGATATGACTATTTATGTAGTTATATTAGACTCATAGAACCAAGTTTCTTGGTCTAGTGGTATAAGATTGTCACTGGGATACTGTTTGGAAGTGAATTGGATTTGATCCCTAGTTCGATTTCTGACAATGTCAAAATAATGCTTGGGCAGCGAAAGTCATGAAAAGCGAGCGAGGATTAGTCGAGGTGCGCGTATGCTGACCCGAACACCTCGTGATATGAAAAATACATTTTAAAAAAAATTAGACTCACAGGATTTCTAATATAAAAACAAAAGTGTTGATTTTTAAGAAGATAGATAATGGGGAACGTAACATTGGCTCTTTATATTACACTCGGGTGGTAGGTGGGGCTGGTAATTATATAAGGAGCAGACAAAACCTCCCAAGTCTTTTGTGTTCTTGTCTGCTCACTACTTTATATGTTTGATTTTGCCCTCAAGTTTTTTTCATCGACATCTATACTCACATGAAAATATATCATCATTTTTTTTTTCATTTTGAGTAAAAGTTGTTTTTCTTAATAGCCAAGAAATTTTTTTACCACAAATTGCCAAACATTTTAAAGCTTCTTAAAAAAATGTATTTTTTGTTAAAACTATTTTTATTTTGTTAAAACCTATTATGGTTTTTAGAAAAATGTACTTTTTTTATAACCATATTTAAAAAAAAACTATTTTAGTCATGATAAAAACTATTTTTTCGTTATAAATTGTTTGTTTTTTTGGTAAAACTGTCTTTATTTTTGTTAAAACAGGTTTTGAAATGTTTTTTCTTTGAAATAGCCTTTTTCTATTTTTTTTTGTGGTGGGGGGGGGGGGTGGGGGGGGGTGGGGGGGGGGGGAGGATCTGATAAATAAACCTGTTTTCTTTTTGTTAAGAACTATTTTTTTATAAAACTGTTTTTGTCGTTTATAATATGTTTTCTTTTTTATTAAAACTGTTTTTGTTCGTTAAAAAGGGTTTTTTTGTTCAACTGTTTTAATTTTATTAAAAAAAATGTTTATCAATTTTATATGATTTTTTTAACATTTGATTTTTTTAAAATATTCGGCCCTTCAATTAAGTTCCACATCAAAGAACCCTATCTGAAAATTGTACAACTTTTCTTTGTCATGAAAAAACATTTAAACCAAACCATTTCCCAAAACGGACCCTAATTCTGGTGTTTCTTAAAATGTTGGTTATTAATCACTAGGTTTATCCCATAAGTCCTATAACTTTCTTGTAACTACTCATTCTTTATGTAGACAATGACACTTGTTCCATATATGATCAACAACAAAAAAAATAAAAATATAGAAGTGATAACAAATAAATCATTATAAATAGGACTAAGTTTTATTATCCCGTGGGTCTGAGGAAGAAAAAGAAGGTGTCTACACTTGTACCTATAGTTCCGCTATATTATAACAATAAAGTGTTGGAACAGTTATCATTATTAGATAAATGCTTTTTGCAAAAGATGAAAGTGGTAGTGGGGCATTATAGCCACCCACTTGAACCCACTAGACACAACCATCCGGGTTTTACTCCCACTATCCTCTATTTGTTTAATTGACCGTTATCCTCCTCACAATATATATATGGCCATTAGACTCCATTATTAAGGTAAGAGTGCTGAGAAAAATTCTGTAACAGAATCGAAAAAAAAAAAAAACTCTAGAACTATATTTTACTTCATCCAGCCAATTTTTGGAAACTTCTTTCCTACACAAATTGATACACACAACAGGAAATAATTAATCTTCTACAAGATTAATTATATTTCAGATTCGAGCAATTTATATAGAATGTGTGTTAGGAGACATATAACTACGGTGCATGATTATATGATTCAGATGTGATTCTGAGCTTGTTTTATCCTGGGGACGACGTGACTGTAGACTACCTGCACAAAGAGGGTAGAGCCGCGAAACGTCTTAAAGAGAGCGACCTAGTCCGCGACTCAACCCAAGAATCGTCTACGATGAATTTATAAACGATTGAGGTAATATTGTTTATTTTTTATTGTACAGTAAATATTTGGATTCAACGCATGTTGTTCATATTTTACGATAATCATATGAGGTAATAATTTGATTTTCAGCAGTAGACTTAAAATTAATTTATGATTTTATTTTTCGATTTCTCCATAAAACTCTTTGATGTGATTTTTTAATCACAATATATAAAGTGTTCCAACATAAAAAGTAATTTAATTCCATTCAACAAGCATTGACGGTTTAGAAGGTCACGAGTGGTTTCAAAATCACCTTTTTTACTCGTCTCAATTTACTTTCCGAAGCTTAGTCAATGCACACGATTGTCCAGTTTCCTTGGACGCTAAAATAAAAATCAACTGAAATTGAAAATGTCATCGTTCAAAACAAAGAGCAATTAATAAAAGTCTACCAAGAATATAAAAAGGTTATTGATGATATACGAGGTTCTATTTCAAAGGACTAGTCTTTAAGGATGCGTATGAAAGGAGCTCAGGATCACGCTCGAATGCCATGTCTTTTTCACTCAATGTCACCCATGCTTCAATCAAATTGCCTAATCTAGTATCCACCAAATATATTGAATTTGCCAAAACAGGCGTATTTGCACTTGCATTACCAATACAAGACCATATAGGCTTTCTCCATCCAAAATTGACGTCATAAAGACCAAAGTTACACAGACTACTAACACCGAAATAATCAGCTTTGTCATCAGAATAAACTTCCCCCAACTTTTGCAAATGATCCCTAACTTTTCTAAACCCCTTATCTCCTTTTATTTCATCAACAAAATCACCATTTGTTTTCCCGATCGCGATTTTTCGATTATCCGTCATGTACTTCAAATTTAATTCTTCATTTGGCATTAAACGTGCCACAGCAGCCCAAATTAGATTCCCTACCGAATATTCTTCCAATGGTGGTGTATTGTCTCTCCGGAGATTCACAACACATCCTAAACCCAACTGTCTTTCAGAACTGTGTCGTTCTCTAGAAGTTGATGTGGCACATTTCCAAATAAGTGACATTACCGCCACAACACGACTGGGGCCTTGAACTACATCGAACGATGACACATACGACGCTTTATCCTTGAGGGCAATTAAAGCCGGGGAATCAAATACAAATCTCCTTGTAACACATTTTCCTTGTCTAAACATAGAGGGCCACATGATCAATGATGAACCTTTAGGCATTAAAGATTTTTGAGAGAAAGAATATGGTGTAACAAAACTCGGATCCAATTTTTCTAAAGATCGACTAGTTATTTTAGCCCAAGCTTTAAAAAAACGTTGTGTAAGTGTTTCCATCAATGATCTTATGGGAAGTGAACATACTAATGGCCATCCCACCACATTTGAAAAAATTCACTTGTATCATAACCGTAAAAACATTCATAAGAACACCTACTATTAATCATGAACACATTAATATGATTAAATTTTAATATACAATTGTTCTTAATAAAAGGATCTTGGATCTTCATGTTTTCACAAAATACGTCTAAAAGATAGAAAATAAGACTTATATCGGTCTAATGCATTGATCAATCTTGATTAATTGCTCCATCAATCTCCTAAACATAGAAAATTACACTCAATTGGAATCTCGGAATTTCTCTCCCACCTCAGAAATAGTGTGTTATGAGATAACCCCAGATGATGTAGGGATCCTCTATTTATAAGGGGAAGAGGGCCGGAATCCTAGTCAAGGTGGGACTCTATTTCAAGTCTCTCACTAATGCCACTAACAATCATGTGACTAACGGATAATATTGACTCAATCTTCTAATATTCGTATTTATCACGTTCTTAATTAATTATCTGATATTTATCAAGATCAAATAATTGGGAAATTCATAAATTCGAAATTTAATATAATTGAAATTAAATAATTAATTTCGACACTTAATATTAATTTCCCGCAGTCTCCCACTTGGTCTTAATAATCCTCATAATTAAATTAGGTACCATAAGGTACACAATAAATGATAAATATAGTTTGCTTAAATCAAACAATTCACGGATGCGAGTCATGGCGGTTCCATGCTATTCAAGAGCATGGTTCCTTCCATTTACTACAACAACAATGTTACATTCAACTAAGCCTTTAATATTGGGTACCATAATGGCCCCATTATGTCCTTTTGAATAAGGACTATTTCTGTCAACAATAATTCATAATCATATGCATGCATTCACAAAAGACAGAAATAATTGAAATCAGAAACACTTCTATTGAATTCAAGTAATAGTGTCAAACGACTAAGACAAATAACAATCATAATTTTACTAATCGAGACCCATCTCTTTGTCACGTTCCATAAGGTCTTTGGAGATAGTCCTTTCGTAAGAGGATCTGCTATGTTATCACTCGTACTAATGTGATCAATTGACACTCTTTATTTCTGAATTTCTTCTTTCACTGATAGGTATTTCATTCGACGTGCTTAGTTACTTTAGGAATACCTAACATTTCTTCATAAAGAAGTTTGCAGCGACATTATTATAATATTTCAGCGGCTTGATAATAGTGTCGACAACTCCAAGTGCCGAAATGAAGTCACGCTGCCAAAATACATAAGTTGTAACATCAAGCATGCTACAAACTCAGCTTTCACAATAGTTAATGGATGGATTGTGTTGCACTCCTTCATTATATTGATTAATAAACCAAAACAAATATACTTAAGCAAGAGTGAACTTCATACCATCCGTACAACTAGTAAATCTGAGTCACAATAATTGTTCATATTTAAATGAACACATACACCATAAATGTGAGCATGTAGTCCTTCAAGTATCTCATTACTTCATACACAACGTTTAAACCCATAAAATTATTTGGATTCTCTACTTTCTAAATGTAACACCCCGCTTAAAATAATAACGGGTGGCCAGCCCTATACTACATTAAATCAGGAGTCTCAGATGGCTCAGTCTCAACATCAACTGTCGGTACTATATAATATAGGACTAACTACCCGATATCATATAAGCGAGATGTTAAAATAAATTAAAAACATGCAACATAACACAACCCAACACTATGAATAAAGGAAAGAAAGATGCAGGAAGGAACTATGAGAAAAGAAATGCTAGAATAAAATGAAATAAATAACTACAACTGAATATACTACAAGGAAGTAAACCCGAATAAGCTGTCGGGTCACAGCCAATACAACAACTGAAATGGAATAAATATAAACATGTATATAAATATCCCTTAGGTACAAACCCGATATACAACATGAATCCTACCTAGAATTTTAGAAGTAGGAAGAGACTACATTCTACATCCCGCAACAGTCCGCACCTGTCACGGCTCCTTAGACTCTGGATAGAAGGTCATCCGGCATCCATGCGATAGGAAACCTGTAATAATATATATATATATATATATATATATATATATATAGGTAGGAGAGAAAAGTAAACGGGTCAAAGCCCGAGTTGTGAAAATATTTAGCAAGTGTGTTAACCGTGCATAATAAATATCGGTGCACTTATTTCATAATTAAAGTGGAATCGTACTCTCGCGGAACCCAAACTCACCTCTCATCTAACGGCGCGCACCTATTCGCGTCCTCAAATTTTAGTTAAATTACCCCAATTATCAGGACAACCTAACTTACCATAGGCCCAGCCTATACCCACGAGATCTACATTCCTATCATAACCCAAGAATCCACTCCTTCTAAACACACTTAAGTACTTTTATAAACATATATGCCTTATTAGGCTTAATGGATTCCGGTTTATAATTCAACCATTTATAAATCTTAATAAGTTACCCATATGTATTTGGGTTGAAACATATGATTTAATTTCTAAATAATAGGCATACAACATTTATTACTGACAAAACTTCTCTCCGATCTCAACGCTGCGCTGCGTTTCATGCGTGGGGTGTCTCGCAGAGCGAAATCCAAACAAGGAACCACCCCGTTACACTACTCCTTGTCAACGTCGATCCTGGAGATCCATCATGCCATAACTAATTATTGACAAAACTTCTCTCTAATCTCAACAATGCACTACGTTTCGTGCGTGGGGTGTCTCGCAAAGCGAAATCCAAACAAGGAACCACCCCGTTACACTACTCCTTGACAATGTCGATCCTAGAGATCCATAATGCCATAAATACCATATTATACTAATATTATGAAAACAACTAAAATCTCCAATAATATCCTTGGGATGATGCAACCAAAATATTCCTTAAATACGATACATCAACCCCCAATCATCTAGTACACCATAATCATCCAAGATGTACTCCATAAAAATTCGTATCCTTTCATCTATAGGATATATATGTATGTGTGTGTGTGTGTATATATATGTATGTATTTTATTCTCACCATATATATATATACACCGTCATCCATACCCATGACCAAGTGTACATATCATATCTAATGTACAATGGACATGTACATAATCCACCCGGCTATATATATCGCCGATAAAACCGCACCATGCTATCATCTTCCCAGTGCCCGGCTCACGTAGCAACTGGGGACCACCCTGGTGGGGCTCAACGACACCCATCTCGTGGTAACTCACACACACGACGTCCCAGAAAGTGGTCATAACTCCTAACCGGCAATGAGACCAAACATACCCACCACGTCTCATCCCAAAAATATATATATCACATAATAACACACTGGACGACTATGACCTAGGGAATATCAACACCCTGCTCCTTAAGCCAGGATGCTCACCCTCTGTGCGAAAACTTCCCAATGATAGTATGAGCGGGGTATGCTTAACCACATAAGTATATATATCGTTCACATGCACAATATATACACATCCATATGATCCCATCATATGACCAAATATTAAACCATCACATAAGGTTTAAATATCCATATCATGTATATCCACAAAATAAATATATCCATACAATCATATCTATATAGATATATACACATATATTCACATATCCACATATACAACTAATTCCCGTTCATATGCATACGAGATATAAACTCGGCTATAAGTATACATAATCTTCAATATACAAGCCATCACCACAAACTCATTTAATTTATCTCGATATGTGAATACAATCCATCACTTGAAACATATTCAATCATTTTTCCTATGATGAATAGTCTCCCAAAATCACATGTATATATATATATATATATATATATATATACATATATATCCAACATTAGGGTTATCACCCAAGATTTTGTTTAGGAAACCATCACTACACATACCAACTATATCCGAGAGCACATCAAAGAATCTAGTAAAAATTTTAACTATCGGTATATACCTAACTAATAGTCTATAAGCCTCAAGCTCAATCTTATTTTCATCAAATAATCCCATTACTTAGGGAAATTACCCGTTGTGAATCACACGTCGATAAACAACATCTACTCCAACTAGATTTTCACATTCTACACTAGTTGGTAATATAATCCCATCGCTCTCGACTCCGACTATGGTTCAATCATTTTTGTGAATCCCCTAGTCTAAGATCTCTCGGATTTATTTCTTAAAATTTATCATTACTAAGGGAACACAACCACTATCTTTCATTGGGCCCCAAACCGTGTCTTAATAATATCCTATCCTTATAAGGATTCGATATAAATGTCGGCCCAAAAATTTTACAACATACCCTCGCAACTTTCTCTCTAAGATTTCTCAGACTCCCATCACATCTATACTTACATTTGTTCTATAAGTAGGATTCTCAATCCCAATGGGGTTTCCCCCTCTATCATAATAAAATAATCTGCTAATCACTTCAGTCCCACAATCCTTTCATTACTAAAAGAGGCATCCCATCCTCCTAAATCAATTTAACATAGGCCCACAAGCCCCTATTCGACCTAGGGCCCTATTCCCTAAATCTAATATCATAACCCTCCATAATAAGCCCATTAAGAAAGTCCCTAAGAATAAAACTCCAAAAGAAAAAGGGGGTAAAAGAACTCCAAACTTTGGGCTAAAAACAGGGGACTGGTCGACCGGTCCCAGACCCCCGTTCGACCGGGGGTCCAAATTTTGCCTACGAAAAAATGCAGTAGGCTTTTCCCTTGAGTCGCGGTCGACCGGTCCCCGGATCATGGTCGACCGGCCATACCAGATATCCTGGACGATTTCCATTTCTCAACAAAACCCACGAAATTAAAACCCTAAAATTTTCATTCTAACCTCCAAATCTTTATCACAACATGATTTTAAGCCAATAAATCAACCCAAAGTTGATCCCAACCATTTCTACACCATAAAACCCATATTTAAACATTGATTTCAAGATTGAATCCAAAATCTAAGTTTTGATATCAATACCCAAAAACCCTTTCTTTAACCCATAAATTATGAAATCAAATACAAAAATAACTTATTTAGCAAGATTAAACACTTGCCTCAGATTTATAGAGGTTGGATCGTCCTCGATGTCGCGTTTGGGCCGGAATCTCCAAGCTTTTCTTCCTCTCTCTTTTCTTTTCTTCTTATTTCCTTCTTCTTTCTCCCTCTAGGACTTTTTCTCTCTTGTTCTCAAATGAGAAGGCTTCATCCGTAAGCCTTTAAATCCCTTAAAACAATAAACCCAATTTTAAATGTTAATACACACGTCAAATGACTCATTTACTCCAATTAGAGTCAAACTAACTTAAAAACATTCTGGAGCCGAAATAAAACTCAATGACAGTCATTTTGACTATCTCGACCCTTCCGGGATCGATGGTACCCTCAAAATAATCATCCGAAATACTTTGAAATGTTCTCTATTTTTGGGTCTCAATTCCCAAATTTTAAAATTCTCCAATTTAATTAAGTTTTATTTCCCAAAAATTAATTTCTCAGTCTAAAAAATCATGGGGTGTTACACTAAATATGTGCTTGTATATAGAGAAAATATATAAACTTACTCCCACTGATCTTAAGTTGTATACAAATATACAACGATTAAAAAAATAATAATATTATTTCTTAAAATACGTCATGTGGAAAACTTTTGTTTATAAAATGATCTCCTAAACATATACGCATGGTTTATAAGACTCCAAAAAGTAATTTTCACATCCACTTCATGTAACTCTCAATCATAACGAGCTACTAATGTCAAAAGAATTTCATGTCCTTACATATAATTGAGAAGGTTCATTTATAACTTTTTGTTCATTAATTGTGAAATATTTTACTACAATTTAGCTTTATCTCGTTTAACTACCATTAGTGTCGCATTTAGTCTTGATGACCTCATCATACCCGACTTTAGTGCATCAATTATGTAATTCAACGAGATTTTAAACTTAGTTGTAGTGTATTAGTTTCACTTCTTATGACTTTTGAAAATAAAACCATGTTATTATTTATCCCTACGCCAAATTCATGTTTATGCAAATACACCACATAACCATCCAGGATAGTAGACCTTTTAGGATCTTCTTAATACCATTCCTTATGATTGTATCTACATTTCTCTCACGATGACAATACTATCAATTAGTGGTTGATCATTTATTTGTTCTTTGTTGTTTAGATAATATAACAACTAAAAGAAAAAGTATTTAAGAAGGTTAACGGTAATGGGATAAGTACCCTACCTTCCTTTATAAGCATATTTCATGATTTTCTACTACCACTAATTTCACCTTTCATAATGAATTTGACTTTAATGCAATAAATACGTGTCAATGACAATTATATGATCTATGTAGGTCCACTTTAAGGGAAGTTTCTCATAATCTCCCACTTGGACCACATAGGTCATCCTTATATTAGACATCGTACTACCTTAAGAGCACAACTCGACTATCAAAATTTGTAAGAGACATTACAAAAATCTTGCCCACGAAAATTATGAAGAGGAGTCTAGATTTAATTTGGCACAGGATTAAAAGAGTTTCATCAATAACGCTACGATTATGATGCAGGATCAAAAAAAATCTTTAAAGAAATATGTCCAAACTTTATTTTGTACAAAACATCAAAAGGAATACCATAACCCTTGAAAAAAAATATACATCAAAAGATTCTTTCGAACATATCCCTCATGATCAAGTCTAGACAAACATTTTCCAAAAAAAATTGAGGGTTTATGAAAACAAATGGCGATTTGATTCCCCAGGAACAAAAGAAAAAGAATCTTATTAGCATTTCTAGTTTGTTTTGTAAGAAATCCTTGCATCAAAAGTAAATACTTTCTATAACACAGTAAGTATAACTTGCAATCTCTACCAAGATGAAAAACTCGTTTCAAATCATAAAAGATACATATTATCTTTATCATTATTGGTCCGAGTGTGCAACATGTAAACAAACTTAATTTGTTTAACCAAATTAAATATGAAATTTTTAGAGGAACAAATTGGGATACAATAATATGCGATAAGATAAAGAGATAAATTGCTTAATTCATTAATTCTTTGATTTAATAACACACACATCGATTACATGATAATAAATTGAGTTCATAACCGTGAGTTTTCTTCAGTAGTAACCGTGAAATATCAATTATATGATGCTTGTAAATTACTTTATTGGGTATAATGTTATTTCATTATATTGTACACGATATGTGTGCACAACTTATTTTCACATACTATAATAATGTATGTGATCTATGATGTTCATTCAATCACTCAAAATCGATTCCCTGTAAGGAATAACTTGTCTTGAAGAAATAAACTCAATATATCTCATTAATATCTTTATAATTATAAGCATCATGAGTTACTACTACCATCATCTTTACATTTAATATTTATTGCCATTCTAGTTGGGTCACTGTAGTGACTACCAAATATTTTATAATATGAATATTACATTACGTAAAGACTTACATACACAAGTCAATAAATTTTCACTTATTTTCATTAAATATCGCATGATCAATAAACTAAATTATTCATGTTTATGGCTTTCATAAACTTAATTGGTGATATGATAGTGAAAGAAACTATGACATCTGCGTTTGACAACCATTATTACCTTCCCAAAATATATATCACCACTTACATTTTTTCCAATTATTGTAATCACAATAAATGAATAAATAATAATATGTATGCAACATCATAAAGTATCATCATCCTAACATTCAATATCATACATGGACCTGTAGACAACCATAATATGCATGATATTAATGCAATAGTCCAATATTTATATCTTCTGGAATGGAGCACTTTAATGAACACCAAACATTATATTATATAAATATTAGAGATACGCATACATGTTCAAATACTTGTAATACATGAATAATTATATTATTGTCTATTATTTAATTTGAAATTCACAAAAAATTAGACATAATGTGAAAATCAAATAGACAAAGAGTTTGCATGAGATATTGCACAAATAATAGTAAATGGAAGACATAAATCATTTACTTTCGCTTCATCACTTATGTATGAGTAACAAATCAGAAATATTGACCCAAATCATTCATGGTCATACTAATGCACAATACAGTTATAATCACAATTATCATACTAGTGGCATATGTAAATATGACTTTTTAACATTGATGCCAATTATTTAACATTTACAAAAATTTCAATGTTTATTTGATTCAAATTTCAGCATGTGCTGCGCTTCAATTTAACCTTATAACAAACATTAGGATAATCTGAAATGACTACAAGTATAATATCTTCACATGTAATCTTAGCCAGTATTTGGCATTTGATTAAACTGAATGAATACCTACTCATGAGTTTCAAAATTTGTAAGTCATGCATTCAAATATGCATGTATGCAACGAATAAATCTAGTATCCGCACATATGAATTGTAGCCTGTGTTTTGCATTTAATTCAACTTAATGGGAGTACTAGCTTCAGAATAAACAATAATTCTGATTTTCAACCACATGAATCGTTGGCCTGTGTTTGGCACAAGACTCATTAAAATACGAATATCACAATATTCAACAATATGAATCATTGGCCTGTGTTTGGCACGAGACTCATCAAAATATGAATATTAACAATAACGCAAGTCTAATATCCTACCATATGAAATATGTTGCCCTGTGTTTGGCACGAATATTCAACTAAAAAATGATTATTAGAGCAAGGTTTTATCACAATTCTAGATAAAACATACATGAAATATGGAAAAACTTAAATTTTTTCCCAAAAAAATGAGTTAGCATCATGGAACTGTACGAAATTACTCCAGAATCTCAAATATTTGACGGAATTCATAAATATTTTTTTTCTGGAAGTCACAGACATTATTTATGTAAAATCGATGCCCCCAAAAATATTAGACTCAAAACTTAATGTATAATTAATGGTTCAAATATAGATGCATACACAATAATATAATATTTACAATAATAGATTAAGACACTTTCATGTCTTCCCCATCCAACATCATATAAATATTATTGTCGAAACATCAATTCATAATTACATTAGGACCTTTGCGCTACCAAATATAGATTATGCACAATAACCTAATATATCGAAATGTTATTGTCAAACACACAACCATACATCTAATATTCAAAATTTTATATTGGACCCTTTCATCAATACCAAATAATACATAACATGAATATTAGAACAACCATGAACATATAAAATAGCCCCCGTGGTGAAAAAAATACATAATATTTGAAAAAAATCGTAATTTTTGCCAAAAATAAAAAATTGATTTAGCACCACGGGGATGTGAATAATTACTCCAGGATCTCAAAATAATTTGCGAAATTCAAAAATCAATTTTCTGGAGTGAGATATTGACGTCAACATTATTACCAAAAATGAGAAAACGCAATTTTAAGGGTCTAAACAACGTCAAAACGCAAAAGTGAGGTGGTGCCCATTCGGGAATGGGTTTGTTTATTTCGACGTTTCCAATCGACCATGTCAATTTCGTAAAATTTTGAGTAAGTTTTGACCTTTCATTCTAACCCGTGAGTATTGGCGACAGAAGAAGTTTTGACCTTTCATTCTAACGCGTGAGTATTGGCGACAGAAGAAAACCGTCACAGAAAGTCTCATACATACTTTAAGAGCAGATTCAATGACATAAATTAAAACGACGCAGAAAATCTCAACCATAAGCAGATTTAATGACATAAATATAAATGTCGCAGAAAGTCTCAGGCACATATTTCATTATAGACGAACATCGATAAGGAAAATCATGAGATCTTAAACTTTGGCTCTGATACTACATGTAAAAACATTCATAAGAACACTTAATATTAATCACGAACACATTAATATGATTAAACTTTAACATACAATTGTTCTTAATAAAAGGATCTTGGATCTTCATGTTTTCACAAAATACGTCTAAAAGATAGAAAATAAGACTTACATTGGTCCAACGCATTGATCAATCTTGATTTAATTGCTCCATCAATCTCCTAAACATAGAAAATTACACTCAATTGGAATCTCAGAATTTCTCTCCCACCTCAGAAATAGTGTGTTATGAGATAACCCCAGATGGTGTAGGGCTCCTCTATTTATAAGGGGAAGAGGGCCGGAATTCTAGTCAAGGTGGGACTCGATTTCAAGTCTTCCACTAATGCCACTAACCATCATGTGACTAAGGGATGAGATTGACCCAATCTTCTAATATTCGTATTAATAACATTCCTAATTAATTATCTGATATTTATCAAGACCACATAATTGAGAAATTCAATATTTAATATAATTGAAATTAAATAATTAATTTTGACACTTAATATTAATTTCCAACAATAACTACATAATTTCTTTTCATTGAATCACTAGAGTTAGGATCATATGGAAGTACTTTATGAATTAGATGATCATTGGGGTTGTTGAGTAAATTCGAGAGGTTATTGTCAACTTTGGTTTCAATATAATAGACACCCTCATCATTCCACTCAATTTCTAGGTCATCTTTGACCTTTCCAGCAAATGGGTAGAAGTTAGTTAAATTTTTTGATAAGGATTGTTTAAGTTTTTTCGATCTTTCTTGAACAATGTTATCTATAAAGGTGGGGTCATTGTTTGGGTAGAAGAAAACCAATGGGACATAAACATGAGGAAGTAGTTGATCGAAAACTGAAAGCTTGTAGTTTCTTAAGTGAAGGGGAGTAGGAGTAGCTGGTTTGATGTGTTGTTGGAAATAATTGATACATCCATAATTGTATCATTTTGAGCTTCAAGGGAACTTGAAGATGATTCTGAAGCCCATCCCTGTCGAACAAACAAACTATAAAAAAAAAAAAAAACACTTATATTGTGGTATTAAAAATCACGCTTCTAAGGAAAATATACAAAATATGTAAATTGCAATCCCATCCATCTCAACAATGCCCACAGGAGAGTAATGATACAACATGTGTTGCATTCAAAAGAACTCATAAATTCGGAGGTCATATAAGGATATTTATGGAAAATTAAATATTTTCTTAGAAGGTTTAATTTGAAATGATTACAATTAATTTGGAATGAATGAAATATTATATATATATATATATATTTACACACACACTGAGAGAGAGAGAGAGAGAGAGAGAGAGAGAGAGAGAGAGAGAGAGGTTTCAGTACATACCAATTATATATACCGATTCTTTTAAAATAATAAAAACATATTTTTGATGGAATATTTTTGTGTGATATTTAAACATTTCAAGGAATTCATATCTTTTTGTGTGATATGTAACATTTCAAAGAATCCATATAAAAAAAAATCAATTCAAACTAATGACTTTTACTATTTTAAAAAATGGTCAAACTTTCACACATTTATATATGAAAGCCTATCTCTCTATACATATATGTGTGTATGTGTGTCACTTTACATTTGCCCAGTACCAGCCTTTATTGTATACTTTTTTGTGTGATGTGATCATGCACCAAGCAATATATCAATCACTACACATAATTAACAAACATAAACATCAATGATTAAATATAAACCTCAAAATAAAACGTAAATGATATGTAATCTAATTAATTACCCGGAGGATGGATGAGCGATGGCACTCTGAATGCTAGGCATGTAGCAACGTTGGCAGATGTGGAGATGTGTGCGACATGTATGGCCATGTGACAACCACATCATATACGATACATCGAAGAGAGGAAAAGTTGTTGGGGTGGTGTTGGTAGTTGCGGCCGAAGCATTGCCGTGAGAGAAGAATTTAGGCCTTGATGGAGTCATTATTCTCCTTGTTGAAGAAAATAAATTAGAAGAAAACCACCTCATAATGCGAATTTAATCCCACTTTGAAGGAATCGAAAATCTTGGGGATGGTAAGATTCCTTGATGCTTCATAGAGATAAACTCTCAGTTTATAGAGTTTTGTCTGAATTCGAAGAAGTAGATGAAAATTGATTAATCTTGTTGGCGTCCCAACAAGATTTTTTAACATCACATGCCATAAATGAGAACCTCGATTTATTTACATTGTATCTAGCACGTGATTGACATACATCCCAAACAGGATGGACGTATAACATAATTGAGCTCTCTCTATATATATACACACACTATTGCTCTCTACTTATTTGCCATTGCTTTGACGAATGTATTAACAAAAGGCTATTTATTAGAAAAATAAGGAGAAAATGTAAAAGTCTTGGACATGTAGTTTATTTATCGCATGAGGGTTACTTTTGTAGATTTAACCCGAAATAAAAATGGGTCGTATTTTGAATTGTAAAACATTTTTTTTGTTATACCGAGTCTTGATTTTGTTATGTCCAGAAAAGAGAATGGAAGACGTTTATTAATTATTTGATCACTAACGTATATTGCGTTATAACATTCTTTGGTCCCATACACGACTCCTATTTTTCACCGGAAAAACCACAAAACCATTAATAAAGTATATAATGAACTCATAACATAAATGAAAACTAAATACAAATAGACATATTTGAATTCAATACCTTGCCTATAATAATTCATACCACGTTAAGTGAATCAACTTAAGATGTTAAGTAGAGCGTGACCATATATATCATGTTTTACTTATAGCCACTGGATTGATTGAAAATTACAACAGTTATATGTTTACTTTTCTGCATATTGTTTTGCACTTTATGATCATAAGTACTTACATTTCACAGTAGTACCTACTTTAAATCTATCAGAACACCTCGAAGTGTGTAATTTCTATTATTTTCGGAACGATAAAACGGCAAATGTATTCTAGTCGTGTTTGACATGTATGTTGCATACACAAGTACTTCTTGCCAAATGAATTTTTACTATGACATTTATGAATAACTTAAACTTCTGTGCAAATAGTTTCAAACATATCATCTAATCGTCATTTAAATAAAAATATATATAATTATTTATTTTGTAATAATTATTTCATTAGTAAATTATTAAATAAGAATTAATAGAGAAAACATATAATTATTTATTTTGGGATAAAATAAATCTTCAATGAAATTATACTTATGAATTAATAGAGTATCAAGCTTAATACTAAACTAAATCAATCATTTTATAAATATTAGTGGGAAAAAAGATTTTACGGATTAAAAAAAATAATATTCGAATGCTATCTGGTCAAATTAGGACACTCCATATAATTTTATAAATTTAGTCCCTGTACTAAAAATACCATGAAAAATGGTGAAAAATAGTGTCGCTGACGCGGAGCAAAAAAATAAAGGTATTGTACCACAGGGACTAGATTTATAAATACTATTGTACTACAAGAACTAGATTTATAAACTTGAAAAGCATTGTCCTAAAAATTCAAATATAGAAAGGAACATGACCTTTATCTTAATTCTCTATTAAATTTAAATATGTGTGTGTACGAGATTCCAAGTGCCTCCGCCGAAAAAGATCCAACTTTCTTAATTGTTATCTTCCCTTCTTTTACACGGAGTTTTGGGAAAAAGTTCTCATAGTGCTCAAAGTGTATAAAAATAGGACCCTCCATATAATTTTATAAATTTAGTCCATGTACTAAAAATACCATGAAAAATGGTGAAAAATAGTGCCGCTGGCGCGGACCAAAAAAATAAAGGTATTGTACCACAGGGACTAGATTTATAAATGCTATTGTACCACATGGACTAGATTTATAAACTTCAAAAGCACTGTCCTAAAAATTCAAATATAAAAAGGAACATGACATTTACCTTAATTCTCTATTTTAAATATATAAACAAACAAGTTTTGTTTGGTTTTAACCTATAAAATCCCTTAAAACCTTCTCTCTTCTCGACCCTACAAATTAGTGCCTTAATTATTTTTAAGTTGTCTTTTACCTTTAAAAGGGAGGAAAAATACTCTTCATTTATGGATTCCTTCTCCTTTATCACCCCTCATTCTTTCAATTCCATTTTATGCTTTCATTGTTTTTTCAGGTTGCGATGTATTTTTACCTAATTCTTTCATTCCAATTTTCGGGTCCAATTGCTTTGATGGGTTTGTGTGCAGTTTTCTAACTGTTCTTCAGGGTTTTGAATTTATGGTGAGTATTGGAATGTTTTGATGGGTTTGTGTGCAGGTTTTCTAAATGTTCTTCTGAGTATGGGTATTGAATTTGTACTGAGTATTGGAATGTTTTGATTGGTTTGTGTGTAGGTTTTCTATATTTATTCATTAAATATAAATAAATATCATCTATCAATATATATTATGGAAATATATAATTTTTTATGACTTTTAATGGATTTTATATTTAATTGTTTACTTTTATGGTCTATAGTATTATTTTTGGAAAACAATCAACATATTCCATATTTCTTTATCACGTCTAAAGGATATCTAATTATACTCAACCATATAACAAAATATTCCATATTTCCTCTATGCATTTTGTGTTATTTATGTAGAAGAAAATTGTTTTTTCTTTGTTTGGTACCCATTCTATGCTATTTCAATATGTGCAATTTTTTTTCCTGCAAGTGCACAAGCTACGAATGGGCTACTACTTTTCACTATGTCAGAGTAAGTTTTGGAAATTTGTGTTTGAGATTTTTAATTTATTTCATTATTTTATAATAAGTGATAGAGAAATGGGGTATATATGCATTCAGTTTTTTTATGTTTCAATATTTATATATATATAGATCATTAGTTATGTTTATCACTGGTTTTACTGAGTAAATTGTAATTGATTTGTTACTTTCGTTGTTAGGCAGGGGACATTTCTTTGGCATGGAAAGTTTAAGAGAATAAAGTCGGATCAGATGTTTCAATATTATATGATTCACCACTGAATTGAATGCAAATGTCAAAAAAAATTAAGAACTCCTACAAATGTCTTTTATTAAACTACTTCTTTTTTAATTTATTTATTTTTTAATTTCATATGTAATCCTCTCCATGTCATTTTACAAGCTTGAAATGTATAAAGCACCATGTGTGTCTCTTTTTTTTTTCATTTCTTTTTGTTGGGCAAAATTAGGAAATGGTGTAATTTCAAGGTTTAATATTTAGTTGGTTTGGTTTTCTATTTTGTTTTGTGAAATTCCGTGGGTGCATTATCTCAACTGTTATGATTTTGTATTGTTTTTTTTTTTTTATCTCAAAGTGCTTTGATTTTTCTCACTTTCTTTTCATTTCACGCTAATCAAAATATAAAGATGTAAATAGATAAGATGATTGGTGTTATTATAGAAATGTAAAAGAAGAGAAATTGGAGGAGATGTTTGAATTGAGAAGAGTGTAAATGATAGCAACAAAGAAAATTAAATGAAATAGAAAGTTGGATCATATGTTTGACATGAAAATATGGGCAATATCAGTTCGCATATTTATCACATGAGTTCTTAATAATCCACTATGAACATTCAATTTTTGGTTCAGTGCACCCTATTCAAAAAATCGCCAATTAGCATTTTAGTTTGTCGTGATTCATTTTCAAATAATAATTATTAAAGATGCCCACGCATCGCGTGGGTTACATGCTAGTGTTTTTATGGGAGCACCATAGTTGGTGTGTGGTGATTAATTAATGTTTTTTAGTAATAATAAAGTACAGTGTTGATTTACCGAGATAGATATAGTTCGATCTGTTAAAGATCGTGTTAGGTTGTGTGCAGCTGATATGACTTCATATAAAAATTCTTAAACTCCTTCACAATCCGTTAATAAATCGATTTTAAAAATTAAATCCGAATTTAAACAGTTAATGTAGAGCTTCATTATTTGGATAAACTTACTAAATTCCCCTAACAAGACCTCAAATTTTTCACGACAAAAATTTGAACATAAAGAACAATCCCAATAACTATGAGTTTTATAATAGAATAAATACAAAAAGAGATTGCTCTTCCACTTATTTGAAATTTATCACTCAATTCACAATATACCTGTCACAAATACTTTTCCTCACTCAACTCACTAAATAAAATATAAAAGAACTAATCAAAAAAATTAACACTACACTACTCTTAAAATGATACCTCAAATGATCTCCAAACTTGTAGTTGCAAAAGAAATTCTCTAAGAGCCACCCCCCCCCCCCCCCCAACCCCCCACCACCCCACCCTTCCTCCTCATCCTCAAACTGTCTCTCCTTTTCTATTAGGTAAGGAGAGATTTTGAATGCTGTGTAATGAGTGTTTTTTAAAATGAGACAATAAAGAATGGGATTATGCGCGGGGAATAAAAGAGAGAACTGAAGGGATTCTCAGAAGGAAATTGTCTACTACGTGGGTTTTAGTGAGGAATCAATTAATGTCTTTAGTATGGGTTGAATAGGATAGCGCACGTGTACGCCCGCGCAACCACACACACACACACACACACACACACACATATATATATATATATATATATATATATATATATATATATATATATATATATATATATATATATATATATATATATATATATATATATATATATATATATATATATATATATATATATACATATGTATATACTATTCTTGTGCGGACTATTCCGCATTTTAAGAATGCGGACCGAACATGTGTCACCTGACGGTGAGCCCAAAAAAAAGAGAGAGTGTGCCTATAATTTAGCCATAATTTCTAGGTTCATCGTCAGGTGACACATGTCTGGTCCGCACTCTTAAAATGCGAACTAGGCCGCACAAGATCATTATATATATATATATATGGAAAGAATCAAATGAGGTCCCAGTTTGAGGACCCTGAATGAGGACTATTTTTTTAAAATAGTAAAAAAATAGTTTTGGGCTAATTTTTTTTTATGATTTTTAAACATTTCAATAGGACCATAAAAAAATAATTAGATCAAAATGAATATTTTTGTTATATTAAAAAAATCGGTCAAACTTTTCAATTTTTAAGTTATTTTTAAGTTGTTAAAAAAATGACAAAGTTTGACCGATTTTTTTTAAAATAGTAAACAAATTCATTTTGAGCTGATTTTTTTTATATGGCCCTACTGAAATATTTAAAAACTATATAAAAACAATTAGCTCAAAAATATTTTTTTTACTATTTTATCAAAATTGGTCCATGCCAGCGGTAAGCAAACAGAGGTTCTCATGAGATCCTCTCTCTCTCTCTCTCTCTCTCTCTCTCTATATATATATATATATATATATATTTGTGTGTGGGTATATATATTCATGTACATAGATATATGTTTGTGGGTATACATATTCATATATATAAATATTTGTATATTTTTGTGTGCCTTTGTATTTCTGAGTTAGAAAATAGGAGAGCAAAAATCGATTTTGGAGAAAGGTCGGAGTCGGGATTCAAAGGAGGGGTGGACTATTATTACGACAACCTCATAATAAAATGTCCCTAAGCTTGGTTCAAGATCAAATACTTTGCACTATGATGAAAACAATAGTGACATATAATTTCACCTAGGTTGGATGGATCTTGTTCACTCTTTTTCTTTAAAATTGTGTAATTATGGTGTGTGCACATATTTATAGTGTCAAATGAACAAATTTGTTTTGTGTGCTTCATTACAAAGTTGAAAAAAGATTGAAGGATAGTTTATTTTTACCAAAAGTTGGAAAATATAAGAGTAGTTTGATCATATGTTTAAAGTTTTCTATGAAATCAATTTTAGGGGGTGAAAATGATAAATTTATGAAGTACTTGAAATATCTTGTTCTATTTTTTACGTAGATGTATTTGAAATCAAACATTAAAAAATTAAAATAACTTTTTTCATGGAAAGATAGTTTTAGTGTGTTGGGCTTGGTGGGTTTTATGGTTCATAGTATTGTCTTGTGAAAGAATTGTGTGTGTGGTTTTGGGTTCTCATGGTTTGGGGTCTTGGTAGGTCTCGACTAGGAGAGAAGTAGCGAGGTCTGTGTTGGACGAGTTTGGTCGGATAGCTACGTGAGGGTGGTGGCGTGGAATGGTTTATATTAGTTTATGTGTGTGTAGTGTAATATATATATATATATATATATATATGTAAATCCTGTAAATTTTTGGAATAAAATATTTCGATTTAATAGGAACTTATGATTTTGGATTTCTTTTCAGTTATAATAAGTTAATTTGGGAGAACCTAAAGTTTAAGCGAGCGAAAAATAATTAACAGGTAAATAAATTTTTTGGCGCGTGTCGTTTTAGCATAGTAAAATGAACAAGTGAAATAAAAATATTTGGGATGCGTTTTAGAGAGCGTTGAATACTCGGTTTAGTGTTTTAAATATCTAGAATTGGGCTTGGGTTGTAGGAATATAAGTTGGGAAGCTTTTGGGCTAATTAGATTATGTGTTTGGTTCTATTTGGGGGTCCAAAAGTTGAGTTTTAGGCCTAACTCGGGATTAGCACTAATTAAGTGTTTAAGTAGGTGTAAACCACTCCCACACCATCATTATAGAAAACCTAAACTGACAGGAATGGGAGAAAGAGGGGAAAAAGTCAAAGAAGAGGAAAAATGTCAAGAGCAAGGGAGAATCAAGGAGAGAAATCAAAAGGGCTTCAAGGGATCTTCTTCCACAAACCTTTAAAGCAAGAATGTTCTTGCTAATTTATGTTCCAATTTATTTCTTGATACTTGTAATTTACCTCCTTTTTATATTTCTGGGAAGTAGGTAATTATGTTAGTTTTGATGATGAATAACACATGTAGAGGGTTGATCCTATATTGCAGAACTATTCCCAGAAATTAAGCATCGAACTATTTAAATTTGGGTTAGATTCCTTCGGGTTCTTGATAGTAGAATTGGGGACATATGGACCATTTAATGTAAAGGAAAGTAATGGTAGTAGATGGGTTTAAAATCTAATGAAAACCTCATGATAGATGTTCTATATTATGGACTAACTGTGTTGGAGATTTCATGAAAATCAGAGTTGGAATAAATGTTTAATGTTTATAAAATTCTTGAAGAACTGAGTAGGAAATTGGGATTAAATTATTTAATTAATGATTCTAAGAGGACTAAAAAAGTTCTAGGGACTCAACTATATAACTATGAAGTAGTGTAAACCATTATAAGTGAATTTAGAATGAAGTATGAAAGTCTCATCTTGAAACAAACGAGACAGATTTAGGTTGCTGCTCTAGTCCGAATCAATTTGGACTAGTTCGATCTGACCAGCGAATCGATTCGGCCTTTACCGAATCGATTCGCCCCTGGGGACAATGGGAGTTGGGCTTGGGGTTTGGTTGTGAATATTTTAAGGAGTTCAAGCGAGTGGGTAGAACGACATTTGGGCCAATAACGAATTTACTAAAAATATAAGCGTGTTCACATCAAGTTGGAGGAATTTTTTACTAAGGGGTAAAATAATTATAAAAGGGAATGTGAGTTAATAATTATCGGATGATTAAGTATTATTTGGATACCTGTGGATATTAGGTGTGATATTTAGGTGATTATAAAGTAACTGCCTACACTTAATATATGATATAAATAATAAGTAATTATATATGGGAAAATTAATAATTTAATTAGGAGTAAATTATAAATAAATAGAGAAACGTTTTGGACTTGGGTTGGATTACTATGGTAATTATAGGATAATTACTTATACATATTATATGGGATAATAATATGTATTGTTGTGGATTTATATAGACTTTGGATGGACTTTTATGGTAATTATAGAGTAATTACATTTACATCTTATATAGGAAAAATAATATGTATTATATTATATAGGAAAAATAATATGTAATCAAATTCGTAAGTTTCCAATTTAGACGTGTTCAATTGGATTCAATTTTTAAACCAAGTTAATTCAGTCCTAAAACATGCAACTACATGGGTGAAATCAAACCACCACAAAAATAATTTTCGAAGCACAAATTTTAAGAAAAAACCCCTTTTCGGGTAAAAACTTTTATTTCACTATGAATAATAAATTGCAACTTACTTACACAATGAAATCCGCAATGAATATCGCACAGATACTCACATAGACACGCAGTCTAGAGTTAGCAATGGAATAACCGCAGCAGCCCATAAGAACATGCAGTCCAATTCAGCCAGGAACACCCACGAGCATTCTCAATCGACACGCAGTCATAGTCAGCCATAGAGATAACCCTCCACAAAGAAATAACTTCACCAAAATAAATAACTTCACCAAAGTTGAATCTTAGGTTCTAAAACAATTCACTAAACCATAGGGGATTGGTGTGAATTGAAAACAAAAAGGATTAAACCCTAAAATGAAGAAGACAAAGTATTCTGCTGGTTTGCAGTTTGTGCATAATGAAAAACGTCAGGTCTTCTTAACTAAAATGGAGTGGTTTGACGCTCTTTATATAAAAAAATTAAGTCGGCCCGTCGCTCGAACGAAACAACGATGTTGCTCAAACAAGTTATGATGTCGCTTGAGTGAGACTTCGCGCGATAGGCCAATGTTGCTTGAACGACAGGCCTCTATCGCTCGAATGACCAGTGCAAATAAATAAAAAAAATTATGTCGTCAAAAACTCCTCCTCAACACTTAGAAAAAATTCTTTGACAAAAAACAACGCCTCTAGTGTTTAAAAATACTTTAGAAAAATTATCCCAATACTTATAATGAACTATCAGGGTACTTAAACACAACATTACCAAAATTAATCTCGCGGAGGCGTCTTTGTTGAAGAACGTTGATATTCGGATTTGTCTTAACGCGTGATTGAACTTGAATACATTTTCGGCGGTTGTAGCGGTTCATGATATACAATAATGTAAATGGGACGGTAAAATAATATCCTTACACCTAACCTATATAATTATATATTCAGTAGGTATACGCACAACCCGTCATATAAACTCGTACGTGGTATATATCTCTCGAATACTCGACCTACTATCAGTTTACAACTATAACCTCTTTTCATATATCTCTGAGTATCACTCACTACCCGAAGGGTCCTATCTAACCCTTATTTAATATCAGTAGTTTGTAACCTATTCCGATTCCCGTAATTCTTTTAATTTTATATTATGCCCAAAAGGTCCTACCCTTAATTCTCTCATTTTTGCTAAACCCCCACTTACCATAGTCTACTAGAATTCGATAGATCCCTCCCCTTAGTTTAAGAATAATACAAAATCCCCCTCCCCTCCGGGTTGATTATTAGTGAATTTAAGGCATAAACTAAAAATTTGCCAAAAGCTGGGAAACCAAATCGATTCGGTGAAGAATTTGAATCTATTCGCCTACTGAATCGATTCAGTCATTAAGCTAAATCGATTCGCAGCTGACAGTTTCGTCTTCTCCATTTAACTGTACAATTTCTTCCATGTTAAATTTCTCAAACCTTTATCAAGATAATCCCAAACATCCAACCAAGATTATCAAACATCAAATATATATGCATGGGCGATTTCTAACGTAAATAACACATTAAATCCATAAAAAATCTATCCAAGAACATATTTAAACCCCATTATTCTCAAAACCCTAGTGAATGGTGTTCTTCATTCGTAATAATCAAAATACCCATATTTCTTTCATTTTATTCATCACATATCATCTGATTTCACATAAAGGAATTTATTCTACATGCATTCCTATATCTAATCATGGATTACACCCATTAAATTCCAAAGAATTCATCCAAAACATGTAGTTTAAACCCTACACTATATGGGCATTATAACATGCTTAAATGAATCGCAAGATGTTTAGGCACATATTCTTCACATTTATCCCCTTAATTTCAGTATTTTTATGATCCCGTGCAGTGTAAGTAGCTTGGATTTGTCTCAAATGTATTCTACTAACTTTTTTTGGGAAGTATTTCTTGTTTTGTGTATTTCTCATGTGTTTTACAGGTATTTCACGCAAGTTAGTGCGAAGGAGAACTCAAAACAGTGAAAGAAACCAAGAAATGGAGAGTTGAAGGGCATTTTCGTAATTTTGTAGCCATAGTCCGGAGGTGGGGCCAACTAGAAAGTTGAAGAGCTCTAAATTACAAGAATACTAGAAAAAACGGCACCTCAATCCGAGCTACGGTGAAGAAGTTACGATGTTTTGAAGTTGCGGGATAATGAAGAGTCTGGATGTGCGGATTTCTGTCATTAATTATGCATTTAATGCAGTGCAACTCTTGGAAAACTTGTTCCACAAGCACTATTGGCTGTCAATTTCGAGATTTTGTGCTATAAAAGCCCATGACCTACATCATTTGAATGGGAGTTGCTAGAGAGAGGCTAGGTTAGGAGTAGGTTAGAAGTGCTAGATTAAATTTTAGGGTTAGATTTTGAGAGAAAATTTTCTATTCCTTCAAGAGTTTTCATGAATCCTATTTTGTAAGAATTTCTGAATCCCAATTCCGTTCTTGTTGCTGAATTCAAGTAATCTCATTTCCATTCTCTTGTTTTATTATTTGCAATTTATTTATAATGTCTTGTAGATCTTTAATGTTGTGTATGAATTTGTTTTTTTTAATCCAATCATGAGTAGCTAAATTCTCAAGGATTGGGGTACATGAACTCAATCCTAATACAAATTATTTGTATGGAAAATTAGAAAATAAATGAAAATATTGGTTGAATCGTGAATGAAAATCATATATGCATTGTCATATCTTTTAATCTCTCTTGCCCTAGGTACTTGGGATGTTTAAGAATGCTTTGTATGTATAATTTGTCGTTCACCGCTTTATATTGATCTTTGATTTCATATGATGCGGGCTTGACCCTCATATATGTAATGCTTAGTGATGATAAGGACTGGATTTAATCAAGAATTTTGATTTATAATTCTAGTATTCTAAAGGGTAATTTGTTAAGGATTGAGGGATTGTACCCTACCCTATTTTCTCCCATTTGTCAGATCTAATTTCTTTTGCACTTTTCAGTTTGTTTTTCTTAAGTAATTTTTTAATAGAAATTTTCCCAATCATCATATTTTTCATTTTTATTTTAGAAGTAATAAATCAATTAAATTCTATAAAACATTCCCTGTGGATTCGATACTCAGACTTACTACTATACTCCATAAAAGTGTAGTTAAAAGTTTAGGTTTTTTTTTGTATTGAGGTTGGAAGCCGATAACAACGACTAGCGTATTACACGGACGCTCGGTTTTTCCACTCCATCAAAAATGGCGCCGTTGCCGGGGAATGTTTTGTTATAGATTATAATTGATTTACTATTTCGAAAGATTTTTTTTTTCTTTGGATTTTTTTACCTTTTTTGTAGCCTTGCACAATTGAGCGCCAAGAAACGTAGAATCCTCAACTGCACACCTCTGTACTCGAATTTCCATTTACATACTATTCGGTAATCATGTCTTTTCATGGTGAGTTCGGTAATTATAATGGTTCATATGGTAATCGTTTTCAAACTTTTTATTCTCAAGAGTCCGCGGCTCGACCTATTACCATTGGTGAGGCTGTTCTAACTCTGGAGTGTGAAAGGCTTGCAAATGAATATAGGAGAGAAATTTATATTACATATTCTCAAGAATCTGTGCGTCGGCCTATTACCATGGGTGAGGCCTTTCTAAATCTTGCGTATGAAAAGCTTGAAAACGAATATCGAAAAAAAAATCATTTTGGGGAATCCAATGAAGATTTTTTCTCCAATATTTGTGAAACTATAAAAGGTTTTCAACCAAAAGAGGAATCCGAGGTTCTAGAGCCAAGGGATCCTACTTTGGAAGAATACACGCTTTTTCTAACCAAAAGAGTACTGGATTTTCTTTCCACCCAAAGCACAAAGAATATCGATTATGGTCTTGTGAAGGAAATGGTCACACTTTGCGATGATGTGCGTTCTATTTTGGAAAACAAAGAGGAGGTTGAGACTTGTGTGTCACCTCAAATTTTTGAAGAACATCTCATTGAAAGTGAGTCTTGCTCCCTTGAAATTCAATCTCCAAGTGATGATGAATCACTTGAGATTGAGTTTATTTCATCACCATTTTCGTTCACGGTTATTGAACCATTAGAAGTACCGCTAGATTCCTATGAGTCGGTTGAAAATTCTGAAACGTTTACACCTTTTACCGACAAAGACACTTTGCTAGAATTGTTTTCTAATATGGAATGTTCCTTTTTGTGTGCCCCTCTCCCCATACTACTTGAAAAATCTTTGGGAGGTGATTATATTTTTCTTGGACCTCAATTGTACTTGTCCCACCTAGCATCCAAACCACCCATCATCCCGTTAAATTTTTTAATTGGTGATGGTTCATTTTCTCCATCTCACACATGCCTTCCGTTTTTCAAACGGAATTCTTACTTTTCGGGAGGCATGCATCCTAATGAGGGTACACCATTAATCCCTCAAAGTCAAATTGTATTTTGGGTGGACCCTCAAATTTTTCGACTTCTAGTGTATAATTTATTAGAAGTTCAAATTGTAGGTTGTAAATAATTAGTTTTTTCTTTTTTATTATAGTCTAGTTTTGATAGTTAAAGTTTTTGTTATTATTTTTTGCTATGCTTGGTTCTAACGTGTTTTGTAGATTCAATGGACTCGTACTCATCGAGGATCGCTCCATTTGGGTAATATCTTTCTTTTCCTCTCTTTATGTTGTGTTCTTGATTCGCATTGAGGACAATGCAACATTTAAGTTAGGGGGTGTGGGATATTCTTCCCATTTATTGTTTAGATTCATTGATTCGATCACATGTTCTTTCCAAGTGTGTTTTTTTTTTTTAGAAAAATAAAATTAAAAAAAAAAAATTGAAAAATTTTGAAAAAAATCAAAAATATTTTTGTTCAAAATAAATAAAAATTGGAATTTAAATTTATCAAAAATATCACCTTTATTCTGTTTAAAGTCTCAAATTGTAAAATTCATAATGCACTAAGCCAAAATTGACCGAAGATGGAAATTGAAAGAAAATTGACGACTTTACGAATAAGTGTGAAGATTAGTCCAACCCGGTGAGATTTTGAGCTTTTCAATTTTTTATGAGTTTTTAAATCAATCCGAGTTTATGATTAACTCAAAGTTCTTTTCAGCGTTTTAATAAGTCGTTGATGATCTCAATCCTTTGTTTTGATCGGTTATGGGAAATGTGTGAAATGTTGTCTCGAAATTCGTGCTAAATATATCTCTAAACTTAATTAATCTCGAGATGCATATGGTAATGTGATTAGCAATTTGGACAATGAAGTAGGCCCTCGTTTGCTACCCAAAAATATTAGCCATAAAAAGTTGTGAAAAATAAAATTATCCTTTTGCAACCCAATTTGAGCCTAATACAAAATTTATCCTTTCGTTTGACAACCCGAAAAACCCAAATAGCCCGGAATTGTGAAAATTGAAAAAAATTCATCAAATAAAGTCCAAAGTGTGCAACAAAAAGGGGCAAGAAAAAAATAGATATATTCTAAAAAAGAAAAAAAAAAAAAGAAAAAAAAAAGAAAAAAAAAAAAAAAAAAGAGAGAAAAATGAGTAAATGCCCGAAAAAGCACAAATGGACGTCATAAGGACATTTTCCAATTCCGAACATTCCATCCATTCCCATTTTTACCCTTTACACTTTTTAACCCGAAAAGTCCTAACTGAGTCCGAATGGCGAAATTAATTACCGCATGGAGAGCTAAGACATGAAAAGATAATATGAGAGATTAAATGGTGTGAACTAGAGGTGATGTTCCCATTTCATTGTAACTGTATTCCGATGATGAGATCTTTTCACCATAAATTTCCTTCTTTTCAATTTTGTATGCATGAATTTGTGTCCATTATATTTACTCTTTATATCATGCATACCGAGAGAAAATAGCCACAATTCGAGTGATTCGTTTGTGAGTGCATCTGTAAGAATTTGAATCAAAACGAATTTTCGAAAAGTAACGTAATGCTCAAACGGTGGAAATTTGAGGTTTAATTTTTGGCTTTACACACACACACTATGGTTTGAGACAGTTGAATATGAGTTGATGGTGATTATTTTTCGAAAATTTTAAATTGTACAAGTTTTAAGTATTTTGATATTTATTTGAGTCAATAAAGAATTTTGTGTGTGTATTCACTGCAAACCCTCACGAGACAAAACTCGTCCTACTAGGGTAACCTAGGGGTTTAAAGGCTTGTTGCATACGCTAAATGCAATCGCGTGCCTGCGAAAGTGGAATTTTATTTTAATAAAGGAATTTTCAAGAGTAGAATTTTGGCTAATTTCATTTACATTGCTCGGGACGCGCAAAGTTCTAAGTTAGGGGGTGTGTTTAGGCACATATTCTTCACATTTATCCCCTTAATTTCAGTATTTTTATGATCCCGTGCAGTGTAAGTAGCTTGGATTTGTCTCAAATGTATTCTACTAACTTTTTTTGGGAAGTATTTCTTGTTTTGTGTATTTCTCATGTGTTTTACAGGTATTTCACGCAAGTTAGTGCGAAGGAGAACTCAAAACAGTGAAAGAAACCAAGAAATGGAGAGTTGAAGGGCATTTTCGTAATTTTGTAGCCTTAGTCCGGAGGTGGGGCCAACTAGAAAGTTGAAGAGCTCTAAATTACAAGAATACTGGAAAAAACGGCACCTCAATCCGAGCTACGGTGAAGAAGTTACGATGTTTTGAAGTTGCTGGATAATGAAGAGTCTGGATGTGCGGATTTCTGTCATTAATTATGCATTTAATGCAGTGCAACTCTTGGAAAACTTGTTCCACAAGCACTATTGGCTGTCAATTTCGAGATTTTGTGCTATAAAAGCCCATGACCTACATCATTTGAATGGGAGTTGCTAGAGAGAGGCTAGGTTAGGAGTAGGTTAGAAGTGCTAGATTAAATTTTAGGGTTAGATTTTGAGAGAAAATTTTCTATTCCTTCAAGAGTTTTCATGAATCCTATTTTGTAAGAATTTCTGAATCCCAATTCCGTTCTTGTTGCTGAATTCAAGTAATCTCATTTCCATTCTCTTGTTTTATTATTTGCAATTTATTTATAATGTCTTGTAGATCTTAATGTTGTGTATGAATTTGTTTTTTTTAATCCAATCATGAGTAGCTAAATTCTCAAGGGTTGGGGTACATGAACTCAATCCTAATACAAATTATTTGTATGGAAAATTAGAAAATAAATGAAAATATTGGTTGAATCGTGAATGAAAATCATATATGCATTGTCATATCTTTTAATCTCTCTTGCCCTAGGTACTTGGGATGTTTAAGAATGCTTTGTATGTATAATTTGTCGTTCACCGCTTTATATTGATCTTTGATTTCATATGATGCGGGCTTGACCCTCATATATGTAATGCTTAGTGATGATAAGGACTGGATTTAATCAAGAATTTTGATTTATAATTCTAGTATTCTAAAGGGTAATTTGTTAAGGATTGAGGGATTGTACCCTACCCTATTTTCTCCCATTTGTCAGATCTAATTTCTTTTTCACTTTTCAGTTTGTTTTTCTTAAGTAATTTTTTAATAGAAATTTTCCCAATCATCATATTTTTTATTTTTATTTTAGAAGTAATAAATCAATTAAATTCTATAAAACATTCCCTGTGGATTCGATACCCAGACTTACTACTATACTCCATAAAAGTGTAGTTAAAAGTTTAGGTTTTTTTTTGTATTGAAGTTGGAAGCCGATAACAACGACTAGCGTATTACACGGACGCTCGGTTTTTCCACTCCATCACAAGATAAACACTTGCCTTGTAATTACTGGTCTGATTTCATTTTCAGATGATGAAAGTGTCTCTCTCCTTTTTATTTGCACTCTCGTGGTTAAGGTGATGCAAGAATGGTGTTGAATCTTAAAGAACTCTCTCTTCTTCCTCTCGATTGGCCTCTCCTCTCTCATATTAGTTGTAACTCTAGCCTCTAACTCATAGGGGCTGATATAACCCTTTAATTTTTGGATTTCTTTCTACCCTAGTGCACCAAATGACCAAAACTCCCTCATAGGATATCGGGTTGATCTAAAATCGCCTCGGGACCTAAAAAATACACTCAGGTATACTATTTGGACTATTTCGACCCATTCGAAATCAACTATGACCTCAAAATCATCATCTGAGTCACACCACAATAATTTCATATCTCGGCCTTATATAGTCTACACACGACACCCGATTAAGATATAACATTGTCATATCACTACAACTCGATATGACGTAAAATAATTATTTAGTATTCACTTCGTAATTTATCCATAAACATTAATTATTATCTCTCTCGTTTAACATTTTTATCAACATATAATATTTAATTAAATTAAATTACGGCACACGCATAATTTAAAAATGGCCGAATTAAATAAATTCTAAATACTCAGAAATACAGGGTCTTGCAGGAAAATTGTTGGACAATTTGAGTTGGACAACTAAGTCTTGAAATCGTCCTTGAGGATGAGCTTTGGTGAAGATATTAACAGTCCAATCAGCAGACGTAACATATATATATATATATATATATATATATATATATATATATATATATATATATATATATATATATATATATATATATATATATATATATATATATATATATAATTCCTTCTCTTTATTTTTCTCCTTATGTCCCATTAATGCTCTTATAAATAGGTCTCCCTTGTAGCACTTGTTAGCATCAATTCATATACCATATTCTCTCTATTTTATTTTATCTCAAGGTATCTAATAATTTTTATTAATTGATGTATCATTCTATATTAACGTTATGCCTTAAATGGTGTCATTTTTACATAATGGAAGATGGGGTGTTGAGTCGCGAATGATGAAATATGCACAATGGGTGAACCACCGAAGTTATATAGTATAAAGTTATCGACAAACTAAAAGAACGAGGTATGTAAGTGTACATATTATGGGTATTTAGTGTTGATAAATGGTAGATACACTACCCCCCTACTCCCCACCCAACCGACATAAAATAATACTTTCACGACTATGAACACATATAATTTTAAAGAGGGTTAATTATTCATCGATATATAAATAAATTGTTACTTTATCACTAAATGAATATTTATTTAATTTACAAAGTTTTATGTTTTTACCTTTGCATGTATTACTTTGTTGACAAAATTTGTAAATAAAACACAATAATTGTGGACAAAAGTTAACATCGACATACAACGAATCTAAAAAATTAACATTTAAAATTACATTAAGAATTCTGGCAAAATTAACATCTTGTGTTCATCAATTAAACCCTAAGTCATTCAAGATTCATGTTCTTCAATCAAGAACCCATCAAGATTCAATTTTAATCATCAAATATATTCTAATATCATTTTATCTTCACATAGAGATAAATTTCCAATGAAAAGTATACAGAAAAATATCAAAGATTCAACCCAAGTATCAAATTCTCCTTTAATTATTATAAAACCCTAATTTTCTCATGTTCATCAACTTTATTAAGCAATAACTCAGATTTTTCTCTTATTAATCAACCCAAACCCAGTAATTTTGTATTATTATTGTGGGTACCCGAAAATTAGAACTATGGGCCTGGACGAGTAGCCTAGTCCTGGTGGCCCAAAGTCCAGGCCCCTCATCTTTTATATTGATCCGGTCTCCCCCCACGATCCCATGAAGGGAAGTTATAGGGGAGATGGAAAACATGGAGGAACCCATCACCTTAACTCATCTACATGTACATGTATATATTAAACCCTAGGTCCGGGGTAAAAGGATAAGTTGTATTCTCTGTAATCACTCTCCGGAGTATATAGAAATAATATCGACTGCACCACCGTGGACGTAGGCACATCTTTGCTGAACCACGTACATCCTTTGTTGTGTGATTGGCATCTTGTATTCCTTGTTCTTTTCTTAATAATTATTTCTCTCGTATTTATTTGTGTTGCATAATAATTGCTTCTACAATTGACGCCGTCTGTGGGAATCGTTCATCTTTCCTTGAGAAGAGCCCACGTTAAGAAAGGAGTTTAAGATGTCTGGCCACAGCAACAATGCCCCCCAAGCAGGAGATATTCAAGAGCCACCTGCTCCTCGCAGGATTAGGTCTGAAGTTCGACGTTCAGATCAGAGAGCTCGCCTGGAAAAACCAGCCTCAGAAGAAAGTTAGGGACCAGCGAGGTCCACGCAGATATCCAGGTTGATTGATGCGTACAAGGCAAGGCTCCACGAGCAGAGGGAGTCTTCTCGCAGATACGAGGCTGAGAATGCTCGCTTGAAAAGAAGACTGGAAAGAGTAGAGAGGGAGCTTCGTCCTGATAACAGGAGACGCCCATATCGCACTCCTATCCCTCAGGCGAGCAAGTCTCGCAGCCGAGGAAGGAGCCCTAGGCGAGAATCTCAATGGGACGAAGGAGGCGAGTCAGACGATGACCTCTGCGAACAGCTGTGAAGAGCTCGCCGCTACCAGAGCCCTGCTCGCAGCGACGAAAACTTACAAAACATGGTCCATAGGGAAATGGACCAGCATCCTGCTCACCACGGAATAAGATCAACCAGAGAGCTCGCGAGGCGAGCTCTCAAAACCCTAATGAAGTCACCTTTCACAAGAGAAATCGAAGCGGAGGAAGCTCCCAAGAAATTTGCCATTCCAAGGTTCAAGATTTACGACGGAAAGACTGATCCCATCGATCACGTCAGGCAATACCGACAGGCCATGACCCTCTGGAGTCACCGAGATGCCCTGATGTGTCGTATTTTTCCCTCGAGCCTTCATGATGTAGCACAGAAGTGGTTCGAAAGGCTCCCCCACCGGTCGATCAAGAATTTCAAATCCCTAGCCGAAATTTTTACGGCCCGATTCATCACCAGTAGCTCCCATCCCAAAAGGATGGATGCTCTACTAACAATGAAGAAAACGCCTTAGGAGACCCTCCGAGAATACGCGAAGAGGTACTGGGAGTTATTCAATGAGATTGAGGACTGCGCGGAGGAAGTGGCAGTGGCCTCCTTTAAAATTGGGCTCCCTAGTTCTTCCCTCCTCTACCAATCCCTGACGAAGAAGGAAGCTATGACTATTGACAACCTAATGGCCCGAATCGAGAAATACGCAAAGGTGGAAGATGTCACCCGCCCTAATACAGGAGAAAACGGTCGAACTAAGCTCACTACCAAGGTAGGTGAGAAAACTAAGAACCAGAGAAAAGGAGGAAAGAACGGAGGCAAAAATGGCTCCAAGAACGGAGGGAACCAGGACGCGTCGAAAGCATTCCAGGCGGTCAACACCGTCTTCAAAGAACCAATTTACAAGGTTATCGCAAAGATCAAGGATGAGCCATTCATCAAGTGGCCCAGGAAGATGGGAGGAGACCCCTCGAAGAGGAACAATGCGTTAAGATGCGCTTTTCACAAAGAGGTAGGACACAAGACCGAGCACTGCAAAGCTCTTAAGTCTCACCTCGAAGAGTTGGCCCAGTCCGGGCATTTGAACGACTTTGTGAAAAAAGGGCAGAGAAAGTGACTGCCAACAGAGAGGTGAGACCCGACAACGTGCTGGAGGATGATGCTGGACACGAGTTCACAGTAATTCACGGAGTATCTGACGTCAAGCAGATACAAGGGAACTCAGCTCGAATGGAGGTGAAAAAACTTACAGCGGTAATGCAGGCTTTTCAAATCGATCCAGCAAATTTACAGTTAGGAAAGCGTGGACGAGCAGAGGACGTCAACTATAACAAGCATATTGTTTTCACGGATGAAGATTTGATGGGAGTAAGGACCCCACATCATGATGCCCTGGTCATTGCACTCAGGATAGCCAACTTTGACATCGACAAGCTACTCGTCGATCAAGGAATCTCATCCGAAGTAATGTACCTCAACCTATTCAGGAAATTGAAGTTGAGCGTCACCGACCTAAAGGAAGCTACTATTCCTTTGGTCGGCTTCGCTGGAAAAATGACCATGCCCCTAGGCAAGATAGTCCTGCCAGTTCGTGCAGGGAACGTCTCCAAGATGATTGAGTTTTTGATAGTTAACATCGAATCACCATACCAGGCCATCCTCGGTAGAGGATGGCTTCATGCAATGAAGGCGGTCTCCTCGACCTACCATAAGAAACTCAAGTATATAACCGAGCGAGGAGTAATAAAGATCCACGGCGACCAAGCAATGGCGAGAAATTGTTTCATAGCAACCATCCGACCAAGGCCAGAGAAGAAGGCCGGTCAACCCAGCGAGAAAGTTGGAGAGGGTGTGATACCTTCAAAAGAGCAATTAAAGTATGGAAGACCTGGAGTAGAGGAGACCAGGCTTCTCCCCTCCGAGCGTATCATCGAGGACCTGGTAGAAGTTATAGCCGAAGTTGGTGACAGTAGCAGAGTCTTCTTGATTGGAGCATCTCTCACCGACCAAGAACAGAAGGAGTTGGCGACCTTGCTGAGGAACAACGTAGATGTTTTTGCATGGGAACCATACGAGCTGCCCGACATTAATCCTAATATGGTCTGTCATCAGCTGCACGTCGACCTCACATTCAAGCCAGTCGCACAGAAGGCACGAAGAACTGCACCCGAAAAGGCTAAAGTGGTCGAAAAGGAAGTCGAAAAACTGCTGGATGCAGGATCCATATGGGAAGTGAAATTCCCCAAGTGGTTGTCCAACCCAGTAGTAGTTCCGAAGAATAATGGAAAGTGGAGAGTTTGCATCGACTTCACTGACCTCAACAAAGCATGCCCTAAGGATAGTTTCCCCCTCCAAAAGATAGACCAACTGGTAGATGCCACTGCAGCTCACGAGCGAATGAGTTTCCTGGATGCATACTCAGGATATCACCAGATCCCCTTGTATGCCCCAGACCAGGACAAAACGGGGTTCATCACGACAGTTGGGCTATATTGCTACAAGGTCATGCCATTTGGGCTCAATAATGCGGGGGCAACCTATCAGCGGCTGGTCACAAAAATGTTCAAGGATCAAATGGGAGACACAATGGAGGTCTACATCGATGACATGCTCGTTAAGAGCAAGAAGAAGGAAAATCACCTCTCAGACCTGTCAAAGACCTTCGAAATCCTCAGGAAGTACCGAATGATGCTTAATGCGAGAAAGTGTTCCTTCGGTGTCCAGTCAGGAAAATTTATTGGATACTTGGTTAGTAAGAGAGGCATAGAAGCTAATCCAGACCAGATCGATGCAATCAACAGGGTACAACCCCCTCGAACAGTCCGGGACGTGCAGAAGCTCACTAGAATGCTCGCTGCCTTAAATCGCTTCATTTCCAAATCCTCCGAGAAGTGCAAGCCTTTTTTACAACTTCTAAAAGGGAGTAAACCGATAGAATGGATCCCAGACTGCTCGCAAGCTCTGGACGAGCTCTAGTCCTACTTAATCTCTCCACTGCTGCTTGTCATACCACAGCAAACGGATTCTTTGTACATATTGTAAGGACATTTTTGTCCATTAACAATTTATTATGTCGCACGCCGTTACACCGTTGAAGAAATTCAAGATTCATACATTCATCAACGGATCCGAATATCAAAAGAAGAAGAGGAATCAAAGTCTGGCTAATCGGACCGGTCCGCCTCAGACCCGGACCGATCCGACTACTGAAGGCCAGTATACCCCGAACCGCAAGCGAACCGATGAAGCCTGGAATAAAAGAACCGATCCGGTCAACCAGATCAATCCGCCTCAGACCCGGACCGGTCCGCCTGGGATAAACTCGAGAAGTTCCATGAGATTTTTATCCACCATCTTATATTTCCTATATATATTACTATTCCGATGGTGTATTTTTTTAAGACTTTTCAAGACGATTTTCAGAGTTCTAAATACTCTAAGTCTTCACCTATTGAGCCCAAGACTCTAGGTTTTTTTATTCACACAATTCTTCCAATCCTTTGTGAATCTTTTTGGTAACCCAAGAACACAACTTTGAGTTTGTTCAACCCTTGTGGAGAAGTCGTTCTCTTCTTCATTGCTGCCCTCCTGGAAAGGGAAACTTCCAGCCGCCGACATAGGAACCGACACCTGCGGGTATTTCTGTGTCACACTGTTTCTAGCCGTTGCTTTGAAGGTTTACCGAAGACACCGTGCGTTACACTTGTGGGCGATTATCAGGTTGTATGTAAGTCAATGGTCTTGTAAATTGTTCAAAGTTCTAGAAATAAAAGGTTTTGCCCTTCGGGGATTTTTCCTTAACTTTGTGTCGCTTGCTTTATTTGTTTATGGGTTGACACTTGCACTTTAGATGCATGATTAAGGGCTGAAATTAAATAAGTGTGCTATATTAGAAAGTTGCGAAGTTAATCAATTATCACACGTAATTCTCGCGTTCTCAAATTGGTATCAGAGCGGGTTACGCTAATTTATTGCGTGATCCTGATTTTTTGAGGATTTACTTTCTGATACAATTTGTCTTCTCACGTTTTCAAATTGGTATCAGAGCAGGTTACGCTAATTTATCGCGTATTCCTATTTTCCGCAAAATCGTGTGATATTGATTTTTTTTTTAAAATCAGTTTTGTGAAAAATCGCAATTTTTCAATGGAACGCCCATTTAATGAGGAGCCTATTTTTGAAAAAGTTCACGACCATGATGAAAATTTAAAAAGTTTGAATTTGAAACTTTGCGAAAGAATTAAAGTTTTGGAAAAAGAAAATTCTCGTTTTAAATCCGCGATGGATCTTTTGCAAACGGTTCAAAATCAAAGAGATTTTTATCGTGAAAAAGTTGTTTCCTTGGACCATGACTTTGTATCTTTAAAATTGTCCAAGAAGGAGAGTGATGAAAGGGTCCTATTTTTAGAAAAAGATTTAGAGGACCTTAAAAATTCGATGGTTTGTGTTTGTGCCAAAGATGAAAGAAATATTTTAATCAATGAGTTTGTGGCACGTGAAGAGACTCTTAGGGAAAAGTTTGCTTTAATTGAGGGGGAGAGGGATACCCTTTTAGAAATTGTTGAAAATTTGAAAAAGCAATCCATGTCTTGGGAAGAGTCTAATATGTTGCTTGAATCAAATAATTTGAAGTTGAAAAATAATTTAAAGAATTCAAGTATGTTTGATTGTGATGGTAATGGCTCATCTTGTTCTCATGCTTCTAGTGCTAAAGCCAAAACCATTATTTGTTTTAGAGGGTCAACTAATTCCAAGGATGTTAGAAAAGATCACACTTTAGGTGTCATTCCACCCATTTACTCATGTTCATATTGTGGTAGGAAAGGCCACCTTAGGCGTTTTTATTTTGATCTTGGAAAAAGTCCTAGGAAGTTTATGTCTAGTGTTCTCGTGGTTTCCAAATCCCCCACACGATGTTTCACATCTATTTGGGTTAGAAAATCACTTTTAGAGGCACTAGATTTTAGACAAGTTGATTCCCGGTTGCTTGCACATGATTCTTCACTTGCCATATCATATAGATGATTGTGTTTGCATGTTTGTCATACACTAGTTGTGGTTTCATGATTTATACTTGTTTGCTAGTGTTATGACATGTGTACTTTTTGTATATATTTTTGTTTTCAAAATTTTTGAAAAATCCAAAAAGATTTTTGTTTTTTTTTTGTTTGCACCATTTATGGATGAACACTTAGGATGACCAAGTCACAACATCATTCCATTTTTCATGTGACTATTTGATAGTGTTTTGAGATAGTAGGTCAATTCATCCATGTGCTTTATAATGTTTGGAGTCATTAAGATGTAATTAAGTGTTACTTCCTACATGTTTGACTCATGTTTCCTTTAATGCACACATGCACGGATTTGTTTGATTATTGTGCTTGTCTTATCACATGTTGGTTGGGTGTTTTCACTTCAATCCTGTCTTTAAAACGAACCAAGCGCGATAAATTTTGATAAGGAAATTGTGCATATAAAAACCGTTTTGTGAGTTTGTGTGCTTTATTTTAAAACGGGGAAGGGCTGCGAAAGGCTCATTTTGCCTTTGCGAACGAGCATGGCATTAAGCACCACTTTAGTTCTGTAGCATCTCCCCAGAGCAATGGGCAAGCAGAATCTCCAACGAGACAATGCTCGATGGACTAAAGAAATAGCTGGAAAGATCTAAAGGTTCTTGCGTAGACGAGCTACCTCACGTTTTATGGGCTTATCGTATAAATCCCATGAGAGCAACAGGAGAAACCCCCTTTGTGCTCGCCTATGGAATGGAGGCAGTAATCCCATTAGAAGTATGACTCCCTTCTATGAGGACTACCTTGGTCGACCAAGGCCTCAATGATAAAGCATTACTCACTGAACTTGACTTATCTGATGAGCGATGAGAACTCTCACTAGTTAAGTTAGCATCTTACCAACAATAACAGACCAAACTATACAATAAAAAAGTCCATCCGAGGAAATTTCTAGTAGGGGATTACATCTTAAGGAAAGTCTGCGGCAGTGCTGTAGGACCATCAGACAGCAAATTGGGATCAAATTGAGAGGGACCTTTCGAGATAATAAGAGACGACTTACAGGGGGCCTATCACTTAGAAACGTTGGAGGGCAGGGAGATACTAAGGGCTCAGAATGCAACCAACCTTAAGAAGTTCTACTTTTAAACGTCTATATCTTTTATTTTTCAACATCATTAGTTTAGGCAAATTTTCATTTACAAATTACTGTTGCCTTTCATTTATCATTTTAATCAATAAAGCCCTATTGGCCCACGCATTCTGAACATCTTAGTTGTTTAATGCCTTTTGATCAAACTTCAATACGCATCCTTTCTAAGCCATATGCCCCCTAAAAAACATAACAAAGTTTCGGGATTACTACAGGATGATCAACTTGCTCCAATCAAGGAATAAAGCTCATACGGTTGCAATAGTGTGCCATACTTAATGATAAGCACCCAAAAGTGTCTATTTTATACTCCGAATAGAAGCATTTTAGTCGCTCATTTTAATTAAAAATGGTCTTATGTCGTACTTTATTATTTCTCAGGTCAATCGGTAGTCGCAACATCAAATAATACTAAATCAAGTCTATTGCGACAAAGTAGCGGTTAAAAGCATGCATCGAAGAGATCAAAGAGATCGCTAAGTCTGAAGTCCATTTATGAACTTGCTCGATGTGTTCTGAAGCCCCGAACCAGTCCCGTAACCCAAACCTAAGCCTACACCAAGACCAGTCCAAACCCCGAGCTTCGTGTGTGTTGAGTTTGTACCTTTATTATTTTTCTAGATTTTTATTTTGATTCGTTTTATTTTTAGGATTTATTTTAGATTTATTTAGAATTTTCTAGGTTTTATTTTCTATTCTTATATTTCTTTAGTCTTATTTTGATTTTTATTAGTTTTTAATCTTTATTTTATTTTATTATTTTTCTTAGGATTAGTTTTTAGGATTTTATTTTATTTTTCTTTAGTTTTTAGTTTTAATTTATTTAGTTAGGAATTTTAGTTTTTTAGTTTTTATAGAGTTTTATTTATTTATTTCTTTTATTTCTTTTTATTTTTGAGTCTCTTAGTAATAGATTGGATTTTTATTTTTAGATTTTTATTTTTTTAATTTAGTATAAGTTGTGCATTTTGTTTAAGGGTCCAAATTAATTACACACAACACACTCACATACACCCAATCCCATAGACCTAACAAACAGACAAATACTACCTCACCCTCACCCTTTTTCCCATACACACTCACTAACCCAATCAATCAACCCATCTTCTTCCCTATGCACCCACATACTCTCTCTCTTTCATTAACACACCCCAAACCCTCCATAACCATCAAACCTCAAAACCAACCTGTGACACCCCATCCAATTAAATACCGGGTGATCAGTCATTTATAAAATTTAAAACAGAATGTTCGGTTGGTTCATTCTTAGCATCACTCTCGAAAACATAACAACCTTATTAACCATCTAATAATTAATTAAGCTAGTGTCAAAATTTTATTTTTCCTTTTTAAATTGTAACCAAAATCATTTATTTATAAAGTCCAAGAATTTAAATATAATCCATCCACCACACAACTGATTAAAATAAATACTGAATCTGAATTACGTACTGAAATAAATAAGACTGGATAAATCATTTCCAGTTCAAAACTCTAAACCAAGAACCATAGTAAAATAAATCCAACTGAAATGACTGGAAAGTAAACTGAATACAATCTTTGATAAAAATGTCTAAGGAGTGGGCGATACATGCCCTAAATGAAAAGTCTAGATAAAACTGAGTGAAATGATAGAGGCATCTAATGCAAAGACATGCAACTTCCACAACAGCTGCAGCACACCCAGTAATCCAAGTCCTTAAGTCTGGTGTGCCTGTGGCTGAGCACCTGATAATATACATGTATATAGAAAGAGAGAAAAGAGGTGCAAGAAACGGGTCAAAGCCCGATGTGTAAAAATATTTATTTTAGCAAGTATTTAAAATTTGCAATAAAGCAAGTATCAAATGCATGTTAGTTCGAGCTCTCACATGAGATCCTCACCTCTCGTCTATTGTGCACGCCTAACGTACATCTATACTAACCTAGCCATCCGTAACACTTCTAACTATACCTCATGGTAGCAACTCGTGATTCCCAGCTTTCCACATTATTAATATCATCATTTATTATTTCGGTTAAGTGTTATCACACTAAGTTAAGTACTCACAACTTACGTTACTTATGATTGTACTATCCTAATAACCTATAGTTATCTCACAGTAGGAATAACACAATTATACATACATATATACATACATATATATATATACATACATATATATATATGTATGTATATATGTATATATGTATGTATATATTCACCACTATAATATACATATACTAATACAGCACCCCAAGTCTAAACATGTAGTGCATTGCATACTCGGCTATCATGCCTCGGTACATCTCGTACTCAAATAAGGACTATCGATTCGAAAGTCTCCCACGAACCATATACACAACTCACACATAGTGGAGGCGAACATAGTTCACATACCTATGGGTCACGCACATACCTACGCTCCCATAGTCAATTGACTTATCAACTCACAAATAAGTCTTCACAGTCCTATGTTATGAGATACAAGTCAAATATCCCCCCGAAGGTCACCCAGGATAAGACTGTCTCTACACAACCTCTCGCGATAGCAAGCAGTTACGTATGTCATACATATAATATTAAACATGTAATAGGTATCCACACATCCTATTAAAATCCATTAGGTATCTACCCAACCTAATCATATATATTCCATACGGATTATTCTCTCATTACTACGTAATATATTTACTTTATCCCAAATAATCTATGTAGAGTATTTCTCCTCACTCGAAGGGTACTGCTACATTCACATATCAAGACAGTAGATAAGGTACCGATACTCTACCGATCCAAGGTGTGTTTTCTCCTCAAATATCACAATTTAAGATTCTAAAGGTTCTCCAAAATTTTGCAATAGCACTGGAAGTCTGCAGAAAACTGAACCGAACCGATCCTACTAAAATAAAACAAACCGATCTTATTAGAAAAATGAGCCGAACCTATCAGAAAAAGGAATCGATCCTATCAGAAAAACGAATCGATCCTATCAGAAAAAGGAACAGATCCTATTAGATAAAGGAACCGGTTCCGTTATGTCAGACCTGTTCTTCAATAATTACGATTTCACCATTTTCCCACCCAAAACCTCATAGTTCATACCCAATCTTCAATGTAACTATTTTGATTGATAACTCGGCATGTTTACACAATTTCTAACATCCTAAGATCACTTAATCATTATAAATCATAAGGTAAAGACGAAATCCCTAATTAATATCATAAGATCCCTAGTTTTACAATTTTCCATTTAAGAACTTAATTAACCCAGATTTGTTCATCGATTTGTACTCCAATTTCGTATTAAATTCTCTTACATACATGCAGGAATTAACTACTGAACCATCTGCCTATAATCATAACTTACTTCTCCAATTTTCACACAAATTTCAATGTAATTCGTTAACAATTTACCCACATTAACATGAACATGACTATTACTAAATGAAAAGCAAGTAATAAACACTCGCCTGGTTACGAATGTTTGATTCGTCCCTTGAAATTGGTATAGATCTGACCTCCTCTTTCCGATCTAGGCGTTGATAGTGTTTTTAGTGAAGGATAACTGGGTTTGGCCTTAGAACTCCTAGGAACCTCTTCTCCTTCTTCCACTGGGACTCTCTCTTTTCTTTCATAGATGAAACCCTAACTGTGACTACGTAAGGGATAATAAAACCTTCTAATTTTCGTCCATTAATTGACCCCCAAAATATAATTTACTAAAACGCCCTCTCGGGATGCCGATTAGGCCTAAGATTACCTCGTGACCCAAACTAAACCTCCAGATACACTGTTATGACTATCTCGACCCTTTCGGACTCAACAGCGCACTCAAAATGACCATACGAGTTCCTTAAAAATAATTTATCTTTTTATTTCATTAAATTAGTCCCGACACGACTCACACGCGCGTCTGACTACATTACCAATGGTCGCATTTCTCATTGCTGACAATTTATCAAATTCAATAATTCCATATTACTTATTCACTCACTAATATTAAATCAATAAGTATTAACACTGGCACGCTAGTTAATATCTTTATATTTTAATCCGTATTAATTAACAATTAAATCTCACATTTTAATTCAATTAATCCAACAATAATTACACATCACATAATTGTTTGAATGCTAAAAAATACGGGGTGTTACACAACCATTGAAACCCCATACCCACCTGACCAAATTGACCCAATCAGCCATCAAATCCAAGTAGCCCCCATACCAAACAAAACCCGAGACAGATGAAATCGCGGGTGCCCATTCCAGGGTAGACCCGAGTTTGATACCTTTCACGACCTGCTAGAACTCAACTCGCGACCTATCGGACCTCCAAAACCCACCTACTGCTCCGAACATGTATGTCCACCTTGACCAAACCCGAACTAACCCGGAGCAGAGCCCGTATATCCATAATCCATTTGCCTTAAAACCCATTTCGCTTCCAAACTCAATAGACCCGATCTCTACCCATTTCCCACCTTACCCACTTCCATAAAAATAGGAACACAATCTTATCTTTCAAAACCCATGTGGATAACTCTCTCTCAATTCGTTTGACTTAGCTATCTGAAAATCCCCAAAACCTCTCAAAAAGGAAACCCGTCGTGACTTATAAAAAAGAGGGGACATCTCATTTTAAAGGGGGGACTCTTAACACAGAGATGAGAGATAGCGAAAAAAAACACTGTATATTATGTACAGTTTAGATTAGGAAAAAATTCCAAAAAGTAGAAAAAAAATATTTTAGAGTTAGAAAAAAAATTTAGGTTCAATTTTTCTTTTTATTTGTGCAATCAAGCGCTGAATTTGTGAAGACATTGGGACACACATTCATGAACGCGATCCAAGAAAATAATTCGAAAGGAGACTTTGTGTATTGTATTTCTTTATCTTTTTTTTTTTAATTTATTATTCCATGTCTGTGATTGTGCTTAATTGTTTAAATATGTTTGGTTAAGCACCTTATTCAAGGGGTGGGATGAAACGTGCATATGATGTTAGTTTAATTAATAAATTCCATTGATTGTTATAATTCTAGGAAAATTAATTTTCAATTGTCACTAATTAATTTTTGTAATGAGAGTTAGTAAATTAATTGTACAAATTAATGTTTGCATTTAGGAATCGAACTAGAGATAGGTTTTTTCGAAATTTGAATATTAATTATGTGTTGAAATTTGAGAATTCATACTGTTTTGTTAAATTGATCATAGCGGGTAATTTTGTTGAACACAATATAGTTCTTCATTTTTCATCGTGTGACATTATTAAATTAGTTTTCTGAACAAAATATTTTTAAATTCATAATTGTAACGAGAGTTAGATTATCGATTTAATATTATCTCGAAATATTTAAATTAATAAATTGAGAAATTAAAATAATTGATAATGCGGTGTAATCCCATCTCTTGATATTCTCACATTTTTCACACTCGATTGCACATTATTTTTCCTTATTTAGTCATTTCATAATTTTTAGCATTTATTAGTTAATTATCCCTTGAAATTGTTTTTAAAATAATAATAATAATAATAATAATAATAATAATAATAATAATAATAATAAAAAAAAATTGAAATTGCAAGTATTCACATTAATTGTTTCACCTTTAAAGTTGGATTGATACCCGTACTTACCGCAATACGCGTTGTTTTAGATAAGTTTTGTAGGTATTCAAGGGATTTTGAAATTGGCTTTTGAAGACAACGACCACACATACATAAAAAGTCACTTATCACTTAATGCGTTCAAAATTAAAATATATATAAAGCAAGGATTACGATTAACCTTCCTCAGGTGTTTGTTGAAAACATAATTTTCCTCTTGAGTTGCTCCAACAACAATAAAATACCTACAGGTAATCCTTAGGCAATAAAGCCAACTCAAGGTTGGTCCCCAACTTAGGTCGGTTGAAAACTCCTGCTCGAGCGGATGACCCATTAACCAGGTACATTCTCTCCATCGCCCTACTTAGGCCTAAAGAAATGTGACGACACAACCTAAAAGGTAAAGTGGATGGAATGATATGGATAAGGAATATTGGACTGGGAGAATGTTCAAACACGAGATAACAAAAACTCAACATCATTTATTCAATTAAAAAACCAAAAATGATTAAAAAGTTTGTATACTAATCATTCATACTATGATCAGGCTTATCAAGTAATTTTTTGGTAAAAAACTAATGACAAACAATCAACAAATATGGTTAATGCATGTTTAGTCAGCAAATGCTCAAAACATAAATAAGCAGTTGTATCCATCATTAAGAATCATATGATTACATTTATATCAGAAAATCAAGAAATACTTAAAGACCTACGATGGCCCAGCACGACCAGCAAGGTAGTCCACTACTCGAGCTCTTCGCCCATCATCACGATGAGTAACTAAGTCTTCTTCAAAGCCCTCGGGGCGTGGAACTATAAGTTGCATCGGAATAACATCTATTGGGATCCAATGGTTATCCCTCTAGAAGGGATTGCACAGAGAAGATGAGTGAATGGTATGATATATATACCACAAGGTGGATTCCTTAGGAAATTTCAATTCCTTAAGAATGTTCAGCCATCTCCTGGAAAAAATAAGTTATTTGGCCTCTTTTAGTCTTACTAGGGAATCTGCCCAACTTTAGTCATAACCATCAACCCAAACCTACCGAGGACCCTTTCGGAATAACTGTCTCAATCGTGTGACAACCCTTTCAAGAACAACAACAATCACAGAGGCTCAACGAACATCTTCTTTTATATGGACAATCTCTCTCCTGGAAGATTGATTGTGAGTATGAGAAACTAGAGCAGACGATGAGGAGGAGCCTCTTTTTACAATAACTCCCCCACCTGGTTGATTTCAGACGCATCCAGAAGATTTTCTTTCAAGGCGTCCATCTCCTTTTGTACAGAGGCATCAATTCCCTTCGTCTCCTCGAGCCTATCCTTTATCCTGGGGACTACCTCAGACTGATCATTATAATCTTGGTTTCTCACCCTCAGGGATTTACATATACATATAAAATCTCGGCGCGCTTGATTGCTTATGTTCGGACTAAGAGTCTGGCCTAGACAGGAGTTAGCATGGATATATTCATCTAAATCAAAGAGCTACAACAAACCAAATAAGCAACAAATGTAATAAGTATAAGTGAAAGAACAAAAAGTTTTCTTTGCATATAAATCAAAGGCACATGCCAGCATAGATGAATGGAAGAAGCAAAAGCACAATAGGTGAACAAAAATAAGAGCAAGGCCTAAAAATTCCTAGGAGGCCTCAACCTGGTCAGACATGGAGATCCCCTTCCCTTTGTGAGTATCTTGGTTGATAGGAACCTCACCTTCACTAGCACCTGGGGTAGCCCCTCTAGGTAGGACGATGGTCCCCTCTGGATTGACCAGTGCAGCCCCAACAATAGGAGTAATGGGCTCCATGCCATACTGAGCATCTGGTTTGGTAGAAGAAGACTCTTCAATAGTATTACGACCAGGATGATGTTGGGAGAAGAGGGGGGGAGTTAGCAGCAACTCCAACAGTAGTCAAGGGTTGATCCCAGCCTTTCTTCAAGCATGATCACCGAAGATAAAAAAATCTGGCATTCAGCATCGTCACATGCTGCATCCCAACCATCATTATATCAACTTTCTTGAATGGTCACTACTTCCTCCTTCAGCCTCTCCACTTTCGTGATCAACCCCATATTTGCCTCTATAATTGCCAGCTTGTTCGTAATCACGACTCCGTGAGCTTCGCGGAGGTCAAATAACTCTTTAGCAGACTTTTCCCTCTCTTTGTCAAAGGTAGCCTTCGTGTCAGCAAGGGACTTATCGAAAGACTTTAGAGCTTTATCTAGCTCCGAGTTTCTCCTCGACAGTTCAGCTCGACCAAGAAGCAGAACATTATAGTCAAAGACAAACTGCAAGATAGAAAATACACATGATAAGCACGACATATTAGAGGAAAACATATAACAAATAAGTATAGAGAAAGGAGTACTTACCAAATTAAGCCCTTGGGAAGACTTGAGGGCTAACTTGTCTCCCCCCATACTCGATGAGCGTTCACGATCAGCTGCAAGCACTGCTTTCTCCAGTAGCAGAGGGGCAAGTTAAGGAGCAGCAGCCACCGAGGCTCCCTCAACAACCATAGTAAAATGCACTATCGAGGCCTTTGAGGCCTATGCCCTAGTTTTCTCATTCTTTCTCTTTTTCTTCTTCTTCTTCTCTCTCTCTCTCTCTCTCTCTCTCTCTCTCTCTCACTTCTCCCCTTCTTCTCTCTTTTTTCTCTCCACCTCCTTCTCCTAAGAAACCACCTTGGAACTACCAATAGAGTCTCCAGCTTTCTCCTTGAGGAACTTCCTCCTGTTGGATAGCATATCGTCATTATCGTCATCCTGGATTAAGATTCCTCTCCTAGGAGGGGTCATCTCTTCCTCACTGGACTCCCATTCGTTGGACTCTTCCTCCCCGCTCTCGCCTTTACCTCTCCCTTCCTCACTATCTTTTACCATATCCTCCTCCAAGATGATTTTTTCCTCATCCTTTACCTCAATGGGTTCATAGTTACCACCAAATCCTTCTCTTGGGACCTATAGATGACGAATTATATCTACTAGATGAGGAATAAAGTTTGAATTAGTATTCCTATATTCCATAAAAAATGCAGTAGACTTAGGATGTTCCCCTTCATCAACAGTATCTCTTATCCTCCAAGCTTTCGGAAGTTCAACAACTTGAATTTCGCGAGGAGCAGTCTCTTGATTCTTGAATTTGGCTGTAGAAGAAAGAAAAGGAAATGTCAATAGAAAAGTACATGTAAGTAGGTGAACAAACAAGAAATGGTAATAAGGACCTATGTACTCCTCCCCAAAGGTAGGGATCTGAGGTCCCCTATACCCTACACCACCTGATTGGGGAGGATCTTGTCAATTTTTGGCAATAAAACCTTCAGACCAATAGTCTTTATGAGAATTAGGTAGGTTTACTGCCAACACCCTATCAGGACTTCTTGTTTTCTGGTAAAGAAGACCCCCACTAGTGCTAGAGAAAGTATAACAATAGTAGATTTCAGCTAACCCTAAGTTGGTACCATATAATTGATTTATTCTATGGACTCCATTTATAATCTTCCACACATTAGAAGAACACTGACCATGGATTACGTTGAAGTAATGGAAAAAATGTAAAAACATAGGAATATGAGGAAACATTCAACCCCTTGTGAAAGTAACAGAAGATGGATTTAGTGACCATCTTCTAGGTCGCGAACATTTCCGGGGACCGACGTACACTCTATTTCTAACCAATCTGGAATATTGTAACACTTCCTAAACTATGGCAAAGACTTGTTATCAAGCATCTCCATGAGAAAAATACAAAAACCCTAGTGTTGGTATCAAATTTAATCTGCTGAAGTGGATCAATTATGTGGAGACACGCGTCAACTTACATATCACCTACAAACACTTTCAATGAACAATACACTGACTCCGAGGAAGTTAAACTTCCCGACCAACCCAGGCGTCCCGAGCAACCCATGTTATCCGAGGAACTTCATTATACCGAGAAACTTAGGCGGCCCGAGCAACTCAGGCGTGCAGAATAAGAAAATCAAAGAGATGACTGCGCATTAAATTCTCATTATTATCATACAGATGTACATGTCTACTGGATAACAACGCATTGTCCTTTCATTTTTACAGCCTCAAGGCTATAAATACATTGTAACCTCCTCATTAGAAAGGGACCGGAATTTCTCGAGAAAACCATTCCTCGAGAATTTCAAGCAAACAGTCAGCAATACTAAAAAAACAGTGGATGTAGGCCGTTCTTATAAGGCTGAACCACTTTAAAAATCTATTATCTATTATTTCTTTATTCATTTTATCTATGATTAAAATACTTAGGTCAAATCTATTTTTTTGCATCAACAGATTGGCGTCGTCTATGGGAAACGACTGTAATTAGCGTTTTTCACCAAAACCACTCATCATCAATGGCTGATAATCCGAAATCCAGTAATCGAAACACTGGGATTCCCCCGAATGCTTCTGTTCCCCCAAATTTTTCAGATCTGGATGGTATAATGGCTAATTTGGCCCAAGGGCAAACGACCATGCAAGAAACCATGCATCAACTCATACAAACCGTTCAGGGCGGGGTGTCAGCCCAATCAAGACAACGAACCGTTCAGAGAAATGCTCGTTTACTCTCTTCGCGAAATAGGCAAACATTATTCCCAGAGGAATCTCAGTCCAGACGCACCGATTCATATCATATTGAGAGATCAAATGATCCTTCTTATTAGCCTGGACGGACTTCCTCGGTACGAGCTACAGACACTCAACAAAGCATCACTTTATCTCCAGAAAGGACGAGTGCTCTTGAAAGATTGAGTAGAGTCTCTCCTTTTGATCATTTGGGTCCTAGAGGAATAGAAGTCCCCCTTGGATTGTGTCGAGGAACTCTCCACGACCATCTGATTTAAAGGAAGGCTCTGCCTAATCACGATCAGCTACTCATCATGAAAGATCCTAAGAGGCAAATTCAACACGATCAGTTGCTCGAACCAATAGGATCGAAGAAGGAAATGATGCATGGAAGGGCTCAATTCAAAGGTTGGAGGATAGATTAGGGGAGATGGCTAAAACTAAGAATCCTCTACAAAAGACTTTTGTCCGAGGAACACCATTCATACAAGAGATTGTGGACTTTCCCACACCATCAAAATTCAAAGCCCCGATAGTAACACCAAAATATGATGGAAAAACTGATCATGTTCTCCATATAGAACAATACCAAGAAACTGCTGATATCTATGATGTTCTAGACGAGATGCGATGCAGGGCATTTTCAGGAACTCTTACCGGATCTGCTCAGATGTGGTACAATAGCCTTCCTCGGGGGAAAATTGTGACCTTCTTTCAGCTAGCAGCACTCTTTATTGGAAAATTTTGTTTTGGAGCAAAGCCAGTCAAACGATTATCACATTTGCTAAGTGTTAGATAAAAGATAGGTGAAAGCGCCAGGGATTATATTACTCGTTTCAATAACGAGAAACTAGAAGTAATAGATTATGAGGAGAAAACTACAATTACTGCTTTGATGAGTGGACTGTTACCCAATAAATTGTACTACACTTTAGCCAAAGATCCGCCCAGGACCATGGAAGAATTGATGGCAAAAGAAGCCAAAATCATGAATGCCGAGGAAGCCATGGCTGCGAAGAAGAACGTAGACACTAAGGAGACCAACGTGGAAGATGGAAAAACTGAAAAGAAGGATCAAAAGAACAATGGTGGTAACAGGCAATCAAAGGGTAAGAAAACATTGGAACAGATGAAGAAATACAGAAATTATACTCCCTTGAAGGTGGATATAAATCACATTCTGGAAGAGATCAAGAATAGCGAGGAGCTAGCCTGGCCAGCAAAAATGAAGACAGATCCTGATAAAAGAGACAAGTCCAAATATTGCGAATTCCACAAAGATCACGGTCATACCACCAAACGTTGCAACCAAGTATGTTGATCGTCAAAGCGGTGGTCGAACCAGCGAACAAGCAAGGCAAAGGTCTAAATCTCCTCTTCGGACAAAAGGTGATAAGAAAAGAGATCATGAAGATGATCCAGAAGATGACCCCGATCTCCTCAAAAGATGAAGATAACCAGAACGTGAGGTATTTTCAATCCACTTTGGATCATTTGAGTGTAATGTCATTACAGGTGGTGATGTAGGAGGAGGAGATCTTACCACAGAAAGGAAAGCTTACCTTAATAAGGCTCAAGCTTGCTCATACATACAGCGAATAAATTTGGCTGAAGATGATCGTCCGAGGAAGGTGAACAAGGATAAACTGGTCATTGGTTTCTCTACGAACGACCTCGCAGGTGTGCTATATCCTCATGATGACCCATTGGTGATCAAAATGAGAATGAAAGAAGTAATGATTTCACGAGTATTAGTGGATAATGGTAGCTCGGCAGATATCATATTCTACCCATGTTTTGATAGTTTGAATCTAAAGCTATCCCAGTTGGAACCATATCATAGGCCCCTCCTTGGTTTTACTGGAGAGAAAGTTTTTCCACTTGGGACGATCAAGTTGGATATGTTCATCAGTACATGGCCTGCTTATCGAACATAAAGAGTACGCTTTTTCATGATGGATAAAAATATCCAATCATCTTACAATATCATCATGGGAAGGGTAGGTTTGAAAAAGTTCAAAGCAGTACCATCTACTGTACATCAATGTTTAAAATTCCTAACCAACTTTGGAGTAGGAGTGGTGAAGGGCGACCAAAAAGTAGCTCGTGAATGCTACTATTCATCTACCGAGCAAGAAGAGCGTGAAGAATCCAGGAAGAAGACTACTACTTATCAAGTAGATGAGATATAAGATGCGGATATTGAGACTTTAGACCCAAGAGATGAGTCTCAGCTCGTTAAGGGTCGGGTCATGGAGGCTACTGAAAATATCATTCTGGATGACGAGCATCCAGAATGAACAACTCAAATCGGTGCGTCACTAGATGTGTCAATAAAGTAAGAGCTGATAGCATTTATAAGATGGAGAAAGCAGACTTTTTCATGGAGTCACGAAGATATGCCAGGTATAGACCCAAATTTCTTGTGTCACGAGCTCAATGTGAACAAGGAAATCAAGCCAGTGAAGCAACGACGAAGGGTATTCAGTCCCGAGAAGAACCAAGACATACAAGAAGAAGTAGAGAAACTGAAAAAAGCCTCTTTTATTGAAGATATCAAATATCCTGATTGGCTAGCAAATGTGGTAATGGTAAAGAAGAAAAACAACAAGTGGAGGATGTGTGTGGATTTCACTGATCTTAATAAAGCCTTCCCAAAGGATAATTTTCCTTTACCTCGAATCGATCAGTTGGTGGATGCTACCTTGGGACACGAATTATTGATTTTCATGGATGCTTATTCTGGTTACAACCAGATCAAAATGAAACTTGAAGACAGGGAGAGTACCTCTTTTATCACCCCAAGGGGAACTTATTACTATAATGTTATGCCTTTCGGTCTTAAAAATACAGGTACGACGTATGAGAGGCTCATGAATAAGGTGTTTTCATAACAGATAAGTCATAATATGGAAGTGTATGTCGACGATATGCTGAAAAAGAGCAAGAAAGCTGCTGATCATCTAGTTGACCTAGGTTAGACCTTTGATCAATTAGAAAAATATCAAATGAAGTTGAATCCCACTAAGTGCATATTCGGAGTATGAGAAGGAATGTTCCTCGGATATATTGTCAATCAACGTGGAATTGAAGCAAATCCTGAGAAGATCAAGGCCTTAGTAGAGCTAAGATCTCCAACCACAAAAAATGAGGTGCAAATTCTCACAGGGCGAGTAGCAGCACTTAACAGATTTATGTCACGAGCAACAGATAGATGTCTCCCCTTCTTCAAAACACTTCGAAAAACATTTGAGTGGAATGATGAAGGTGAGGAGGCCTTTCAAGAACTGAAGAAGTACCTAGGAACACCTCCCTTGCTATTTAGACCACTGATGGGAGAGAGATTGTACTTATATCTGGCAGTTTCAGAGAACGCAGTTAGCTCGGCGTTGATAAGAATGGAAGGTGGAGTGCAGAATTCGGTCTACTACACTAGCAAAGCTTTCTGAGGAGCATAAATCAGATATCCAAGGTTGGAGAAGTTGGCATTAGCGCTAATTGAAGCCAGCAGAAGAATGAGACCATACTTCCAAGCCCATACTATAGTTGTGTACACTGATATGCCATTAAGGCAAGCTCTGCATAAACCAGAGAAATTGGGAAGATTGATGTACTGGGTAGTGGAGCTCGGTGAATATGACATAATCTATGAGCCTAGGTCATCACTCAAAGGGCAAGAAGTAGCAGACTTTATCACATAATTTACTCAAGAAAATACCTCCGAAGAACAGGATTTGAAAACTGATCAACCTATGGCTGTTACAAGATCATCAAATGCAAACCCCGACCAACTTATGTCAGTAGGCAAGCGGCAAGAAATGCTAGTCGAGCAAGAAAAGATGACCGACGAGCAGGGAGAAGTACTGAAAGAGGAGAAGAGGAAGTACCAGATATTGCACCGAGGAACTCTCTCTGATCAAAATTTCAATAATAAGTTACCCGTATGGAATTTGTATGTGGATGGCTCTTCGTGCACTGCAGGCAGTGGAGCAGGGATTGTTTTGAAAATTCCAGATGAGATTGATGTGGAGTATGATCTACTTTTTCAATTTAAAGCTTCTAATAATGAGGTCGAATATGAAGCAATGATTGTAGGTTTAAGTCTAGCCAGAACTATGAAGGTAGAGCAGATTGTTGTATTCACCGATTCGTAGTTAATCGTAAATCAGATTCTTGGAGTATATGAAGCAAAGGGAGAGTTAATGATCAAGTACCATGCAACAGCAATGGAGTTGGTATCAAGTTTTATTGCTATTCAGCTGGTTAGAATACCGAGATTGGAGAATGCAAGAGCAGATGCCCTAGCCCGACTAGCATCAGCCACCCGCACCGAGCTATGAAGAACAATCCCAATAGAGATTCTAGTTGGTCGGAGCATTGATGAAGATCTAATGATAAATTTCATTACTCTTGACTTAGGACCATCTTGGATGGATCCAATCAGAGCTTATATTGAAGATGGGACTTTACCAACTGATAAACTCGCAGCCAAGAAACTAAAGTTTAAAGTTGCTCGTTATGTGTTGACCAATGGCATTTTGTACAGACGAGGAGTGATAGCAGGGCTACAAAGATGCGTCTATCCCTCTGAAGTGAAAGATTTGATCGAAGAGGTTCATGAAGGGTATAGCTGGTCGGACGCTCTTACGAAGAATAACCACACAGGGGTACTAGTGGCCGACGATGAGAGCTGATTGCGCTGTCTATGCTAAGAAGTGCGACAAATGACAACGCTTCTCGTCCATCCGAAGATCTCCTCAGGCATTGCTAACACCCATAACATCCCCTTGGTCATTTGCCATGTGGGGAATAGACTTGGTCGGGCCACTCCCAACGACCAAGGGAAGATTCAAGTACCTCGTAGTCACTGTGGATTACTTTACCAAATGGGTGGAAGCCGAACCCCTTATTGATATGACATACGACAAAGTCTATCAATTTATTTGGAAAAACATTATTTGCAGATATGGTCTCCCACATGCATTTATTAGTGACCATGGGACCCAGTTTGACAACGAGCAGTTCGCTGCATACTGTCATCAATCTAATATTCTGAAAACTCATTCTGCACCAGGTCACCCACAAAGAAATGGACAAACTGAGGTGACAAATAGAACGCTACTAAATGGATTGAAGATCGACTAGATAGTACAAAAGCAAATTGGATTAATGAACTACACTCTGTATTGTGGGCTTATCTCACCACACCGCGAACAGCAACTGGAGAGTCTCCATACATGCTGGCATTTGGGAGTGAGGTTGTGATACCTGCTGAATTGGGTATACCCACGCACAGGGTACTTAATTTCAACTCTCCTATCAACGATTTGATGAGAAGATTAGACCTGGATATGCTCGAGGAAGTCAGGGAAGAAGCAATCAGGAATGCATCTTATCAACAACGAACATCTTTGTTCTATAACAAAAGAGTGAAGAAGTGTGATTTGAAAGAGGGGGATTATGTGCTAAAAAAAGTGATCCAAAAGCATAATAAGCTGGAAGCAAACTGGCACGGACCCTACAGAGTAATAGAATTTGTTCATCCAGGGACGTACAGGATTGAAACCTTGGAAGGAGAACAATTCAAGAATGCATGGAATGCGGAGCATCTATGAAAGTATTATCAGTAGTTGAAATCTCTATGTAATACAATTAATTCAATATGAATAAAGTGATGTTTCCCCCATTTCTCTTTATTCGTTAAATTTTTTTTCGGAATAATAGTGCTACACACTATACAATCCAATTACCACCAACTCAGGTTGGTTGGGAAACAAACACGAACAACTCCGGTTGATCGGAAATTAAATCACCACCAACTCAGGTTGGTCGGGAATCAAACACGACTAACTCCGGTTGATCAGTAATCCAATTACCACCAACTCCGGTTGGTCGGGAAGAAAATCACCACTAACTCCGATTGATTGGGAAGCAAATTACCACCAGCTCGGGTTGGTCGGGAAACAAACATGACCAACTCCAGTTGATCGGTAATTAAATCACCACCAACTCAGGTTGGTCGGGAAATAAACACGACCAACTCCGATTGATCAGTAATCCAATTACCACCAACTCCGATTGATCAGTAATCCAATTACCACCAACTCCGATTGGTCGAGAAGCAAATTACCACCAACTCCGGTTGGTTGGGAAACAAACACGACCAACTCCAGTTGATCGGCAATTCAATTACCACCAACTCCGATTGGTCGGGAACCAAATTACCACCAACCTAGGTTGGTCGGGAAACAAACACGACCAACTCCAGTTGATCGGCAATTCAATTACCACCAACTCCGATTGGTCGGGAAGCAAATTATCACCAACCTAGGTTGGTCGGAAAACAAACATGACCAACTCCGGTTGGTCGACAATTCAATTACCACCAACTCCGGTTGGTCGGGAAGCAAATTACCACCAACCCAGGTTGGTCGGTAAATAATTACCACCAACTCCAGTTGGTCAGCAATTTAAAAAACAAACAAGACATTTTTGTCTTTCTACAGATATACATACATGTTCATTAGTAAATAAAAGAGATATTCTATAAAATATTTCCAAACCAATGACAATTTAATTGCAAAGAAAACTAAAAATTTCTTCATTACGTATGATATAAATTACAGATCGCATGTGATATCAATTGAACAAATTCTACTCTATGGGTTACTTTCACTCTGCCTTTGATATGGGGTCTACCCCAGCTGGAGTATCATCAAGACTATAAGGGGAGTTTACGAAGTTCAGATCTTGCAGCATTTTGACGTTCATTATAGATGGATGATCAAGCAGGTGTTATGGGCGAGATATTTTGAAATCTGAATGAAGATTATAATCATCAAGATACTTAGAGATCAGAACGCGAGGAATGGCCCGGGCTGGAATCCAACTAAGGTTAAGCTTGAAAGGAGGCATAGATAAATCAAGAACTCCAGGATTATAGTAATCCCACATGAAGTGACCTCTCTCCAATTTTAAAACACAAAGAGCATTCAACCAGCCCTGTTTATACCCTTCGTTGTTCGACTGTTCTAAACGAGCATCAAAATGACAAAGTGATTCATTATACCCAGCCATCCAAAACTCTCTGCGCTGCTTATGGAATTGATAAACATATCTGCCAGGGCTCGATTCTTCGCCACCAACTGAAATGCCTGGTTCTCCAAAGCTGCTTGAGTTCTTACTTCTGTAATGAAAACCCGACCAGCCCTTGCTCGTCCACGAGTAGAGTTGTAAGGTCCAGCTTTTTTTAAAGTTTTTAACTCGTCTCGCAAGTTGGTGTTTTCCACCTCCAAGAAAGAAAAACCTTCATCATTAATAGGGACCAGGGCCCCCGAGGAAGATGAGGCAGACTTGAATTGTTTAATCTCTTCTTGCAAAATAATGTTCTCCTGCTCCAACAACTTAACGATCTGCCTATGCTCTTCAACCTCAAGCTATAACCTTTTTCAGCGCTCAATGGCTGAAATTTCTTTTCATACCCTTGATGCAGAAGGGTGGAGAATTCTTTGTACTGATGCTGGAGTTCCTCAATCGTTCCTTCGAGGTCCTCAATCATCTCATAATAAGCCACATTATTGGCAACGGCTCAGTCGAGCAAGCACTTCAGATATTGGTATGCTTCGACTGCTCATTAAGAAGTATCTAGACCAAGGAAGTCAATGATTTGAGCATCGTTTAGGTCTGCATGACCAAATTTAAAATAGTTATTGCATTTCTTCATCCACTCTGTGTTATGAGCTGATAGGAGCTCCATCCTAACCAAAAACTAGCAAAGAAAAATAAAGAGAATCAATAAGGATGCATACAGAGCAAGTAAAAGAGAAATTCAAGGTGAGAAACCAGAGTTTGAATTTTTATTTCATCAAAGAAGAAAATACAAAGTTTGAGGTTACATTCAAAAATAATAAAACAAACACCCGAAAAACTCTACACCTTCTCCTTGTTCCCTACGACTTCTTCAGAAAGTTTGAAGGAAATGATTGGTTGCTCGGAGGATGAAGGTAGCTGCTCGGTAAAAGTGATGGTGGGTTGGAGTTGCTCAGAGAAAGTTTGAACAACTGGAGCAGAAGGAACCTGATCTCCAGTCATCATGGAACACTCATCTGAGGCAGCTTCGTCCTCTTCTTCTCCAGGAGAGGGAGGAGGGCTATGAGTGTGTTGCTGGAATAACTCAGAATTCTGAGTAATTTTTAGCTCTTGCAAGGCTGTAACCCATTCGTCCCTAAAATATTTAAGGCTATCATACTCCATTTGTGAAGACATGGCGGCCAAGACATTTTCCAGCCTTTATCCCAACCAGTGCTAAAAGACTTTTTGACTGCCTTCTTCCTCTTTGCCTTCTCTGAGGAGATCATTTCCCTAAGGAGCTCTTCGGCAGCCTTCAATTTCTCCTCCACCTCCTGTTTCTGGCGATTAACATCATGAAGCCTAATAATTTCCTCTACATCATTTTTGAGCTTATTCTCAAGCTCTTTATTATTCTTGAGCTTATCCTCAAGCTCTTTATTGTTCTTCTCAAACTCTTTCAATTTCTCCTCCAAATCCTTGGAGGCATCCACAGCTCGATCTCTCTCTTGTTCAACGGACTTAATCTGCTTCTCCCAAGCAAGTTTATTTTCCTCATACTTCTGATGAGAGTCTTTCAAAGACTGGGTTAATCCAGTAAAAGCCTTTTCTACTCCATCTGAGGAACTAGAGGCCCTGATGGCTTCATCCCTTTTTACAATGCTGTTGAAACACGTTACCAGCTGAGAAAAAAAATAACTCTAAGTTAATGTATGAACATAGTATTAAAAAGTAAAAGGCTCAGATCAATAATACTTACTGAGGCAATGTGTTGAGTTGCTAGAGCAGTAACTCTCTCATGAGTGAGAGTATTTTCAATGTCATGGACCTCTGGGATAGTCCAAGATTTTACTAAGCCCACAGCGGATCTCGGGGAAACAAAGTTTGAAACACCACCTTCAACAGTTGATGGTTGAGAGACTAGTTCAGCAAGTCTCTCAGAAGAATTTTTCTTTAACTTCCTTGGAGGAACAGGAACATTCTTAACTAAGGGCGCTGTCTTAGCTGGTGATATAACAATAACCTCACTAGGAGGAGTAATGGCAACAATCTTGCTCGGAGCCATAGGGGGCTTCTTAACAACTTTCTCGGTAGCAGCAGGAGGATGTGCATCAATTATTTTCGTCCCTTCTTCTGGGACATTTTGTTTGCTTTTCTTTGCCTCCACATTGGCATAGGCAGATTTATCAAAGAAGGCAGGAACTCTTCTTCTCTTCATTATATTACTGATGGGAGCAATTGACACAAAGGAAGAACCTTCCAAACTAGTTTCAGAAGTTGGTACTTGGTCAAGATTCACTACCACTGGACAAGGACGAGCAGTGAAGGAGGAAGTGTAACTCTTGTACTGCAATAAATAAGAAGCAGATCTAATGTGTTCCTCGGCAACAGATTGATGCAAATCCCAGATAAGTTTCAAATGCTTTAAATTAACGTCCGCTTCTTTTGGAGGATTTCTCTTACTGTCAACTGTAACAAATACAAATAAATGTGAGTGATGCATTTTATCAAGCACCAAGAAAATAGTAGGTCAAAAAATAAAAAACAACCTATTCCATTGTCATAAGGGGGACACCGGGGACCCTGATATACATCATCTCCATTTAAAGGAGCATGTTGCCAATTTTTCATAACAACCCCATTATCAAAGTAATCCCTATTAGCATCTGGAAGATTGACAACAAAGCCCTATTCAAAAACCTAGTTTTTAAATAGAATCTGGAATCACAGACAACCCATCTATAGCAGTACATAATCTCAGGAATCCCTAAACGGGTTCCATGGAGTTGGTTCAATCTATGAACACCATTAACTATCCTCCAAGTATTTGGAGCTATTTTTGCAGGGACAACATCAAAATATTGACAGAACTCCAAACATAGGGGATTTGGAGGAAAAGAAAAGCCACATTCGTCCACCAAGAGACTAGGGAACCAATGTCCCTCATTGTTGATGTAAAAAATTAGATTGCTCTAATTATTCAATCACAGATAAATAAATAAGACAAAGATTTTTAAAGTGGTTCAGCCTTATAAGAATGGCCTACGTCCACTGTTATGTTATTGCTGAGTGTTTGGGAATTCTCGATTACAAGTTCTATCAAGAAATTCCGGTCCCTTTGAATGAGGGTGATACAAGGTATTTATAGCCCTTAGGCTGTACATGAAAGGGTCGATACACTAAATGATATACATATGAAAGGGTAATACATTTAATGCAGCGTATGCGTCAAGATTATAAACATTCAATGAATAGTTGAACTGTTGACTATCTGGTAATTAATGCTACGGCCGAGATGCAGCTCGGACCGCCTTAGTTGCTCGTTGATCAAGAGTTCCTCGGAGCGCTAGAGTACCTCGGAGTCCTGGAGTTCCTCGGGATGTCCTCGTTGCTCGGAGAGAACATGAATTGGTCGGGGAAATGAACTTCCTCGTTGCTATTGAGCCACGTAGATTGACACGTGTCTTCGTATTATTCGTCCACATCAGCATATTAATTTTGGTATCAACAGAAGCCCCCAATGTTTCATATTTCGAACTTTGAGGAGTATGGAGCATTATTTCTCGGTATATGGCAATATTAAATGACTTTCCTGAGTTTCAGGAGTATTTTCTTTGTATTTGAATTTCCTTCTACTTTCGTGGAGTCCGCCTTTTCGCCTTTTCATAAGCGCTTCGATTTTCGTGTAGTTTTTGTCCTTTTAGCCTCCGGGAGCTCGATAGTTTCTTTTGTGTAATCATTTCCTTCGCTGCTTCCCAAGGAAAAGTATTTAAACTTCTTAGGTAACCATACCGTCTTCTTCTTTTTCCAATTTTTTGCATTCAAGCTTTCTATTCTCTCTTTCTCTCTTGTGCGTTCATCTTTTCTTTCGCTAGTTGTCAGCAGATCTCCTTCCTTCCTGTAAGATTTTCTTCCTTCTTCTTTTATTCATCATGGTTTACATTATTGAATCTCTTGAAAAGTTCCGCTCTGACTTTTCCATCCCATCTTGGGTAATTTTGGAGGAGCTTTCTGAACCTCAAAATTACTTTCGTTTGGCCGAGGGACATTGGTTCCCCAGTCTTTTTATTGCTGAATGTGGTTTTTCCTTTCCACCAAACCCATTGTGTCTCGAGTTTTGTCAGTATTTCGATCTTGTCCCTGCAAAAATAGCCCCCAATTCATGGAGAATAATTAATGGGGTGTATAAATTAAATCTAACTCATGGGACTCGTATAGGGATCCCTGAAATTATGTACTGCTATAGATGGGCCGTTCTAGATAATATTTATTACTTAAAAACTAGGTTTTTGAATAGGGCTCTTGTAGTTAACCTCCCTGATGCAAATAGAGATTATTTTGAATATGGGGTGGTTATTAAAAATTGGCAACATGCCCCTTTAGTTGGAGATGGTGTATACAACGGTCCCAGATGTCCCCCATATGGCAATGGGATAGGTTTATTTTTCATTTTATTTCTTTTCTGAATTTACGAATTCATTATGCTTGACAAAATGTATGACTAATATTTTATCATGTGTTTGTTTGCAGTTGATAGTAAAAGAAAAACTCCAAAAGAATCAGAGGTTAATATTAAGCATCTAAAACTTATCTGGGGTTTGCATAAGAACGTTGCAGACGAGCACATCAGGTCTACATCATATTTGCTACAGTGTAAGAGCTATACAACCTCTTATACTGCTCGTCCTGTTGAGCCAGCTTCAACTCCAGAGGATTCTTCTTCAGATTCTCACATCCCTTTAAGTTAGAGAATGGGCAAGAAAAGAGCTCCTCCTGCTCTGTTTGATGATACTACTTTTGCTGTTGAGGCCAAGAAAAGCAAAATTGATGTCCCAGAGGGGACTAAGAAGGTGGATGTTGCGCCTTCAAAAGCTACCGAGAAGCCCCCAGTGGCTCCGAGCAAGAAGGTTGCTCCTGTGGAGATAATTGCTATCTCTCCGACCAAGAGTTCTTCCTTGGTTGAAGCTGCTGAAGTCCCTTTGAGGAGATTGAGGAAATCATCCTCAGTTAATCTGGCTGAAACTGCTTCCTCTCTACCTGCTGGTGGTGTTGGTGTTCCAACCATCATTCCTCCGAGCTCTGCAATGAGCTCGGTAAAAACTTGGATCATACCCGAGGTCCAAGGAATTGATGAAAAGATTTCTAGGGATATGCTGACATCCCTAGCTACTCGTCATCTTGCTTCGGTAAATTTCTCACACTCTGAATTTCCTTTCTTTCTTTTAATACTTGTATTTTTGTATTGACTTACTGTTTTTCTCATCTTTCAGCTGGTGAACTGTTTCAATAACATCATGAAGAAGGACGAGGCAATTAAAGATTCTAGCTCCTCATCTGATGTAGAGGATGCTATGAGGGGTTTGTCCCAATCTTTGAATGATTCTCGTGGAAAATACGACGAGGACAAAGCTGACTGGGGAAAAAGTTGTCTATGGTTGAAGCTGAGAAGGTGAAGTTGACTGAGATCTCCAGGAGTTTGGAGAATAAAGTGAAAAGTTTAGAGGTCGAGCATAAGAAATACGACGATAAGCTCAAGAATTTTGGAGAGCTTGAGGATAAGCTGAGGAAGGCAGAGGAAGAATTATCCGCCCTGCGAGATATCAAGGGCCAAAAAGAAGAATTGGATGCGAAGCTCTCCTCGGAGAAGTTGAAAAGAAAGCTCGCAGTTAAAAAATCCTTCAGCGCTGGCTGGGATAAAGGATGGGACAAGGGGATTGCTGCGATGACATCCCAAGTTCAATATGGGAAGTTGAAATACTTCCGAGATGGCTGGGTAGCTGCACTGCAGGAATTGAAGATCAAGGACGACTCTGGGCTATTCCAACTACACCTCCCTGGCCCTCCTCCACCAATTGTGGAAGAAGAAGAAGATGAGCCTGTCTCTGATGAATCTTCCATGGCCATAGGAGATCAAGTCCCTGCCTCTCTACCTTCTGCCAACGAAGATATTTCTTCCATGCCTCCTCCTTCTGAGAAAAATTCAACTCCTGCTGTTCAAACTGCTGTCACCACTGAGCAACCAAGCTCCTCATCCCAGCCTCCCGAGAAAGTCTTGGGAGACAAGGAAAAGGTGTGAAGTTGTTCGGTATCATTTCTATCTTTCATTATTTGTAATCAAACAATGTAATCTTTTGATGATCTAATAAAATACATCTTCGTTCCTCTACATTGTTGATACTCTGTCTGCTTTTATTTATTAACTCCTACCTTCTCTTCTTTATTAGTTTATGGCCAGAATGGAATTGATATCTGCCCCTGATACCGAGTTGATGCAACAATGCAATGGATATTATAAAGCTGGTCATACAGACCTAAGTGTATCAGAGATTGTCGACATCCTTGGCCATGATGCCTCAGAGCAAGCAGTTGAGGCTTACCGGTACTTGAAGGATTTACTTGATAGATCTGTGGCCAATAATGTGGCATACTACAAATTGATCGAGGAACTTCATTGTTCCTTAGAAGATCTTCAGAATCAACACAATGAATCAACTGCCTTGTTGCACAAGGAATATGAAAATAGATATCAACAGCTTTCTTCTGAAACAGGCCATAAAAAGATTATCGCTGGATACGATGTTAGGGAGAGAACCCTAAAAGGTGAAGTTGAGGCCTGCAGGCAGATTGCTGAGTTGCTGGAACAAGAGAACAATAATTTGCAGAAAAAGTTGGCACAGTATGAATCTGCAGCATCATCTTCCACTGCTTTAGTACCAGTTACCGATGAAGGTTTCTCGTTCTTAGAGGTTGAGAATGCCAAATTAAGGCAAGAACTGGATATCTTAAGAAAATCTGGTGTTTTTGCTACTGCTCGGGGACGAGGAAGAGGTTCTCGTGGGCGAGGAAGAGTTGCTCCGAGGAACAAGTTATTCCAGTTACTCGGGGACGATCAAGAGTTCTTAGTCGCAATGTTGAAGAAGCTCGTACTCAGTTGACGTTAGAAACTCAAGCATTTCAATTTAATGCAAAAGATCGGGCTTTGTCTGAAATGTCCAAGAAAAACCTATCCTTGGAGGATCAACTTACTGCGATGAAGACTGCTCTGGATAATAAAGATGCTCTTGTCAAGAACTTTCATGAGCAAGTAGATAAATTAACTTTCCAATTCCATAAACAGCCTCGGGAGTTTTGGATGGCAGGCTACAATGAGGCCCTTTATCATTTGGATGCCCGCATTGAAAGTGCCAATAATAAAGGTTATAAGCAGGGATGGTTGAACGCCCTGGGTGTCTTAAAATTAGAGCAAGGGCATTATTTATGGGATTATCATGCTCCTGGTTTACTAGACTTGCCCGTGTCGCCTTATAAATTGGATATGAAATGGATTCCTGCTCGTTCCATTCCTCGGAGCTTAATTTCAAAATACCTTGGTGACTACAACCTTCATTCTCAGGTCGAAGTATCTCGTCCCGAGCATCTAATGGACACACCTTCAATAATGAATGTCAGAATGCTGAAGGACTTGAACTTTATTAATTCTCCTCTTTGCTTGGAAGATCCTCCTGCTGGCGAAGAGCCTGTCTCAAAAGCAAAGGGCAAGAAACCAATAGAATAGGAATCTCAATGTAATGATTAGCACACATGTAATTTATAATTTGTTTTGAAATTCAATGCAAGACTTTCATTTTTTGTTTGCAAATTAGTACTGCTACTATCTTGTGCATATCAAACACTTTATATTTGTGCTTATGTATCTGTTAAAAAGATAACAATAGTGTTGTTCATCGTCCAACTTAATAAAAAGTTACAAGTATCAAGGTTGTTCAATCACTTAATAATAAAGTAATGAATAAAAATGTTTAAAATTTACCAACCAACCAAGGTTGTTATATTGTGCTTGTCGACCAACTATGGTTGATGGGCTTTTATCCTCGACCAGCCATACTTGGTTCAATTCAAAATATTTTCTCCTCGTCGACCAAATACAGTTAGTGGGTTTTTATCCCCGACCAACCATACTTGGTTCAGTTTGGAATTTTTTGTTCTCTGAGGAACTTTTGTAATAATATTACATCCCGACCAACATAAGTTGGCATTTGAGAGTATAAACCAACCGAGATTGGCGTTATAAGAATGTTGTTCTTGCCCTTTTACCAACTAAAGTTGGTCGTGGGTTTGAACTATCAGGTTCTTTCGAACTATCTTGTACACTAGTTATTTTACCAACCGAAGTTGATCACGCCAGTGTACGCCTCCTAACCAAAGGCTTTTGTAATAATATTACATCCCGACCAACATAAGTTGGCATTTGAGAGTATAAACCAACCGAGATTGGCGTTATAAGAATGTTGTTCTTGCCCTTTTACCAACTAAAGTTGGTCGTGGGTTTGAACTATCAGGTTCTTTCGAACTATCTTGTACACTAGTTATTTTACCAACCGAAGTTGATCACGCCAGTGTACGCCTCCTAACCAAAGGAGTGTATCAGTTGTTCTCGCCCTTTTACCAACCGGAGTTGATCGTGGGTCTGAACTATCGTGTTCTTTCAAACTATCTTGTACACTAGTTATTTTACCAACCGAAGTTGATCACGCCAGTGTACGCCTCCTAACCAAAGGAGTATATCAGTTGTTCTCGCCCTTTTACCAACCGGAGTTGATCGTGGGTCTGAACTATCGTGTTCTTTCGAACTATCTTGTACACTAGTTATTTTACCAACCGAAGTTGATCACGCCAGTGTACGCCTCCTAACCAAAGGAGTATATCAGTTGTTCTCGCCCTTTTACCAACCGAAGTTGATCGTGGGTCTGAACTATCGTCTTCTTCTTGCTATCAAGCAGCGTAGTGTACAACACTAGTATTCCCCGAAAAACTTTCAAAGGAGAGAAAAATTGTGAAAAACATCATCATTTTATTCATATTGATGGACCCGTTGTACATTTTACATCATTGATAATACTTGCGAAGGTGTTCAGCATTCCAAGCATTCTTGAATTCTTCTCCTTCTAGAGTTGCTATTCGGTAAGTTCCTAGTCGAACAACTTCTGTAACTCGGTAAGGTCCATGCCAATTTTCTTCCAATCTATTGTGCTTCTGAATGACCTTCTTTAGCACATAATCTCCTTCTTTTAAATCGCATTTCTTCACCCTTTTGTTGTAGAATAGAGTTGTTCGTTATTGATAAGCAGCATTCCTAATGGCTGCCTCTTCTCTGACTTCTTCGAGCATATCCAAATCCAGTCTTCTCATCAAGTCACTGATCGGAGAATTGAAATTCAGCACTCTGTGTGTTGGTAGGCCCAATTCGGCAGGTATTACAGCCTCACTTCCAAACGCCAGCATATACGGTGATTCTCTAGTCGCTGCTCGGGGAGTTGTTCGGTAAGCCCACAATACTGACTGTAGCTCATTAATCCAGTTAGCTTTAGCTTCACTTAGCCTTTTCTTCAAACCATTTAGCAGCGTTCTGTTCGTCACCTCAGTCTGCCCATTGCTTTGAGGATGACCTGGTGCTGAATGGGTCTTCAGGATGTTTGATTGTTGACAATAGGCAGCAAACTCCTCGTTGTCAAATTGTGTTCCATGATCTGTGATGAAGGCATGAGGGAGACCATATCGACAAATGATATTCTTCCAAACAAACTGGTATACCTTCTCGTACGTCATATCGATAAGCGGCTCAGCTTCTACCCACTTAGTAAAATAGTCCACTACAACGACGAGGTACTTGAATCTTCCTCGGGTGGTCGGCAGTGGTCCAACCAAATCAATTCCCCACATGGCAAATGGCCAAGGGGAATTTATTGGTGTCAGCAATGATTGTGGAGTTCGTCGGATGGAGGAAAAACGTTGGCACTTATCACATTTCTTAGCATAGGCTATACAATCAACCCTCATCATCGGCCAGTAGTATCCTTGAGTCATTACCCTTTGCAAAAGTGTTCGACCTGCTACATGAGCTCCACAAGACCCTTCATGGATCTCTTCAATCAATTCTTTCACTTCGGAGGGATGTACACATCTCTGCAAACCTGCCATAATTCCTCGTCTATATAAAATACCATTAGTTAATACATACCGAGCAACTTTATACTTCAATTTTTTAGCAGCAAGCTTATCCTCTGGCAATTCTCCCTCTTCAATATATACCCTGATGGGATCCATCCAAGATGGTCCTAAATCAAGGGCAATAACATTCATCGTCAAGTCTTCATCTATGCTCCGACTTTCCAGTACTTCAATCGGTATTGTTCTTCGCAGCTCGGTACGAGTAGCTGATGCTAGTCGGGCCAGTGCGTCTGCTTGTGCATTTTCTATTCTGGGTATTCTGATCAACTGAATCGCATCAAATTCTGCCTATAATTCCATTACCTTGGCATGATATTTGACCATTAATTCTCCTTTAACTGCATACGTTCCCATCATCTGATTCACAATCAATTGAGAATCACTGAATACCATCACTTGTTGCGCTTCCATAATCTTTGATAAATTAAGACCTGCTATCATGGCCTCATACTCATCCTCATTATTGGAGGCTTTGAATTGGAATCGTAAAGCATATTCCATGTCAATCTCGTCTGGGGTGTTCAAAACAATTCCTGCCCCACAACCTGCTGTGCAAGATGAGCCATCTACATATAATCTCCATATGGGCAACCCGTTTTCAAATTTCTTATCTGATAGAGTTCCTCGGTGAAATATTTGTTGCTTCTTTTCATCCTCCCCTGACACTTTTCGCTCCTCGTTGACCATCTCTTCTCGTTCTTTTACCAACCGGAGCTGGTCTGAATTTGAAGTTGATGATCCTTCTATATCCACAAGCCCTTTTACCAACCGGAGTTGGTCTGGACTTATGTCTATTGATCCTGTAACATCCACAGGTTGGTCAGCGAGCAGTTTTTGTTCCTCGGGGGTATCAGGATATGTAAACTCTGCTATAAAATCTGCTACAGCTTGCCCTTTCAATGATGATCTGGGCTCATACACAATATCATATTCACCGAGCTCTATTGCCCAGTACATCAATCTCCCTGACTTTTCTGGCTTATGAAGGTCTTGCCTCAGTGGCATGTCGGTATAAACGACGATGGTATGGGCCTGGAAATATGGCCTCATTCTTCTACTTGCTTCAATTAATGCCAATGCCAATTTTTCCAGCTTTGGGTACCTGATCTCTGCACCTCGGAAAGCCTTACTTGTGTAATAAATTGGCTTCTGGACTCCATTCTCCAATCTGATCAATGCCGAGCTGACTGCATTCTCTGATACTGCCAGATACAAGTACAACTTCTCTCCTGTTATTGGCCTGGACAACAATGGAGGTGCTCCCAAATACTTTTTCAAGTCTTGAAAGGCCTTTTCACATTCATCAGTCCATTCAAAAGTTTTTCGAAGTGTTTTGAAGAATGGGAGGCATTTGTCAGTTGCTCGGGACACAAATCTGTTGAGCGCTGCAACTCGTCCTGTAAGACTCTGCACTTCTTTCTTTGTTGTTGGGGATCGCAACCCTAAAAGAGCTTTGATCTTATCTGGATTTGCTTCAATGCCTCGCTGGTTGACAATGTATCCGAGAAACATTCCTTCTCGTACTCCAAATGTGCACTTCGTCGGGTTGAGCTTCATCTGGTATTTATCCAGTTGATCAAATGTCTGAGCTAAGTCAACTAGATGATCCGCATCTTTCTTGATTTTTGTCAGCATATCATCGACATAGACTTCCATGTTGCAACTGATTTGTTCGGTGAAAACCTTGTTCATCAGCCGCTGGTATGTCGCTCCTGCATTTTTCAAACCAAAAGGCATAACATTATAGCAATAAGTTCCCCTAGGGGTGATAAAAGAAGTACTTTCCCTGTCTTCCGATTTCATTTTGATCTGGTTGTAACCAGAGTAAGCATCCATGAAGCTAAGCAGCTCGTGCCCCGAGGTAGCATCTACTAGTTGGTCAATTCTGGGCAATGGAAAATGATCCTTTGGGCAGGCCTTGTTAAGATCAGTGAAATCAACACACATTCTCCATTTGTTGTTTTTCTTCTTCACCATCACCACATTCGCCAACCAGTCCGGGTACTTCACATCTTCAATAAATTGAGCTTTCTGGAGTTTGTCGACCTCCTCTTGAATAGCTTGATTCTTCTCGGGGCTAAATACCCTTCTTCTCTGCTTTATAGGCTTGATCTCCTTATTCACATTAAGTTCGTGACATAAGAAGTTTGGATCTATTCCTGCCATGTCCTCATGACTCCATGCGAAAGTTTTCTTCCTGTTTTTCAAGAAAATTATCAACTCTTGTTTTATTGAAGCATCCAACGTTGAACCTATCTGGGTTACTCGTTCAGGGTGCTCGTCGTCTAGAATAACATTTTCTGTAGATTCCACCACTTGTCCTTTTACAAGTTGGGATTCATCTCTGGGATCGAGAGTTTCAATCTCTGTATCTTCTTCCACCTGGTAAGTAGTAGTCTTTTTCCTTGATTCCTCAAGCTCCTCTTGCTCGGTAGATGAATAATAGCATTCCCGAGCTACTTTTTGATCACCTTTCACAACTCCTACTCCAAAGTTTGTTGGGAATTTTAAGCACTGATGTACTGTAGATGGAACTGCTTCGAACTTCTTCAAACCAACTCTTCCCATGATGATGTTGTAGGCTGACTGCACATTCTTATCCATCATGAAGAAGCGTATTCTTTCTGTTCGACAAGCAGGCCAGGTTCCAATGAATATATCCAACTTGATCGTCCCAAGCGGAAAAAATTTCTCACCAGCAAAACCTAGGAGGGGTCTGTGATACGGTTCCAACTGAGATAATTTTAGATTCAAGCTGTCAAAGCATGAATAGTACATGATGTCTGCCGAACTTCCATTGTCTACCAACACCCTTGAAATCACTACTTCCTTCATCCTCATCTTGATTACCAGCGGATCATCGTGAGGATAAAGAACACCTGCCAGATCATTTTTTGAAAAGCCAATGACCAGCTTCTCTTTGTTTACCTTCCTTGGACGATCGTCCTCAGCCAGATTTATTCGCTGAATATATGAACAAGCTTGAGCCTCTCCAAGGTAAACTTTTCTTTCTGCAGTAAGGTCTCCTCCTCCTGCATCTCCTCCTGTAATAACATTACAATCAAATGATCCAAAACGTATGGAAAATACCTCTCGTTCTGGCTGTCTTGGCTTCTTGGGAAGGTCGGGGTCATCATCCGGATCATCTTCGTGGTCCCTCTTCTTTTTCTCTTCCGCTCGACGAGGAGATTTAGACCTCTCTCTAGTCCGGCCATTATTTTTTCTTTCACCTCCCCGATCAACATATTTTGCTAGCTTCCCTCTTCGGATGAGTGTTTCAATCTCGTTCTGAAGAGCTATGCAATTTTTGGTCATGTGACCATGATCTTTATGAAACTCGTAATATTTATCCTTACTCCTCGAATCAGGGTCTGACTTCAGTTTCTTTGGCCATTTTACCTCCTCGTTGTTCTTGATCTCTTCCAAGACATGATGAATTCCCATTTTCAAAGGAGTATAATTGTCGTACTTCTTCAGAACTTCCCATGATGATTTATTATTTCTGGAACGTCTATCACCGCCATTGCCCTTATGTTCTTTATTTTTAGACTTGTCGGCATCCACCTTGGTGTCTTTATCCATATTCTTCTTTGCAGCCATAGCTTCCTCGGCATTCATGATTTTTGCCGCTTTTGCCATCAACTCTGACATAGTTTTAGGTGGATCTTTCGCCAAGGTGTAATACAATTTATTAGGCAACAGCCCACTCATCAAGGCGGTGATTGCTTTATTTTCTTCGTAATCTATGGCTTCCAACTTCTCGTTATTGAAACGAGTTATGTAATCTCTAGTACTCTCACCAGATTTTTGTCTAACACTTAACAAGTGTGCTACTCGTTTTACTGGCTTTGCTCCAAAACAGAAATTGCCAATAAACAATTCGGCCAATTGAAAGAAAGTTGAAATCTTACCCCTAGGAATATTATTGTACCATATCTCGGCAGCTCCAGTAAGATTTCCTGAGAATGCTCTGCATCTCATCTCGTCGGGGACGACATAGATGTCGGCAGCAACTTGATATTGCTCTATGTGAAGAACAGGATCTGTCTTTCCATCATATTTGGGGGTCACTACAGGTGCTTTGAACTTTGACGGTGTAGGAAAATTCACAATGGCCTATACAAAAGGTGTTCCTCGAACGAAAGTTCGTTGTAGGGGGTTCTTTGCTTTGGCCATTTCTCCCAATTTATCCTCCAACCGTTGGAGAGACCCTTTCCACGCTTCATTTCCTTCCTCGGGCCTATTGGTTCGAGCAATTGATCGTTCTGAGGTAGCTTCTTGAGATCTATCTTGACGAACGACTGGTCGTGACTGTACTGATACTTCTCTTAGATCTGATGGTTGTCGAAAACTCCTCGACATAGTCTTAGGTGGACTCCTATTCCTCCTAGGACCTAATCGACTGAAAGGAGACACCCTACTCAGTCTTTCTAAAGCACTGGGTCTTTCTGGAGAGAGGGTGATATGCTGATCAGTATCTGTAGCCCTTATTGACGAAGTTCGCCCAGGTTGATAAGAGAAATCATCGGATTCCTTACTGCGGCGTGACTCAGTACGCCTGGATCGTGAAGAAAGTAAATAAGTTTGCCTCTGACCACTTTGCTGTCCTGAACGTGCAGGTACGCCACCATGAAAGGTTTGTATGAGTTGCCTCATTGTTTCTTGCATGGCGGTTTGCCCTTGGGCCAGATTCGTCATGATCCCGGCCAGATCCGGAGGTGCAGATGGATTTGGAGGGTTTCCAGCATTTCCAGCGTTTCGATTGCTAGATTCTGGGTTATCCACCATTGATGATGAATGATTCGTGGTGAAAAACGATAATAAAAATCGATTCCCACAGACGGCGCCAATCTGTTGATGTAAAAAATTAGATTGCTCTAATTATTCAATCACAGATAAATAAATAAGATAAAGATTTTTAAAGTGGTTCAGCCTTATAAGAATGGCCTACGTCCACTGTTATGTTATTGCTGAGTGTTTGGGAATTCTCGATTACAAGTTCTATCAAGAAATTCTGGTCCCTTTGAATGAGGGTGATACAAGGTATTTATAGCCCTTAGGCTGTACATGAAAGAGTCGATACATTAAATGATATACATATGAAAGGGTAATACATTTAATGCAGCGTATGCGTCAAGATTATAAACATTCAATGAATAGTTGAACTGTTGACTATCTGGTAATTAATGCTACGGCCGAGATGAAACTCGGACCGCCTTAGTTGCTCGTTGATCAAGAGTTCCTTGGAGCGCTAGAGTACCTCGGAGTCCTGGAGTTCCTCGGGATGTCCTCGTTGCTCGGAGAGAACATGAATTGGTCGGGGAAATGAACTTCCTCGTTGCTATTGAGCCACGTAGATTGACACGTGTCTTCGTATTATTCGTCCACATCAGCATATTAATTTTGGTATCAACACTCATCCAAAGAAAAATAGTCAGAGGGTTCAGAGAGTTCTTCCAGAATATCCCACGAAGGGATTGAAAAATCAGACCGAAATTTATCCAATGACTCAACAAGATAAACCATGATGAACAAAGTAAATATAAGAAAGGGAAGAAAATCTTACAGAGAAAAAGAGATCAGGTGACAACGAACGAGGAAAAGAATAAAAGCACAAGATAGAGAGAAAATGAAGAGCTCAAAGATACAGATTTGAATGGTGAAAGACGATAGGATTTTTGCCGCGTTTAAATACTTTACCTCGGGAATAGAGAAAATCAATGATTACCAGGGAGGATGTTTGCATATCCGGTGGCTAAAAAGAAGAAAAGGGGCACAAAAATCGAAGCGATCATGAACATTTAAAATATTTATGAGGCCCCATACTATGCATTCAAACAGAAGTTATATACAACGTTTCCCTAAAAATCATACAAACTGATCATTTATGCAATTTCAAGAATAATTTCCCATACTTTTCTTCGACATCAAACTTTTGTTGGTATCAAATTTAATCTGCTGACGTGGATCAATTATGTGGAGACACGCGTCAACTTACATGTCACCTACAACACTTTCAATGAACAATACACTGACTCCGAGGAAGTTAAACTCCCTGACCAACCCAGGCGTCCCGAGCAACCCATGTTATTCGAGGAACTTCATTATACCGAGAAACTTAGGCGGCCCGAGCAACTCAGGCGTGCAGAACAAGAAAATCAAAGAGATGACTGCGCATTAAATGCTCATTATTATCATACAGAAGTACATGTCTACTGGATAATAGCGCATTATCCTTTCATTTTTACAGTCTCAAGGCTATAAATACATTGTAACCTCCTCATTAGAAGGGGATCGAAATTTTTTGAGAAAACCATTCCTCGATAATTCCAAGCAAACAGTCAGCAATACCAAAAGAATAGTGGATGTAGGCCATTCTTATAAGGTTGAACCACTTTAAAAATCTATTGTCTATTATTTCTTTATTCATTTTATCTGTGATTAAAATATTTAGGTCAAATCTAATTTTTTACATCAACGCCTAGCTATAGTAGAAGATCGACGCATAGAAGAAATTATTGAGAAGTCTTAAAGTTCCCCGCTTATTTATGAAATTATTGAGATGTTTATTTATTTTTTTAGGACGATTGTTTCTCAACTATCGCTAAAGGTTGTGATTGTTCACTATATAGAGTGACTATTTTTCAGAACCATTACTAAATGTCGTGACAATTTGTGAAAAACATTTCTAAAGTGACTTAACAAAAAGACATATTTTCATGAAAGAACACTATGTTTTCTATAAATACGAGACTTGTCTTCATTTTATAAGAGAGAGAAAATATATTTTCAAAACTTTCCATTCCCTAATTGAGTCGGGGAGACTATGAAACATAATTGGTTAGTGGAATACGTGTAATACCCCGTATTTTTATGGCTTTTAATTATGATATTAATTATAAGTAATTACTTTTAATTGTGGATTAATTAAATTAATTGTGGATTAATTAAATTAATATGGGATAATTAATTGGAAATTAATTTGGATTTAAATAATTAGCGAGATGAGAGTTAGTATTTAAATAGGATGATAATGTTGAATATTACTGAGTGATTATAGTAATATGTGATTATTGAATTTATTAAAATTGTCGAGAGTTAAAAATACGGCAGTTTCGGTAATTAAGTTGGGACGCGTGTGTCAGTCGTGTCAGGACCCAATTTAATGGATTAAAAATTATTTTATTTTTATGTTATCCATATGAGCATTTTGATTGCGCTAACGTGTTCAGAAGGGTCTAAATAGTCAGAAAACACTAACCGGGGGTTTAGTTTGGGAATCGGGGCATTTTTAGGCCTAACCGGCAACCCGAGAGGGTATTTTAGTCATTCCTATTTTTGGTGAATATTAACCCACAAAAATTAGGAAATATTTATAAGCCAACCCTTGAGTCCCTTAGGGTTTTCACAACCAAAAATCATCATGGAAGTTAGAGAGGAAGAGAGGAGAAGTTCCAAGGTTTCCATGGCCATAACCACCACACACCACCACCATCGCCGGATTTGTGATCGAAAAGAGAGGGGGGGAAACAACCACTACCATCATCAATGGATCAGAATCTGTAATTTCCAGGCAAGTGATTTATCTTGCAAAGATTCAAAGAATATAGTTTACATGATAATTTAGATTTGATGATTTATCGTAAATAAGTGAATTAATTGTGAAATTGGAGAATTTAAATATTGAACATGTGTAGGATTCATGTAGATGAAACTTCTGGGCATAAACTAGTTATGAAACCATAATCCATGCGTAGAGAATTGGGAATTTATGTTGAGTTATGAAGATCTTGAAAGAAATAGGAGAAATAGGGTTTTTATGGAGAAATGGGTGTTTCGATTTAAGAAACTGATGATTCACGATGATTTAATGATTCTAGTATGTTAAAGATGATACTAATATGTTAATAGGATGTTTAGTAAACTTTCTTGGGAGTTTGGGACGTTGTAATGAAGAATTAGAGGTGAAAAAAGGATGAAACCCGTAATTGTTAAAGGGAAATCTGGGCTGATACCTGCTTGGTCGATCGATCCCTTTTCTTCGATCGATCGACCCCTTTGGCAATTGTTTTACCTTTAAAGCTTAATATAAATCCCAATGCCAATGATGATTCTTAGGATGTTTAAATTGATATTGTGGGACTTAATTAAGGTCAGTGGGGTCTTAGTTGATGCCGGGAAAAATGGTTTACCTTATGGATTTGTATACTATTTCTTATGAGGGACTACCGAGTGAGTTATGGTTAGAAATCGTTCAAATTGAAACTATAATGCGAATAAATGCTGAGGTAAGGATAATAACAGTAATGGAGGAGATTTAAGTTACTGATATAGCATTAGAAACTAATAGGAGGCCTAGTAACCTTTTGGGGTAGGTTAGGTACTCAAATTGACACGACGAGAGAAAGTTATCAAGTTAAATATATAATTACGTATGATGTTCGGGATAATCTTACTACATACGAGACTTACTAGATAGAATGTGAAGATCTATGTTGAAATACGATTACTAAGGTTGTGTGAATGCCAAGTGCATGGATTTATTTTGTGTATGGCATACCTACCATACATGCTATCACGGGAGGTTAGTTTTTTTTGTAAAGGACCCTCTTATCCTTGTGTGCCTTCGAGGGGGGGGGGGGATTTAGACTGGTACGTTAAGGACATAGGACTGTGAATAACTTATGAGTTGATAAGTCAGCTGACCATGGGAGCATAGGAATGTGTATGACCCATGGGTATGTGAACTATGGCCACCTCCAATATGTGTGATTTTGCTTATTGAAACGGTTCTTGAGAGATTCGAAACTCATAGTCCCTATGTACGTGATGTACCGGGATTCGATAGCAGAGTATGCGTGCACCGCAGCTTAGCCTAGGGGTGCCATATATGTATTTATGTACTGAGAGTGATATACTTATGTACTTGTGACTGGTTCATTATTGCTTAGTAGATGTGAATAACTAAGATATCTGAATGGGATAAGAATGAGAATTTAATTAACACTTGAGATAAGTAATTTTAATGAATGCGAATATGGGTTATGAATATAACTGTTTTGGGTACTAAGAGTAGACATCCTATGGTAGAATGCGAAAGCGAAAGAGGTACAGACTAGTTAGTTAGTGACATAACTAGGATGGGTTAAGGGCATACGTTAGGCGTGCACATTAGCGAAGAGGTGAGAAACTCATGTGAGAGTACGCAGCTAACATGTTTACAATATGTGCTATTTAATTGTAATTTAAACACTTGCTAAAATTTTAAACTGTTTTCACCTCGGGCTTTGACCCGTTTTCCTCCAAATCTATTTTGTTTTGTAAAAACATTTTTAGGTGCCCAGCCATAGGGACGCCAAGCATAGGAGTTCCATTCTAGTGACATGTTGTAGCTGATGTGGAAGCTACATGATCTTGGTATGAGACACCTTCATATTTATCCTTGGTTCCTTCAGAGTCATTTGTATCAGTTAGGACATGTCGCCCAGTCTTATTTAGAGGTTGTAGTTACAGACTATAATTATTTCGGTTATTGGTTTATTTATTCAGACTCTTGTATTGGGACTTTATTTACTCTGTCATTTTTATTATTGGAGTGTTTACTCCAGACTCGGATAACTTCATTTCGTTGGTTATTCATATGAGATTGTTTATGCGATTGACGGTTAATGATTTAATTCTTGATTTTTGTTAACTAAATTAGTAAAATTTGACATCTCTCTTTTTAAATATTAGGTGGCTAGTAATAAATTAAATATTTTTGACAGTGTTGCTAAGACTGAACTAACTTGATATTCTGTATTAATTTAATAAAGGAGTAGCTACCCGGTATTTAATTAGTCGGGATGTCACATGTGGTATCAGAGCATCATGTTCTAGTGTCCTTTAGGATGTGTGTGGCTTATTATGCTTCCACCATTGCTTTCTTTGATATAGATTCCTATGTTTTGGATTGTTGATTTCTTTGGTGAGATTTCGTTCTCCTACTATGATGTATATGATAATGAATCTTATTTGCATTCGAGCGTGTTCGTGTGTCGAACAATGCAGTACATCAGGCGAAGACAGTTGGGCGGACAACAGGAGGCAAAGATCAGTTGAGGTTACTTGATTTATTAAAGAAGGATGACAGTAGTTGAAGTCACCCATACTATGGCACAGAAGTCCAGGACGGTAAAGACGGCTAAGGCGCGACTTGTGACTTCCAGGTACAACTATAGAAGAAAGTGGGGTCAAATTAGAAGCACCAAGCAAGGTTGGATTGGGAGAGAATCGGACGAAACATTGAAAAGAACTAGTAGTGGAAATACTAGAAATGCGTAGATGGCGTGTACTAGCCAAATAACATAAAATATCCAAAGGTTTGGACATATGACGGGGTATGGCTAATAGGAGTGAAAATTTAGGGTAAAATTTTTCTTGGTTCGTAAGAGCGAAGTTACAATGATGAGAGGCAACTACCACACTTAGAAGTGGAATGTGTCGTCGAGAAAAGGCGCATCAGTATGGTTTGACCATATGTTCCTTCATTAGATGTTTAGAGTGAGGTGCGAATGTTATTCTGAACTCACACAAGAGGGTTGGACAGAGGTCACTTTGTGAGGAGAAATTTCATTATTTAGCGCACCTTACACCGGGTGAAGTAGGTGAAATGGAGAAGAGGACATTAAGGGGAGAATTTGCATACAAGAAGAATTGTTAGCACTTCTGGGAAATTCTACTTGGACCGTCAATGCAGATGGTAATTAAGTCGCATTTTGTTAATATGGAGGTAAGCACTTCCTTGTGAGGGGAGCTACAAGAATCGAAGATTTTAGATAGAGTAAGACTGGGGGAAATGGTGTTGAAGAAGCACCACAAGGGGGAGACCCATCAGGGAGCCCATTTAAATGATTCGGATAGCTGAATTGTTACCAAGCGATAGTGATTTCAGAAAGAGATGTAGAAACCAGTAGCGTGTTCCTTAGGGCCATCAAAGCTAAGGAAACAACGGAGATAGTCATCAGAGTTGAGACTACCAACGTCCAAGAGAAGGACAACCTTAACATGGTCAGTGTGACCGGAGATAAGTGAAGTATGTCTAGTGGTATTTTGTGGGGAGTAAAACCATGCGTTAAAATGTTCCCTGTAGCAAGTAGAGGGATAAGGGTAAGGTGCCTAGCAAGGGCAATAGTTATTGAAAATTTTGGTTTGGTACGGACAGGTGCGTAAAGTCCAGGAACCATTTGAGCAGCCTGGGCGATTGGCAAGGTAGAAGTATGAGTTATATCCTTAGAGGATGTTGCGTGTTGTATGTGACATGAACAAGTTGCTACATTTTTTATTACAACTATTTTTCATTTGAGAGTCGTGTTTAGCGAGTATCTCAGCAATGTTATTATTTATGTGAATATTCCTCCCTGGTATAATGGGGTTACCTTTAGTGTTATCCGCGGAGGATGAATGGGTATATTGAGAGAGATATATACTTTATTGAAATTACTCATTTTAGTGTTGTGTTATACGAGTATGATATTATCCTAATTATAGGTCTATTATAATGTTTAAATCGATCATGTGCGGTTATTGCAAGTCTATCGGGGTTACTACCTTGGTGTAGAATGTTTTGTTCTGGCAAGGCCCCATCTGCGAGAGGGCCGGGCTCGAGATTGTATTTTTGAACATATATATATATATATATATATATATATATTGTTGAGACTTCGAAAAGTATAATGGTCTCGGACTTTTGTTCCCACTATGTGTAGGGACTTTATTGATATGATGCGGAGTGTATTTAGTTTACTATTCAGCGGAAAGATTTAGCTGATTATTATAATTAAAGCTCAAGATGTAGTAATAATAAGAGTGCATTGTTATATCACCCTTTAGAGACGTGGGAATTAATACTCATGGTTGTATGTCTGGGGACGGGATTTGAGAACCCCGATTTTATTTGTATGATATTTATGGAAGGGGTTTCCATAAGAGATAGTGTCTCTCGAAAGGAGTTCCTTGTTTAAGTGAAATTGCGGAAGGAGATGTAACTTTGTTGTCAAGAGACGGGAATATAGGGGTACATTTTATGGACTGAAGACCTAACGGATTTCGATGACCGACAATGCTAGGAAGTAGTGTATCGGGGGGTTCCTTGTTTGGATTTCGCTTTGCGAGACATCCCACGCATGAAACTTAGCATAAGGTTGATAGTAAGGAAATGTTTGGCCATTCATCCATGATTTGGGTACCTCGATCGTTATGGAATTATGTAATTATAACTGGAAGTTTAAAAAGAGTAAATTACGATATAAGGCCAGTAGAGCCAGTTGGTAGTGAGGAAATACTGATAATTTTGTTTTATTTTTGGCGGGTGAAGGATGAAATGATGTTTAAGAGGATCTAAATTTTAAATTCGGGGGTGATTGAGAACGCCCAAGTGGTATAGCCACGTTGCAAATGCAGGGACAATAAAGAGTTTGGAGTACTTATAAAGCGTATGTGATGTTTAAATCCGTTTGCACGATGCATAGGGTGTATGGGTATCTTGATTTGCTTATGTCAGAATAGCCGGAAGAAGAGACATAGAAGAGTGAAATTTTTACTTGTGGGACTAACATGACGAAATGGAAGTAGGAGAGTGGATCAAGTGTCGTGCAAAGAACGACAATCTATAGTTTCATGTGCAAACAGAGTAGCACGTTCAAAATTGGTTGAAAGGTAGTGGGAAGCCATTTAAAAAGGGGGTATCCCTCGAAAAGACAAAGATTTAACTATTATGGACAATTTGGAGCGGAGTTCCACCCAATCGAATGTTGAGGATGGCTTAGGTGTATATAGAGTGAGGGTGTTAATAAGGTATAAAGAGTCCAGATGTGCACAATGTGGCGAAAAGTGCACGGGTTAAAACTTTTGATATATGCCGAGGGAAGAAGAGAGTTATTAAGTAGCACTTAATTGGAGGATTTATAAGTTGAAGTTGTGTTGAGTGGGACATAATTAGTAGCCCCACGTGACCACCTATCGATAGAAATTGGTTGCAGTAAGGGTAACAACCAGAAACTTGGTGTCGAGCCGACAATTCCAGTAGCGAAAGAGTCAAGATGGTAAATTTCTTTGATGGGTTGCAATCATAAAGTTAAGTATAGAGTTCCTTCAAGTGTATGAAACGGGTTGTCAAGAAGGGAAGAAATTGTTATATCCTTGGGTGATTTACACTTGATATAGTGACCGCACCGGTATATGGTCCTAACCAGTATTATTTTGAACTAGGATAAAATCCCCGAAACCCACCTTCATTATGGGTATAAGAAAGTAGTGGGAAAAGTTTCGTTTGAGAAATTTGTACCACCGATAGCTCGAGGAATAGGCGCAAGGTGATTGACGACTCGTGGAACCGTATGAAAGTAATTTTGGACTCATAACGATCGTTTCATTTCCATAGTGGATATCGCTAGTAAGTGAAGTATAATTTGGTAATCGGGTAAGGATGTTACCTACTAGTAGAATTGTGCGACATCACCCGTACATATTCATAGGAAACAAGGTACTTATAGATGTTTGGTGTAAACGAACCATACTATCCTTCCTATGGATGCTTAGAGGTGAGAGGATTATCAGAGCTTCAGATCAGTCAGATGTTAGAGTCCGATGACTACATTAGGATAATCACAACCCGTCTTAAGTGGCTTATCCCTTGTAGAAAAGTCACAACGCCGGGAACAGAGATTCAAAGAACCGACAAGAGTTATCAGATGTTTTAAGGTTTCTCCCAGGATGGGAGTTTTTTGTTTAGATAAATGCGGGAGTTAATACGAAGTGAGGTGCGAACTCACAATAATATTGGGATAATACGACCAATGATGTGTAGGCTATTCTTATTCGAATATTGTTTAGTAAGAGCACAACGTGAAGTGCATTTATTGCGATGAAATCCTATAACTAATAAAGTGTCAAGAGTGTTCAAAAAACTTGTTATGAAGCGGGGGCTGTAGTGATTGAGCCTTACTTTGAATTTTATTTTGAGTACTGGAGGATACCTAAATTTTTTCAAGTATGCCTTATTTTTCCGAATTTCGGGACGAAATTTCGTTATTAGGGGGGAAGTATGTAATACCCCGTATTTTTATGGCTTTTAATTATGAGATTAATTATAAGTAATTGCCTTTAATTGTGGATTAATTAAATTAATTGTGGATTAATTAAATTAATTTGGGATAATTAATTGAAAATTAATTTGGATTTAAATAATTAGCGAAACGAGAGTTAGTATTTAAATATGATGATAATGTTGAATATTACTGAGTGATTATAGTAATATGTGATTATTGAATTTATGAAAATTGTCCAGAGTTAAAAATACGACAGTTTCGGTAATTAAGTTGGGACGCGCGTGTCAGTCGTGTCAGGACCCAATTTAATGGATTTAAAAGTATTTTATTTTTATGTTATCCATATGAGCATTTTGATGGCGCCAACGTGTCCGGAAGGGTCGAGATAGTCAGAAAACACTACCTGGGGATTCAGTTTGGGTCTCGGGGCATTTTTAGGCCTAACCGGCAATCCAGGAGGGTATTTTAGTCATTCCTATTTTTGGTGAATATTAACCCACAAAAATTAGGAAATATTTATCATCCAACCCTTGAGTCCCTTAGGGTTTTCACAACCAAAAAGCATCATGGCAGTTAGAGAGGAAGAGAGTAGAAGTTCCAAGGTTTCCATGGCCATAACCACCATACAACACCACCACCATCGCCGTATTTGTGACGGGAAAGAGAGGGGGGAAATAACCACTGCCATCATCAATGGATCAGAATCTGTAATTTCCAGGAAGGTGATTTATCTTGCAAAGATTCAAAGCATATAGTTTACATGATAATTTAGATTTGATGATTTATCGTAAATAAGTGAATTAATTATGAAATTGGAGAATTTAGATATTGAACATGGATAGTGATGATGCCGGAATCAGCACCACCAGGTAAGGTGTTTTTAAGCTCAATCTAAGAACAACTATGGCAGCATAGTTATGTAAATGGTAAGAGAATGAGATGAGGAGAAGGGGAGAGTACACCAGGATATAAGTGGTTCAGCCTAGATTGGCCTACGTCCACTGTGTGTGTGTATGAATAATCTCACTGCAATAAGGCTCTAATGGCCATGGATACAATCTCTCAAGCTTTCTCTCTCTACTGTGTATCTAGACAGAGTTTCTGCTAGGGTTGAATATTTGGATCCTTTTGCAAGGTAGGGGATGACCTCTATATATAGTATCTAGGGGGTGTGATGCACCCTCTAGGCATGCAATGAGCATGTGTGTGGTTACCTCACCAATATGGGAGTGTCATCTGTCACTGTCACATGTAGAGAATGATGATGCAATATTCTCCCCACGTGTGGGGAATAATCTTGTTATAACTGATTTGTGTCCACGTGTCCTTATCCAAATGTCAGCAGGTGCTCGGCTATCGCGTCTGGGGTATGACCTCGGCCTTGGTGAGGCCGAGGTTGGTGAGTCTTGATACCTGTTCAGTCCGAGGATTCCATGGAGGTCTCGACCTAATCCTGACCGAGACGATGGGCAAGGTCGGCCTGAGACGAGGTTGAACTAGTGGCTTGATGAGGTTGCGGGTGGCTTCCTGCGAGCTCGGCCTACATCTGGCCGAGGTTGCCATTCCAAGTTATACGAGACTGCTGCCGATCCTTGTGACGTCCCTTGGAGAGGCTCATGGTAGTGTCGTCCTGGGCCGACCTTGATATGGCCGAGGGGCAATATCGCGTGTCCAAGAGATGCCCAACCTCGGCCATAGTACCGGTCGAGGTTGGTGTCTCTAGGCCGAGGTTACACTTGGGGCATATCAATCACCCCCCAGCCCTTAGTCATATGTGAGAGCAAGTGACTAGGGGATTACTACACCTCCGAGGCCTGTCTGTTACAAGCCAATACTTGCTTGACACTTGTCCAATGCTGGAACATGCTTGCTTGGTAGGCGTGTGCTGTCAGCCGTCCTTTGGGGCTCCCAAGGCAATGATGGGCCTTGGGAGTTGTGCCTGAGTATATAAGGGTTTTTAACCCTTCTTTCCTTCTTTCTTCTTCAATTCTTCCATTTCAGTCGCTCTCATTCCTTCAGCTTCCTCTCTCTAGAAAGATCTTGGTTCAAGGCTTTTGGGTGGTGATTTCTCGCGTCTTCTCCTCTCTTCCTTACCATTTCATCCTCAGGTAAGGTATGCCATACTTTTTCCTTTATTTTTTCTGCAAGCACCCTTATTTTCGTATTTTTCGGCGAGTTTCTTAGTTTTCCGGCATCACCACCATAATTTTAGGCGAGCTATTCTTGCCAAATTTAAGTAGCTTGATCTTTAGATTCCTTTGCTTTATCAGTCAGTCTTGTTTGTAATTTTTGGAGTTTAGGAAAATCCCTAAGTGTAGTGTCATCCTCTGATGCTCAGACCCTTATATCAGCTTCTTGAGGAGTTCCCCTCTCTTAGAGAGAAGACTTTAGAAAAGATTAGGCAAATAGAAAGAGCACAGGAGGAGGCTCGTAGATCACAAGAGTTTCCCATTAGACTCATATTTCCACCACCTCTGAAGGTGATATATCCTGACCCCCCGGAGAACTTCTATCAGACAGAGGTTCCTGCTGATCCCATACCTATGTCTGAGTCTGAATCTTCTACCTCAGACCCCATGTCTGTGGATTCCTTTCAAGAGGCCATGGACTTCACACCTAGGCCTGGTCAGGCCCCTGATCAGGCCGAGGTCTCCAGCCGAGCCTCGTCCCATAACCACTCAAGCACCTCAGGGTCTTCCTCAGAGGTTGAGATTCTTGAGCCGAGTGTGGCCATTCCACCACCAATTGACGCCATCCCTCTGTCGACTGCCACCGGGGCAGAGTTCGCTCAGAGGTTCCCGAGTAACCCATCAACATTTGCTCCAGCTGACGTTGAGTTGGATGATGATGATGAGGTTGAGAGCGATGTCGACGTCTCTGAGGCGTCCGAGATCGAGAGTACAATTACTGAGGTAGACCTTCTCTGCTTCAGATATCTGTATTTTATCAGCCCCTCAATAAAACTTAGGAGACCTCTGAGGGAAGAGAGGGCTTATCATGGCCGAGACGACGAGATCTGCCTGTACGAGCAGATGTTCAAGCTGGGGTTCCGTCTGCCCATTCACCCCATTATCGGGTCCATCCTTTCTTATATTAATTTGCCCCCCTCCCAACTCTCTCCTAATGCCTGGAGAATCCTAATATGGGCCATAGTGTTATGGAAGGCTGTCCACCACTCAGACCTTCCAGTTCAGGTCTTCGTAGGTTGTTACGTCCCTTCCTCGGCTAAAAATCATCCGAGCTACTACCATTTTGTAGCTCGGAGGTGTGAGAAGAAATTGCTTCAGGTGACCCAGACTTCCAACCATAACTGGAAGCCTCGGTACTTATTTGCTTCAGGGGCATGGGAGTTTGGCCCAAGTGTTCCCTCGTCCAATCTGGAGCAGAGGATGCCCCTGAGGTGGGGTAAGGTCACCATGTTTGCCAGGGCCGATCCTAGCCTAAGTCTACAAAACCTCCAGAAGGTGAAAGCCCTTTAAGATCAGGGGGTACATGGGCTATTCGTCAGGTTCTAACACTTGATGACTCCCCACTTCCTCTCTGGGACAGGTCTGGGTGGAAGTCCCCTTACCGAGCTTGGTAAGCATTTTTGTTTTTGAAGTTTAACCTCTGAGTTTATTCATATCTGATTATCTAACTCAGGTCTACTAATTTTTTGCAGAGCGACCAAAGGACATTACAGACGAGCTTTGGGAGATGGCTGCACTAAGCTTGACAAGACTTGCCAAGAAAGCAGGTCTTAACGCTCCTCCCCCAGCTCCCTCTACCTCTAAGCCCCCAGCCAAAAAGAAGAGGGCTCCTGAAGGTCATGCCCCTGAGGATCAGAGGCCGAAGAAGAAGACTACTGAGGCTGCCATCCCTATCTCTTCAGCTGACATCCTGTCGGCTCGTCTGGATCAGTTGAAGTTAACTGACAGTGTGGTCGGCCACAGTATGCAGGCCCTGGATGCCATCGGCTCTGTAATGACCGAGGCTGACAAACGCTTCTACAGGTCTATGGATACCCCATTGCAGGTTGAGTTCGGCCTTCATAGAGCCGTTCAGGTATGATTTGATCCTTCTTCAGAAATTCTTCTAAGTGTAACATCTGATTCTTCTTCAGCTTACTCATGATCATTAAATATGCAGGGCCTGACCGCTATGCACCATTTATCCAACTGGACTCTGAGGAAGTTGCCATTCATCTAGAAGGGGCAAGAGGCCGAGAAAGTCCAGAGTACTCTGAACGCAGAGATCGAGCGCCTCAAGTCTGAGCTGAAGGGCTCTGAGGAGAAGGTGAAGGGGTTGGAGAAGGACATCTCCCAGCTCGGCAAGGATCATGCTGCTGCGCTGAAGGCTAAGGACGACGTTCTGCAGTAAAAGGTCAACTCAGCTATCAGGGCCGCCCTTTAGGACGCCTCTGAGAAGATAATTGCTGACTACAAGGCCTCTGACGAGTTCATGGGCTTCGGATTTGAATACCTTGAAAGAGGTATCAAAGCCACTATTAAATGGGCAAACGTCAGGGAGAGAGAGGCCGGCACTTTGAAGGCCTCTGATTTCGTTGGTCTCGGCTTTGCTGATGCTCAATTTGCCCAAGCTCTTCAGAGGTTGAGGAAGAGGCTGCCGCTCCTGCCGAGACTACTACATTAGAGGTCACCGAGGTTGGAGGGGCAGACCTTTGTAATGATGCGGCCGAGGTTGGTGAGTCTTGATACTTGTTCAGTCCGAGAATTCCATGGAGGTCTCGGCCTAATCCTGATCGAGACGATGGGCAAGGTCGGCCTGAGACGAGGTTGAACTGGTGGCTTGATGAGGTTGCGGGTGGCTTCCTGCGAGATCGGCCTACATCTGGCCAAGGTTGCCATTCCAAGACATACGAGACTGCTGCCGATTCTTTTGACGTTCCTTGGAGAGGCTCATGGTAGTGTCGGCCTGGGCCGACCTTGATATGGCCGAGGGGCAATATCGCTTGTCCAAAAGATGCCCAACCTCGGCCATAATACCGACCGAGGTTGGTGTCTCTAGGCCGAGGTTACACTTGGGGCTTATCAATCACCCCCAGCCCTTAGTCATATGTGAGAGCAAGTGACTAGGGGATTACTACACCTCCGAGGCCTGTCTGTTACAAACCAATACTTGCTTGACACTTGTCCAATGCTGGAACATGTTTGCTTGGTAGGCGTGTGCTCTTAGCCGCCCTTTGAAGGCCTCTGATTTCGTTGGTCTCGGCTTTGCTGATGCTCAATTTGCCCAAGCTCTTCAAGAGGTTGAGGAAGAGGCTGCCGCTCCTGCTGAGACTGCTAAATTAGAGGTCACCGAGGTTGGAGGGGCAGACCTTTGTGATGATGCGGCCGAGGTGACTAACCAAGCCGAGGGTGTCAACGTTCCCCCCTCAGACTCTTAGGATATTTTGATCACTGTTTGTAAGTTAACTGTATTGTGGAACTTGTCTGTAATCATTGAACATCTTATTATTTCTGAATGTATACCAATCTCTGATGAGGACCATCTTCACTTCCTTTTTATTGAATGCCATGTGATGTCTTTCATTCTTAGTTCCATTGTTATGGTGTCTGCTAAAAATAAATTTGTAATGGTCTTGTTTAAACTCAACCAATGGTCCTGAGCTCAGACCTTGTCATTATGGTGTCTAACCTCAGACCTTGTCACCAAATCATGATGTTATAAGGGTCTGAGGTCATTACCTAAGAGGCTATAATCATAATTAATCTCACCAAATTAATGATGTTAAGGGTCTGAGGTCATCTCATTATGGTGTCTGACCTCAGACCTTGTCACCAAATTATGATGTTAAAAGGGTCTCAGGTCATCACCTAAGATATTATCCTCATAATTAATTTCACCAAATTAATGATGTTAAGAGTCTGAGGTCATCTCATTATGGTGTCTGACCTCAAACCTTGTCACCAAATTATGATGTTATAAGGGTCTGAGGTCATCACCTAAGATATTATCCTCATAATTAATTTCACCAAATTAATGAGGGTCTGAGGTCATCTCATTATAGTGTCTGACCTCAGACCTTGTCACCAAATTATGATGTTATAAGGGTCTGAGGTCATCACCTAAGATATTATCCTCATAATTAATTTCACCAAATTAATGATGTTAAGGGTCTGTGGTCATCTCATTATGGTGTTTGACCTCAGACCTCGTCACCAATGAATGGTGTTATGGTGTTATGAAGGTTTGAGGTCATCTCATTATGGTGTCTGACCTCAGACCTCGTCACCAATGAATGGTGTTATGAAGGTCTGAGGTCATCTCATTATGGTGTCTGACCTCAGACCTCGTCACCAATGAATGGTGTTATGAAGGTCTGAATCCGATGAGTTGGGAGTCCTACTTCCGTTGGTATGACGGCCCCTGAGCCATGTGCTAGCATGAACGGGGTTTCTCCTGTTGGTGTCCTTATCGTGGTTCTGTAGGCCCATAACACAGCGTAGACCTCTTCAGTCCATCTTCCCTTCGCATCTTCTAACCTCGTCTTGATTCCGTCCAAGATAATTCTGTTTATGACCTCGGTCTGACCATTTGCCTAAGGTCGGCCAGGAGATAAGAAGAACTGATTAATCCTTACTCTCAGGCAATACTTCTCTAAAGAGGAGTTTTTGAACTGGGTCCCATTGTCCGAGATGAGAGTGTTTGGGAGGCCATATCTGCATATTATATTTAGGGGTGTGCAAAAAAACCGACCGAACCGAAAATCGGCCCGAACCGGCCCGAACCGAACCGAAACCGGTGGTTTTTTTTAGCCCGGTTCGGTTTGCGGTTTAAGGATTTAAAAAACCGACAATATCGGTTCGGTTGTCGGTTTAGACAAAGAAAAAACCGATTCGAACCGAACCGAACCGACATCAATATTATATATTAAAAAACCCTTAAATATCTTTTATTTTTATATCCAAACACCATTAACCAACCTCCCAAACCGACCAAAACCGAAAACCGACCTACAAAAAACCGGCCAAAACTGAAAATCGGTTAAAACCGAACTGAAACCGAACCGAACCGAAACCGATGTGAACCGAAACCGGCGGTTTTTTTCATCGTCGGTTCGGTTTCGGTCTGATTTTTTCCAAAACCGAACTGATCGGTTCGGTCTGAATTGCGGTCCAAAACCGAACCGAACCGAACCGTGCACACCCCTAATTATATTCCTCCAAATGAATTGGAAGGTCTTCTGCTCTGTGATTGTTATCATCGGCTCTGCCTCCACCCACTTTGAGAAGTAGTCAATGGCAACTATCAAGAATCTATAGTTGTTGACAGCTCTTGGCAAAGGTCCTACTAAGTCAATTCCCCATACCGCAAATGGCCATGGAGAAGAGATTGACGTCATAGGCTGATGGGGTTGATGAGGGATAGTGGCGAACCTTTGGCATTTGTCGCACCTCTTCACGTAGTCTGCAGCGTCCTTGGATAAGGTAGGCCACCAGTATCCCTGGGTGATGATCCTCTTGGCCAGGGGCCTTCCCCCTATGTGGCTAGAGCAGGAACCCTCATGAACCTCCTGTAAGACCCGGGGAACTTCCCTGGGATGCACACATCTGAGGAGAGGCAATAGAAACCCCTTTTTGTACAAGACGTCTCCTACCATTGAGAACTTGGCAGCCCTATATCTCAACTTTCTCCTTTCTAGTTTGGACTCAGGAAGCTCTCCCTCTCTTAGGTATCTGACGAGCGGGTCGATCCATGAGTCTCCTAGGTTCAAATTATGACAAAGGTTACATACCTCTTCCTCCTCGATGGTTGCCTTTCTCAAGACCTCGATCGGAATGGTCCTTCCCATATCTGTCTTCATTGCCGAGGCCAGCCTTGCCAATGCATCAGCGTGACTATTACTTAGTCGAGGCACTCTCTTCAGTTTTGCTTCTTCAAAATATTCTAACAACCTTCTTACCCTCTTTAAGTACTTGGCCATCCTTTCGTCTTTGGCCTCGTATATCCCCAGTACTTAATTTACAACCAACCTTGAGTCGCTATGGAGTAGAAGTCGCTTTACGCAAAGAGTTGTTGCCAATAAGAGACCTGCTATCATGGCCTCATACTCGGACTCGTTATTTGAGGCCCGGAAGTTGAATCTTAAGGCGTATTCAATATTGGCACCATCTAGAGCCGAGAGTATTATCCCCGCACCGCTTCCGCTATCACAGGAAGAGCCATCAACGAAGAGACTCCAGACATCTGTTTCTGATGAGAAAACCCCTTCTATCATAACTCCTTGCTTGAAGAGGTATCGATCCTCTTCGTTCTCTTCTATTCTGCTTCGGGTTTTGCCTGAGATGACCTCTTCTCGATCTCGGAAGAAGTTTGGTGCCACCTCTTCCGAAATTTCGGAAGACACTACGGTTTGTCTCTTTGGCATCCTCTAGGCCTTTCTCTATCTCGTCCTCTTCCCAGGTGAATTCTGTAACAAAGTCTGCGAGGGCCTGCCCTTTGATGGCCGTCCTAGGCTGGTAGGTAAGATCATATTCTCCTAATTCGATGGCCCAGGTCATCAATCTCCCGGACTTCTCAGGTTTATGCAGGACCTGCCTTAGTGGGGAGTCAATGAGGACTACCATGGAGTGAGCTTGGAAGTAAGGCTTCATTTTTCTTGAGGCATGTATTAGGGCATAAGCCAACTTTTCCATTCGGGGATAATTTTGTTCAGACCCTTAAAGGGCCTCACTGTTGAAGTATACAGGCCTTTGGATCCCATCCTCTTCCCGTATGATGGCCGCGCTGATGGCTGACTCAGAGACTGCCAGATATACAAACAACCTTTCTACTGTTAAGGGCAGCCACTCTTCCCGTCAGTCTTTGAACATCCTTGATACTCCTAGGAGTCTTCATTTCGAGTAATGCCTTGATTTTCTCAGGGTTCGCTTCAATTCCTCTCTGGTTAACGATAAATCCCAGGAACTTCCCAGCTCCTACTCCGAAGACACACTTTGCTGGGTTGAGTTTCATTCTGTATGAGTCCATAACATCGAAGGTCTTCTCAAGGTCCGCTACGTGAGTACAAGCTTTCAAGCTCTTTGTTAGCATATCGTCTACATACACCTCCATGGTCTTACCTATTTGCTCTTCGAACATCTTATTGACAAGACGTTGATATATTGCCCCTGCATTTTTCAGACCGAAGGGCATCACTTTGTAGCAATACGTCCCTTTGTCAGTAATGAAGGTTGTCTTCTCAAAGTCTTCAGCATCCATAAAGATTTGGTTATAGCCTGAATACGCGTCCATGAAGCTCATGAGCTCGTGTCCCGCCGCCGTGTCCACTATCTAATCTATCTGAGGTAAGGGATAGCTGTCTTTTGGACAAGATTTGTTCAGGTCAGTGAAATCCACACACATTCGCCACTTCCCATTAGCCTTAGGCACGATGACTGCATTTGAGAGCCACTCCGGGTAGGTAACCTCTCTTATGAACTCGACCTCTTCCAACTTTTTGACCTCTTCTCAGATGATGTTGTATTTTTCCCTGGAGTAGACTCTTCGTCTCTGTTTGATAGGCCTGGCATCTTTGGCTACGTTGAGCTTGTGACTCATCACTTCAGGATTGATGCCAGGCATGTCTGCGTGACTCCATGCGAAGACACTCTGCCTCTTCCTGAGGAAGTTTATCAGCTCTTCCTTGATTTCTGGATTAAGGGATTTGCCGACCTGGATGGTTTTTTCTGGCTCGTCCTCATCGAGGACGATGGATTCTACCTCTTCCGCGGCCTCTCCCTTCTTCAATTTTGTTTCATCTCTTGGATCAAGAGTATCAATGCTATAAGTGGTGGTGGCCTTCTTATGTGCTTCTCTCTCTTCGGCCGAGTTGAAGTAACATTCTCGCGCTGTGGTCTGGTCACCTTGCACTTTCCCTACTCCATAAGGAGTCGGGAATTTTAGCATCTGATGGACCGTTGACGGCACAGCCTCGAACTCCCTAAGGGCCACCCTTCCTATGATGAGGTTATAGGCCGAGAAGACACTCTCATCCATCACAAAGAAATTAATCCTCCTAGTCAACCTCTTAGGCCATTCGTCACCCATTCGTACGTCCATCTCATACATGCCCAAGGGGTGAACCTTTTCACCACTGAAGCCTATCAGGGGGTGGTGATAGGGAACCAGTCTTGCTCTACTAAGGCCTAAGCTCTTGAAGCAAGGCCAAAACATCACATCTGCTGAGCTCCCCTCGTCCACACGGATCCTCTGCACCTCATATCCATGCACCCTTGTCGTTATGACTAAAGGGTCATCATGGGGGGCTAAGATACCTCTGAAGTCGAGTCTGGAGAACCCAACTACGAGGGTGTTCATGTCTACTTTCTTCCTCTTCTGTACTGTATCGGAAGACGTTAGATTCACAACTTCAAGCTTGGCCACTGATTTGGCCTCGGCTACATGAGCCTTCCTATCAGCTACTTCAGATCCACCACCTGCAAATCCTCCGCATATTGTGCCAACACCGAAAGAGATCATACCAACCCTCTTCACCGGGGTATTGTCATCCTTTGGTGGGAGATCCGGATCATCTTCATCATCACCTTCTGAATCGTCGTTTCTTCGGGCCTGGACGTTGTCACGGCATCTGTCATCCCTCCTTTTCTTATGGTCATCTCTTCCACTCTTAGGAGCCTTACCGTCTACATATTTTCTCAATTTCCTAGATTTTAACATCTTCTCAATCTCATCCTTCAAAGCGAAGCATCTATCTCTGACGTGACCATGATCTTGGTGGAACTCACACCATAGGTTTTTGTTCCTCTTATGTGGTGGGGCTTTTAGCTTCTCTGGATATCTCAGAGCCCTGTCATTCTTAATCTCATTGAGGATGTGCTCACAGCTCACAGTAAGAGGAGTATAGTGAGCGAACTTGTCATCACCCGATCTCTTCTTCCCATCTTTCTTGCCTTGGGACTTTCCACTGCCACCGCGGTTCTCATCCTCATACTTGGCGGCCATTGCCTCTTCCGAATTCATTACTTTCCCTACGGTTGCCAGCAGCTCCTCCATAGACCTAGGGGGCTCTTCCGCCAGTTTCCACAATAGCTTCCCCTTCTAGAGACCTCCTATAAGGGCGGTCATGGCTATGTTCTCTTCATAATCTTTGACCTCCAACTTTTCTTTGTTGAATCTTGCTATGTAGTCTCTTAGGCTCTCACCTTTGGCCTGCTTGACATACAGCAGGTGGGTAGTCTTCTTTTGAGGCCTCACCCCAAAGCAGAAGTTGTGGATGAATCGCTCAGCCAAGCCTTTGAAGTTCTCAATTGAGTTCTTCGGAAGGGAGGTGAACCAACTGTGTGCAGCCCCTGTTAATGTCCCAGAGAAGGCTCTACACTTCATCTCATCAGGTATCGAGTAGATGTCTGCTGCCGATTGATACATCTCGATATGATGCACAGGGTTAGTGCTGCCATCATACTTGGGAGACACCGTAGGAGGCTTGAACTTAGCTGGGGTAGGGAATCCCACTATCCTAGCCACAAATGGAGAGCCCTATGAGTAACCCCTTTGCAATGGGTCCCTGCTTTTAATGAGGTCTCATATCTTCTCCTCAAGGCGTTGGATAGAATCATTCCATGGTCTTCGGACATCGACTTGGCCGAGGTTATCCCCTGCCACCTCCCTGGGATGGACCGAGGGTTCCCCTGCCACACCACGTTGGATGTTGACCTCTTCCTGCTCCCTGCCTCTTCTTTCACAGTGTCGGCCTTGGTCTGGCCGACCCTGCCTGTTCCCTCTCTAAGAGCCTGCTGCGCTCCTTGAGTCTCTGTCTTAGGTCATTCATCGGGCCCAGTCTCTCGAAGGCCGACCCTCTGCTTAACCTATCAAAGGCTGACCCTCTTTGCTGGGCCTCTTCACCTCTTCGGCCGACACAACCTTGACTTTGCCTAAGAGGCCGTACAGTGTTATTTGACACCTCATACGGCTCCCAACAGTCTTCCGGGGCTTCTTCCGCCTCTAGATCGTCATACCTGTCCTCTAGGCAAGGGTTTCCTTACCTCCCCAGGCGCAAGCACCTAGGGTCAGCAACGTCCCTTCTCCGCTGGGGTGCAGGCTGGTCCTTCATTGGTGCCTGGGGTGGTCCCCTGGCATCAGGATGAGGCTGAATTGCTGCCGGAGTGATCATGTTCGGTGAGGCTCCAGTTGCCTCATCATAGTTTGTAAATTTCTCATGCATAGCTTGTTGCGTTGTAGCTAAAGACCTCAAGGTTGCAGCTACCTCCGCCATTTCGGACTGGGGGGCGCCTGACTGGAACTAGGCCCTCCACCCCCGGGCGGCGGAAGAGGCGGTGGTAAGTCTGGTGCCATATGTTAACACTATAGAGCTTAAGTAGAAGACGAGCTTAGTACCTCACAGGACCTCTTTTAATGGTGAAACAGCTCCGCGCTAGGGGGAGGCCTGGTTCACTACCAGAGTCTCCGGTGAGGTTAAGCAGAAAAAGAGGAAGAGATAGCTTCTGATTCCCACAGACGGCGCCAAAATGATGATGCCGGAATCAGCACCACCAGGTAAGGTGTTTTTAAGCTCAATCTAAGAACAACTATGGCAGCATAGTTATGTAAATGGTAAGAGAATGAGATGAGAAGAAGGGGAGAGTACACCAGGATATAAGTGGTTCAGCCTAGATTGGCCTACGTCCACTGTGTGTGTGTATGAATAATCTCACTGCAATAAGGCTCTAATGGCCATGGATACAATCTCTCAAGCTTTCTCTCTCTACTATGTATCTAGACAGAGTTTCAGCTAGGGTTGAATATCTGGATCCTTTTGCAAGGTAGGGGATGACCTCTATATATAGTATCTAGGGGGTGTGATGCACCCTCTAGGCATGCAATGAGCATGTGTGTGGTTACCTCACCAATATGGGAGTGCCATCTGTCACTATCACATGTAGAGAATGATGATGCAATATTCTCCCCACGTGTGGGGAATAATCTTGTTATAACTGATTTGTGTCCACGTGTCCTTATCCAAATGTCAGCAGGTGCTCGGCTATCGCGTCTGGGGTATGACCTCGGCCTTGGTGAGGCCGAGGTTGGTGAGTCTTGATACCTGTTCAGTCCGAGGATTCCATGGAGGTCTCGGCCTAATCCTGGCCGAGACGATGGGCAAGGTCGGCCTGAGACGAGATTGAACTGGTGGCTTGATGAGGTTGCGGGTGGCTTCCTACGAGCTCGTCCTACATCTGGCCGAGGTTGCCATTCCAAGATATACGAGACTGCTGCCGATCCTTGTGACGTCCCTTGGAGAGGCTCATGGTAGTGTCGGCCTGGGCCGACCTTGATATGGCCGAGGGGAAATATCGCGTGGCCAAGAGATGCCCAACCTCGGCCATAATACTGGCCGAGGTTGGTGTCTCTAGGCCGAGTTTACACTTGGGGCATATCAGATAGGATTCATGTAGATGAAACTTCTAGGCATAAACTAGTTATGAAACCATGATCCATGCGTAGAGAATTGGGAATTTATGTTGAGTTATGAAGATCTTGAAAGAAATGGGAGAAATGGGATTTTTATGGAGAAATGGGTGTTTTGATTTAAGAAACTGATGATTCATGATGATTTAATGATTCTAGTATGTTAAATATGATACTAATATGTTAATAGGATGTTTAGTAAACTTTCTTGGGAGTTTGGGACGTTGTAATGAAGAATGAGAGGTGTAAAAAGGATGAAACCCGTAACTGTTTAAGGGAAATCTGGGCTGATACCTGCTTGGTCGATCGATCGACTCAAGAATGTCGATCGATCGACGATCGATCGATCGATCCCTTTTCTTCGATCGATCGACCCCTCCTGATTTTTGGCAATTGTTTTACCTTTAAATCTTAATATAAATCCCAAGGCCGATGATGATTCTTAGGATGTTTAAATTGATATTGATGGACTTAATTAAGGTCAGTAGGATCTTAGTTGATGCCGGGAAAAATGGTTTACCTTATGGATTTGTATAATATTTTTTACGAGGGACTACCGAGTGAGTTACGGTTAGAAATCGTTCAAATTGAAACTATAATGGGAATAAACGCCGAGATAAGGATAAGAACAGTAATAGAAGGGCTTTAAGTTACTGAGATAGCATTAGAAACTAATAGGAGGCCTCGTAACCTTTTGGGGTAGGTTTAGGTACTCAAATTGACACGACGAGAGAAAGTTATCAAGTTAAATATATAATTATGTATGATGTTCGGGATAATCTTACTACATACGAGACTTACTACACTACACCAAATCTGCCCATTTGTCAAGGTCATTGACCTTGACAAATTCACCTTGTCAAGGTCAATGACCGTGACATTTCGAGGCGAGACAACTTTTTTTGTCACGGTCGTGTCACGATCATTGACCTTGACAAAAAACTCGCGTTTTGTGTCACGGTCGTGTCAAGGTCAATGACCGTGACACGTTTGTCACGGTTTATAATCGTGACAAAGTCGTGACCCCAATTGTCACGGTCAATGACCGTGACAATTCTGGGCAGAATTTTAAAAAAAATCTGCTGGGCAGAATGGCCACCGCCACTGCCCAGCAGTATATTTGTACCTATTATAGCAACGTTGTACCTGTTCCAAACATCATATATCCAACACAAACTAAAGATAATGCAAATATATATTCATGACGATATAATCCAAATATTCAAAGTAAAAACAATATACATGACGATATAATCCAAATTTAATTAAAATGGACAAACTTAAAAATAATGTTACTACATGTCTTGGATAAAACTGAGGATGTGAGTAGGCCACACGACATACGAATTGACGCACCCACTAATATACGTCGTGCCGCATTGTTCGCGCAACCACAATAGGGAGTTCTCCTTCCCGGGTATGACATGCGTGACGAGCACCCTGGACTCCATCTCTTGAAGCACACGTCCATAGACTATTCCACCCTCGACGATATTCGGGTCCCTCAACCCCCGCCCTATCCGCTGGCCATCAAATACGTCCAATATGAACACGCTTGGCCAACCAATTGTCGACAATGGTCTGTTAGAGGGCGTCAACTAGGGAAGTGGATCGTCGAAGTACGAACGTGTCGGTGATGAAGCAGCGAGGTCCACATCCTCGTCATCCTGCGCCTTGTCCTCCCGCACCTCCTCCTCCACCGCCTCCTCCACCGCCTTCTCCTTCCCTTTCCCTTTCCCTTTACGGTCTCCACCCAACGTACGCTTGATGAATGCGTACATATCTTGGACCGTCGCCTCCAAACGGGACAGCTTCGCGTCGTGTGAATCCACCGTTCGAGACAACCCGGTGTCGCTCGTCTCCAATCCGATGATCCTAGATTTGGCCACCCGCGAGCTCACTCCCCTTGTCCTCCCTTTGCGATCAGAGCCAAGCACTTGGCTGAGTGCGTCTGTGGACAAAGATGCCTTGTCGGCATCAGACTGCGACTCATGCACTTCCTTAAGCTTTGCCTGAAACGACAAAAAGCACATGATTAGTAAAATAAGTAAACTAAAAAATTATAACGTAATTAACAATAATTAAACTGTCGGATTACTTACAATCGTGGTCGCGACGCTCGGGGACACCTCCTTGTCCTTGTCCTTCCCCTTCTTCGTCCGAAGAGCCACATAAGTATCGAGCCTATGTGGCTTACCCCCTGGCCCACTCCCTACCCCCTGAAATAAAATAGAGTAAAGTAAAATTAGTATCAGCCCCGTAAAGTAAAATAATATCCAATAATATATTTCTGTAGTTATAGATAAATTAAATCTTACCTGCATCCTATGCTCCACCTCAGCGTAAGAGGTCCGACCGGAGTAGTGCACGTCCGTCTTTTTAGCCCGATTTTCCCTCCCCGATTGGCGAGATGCCAATTGTCGATCCTCGATCTCATTGTCAATGAACTTTTGCCATTGTGCCAATGAGATCGGCTCCTTGGGCGGGACGGATCCGCGCCATTGTAAAATGGACTCTCGTGTTTTTTCAAAATACCGTGTTCGCATATTTTTCTTCCACGTCTTGTGTTGCTCCCTCAACTGCTCCAAGACGGAATCGCGTAGCTTTGGATCCAAGTTGAATTGTTCATGTCCAACAAATACAATGTTAGTTGCGAATAAATATAAATATAAATTGAAATTGAAATATTCATATAAATATTACCTGTAGTGCTGCCCAAACAGCTAACTTGAGCTCATACGGCACCTCCTTCCAACTCATAAACCCCGGGCCGATGACCGTCTTTAGCAGCTCGAGGGATCTCGCTAAAAGCTCCGACTTGTTTTCGACGGTAATCCCAAATTTTCCATATTTGGGGAGCCTAGCGGTGGAGGAGCCCTCGTCGCCTCCACTACCACCGAACCCAGACGACATCATCATAAACAGCATCATCATCTTCGCCTTAACATCTGAAAGAGACATTTTTGCTGTAAAAAAAATGTTATTAGTACAGATAAAAAAAATGTTAATAGTACACATTTCATTTTACCTAATTGAATTAATAGTACAGATAAAAAAATGTTCCATCTATATTATAACATATGTGTAAGTTCCGTCAATACCATTTCGTTTCAATTTTGTAATATTATGTTTTTTCCAAATATTTAAAGAGTTATTAAATGGGTGCCCCACCCCCACCCCCATCCACCGCCACACACACACGCACACCTACGCACCTACGCACACACACACACACACACACACACCCCACCTCCACCCCTACCCACCCCACCCCTACATATATGTTAGTTGATGCCATTATATTTTTACCCTAATTAGATTCTAAGGTTATCTCAATTTATATTTTAAGTTTGTATCCATTTGTGATGTTCAAGTAGTTTGAAATGTTGGAATTATATACTATTACTTTGACCGTTAGTTTGTGCACCAACTAAATTGAACATCACACACACACACACCCCACCCCACCCCACCCCACCCCCTGCCCCCCTCCACCACCCCCTCCCCCACCACACACCACCACACACACACACACACCCCACCCCACCCCACCCCCTACAAGTCTAAGGATGTTCTTAATCCCTAGGGTTATGGATATCAAATTTCTTTCACAATTATTTCTTCGATTGCGATGGGTGAAGTTCAATTATATGTTAGAACAATAGATCCTCGCAAGTTGGTCAATCATTGTGTGAATAGGTATGAGATCATAATTTGGAGGAATTCACGTCCAAGAAATAATTTGGATTGTGATACCCCTTGATAGACTTATATGTTTTGTTTACCCGACCGATGAACTATTTTATAATCCTATAGAATTAAGTTTTAGAATCAAGGAATTGATCAGATATTCATTAAAATCGGTTAGTAGAAAATTTATTTAACCAAGAGGGTATCGAAAACATAACGTGGGGAATCATAATATACCGTAATCCACTTTAATAATAAGAACACATTCTTTCGAGTGATTTATAAATAATTAAATGTGAGTGCAATCATGATTATTTAGTGGAATGAATCGTGATTAAATAAATAAAGGATATAAATTAGACGGTTATAAATTGGGATTTCCTAGTATTTACTTTGAATCCAGTTTATTTATTTATCTTTGGTCCCTAGTATAGTCATTGCCCAAGTAGTAGGAGCGAAACTCTATAAAACCCTAGTTTAGCTAAAGCCCGTGAATTATCCCTCCCCCACCACACACCACCACACACACACACACACACACCCCACCCCACCCCCTGCCCCCCTCCACCACCCCCTCCCCCCCCTCCACCACCCCTCCCCCAAAACACACCACCACACACACACACACACCGCACCCCACCCCACCCCACCCCCTGCCCCCTCCACCACCCCCTCCCCCAGAACCATTTAATAATATTTAAAAAATTCAAAACCATGTAATAATATTTAAGCACTAAAATTAATTTAATTTAATTTAACCTAGGAAATAATCAGATATTTTTATCCTATGTTTACTAATGCTAAAATTATGAAAAATGATATTTTGAGATAATAATGTGTGAAAATTTGTTTTATGATTTTTTTCTTAACTGAAAATTATTTAGGGGTATTTTTAATTGAATATATACACATTTTTAACTCTTTAAAAATTACATTTTAATCCTTTCTAAATCTTAGGGAGAGTTTGGGTTGTGTTTTTCGGCCATAACACCACACACCCCCACCACCACCCCCTCCCCCACCACACACCACCACACACACACACACACCCCACCCTACCCCACCCCCTGCCCCCCTCCACCACCCCCCTCCACCACCCTGCCCCACCCCGCCCCACCCCCTGCCCCCCCTCCACCACCCCCTCCACCACCCTGCCCCACCCCGCCCCACCCCCTGCCCCCCTCCACCACCCCCTCCCCCACCCTGCCCCACCACCCACACACGCACACACATACACACATATATATATATACACATACACACATAAATATACAGACAAATATATATATAAATGGAAGAGAGAGAGAGAGAGAGAAATTGGACCTGAGAGAGAGAGAGAGAGAGAGAGAGAGATCAGCGTCGAGAGAGAGAGAGAGAGAGAGAGAGGGAGGGAACGGTGGGAGGGAAAAAAGAAGGGAGAAAGGGTTTTTGCTGGAAAAGTTGTCACGGTCGTGTCAAGGTCATTGACCGTGACAAGAATTGTCACGGTCATTGACCGTGACAAGCCCGTGACAAATTTAATTGTCACGGGCTTGTCACGGTCAATGACCGTGATAATTAGTTGTCACGGTCGTGTCAAGGTCAATGACCGTGACATAAAACGCGTGTTTTTTTATCACGGTCAATGACCTTGACAAGGCTGGCCGGCTGAAAGGTGACAATTTGCCCATTTTGGTGTAGTGCTAGATAGAATGTGAATATCTATATTGAAATATGATTACTAAGGTTGTGTGAATGCCTAGTGAAATCCTAGTGAATGGACTTCTTATGTGTATGACATACCTACCATACTTGCTATCACGGGAGGTTAGTTTTTTTTGTAAGGACCCTCTTATCCTTGTGTGCCTTCGGGGGGGGGGGGGGGGGGGGGAGGGGGGGGGATTTAGAATGGTACCTTAAGTACATAGGACTGTGAATGACTTATTTGTGAGTTGATAAGTCAGCTGACCATGGGAGCGTAGGTATCTGCGTGACCCATGGGTATGTGAACTATGTCCGCATCCAATATTTGTGATTTTGCTTGTTGAAACGGTTCTTGAGAGATTCGGAACTCGTAGTCCCTATGTACGTTATGTACCGGGATTCGATAGCAGAGTATGCGTGCACCGCAGCTTAACCTAGGGGTTCCATATTTGTATTTATGTACTGAGAGTGATATACTTATGTACTTGTGACTGGTTCATTGTTGTTTAGTAGATGTGAATAACTAAGATATCTGTATGGGCTAAGAATGAGAATTTAATTAACACTTGAGATAAGTAATTTTAATGAATGTGAATATGGGTTATGAATATAACTGTTTTGGGTACTAAGAGTAGACATCCTATGGTAGACTGCGAAAGAAGAAGAGGTACAGACTAGTTAGTTAGTGACATAACTAGGATGGGTTAAGGGCATACGTTAGGCGTGCACATTAGCGAAGAGGTGAGAAACTCATGTGAGAGTACGCAACTAACATGTTTAAAATATGTGTTGTTTAATTGTAATTTAAATACTTGCTAAAGTTTTAAACTGTTTTCACCTCGGGATCTGACCCATTTTCCTTCAAATCTATTTTGTTTTGTAAAAACATTTTTAGTTGCCCAGCCACAGGGACGCCAAGCATAGGAGTTCAATTATGGTGACGTGCTGTAGCGGCTGTGGAAGCTACAGGATCTTGATATTAGACGCCTTCATATTTATCCTTGGTTTCTTCAGAGTCATTTGTATCAGTTAGGGCATGTCACCCATTCTTATTTAGAGATTGTAGTTACAGACTATCATTATTTCAGTTATTGGTTTATTTATTCACACTCTTGTATTGGGAGTTTATTTACTCTGGCATTGTTAGTATTGGAGTGTTTACTCGAGACTCAGTTAATTTCATTTCGTTGGTTATTCATATGAGATTGTTTATGCGATTGATGGTTAATGATTTAATTCTTGGTTTTTATTAACTAAATTAATAAAATTTGACATCTCTCTTTTTAAATATTAGGTGGCTAGTAATAAATTAAATATTTTTGGCAGTGATGCTAAGACTAAACCAACTTGATATTATCTATTAATTTAATAAAGGAGTAGCTACCCGGTATTTAATTAGTCAGGGTGTCACAATACGCACGTTGAAGTGCCCCTTGCGCGTGTCGAGATCGTTTCATTTTGAGAGACGAATGCTCATTGTCAATTGTCATAAGCACTATAGTGGGAGCGAATATCATCTTCTTCATTTGTAAGTTAGCTATTTATCTATTTTTTATTACACAAATTAATTTGTTTCATATTTTAAAAATACAATAATTTATAATGAAGTAACTCCAAATTTGACAGCTCATGTGGCATTGCATCCCATATTTCATCCCGTTTGGTTCAGGGTGAAATACTAGTAACCGCGACAAAATGTAAAATGGTGAAATATTTTTTTACATATTTACAATTAATTTTTTGTTGGATTGACATTGTGAATAAGTGTACACCCTATAATAATGAATCTTCAAACGAGAATAGAGAAGAAAATTTAACTCTAAATGGATAAAAATATATTTCATCGTATTACTTTTAACCGTGTTATAATATATTTTATTTCGAACCAAACGGACCGCTAGGAACCAAACCGAATGCTTACATGTAATGACCCCCATCCAAACAAACCGATAAAAGCCAGTAAAACCAAATATAACGTAGCCTTTGAGTTTCAACAATCTCCATAAAAGCTAAAAGACAAGAGTAACCCCAAAAAAAAAATTTGAGAACACCTGATCACTTTTTTTTTGGATAGCATTCCATGAGGTATCCACGCCAGCTTACGTGCATCTCGACTAATCCTCATTTGCGGTTCGTGACTTCCGCTGATCAAGCATTATTTTGACAGTGCCAGAGATCGAACTGGGGACCAAATGCAATCCACCCCCAAGACTGTCCCAGTGGTAGCCTTGCAATTTTAAATTGCATTTGGACCGCCCAAAAAAATGCACAGATCAGCCACGACTCCTAAAAAATTAAACATATATATGAATATACTTATTTTTTTTATATAGTATAAAAATAATTTTCAGTTGATGTTTTTTGTATGGTTTCAAGATATTTCAACGTGTCCCTATTAAAAAATTTATCTCAAAATAATATTTTTTGTTATTTTAAAAAATAGGTAAAAAACTGACAGTTTAAAGGGTAAAAACTGTCAGTTTTTTTACCTATTTTGTAAAAATAACAAAAACCATTATTTTAAATTATTTTTTTTACAGGCGCGCATTAAAATATCATGAACCCATATAAAAAATATCATCTCAAAATTATATTTTCTTTACTATTTTAAAAAATGGGTATGTTCATAGGTATGTTGCTAGAATGTATGTTGGAGGTTCTGACTATATATATATATATATACTACTTTTGTGCGGATTAGTCCGTATTTTAAGAGTGCGGACCGGACATGTATCACTAGACGGTAAGCCTATAATTTATCGGCTAAATTATAGGGGCGCTATCTCTCTTTTAGGCTCACCGCCAGATGACACATGTCTGGTGCGCTGCTCTTGTGCGAATCAATCCGCACTTTAAGAGTGCGGACCAGACATATGTCACCTGACGGTGAGCCCAAAAGAGAGAGAGAGAGAGAGCGCTATTTCTCTCTTTCTCTCTCTTTTGGGCTCACCGTTAGGTGACACATGTCCGGTCCGCACTCTTGAAACGCGAACTGATACGTATAAGAGTAATACTATCTCTCTCTCTCTCTCTCTCTCTCTCTCTCTATATATATATATATATATATATATATATATATATATATATATATATATATATATATATATATATATATATATAGAGAGAGAGAGAGAGAGAGAGAGAGAGAGAGAGAGAGACTCAGCTACATCATTATATATACATCACATCTAGTTCTAGGCCCTAAAAAAAATTCCAAATTTTTTAATTTTCTCTTGAAATTAACCTTCGAATCAACACATGTTCAAAAAATTAGGTCTAAATACTTTTTGTAGCTATTTTTAAAAAATCAACAAAAAAACTGTTGGTGCAAACCTTTATAAATAAAGTATTTTGAGTTGTTTTTTGTGAATTTTTAAAAATAACTACAAAATCTATTTTGACCTAATTTTTTGAACACGAATTTATTGGAAGGTTAATTTTAAGGAAAAAATTAAGTGTTTGAATTTATTTTTTTAAGGTTTAGAACTAGGTGTGACGTATGAATGGTCTATAGAGCGTGATGTAATATATATATGGGAGGTTATTGATGACATTTTGGTCATGACATTTTTTGGTTTTATGCACATGCATGAAATGTCATGCTTAAAGTGATTTTTTTTTTTTGGGATAAAAAGGGAGTTTGTTTATTTATTTTTATTTTTTTAAAAGGGGTGTTTAAGAATTTTTTTTTTTTTTTTTGGGGGGGGGGGGGGGAGGGGAGGGGAGTAATGTTAGAAATGTGGTTATCTTTTTTCTACCGTGACATCGTCAACGTAGAAAACGTTATCAAAAGCTAGCTTGTACATATTCAAAAAGGGTCGTCATTTTTAGTCAACCAACTTATCCACAAAGCTCTATACGTAGATATGACTCACCTTTGTACATATTTAATTCAGGGTTGTGGATAGACAAATGATTTTTAAATTAAGAACCCTTGGTACATATTTACAGAAGAAGAAAATTTTGTTATGTACAATGAATTATTTGTAACGTGATGACGTCAAGTTGACGAAATTGTATAACAACATAAAATAACTATAGTTATATTGTTATTGAAAGGAATGATATTATTGCTGGAGGGAAATTATAGGCGCCTAAAATATCCATGCTCAATATCTAGATAATGCCTTGGGTTAAGTTATATAAAAAATATATATTGACATGACTTCTCAATATGTAGATATAACTGCTTTACTCCCTAACAGATAATTCTTTTTATGTTTTTGACACGATGAAGAAGTATTTTCAATGGAACTTTTATGTATGATGCATACCCAATTTTTTTGTAATTCGTAAGTGGGATTTTGTTTTGTATACCTTACTTTATGTGTTAGTATGTAAACTTTTACATTAATTCTTACTTTTCATCACCCTAGTATGCTTTTCTAACTTATTTTCTGAACACTCTTGTCATCTGCATCATATATCCCTCTACATCCTCCCTTATCTTACACCCATTATCAACCCCCCTCCTCTACCGCTCCTGCATACTTATTCGCCTCCTCCATCATGTGGCTTATGTTTAAGATAATGTAAGGTTATATTTTAAAGTTTTTCTGTGTACCAATAATGTACTATCTTTTTATATATTCATTTCATTATTGAACCTTTAGGTTATGAGTTTACTAGGACATGACTTTATACTCACATCAAATATATAAACATAGATTTGCCACGTGACTTGTCCAATTTACTTCTGCATTAATTATTAGAAATTTAAGAGACGAGATAAAACGAAGAACACAAAGAATGAGATTGACGAAAGGTTGGAGATGTGGGAAGTGAGAAATTCGAACTCTCTCATCCCCCCCTGGTTTCTTAACTAACCTCTCCATCTTCTTATATAATAAAAGCTCTTTTTATATTCTTCTTAATTGTGCTTATATAGTGAGTCGGGTAGAGTAAGAAATTAATAGGCACCGAGAAGGGAATATATAAAAATAGATGAACACGTGGATTATATTAGTTAGTGTAACACATCGTAATTTTTGAGTAATTGTTTTAATCAATTAATTCGGTAATTAGTGATTCTTAATTAATGAGACTTAATTCATGGAAATATTTAAAAGTGAATATATTTAATAAAGTTAACGAGTGAGGAATTAATTTTAGAAATGTATTCCAGTTGACGATTTGAAGTGCGTGGCTGAGTCCGGTAGGGTCGAAATAGTCCAAAAAAGTGGGTACATACATATATTGGGTATTGGGGTCCAATTACACATGTGTGAACTTAGTAAAGAGAGTTTAGGCCATTTTAATTTGGGTCCGTAGGCCCAATACATGAATAGCGTTTTAACCCTAAGATGTGTAAGGGGTTGGGCATCATTAAATCATAATAGAAGACTAAAGGGAGAAAAGAAAGGGAGAGCCAAAGGAAAAGTGGATTTGGGGATCTTAAAGAGGCAATTGCAATTCAACTTCATTTTTCAAAACCCTAGATCATCTTGGTTAAAGCAAGTGGTTTAAATTTTGAGTATTAAATTATATCTAGCGATTCATATCAAAAGAGGTGTAATCCAATTGAATGCTAGGGTTAGTTCTTACATAAATTGGGGTTTTTCCTTCCATGGGAGTTATAAAATCTGTAGAGGTTTTGGATTGTTGAAATTTGGGTTGAATTGATGAAATGTGACGATTAACATTGATCGAATTGTAAGACTAGATTAATTATTATATAAGAATGATTTTAGGATGAATCTTGGGACGATTTGGGCATAGAAATCTGTGCAGAATGTGTGTTTTAAACTGTTAATGGCGAACTGAGTTTTTTGTACTAATGAGGGGGAAGAACATACAGGGTCGTTCGAACGATCGGTATGTCGTTCCTGTAAGGACATAATTTTATAAATGTCCGGGGTAGAATCTAGGAATTTTCCGTTTTCTCCTAGATCACAGTTTGTATGTCTGATACCGCTACATTCGGCACGTCAACACGATCAACCTCGACGGCCTTTATCCGAATTCAATGCATCCATTATCTTCACGTGCATCATGCTACATGCGACGTGCTGCTCAGCTCATTCCCACTACTCCACTATGCTTTATCGGTAAAATGGTTTATTGGAGCTTTAAATATTTGCATAAATATTTGAGAAATTTTTTGAAAATTATTTTTGAAGTCTGGATTAATTTTTTATCAAACGCATAATTTTTTCTAAGTGTAGAAGCGAAGTGCCTTGAACGACGAGCTTGCTCAAACGACTTTGAATGTCGTTCGCGCGAGATAGGCATGTCGCGCGATCTCGTTCGAACAAAATATGTCATTCGTTCGAGCGACATGGCTATCTTGTTCGAACGAGCCACCGCGTCGATTTTCGTATAAATATTCGTTCTCCTTCTACACATTTTTCAAGTCTTTCTGCAATCTCAAAATTCTGCGAAAACTTTCCAGAATAAGACTTCATCTTTTTCAGGTTTTCTAAACATTTGTGATTCACAAAGCCATTCCCACATATGTGTGTGAATCTTTAAACCTTCAAGAGGATCATTTACTCATCTGAAGTAATTTGTGAGGAAGCCGTTCTCTTCTTCATTGCTGCCCTACTGGAAAGGGATAGTTCCAACCGCCGACAACAGAACCGACATCCGAGGGTATTTCCGTGTCACTTATTTTCAATGTAATCCGTGTAAGCCGTTTTCTTACAAAATTATAGTGAAAATAAAAGGTTTTGCCCCTTTGGGGGATTTTTCATCATTTGTGTGTATTTGAATGTTTTTGCTTGATTTCATCATCATCAATCACACCTAGATGCATGTTTAGGACTTAATTGATAAAAAATGAGTTTAATTAAATAACTTCCTTATTTGAACGCAAGCGCACTCCTCACAGTTCCAACGAAATCCACTGTCGTTCGAATGACAAGAATTGTTGTTTGAATGAGATCTCCTATTTTTCCTGATTTCAAACTCCCCTGATTCAGACCTGTTGGGTATTTGAGAACTGTTCGGTGGTGTTCTGTTAGGGTCTGAATTCTTTCATAAGTTAGGGTTCAAATTGTTGAATATGTACCCTCAATTTTATTGTGTGATTGATGAATTGAAAGTTTATTCTTCATCATTTACTAGATTGTAACTTCCTCAATTAGGTGAGTAGACTTAATTGGGAAATTGGAAGCTTAGGGCCAAGAGAGAGAGTCCGGGAAATGTTGGTAGGGTGGAACCAAAATAATGATGTATTAATTAGTGTGACGTTAATTGAAATATAGTCGAAGCGTAGACTTTCTTGTTTTAGACTTGTGTATGGGAATAGTACACCATTAGCCTGGATATATATATATATATATATATATATATATATATATATATATATATATATATATATATATACGATGATTTTTAGTATATATCTGATTTATAAATATTGGTGTGAATAATATTTATAGGAACGCATACCCACCCTAGGACTATCAGGGGAGGTTACGCGATGTGGGTGAATCCCATGGCTTGAGGAGCATGACGAGTATAGTCCCCAGGTCATAGCATTTGGGTTCAGGAATGGGATGCTTTGGGTATGATTATGCCTCATTACCTTGGGAAACTATTGCCGCCTCCATAGCGTTTGTACATTTTTTCTGAAACGGGGAGCTAACCGTATTAGAGTTTCGGGTGGATGATAATACCCGATTATGATAGCATCTAGAGAACACCCGATGAGTGCCTACTCGTGGGATAAATATATCTACGTCACGTATATGTGAATGTTGTAGGATATGATATGTATATATAGTGTAGAAATATATACATGAATTTATATTTATATATATATATATATATATATATATATATATATATATATATATATATATATATATATATATATATATATATATATATATATATATATATATGGTTCGAAATGTATAGATAATATAACTTGTGGAAATGTCATATGGCATTAAATAAGAAGTGGTTTAAATAAGTTATTGTGATTAATAACCCTTAAAAGGTGTATGGTACTCACTCAAGTTAGGATAGTGGGAAAAAGTGAGAGATATGAGACAAGACTAGTTATATAGTTTTAGAAATATGGGTCATTTATAGTTTGAGTTGGCGTGTAGATTAGTTGAGGGGTGAGGTAAACTCAAGGAAGTGCGCGACACAAATTTAAATATGGAGAGCATTTGCACAGTTAACTCTTACATTTAAATTCACTTGCTAAATATTTTTAAATGTTTTGGGTTCTAACCCTTTCTATAAAATTATGTTAAAAAACCTTTTAATTGTCCTTCCACAAGGGCGCCAGGCTTGATTTCTTCCTACAAGGTACGTGGCTGTAGCTATGTGGAGTGCTGTGGTTCCTTTGTTATAGTCGTTTTTCTCATTCTATCTTAGATAGGATCCTGTTAGTTGTACTTTCGGACTTGTACTTTTATATTCGGTCTTGGCATGTAATGAGATACTTTTATATTCCCATTTGTGGATGGCTTGTATTCGATGTTGTTCGACAGACTCTTGCACTTACTACTTGCGGCATGGCTCAGCTCATGCTTTTATTGGATTATTTGTTGTTCTAATATGTTATTTGGGTTGGATTAATAAAGATAAAATTTTACATCAACTTAATGAAAGACTAGGTAGTAAGTAATTAAAAAGCTTTTCGACAGTGATGCTAAGAATGAACCAAATCAAATTCCTGTTTAATTTGGTATATGACTGATCACCCAGTATTTTATTGAGCGGGGTTCCACATATGGTATCAGAGCATCAGGTTCTAGTGTCCTTAGGATCTATACGGCTTTTCTCATTTTAGCATAGCTTTCTTTGATGTAGAGCCTTATTATAGGATTGTTGTATTCCTTCACGTATGCGATTGACGTTCTCCTGCTATAGGGTATAATTCATGTGATTCATATACGGTTTCGATCGTGCGTGGTAGATCGAACATTTTAGAACAACCAACGTGGGATGTTATAAGGATTGCAGGAGGGAGGACTCGACAGAAGCCATGGGGTATTCTAGAAATAGTGACGCGATAGGAGTCACCATGATAATTTTTTGAATAATTGAAGTTAGAGAAACCGCTGGGGTGCAGTAGTTTAATATTTCGTCTTTTATGGTATATGTTGTTGTGAGTAAAAGACAGTCAATCAAAACTCCCTTTTGGCACCTACAAACACACTAAAAATGTATATTAGCAAGTAAGGGGTCAATCCGCGCTCTCTAATGTGGACAAGAGGAAAATGAAGACTAAGTATGATTTTTTTAAAACAATTTTTAAGGGATATTTATACTACTAGCTATGAACTAAAAATTAAAACTACACTAATAAATAAAGAAAATAATAAAATGAGCTAAATAAGAGGAGAAAATAATTATGAGATAATTCAAGGGATAAAAATTCACCACATAACTTATTTATTTTTATTAATTAGTTTCTCTATTTGAAATACCCTAAAACATATATAAATTCACGAATCAACTCTCGTTGCAAATGTAAATTTACATATAGGCTTTTTAGAAGATTAATATTTAAATTTCACATACTCACAAAAATTAGATTCGAACAATTTCTAATAAATCACCCGCTAAGAAAAATTTACTAAAAGTATTTTAAATCATTAAAAATATATTTTTAGAGTAGAGAAATTCAAACTACAATATCATTCAAAAATTTCCTATCTATAGTTTAATTAATGAATAAATATTGTAATATGAATTTACGATTTTCTCTCGAAAATAATTCACCCTCTCTTGAGGCGTAAATATAAATTGTAAAATTTTAATATTAATATTCAAAGTGGCATAATAAATAAACAAACCAAAAATAAAAGTAATTAAGTTGAGGGTTTCATCTCACCCCTTAAATGGGGTATTTAGCCTCTCATTATGGTATTATTACATATAAAATGCAATAATGACACAATATGAGGCATACAAAATAAAATGGAATGAAAAAAAAAATATGTTGAACCAAATCTCCTTAAACCCAATAAGATTTTTTTCAAACATGAACAAATAAGTGCACCCACAAATATGAGTTTTACAAGACACAAAATATCACTCAACTCACAATTTGTATCTCACAAAATATTATGGCTCATTCAAGTCACTAAAAAAATTATAACAGAATAAATAACAAATTTTATACAATACTACACTAAAAATGAGCTCCAAAAATGGAGCTCTAAAAGAAACTAAAACTCTCTCTACACTGTCTCTGTGTCTCAGTCCGTCTTTTTTCTATCTCTTGCACTCTGTTTTAAAGAGAGGGTCTTGATCTATTGTAGGCTTGGAGCTAGGTACTGTGGAGCCGTTTGGGAGATGGAGTGTTAGACGAAAGGGACAGTGAGACACCCCGCCTAATTAAATACCGGGTGATCAGTCCTTTATTAAATTATAACCAAGGTGAACGATTGGTTCATTCTTAGCATCACTGTCGTAAAAATAAATTTTCCAATTAAACGCCCTAAATAATTAAGCTAAGTGACAAAACCATTTTTTTAAGACATCAATTTCCCAATTTAATTTAAAACCAATAATTAAAGCGTTACACAATCCATGGTTTAAATATCACACAACAACTATACTGGAACATATAATCCAAACAATGAAACATCCAACTAATTAATTCCATCTTTAAAAATTCAAAGGAAAACATCCTAACAGTAAAAATCCCAAAGTAAAAATACTGAAAATAAACGAGTCATAATCGCTGATAAAACCAACTGAGTAATGGAAAAAGGACGACACATGCCCAACTAGATAAAATAGAGCAAGAAGTAGAATCAATAATGAGGTCGTCTAAGCAAAAGGCGTGCAACTCCAACCTAAGCTGCAGCGCGTTCCTTCCAAAGGATCCTATGCAAGACGCCCCTATGGCTGGGCACCTGTAATATATACATATATATACAAGAGTGAGGAGAAATAGGGAACGGGTCATAGCCCGATTGTAAAACAGTTTAAAATTTAGTTTATCAAGTATTTAAAATGCTTACCGGCTAATGCAACAATCATATTAGTGCGACACTCTCTTGAGAAATTCTCACCACTCTTCTAATGTGCACACCTATCGCACTAATACTAGCAATAGATTAGCTTATCTTAAGTTACTCACCAGATCCCATGCCGACAATCTCAAATGTTAAGGAAGTTAATTTTATTAAAAAGTAAGGTTCTCACATAAGCCTCATTTGATTATTAAGTTTCTCAATATCACCTTAAACCTTTCAAACACTTATACCCAAGTTGAATTAATTATTCGTTACTTTCCTACCTTTAATCACAGTAGGTAGTTCCCAAATTTCAAGTTTAAAGGTATGTATGTGTATATATATATATATATATATACACTAACGGCACCCCATATAAAATTTATGGTGCTGGCATACTCTGCTATACAGTCCCCGTATCACTCTTACTAAGGGAAATACTAGTTCAAAATCACTCTCGAACTGTATTAACACAAAACACATACAACTTGAGGCGAAGCATGGTTCCAAGTCACTAAGAGGTCAGCACATACCCTCACGTCTCTTAGGACCGTTTGACTATCGATCCGATAGCCTGTACCAAGGATTCCTATGTTCTAGGGTACGAGTCAATATCCCCCATAAAGGTCCCAATCGAGATAAGACTGTCCCAGCACGGTAACCTCAGAGATAGCAAGTAGCGCGGGCATGATTTTCACACGTATATAGTATATGCATAAACACAGTCATATACGTGTACTACCATTCCCATATCAAACTTAGGTACTCTCACGACCCATACTTATGATATTTATTCTTATTGTACATTATATGATTATCCCATAACGGTTTTCTCTTTTATTCTTATTTATGGGATTATTCCGACTTATTTTGTAACACTCGTGAAACCCTATCTTCATAAGTGAAATTTCAGTAGGTACTCTTTTACTTTACGACGTAACTCCCTTACGAGTCTCACCCTTTAACACGTGTTCCCATTTCCCTTATGTGTAAAACACCTCCGTTAAATGTTAATCTCGTCTTACATTAAAGGTTCCATTTTTATAAAGTCCTACTGGTCTTCTTTACCTCCCAAAATGTTTTAATAGAAATGTCCAAAGATTACTACTCACTTAAATTGAAATTAATCATTTAAAAAGGAAAGTATAAGTATGCCAAAAGGGGTCGATCGATCTATGGAAGGGGTTCGATCGATCCATCCATCGATCGATCGATGCTCTTAGGTCGATCGATCGTTCGATCAAGCAGGTATGGCGAACCTGCAGAATTTTTCAGTTACGGGTTTCTTCTTCCAGAATCATCCAACCCAATATTTTTTACTACCAAACTCCCAAAAATTTATACTACAAGTGTTATATCGTCAAATAAGTGATATTCTACGTCAGGCATGTGGATTTTCATCATGAATAACGAATTATATGGGACATAATCCATAAAAATATTAAGAACCCTAATATTTTCTTTGTTTAGTTTCTTCCCATTCTTTTACCAGACTTCATACTCTTAATTTACTGTAATTTCGTGGTTCAATCTCTACATGTGAATTTGATTTTCAGAATACATCTATTTCCTATATATCATGCGAATTCAATTCTCCAAAATAGGTTTTTCTAGTCCTAATCAATCCTAGGCTAATATTATTGAAGAATTAACTGAAATAGATCTAGATAAATACTTGCCTGGGAATTCTTGGTTCAGATTTATGGAGAGATTGGTGTGGTTGTGATCCTCGTTGCGCGATCTAAAGTTTGGCGGCGACGGCGGTGCAAACGGTGGAGTTCTTAGCCTAAAACTCTTTGGAAAGCTTCTCCTCTTCCTCTCCAATGGTCGTCTTTAGTTTATGGATGTTCTAACCCTAGAAGATGACTCCTACCATCTGATATATCCTTAGAATTTTCGTGGGTTTTCATGCCCAAAATTGTAAAATGTCCAAAACGCCCTCCCGGGATGTTAATTAGGCTTAAAAACGTCCCGAGACCCAAACTAAACCTACGGGTACATAATTTTGACTATCTCGACCCTTCCGGACACATTGAGGCACTCAAAATGACCATATGGGTGACTTATAATTTATTCACTTTTAATAGTTCGAATTTAATCCCGACACGAAACAAGCGCGTCCCGATAAATTTTCAAAATTATCAAATTAGATTCTCGTGCTAATTTTACTAATTATAATTACACCTCTTACTTTACTCATAAAGTAAGATACAACAAAATTCCAATAATTACTAACTCTCATCACGCTAGTAAGTATTTAAATGATTTTTCGGATTAATATTAATTTAATATCTCTAATTAAATTTAATGAATCCCCAAAATTAACAGTCATAAAAATACGGGCTATTACATACTTCCCCCTTAATAACGGAATTTCGTCCCGAAATTCGAAAGATAAGGGGTACCTAGTAAGAATAACTATGGGTACTTCTCACGCATGTCCGCTTCACGCTCCCAAGTGGATTCCTCCACATTATGATGCTCCCACTGGACTCGTACAAGTGGGACTACCTTTGACCTCAATCTCCTTTCGCCATGGTCTAGGATATCCACTGGCCTCTCCTCGTAAGAGCTGTCGGGCTGTAAATCAATCTCCTCAATTGCGATATGGGTGTGGGCCATGTCATCCCGAAGATATCGTTTAAACGACGAGATGTAGAATACATCATGAATGCGGTGTAAACGCTCTGGCAATTCCCGTTTGTATGCTACCGGCCCAATCCTCTCGATAATGGAAAATGGTCCCACGTACCTCGGGGCCAATTTCCTTTTCTTCCCGAACCTCATCACTCCTTTCATAGGAGATACACATAGTAATACTTGGTCCCCCACATTAAATTCTCGGAAGAACCGTTTTGCATCGGCGTAGCTTTTCTGCCTATCCAGGGCTACCCGAATGCGACTCCTCATAATCTCAATCCTAGTGGAGGTTTCCTGAATCACCTCTGGTCCGAGAAACTTGTTATCCCCCACCTCTAGCCAATAAGTTGGGGAACGACAAGGCCTGCCATACAATGCCTCAAATGGAGTCATGCCAATCGTGAACTGATAAGAGTTATTGTAAGCAAACTCTACCAGTGGGAGATGTGGCTCCCAACCTCCCCCAAAATCAAGGACACACATGTGTAGCATATCCTCTAACATCTGATTGGTACTCTCTGTCTATCCATCTGTCTGTGGGTGATAAGTTGAACTCAACTTCAACTCTGTACCCATGGCTTCCTTAAAGCTCTCCCAGAAACGCGACACAAAAATCTTGTCTCTATCTGACACAATATTTAGGGGCACCCCATGTAGTCTAAAAATCTCAGCAATAAACAACTGAGCTTACTGGCCCGTGGCATAGTCTGTCCGTACTGGCAGAAAATGGGCCACCTTGGTTAAACGGTCCACAATCACCCAGACAGAGTCGTGCCCCCACTGTGATGTAGGAAACCCAGTAATAAAATCCATGGAAATACTCTCCCACTTCCACGCGGGTATTTCCAACGGCTGAAGCAAACCTGACGGTTTCTGGTGGTCCACCTTTATCATCTGGAAAGTAGAACACTTGGACACGAATTCAGCAATGTCCTTTTTCATTCCACTCCACCAGTATTGTCGCCTCATATCATGGTACATCTTATCTCCCCCAGGATGCACTGCAAATCGAGACTCGTGGGACTGGGTCATCATGGCATGACGTAAGTCTGCTCCTTCTGGGACCACCAATCTCCCATTAAACCTCAAACCCCCATCAGAACTAACAAAATAGGACTCAACACCCTTAGCTAAAAGTCGTACAATCTTCTCCTAGCAAAATGGGTCTGCTATCTGTGCCTGTATTACCCTCATAACAATCTCGGGTGTCACTGTCATGGCAGATATGAAGGAACGTGCTACTGCATCTTGGTTATCCAACTCTTTCCACTTTGCTTTCCAGACGCCTGCTACATCGTCTACCGATCTACTGCTCAACGCATCAGTAACTACATTGGCCTTTCCCGGATGGTACTGTATGTCAAACTAATAGTCTTTCACAAACTCTAACCACCTACGCTGACGCATATTCAGCTCTCGCTAAGTGAACAGCTACTGCAGTGACTTATGGTCTGTGAACAAACGGAACTTCTCCCCCAATAAATAATGTCTCCATATCCTCAATGCAAAGACGACCGCTGATAACTCTAGGTCATGTGTGGGGTAGTTCCTCTCGTGCGACTTAAGCTTGTGGGAGGCAAAAGCTATAGCCTTCTCCTCCTACTGAAGTACTCCTCTGAGTACCGTAAGGAGGCGTCGATGTAAACCAGATACTCCACGCCCAGTTTGGGTAAAGCAAGGACTGGTACCGAAGTAAGCTTGTTTTTCAGCTCGTCGAAAGCCAATTGACAAGTATCATCCCAAATATATGGAACCCCCTTGCGAGTCAGGTTCGTCAATGGACCCGCTATCTTGGAGAATCCTCGAATGAATCTCCTGTAGTACCCGGCTAACCCCAAGAAACTACGCACTTTCGTCGGTGTCGTGGATTGTCCCCACTCCCTCACCACTGACACTTTAATCGAGTCAACCGATATCCCCTGTTCAGAAACAACATATCCCAAGAACTGCACTTCCCGTAACCAGAATCCGCACTTCTCGTACATAGCATATAGCTGATGCTCTCGTAGGGTCTAAAAAACTTGCCTCAAGTGCTCAGCATGCTCTTCCTCAGTTTGTGAATATATCAGGATGTCATCTAATAATACGATGACAACCTGATCCAAGAACACTCTGAACACCTGGTTCATCAAGTCCATGAATACGGCTGGAGAATTTGTGAGTCCAAATGGCATCACTCTGAACTCGTAGGACCCATATCTCGTCAAGAAAGCAGTCTTCGAAACATCCTATTCCCTAATACGTAACTGATGGTATCCTGATCTCAAATCTATCTTTGAAAAGAAAGTTGCTCCCCTCAGCTGGTCGAATGGATCATCGATTCGAGGCAACGGATATTTGTTCCGTATCATGACCTTATTCAGCTCCTGGTAGTCCACACATAGCCTCAGTGAACCATCTCTCTTTTTCACAAATAATACTGGAGTGCCCCAAGGTGAGGTACTCCTACGAATGAAACCCTGGCCTAACAGATGCTCTATCTGGTCTCGTAACTCTCGCATTTCTATCGGAGCCATGCGGTATGGAGCACGTGCTATCGGTTGAGTATTCGATAATAAATCTATGACAAAATCTATCTCTCGACTGGGGGTAGGCCTGGTATCTCCTGAAATACATCAGAATACTCACGAACAACTAGGATCGAGTCTAAGGGAATCACGACCTCCTTAGAGGTATCCTCCTCTATGTAATACAGATGAGCGGTAGAGCCTCCCTCTGGGCGAGGCATCGCCACAACAAACATCTCCTTCCCTGGAATGGCAAAGACAATACTCCCACCGAAACAATCCATCATGGCTCTATACGCTGCGAGCCAATCTATACCAATAATAATGTCGTGGTCATGCATATCTAAGACCAACATGTATGCTGGTAAAATCAAGCTACCAATCTCTACTCCCACGCCTCGACATATAAAGAAAATTAACGATCGATTTCCCAGTGGTGAGCCTACACACGTCACAGTGCTCTCTACTGTGGCTAATAACCGTAAGGCCTTTGCAAAATGAGTAGCTATAAAATAGTGTGTCATCCCAGTATCAAATAAAACTCGACCCATAGTACCATGGATAGGAAACATACCCTCAATCGCGGGTGGCGCCCGTGGAGCTGCTTCCTGGTGGAAGTTATAGACACGTCCGTACTGTAACTGCCCCTGCTGCATTGGAGTTGCTAAAATGGCTGGTAGGGCTGGTACCTGAGCTGGTGCTGGGAGGGAAGCTGGAAAAAGTGGCCTATGTGTCTCATTACGGGAACCCTGCTGCTGTGGGGCCCTATCCCCCTCTCGACAATCCTGGCGCCTGTGGCCATTTTTACCACACCCGAAGCATCGGCCCCTAAAATTTCCTCCCCTCTGTCCCTGCTAATTTCGGCCCTGATGGCCGTTACCACCCTGCCATTGGCCCTGTTGGCCCTGCTGAAATCGCTGTTGGCCCTGCTGCTGACCCTACGGCTGACGATGTTGGCCCTGCTGGCCCTGCTGATTAGGCTGGCCCTGCCTAAATCCCCCAAATCCCTGCTTAGAGTCACCTGATCGGAACCGCTTGGTAGGGTCCCCCTGATGGGAACTCTGCTCATGATGACGAGTCTTCCCCTGAGATGTCGGTGCCCCACTAGCACCATTACCCCCTGTCCTGCCCTGCTGGCTGGACTCTCCTACTCGTTTGCTTCCCTGCAGATGGAAACGGTGATCTTGGTAGTGTAATAAAGCAGCATTGAGTACGTCTGTGTAGGTACTCAGTGACAGGTTGCCTATGAGGTGCTGACGAATCCTCCAAGCCAACCCGTCCATAAAAAAAAGTATCTTCTTTCCCTCAGTGGGTGTCTCATCTGGAACTGTAGTGAGAAGTCTTGTGAACTCCTCTTCGTACTTGGCAACAGTCGAATTTTCCTGTTTCAGACTCAGTAACTTTCGCCTCATCTCAATCTGCACGGCGGATGGGAAGTATTTGCTGTCAAACAGCATCCAAAATGACTGAATAGTGATAATATCCCTCTCCTCCAAGGTGATAGTCGATTCCCACCAATGCAAAGCGGTCCCCACTAGCTTAAAGGAAGCCAACATCTGCTTCTGCATGTCCGTGCACTCGTACATGCGCAGATTCCTCTGGATATCTTTCTTCCATTGGCTGGGTACAATAATATCCGAACTACCCCCAAACTCTGGGGGATACGCCTTCTGGAAGGCATCCCTAACTCGCTCCCATGCAGATGGAAGCTGTGCTGGTACCGACACCACTTCCTGAACCTGAGGTGGCGCCTACTGCACTATCGCTAGCGCGACATTCACCGCCTGAGCAATGATAGCGGCTACCTCTTTGGCGTTCATCGTTCCCTGAGCCGGAGCTACTGGCTGCTCGGCTTGAGCATGCCTATCTTTAGGTGCGCGTCTCGGAGGCATCTGAAACGTAAAGAAATCCTTATTAGTCTACAGTTATTAACAAATTTCAAATAGCTGAAGACGTAATCGTAAAAGCAAGAATACAACAATCCTAAAATAGGGCTCTATAGCAAGAACGCTAAGCTGAAAGCGAAATAAGCCGTACAGATCCTAAATGACACTAGAACCTGATGCTTTGATACCACCTGTGACACCACGCCTAATTAAATACCGGGTGATCAGTCCTTTATTAAAATATAACCAAGGTGAACGGTTGGTTCATTCTTAGCATCACTGTCGTAAAAATAACTTTTCCAATTAGACACCCTAAATAATTAAGCTAAGTGACAAAACCATTTTTTTAAGACATCAATTTCCGAATTTAATTAAAAACTAATAATTAAAACCTTACCCAATCCATGGTTTAACTATCACACAACAACTATACTGGATCATATAATCCAAACAATGAAACATTCAACTAATTAATTCCAACTTTAAAAATTCAAAGGAAAACATCCTAACAGTAAAAATCCCAAAGTAAAAATACTGAAAATAAATGAGTCACAATCTCTGATAAAACCAACTGAGTAATGGAAAAAGGGAGACACATGCCCAACTGGATAAAATAGAGCTGGAAGTAGAATCAATAATGAGGTCGTCTAAGGAAAAGGCCTGCAACTCCCATCTAAGCTGTAGCGCGTTCCTTCCAAAGGATCCTATGTAAGACGCCCCTATGGCTGGGCACCTGTAATATATACATATATATACAAGAGAGAAAAGAAATAGGGAACGGGTTAGAGCCCGATTCTAAAACAGTTTAAAATTTAGTTTAGCAAGTATTTAAAATACTTACCGTCTAATGCAACAATCATATTAGTGCGACACTCTCTTGATAAATTCTCACCACTCTTCTAATGTGCACAACTATCGCACTAATACTAGCAATAGATTAGCATATCATAAGTTACTCACCAGATCCCATGCCGACAATCTCAAATGTTAAGGAAGTTAATTTTATTAAAAAGTAAGGTTCTCACATAAGCCTCATTTGATTATTAAGTTTCTCAATATCACCTTAAACCTTTCAAACACTTATACCCAAGTTGAATTAATTATTCGTTACTTTCCTACCTTTAATCACAATAGGTAGTTCCCAAATTTCAAGTTTAAAGGTATGTATGTATATATATATACACACTAACGGCACCCCACGTAAAATTTATGGTGTTGGCATACTCTGCTATCCAGTCCCCGTATCACTCGAACTAAGGGAAATTCAAGTTCGGAATCACACTCGAATTGTATTAACACAAAACACATACAACTTGAGGCGAAACATGGTTCCAAGTCACTAAGAGGTCAACACATACCCTCACGTCTCTTAGGACCGTCTGACTATCGATCCGATAGCCTGTACCAAGGATTCCTATGTTCTAGGGTACGAGTATATATCCCCCATAAAGGTCCCAATCGAGATAAGACTGTCCCAGCACGGTAACCTCAGGGATAGCAAGTAGCGCGGGCATGATTTTCACATGTATATAGTATATGCATAAACAGTCATATATGTATACTACCATTCCCATATCAAACTTAGGTACTCTCACAACCCATACTTATGATATTTATTCTTATTGTACATTATATGATTATCTCATAAGGGTTTTCTCTTTTTTTCTTATTTATGGGATTATTCCGACTTATTTCGTAACACTCGTGAAACCCTATCTTCATAAGTGAAATTTCAGTAGGTACACTTTTACTTTACGACGTAACTCCCTTACGAGTCTCACCCTTTAACACATGTTCCCATTTCCCTTATGTGTAAAACACCTCCGTTAAATGTTAATCTTGTCTTACATTAAAGGTTCCATTTTTATAAAGTCCTACTGGTCTTCTTTACCTCCCAAAATGTTTTAATAGAAATGTCCAAAGATTACTACTCACTTAAATTGAAATTAATCATTTAAAAAGGAAAGTATAAGTATGCCAGGAGGGGTCGATCGATCTATGGCAGGGGTTCGATCCATCGATCCATCGATCGATCGATGATCTTAGGTCGATCGATCGATCTATCAAGCAGGTATGGCGAACCTGCAGAATTTTTCAGTTACGGGTTTCTTCTTCCAAAATCATCCAAACCAATATTTTTTACTACCAAACTCCCAAAAATTTATACTACAAGTGTTATATCCTCAAATAAGTGATATTCTACGTCAGGCATGTGGATTTTCATCATGAATAACGAATTATATGGGACATAATCCATAAAAATATTAAGAACCCTAATATTTTCTTTGTTTAGTTTCTTTCCATTCTTTTACCAGATTTCATACTCTTAATTTACTGTAATTTCGTGGTTCAATCTCTACATGTGAATTTGATTTCCAGAATACATCTATTTCCTATATAACATGCGAATTCAATTCTCCAAAATAGGTTTTTCTAGTCCTAATCAATCCTAGGCTAATATTATTGAAGAATTAACTGAAATAGAGCTAGATATATACTTGCCTGGGAATTCTTGGTTCAAATTTGTGGAGATATTGGTGTGGTTGTGATCCTCGTTGTGCGATCTAAAGTTTGGCCGCGACGGCGGTGCAGACAGTGGAGTTCTTGGCCTAAAACTCATTGGAAAGCTTATCCTCTTCCTCTCCAATGGTCGTATTTAGTTTATGGATATTCTAACCATAGAATATGACTCCTACCATCTGATATACCCTTAGAATTTTCGTGAGTTTTCATGCCCAAAAATGTAAAATGTCCAAAACGCCCTCCCGGGATGTTAATTAGGCCTAAAAATGCCCCGAGACCCAAACTAAACCCCCGGGTACATAATTTTGACTATCTCGACCCTTCCGGACACATTGATGCACTCAAAATGACCATATGGGTGACTTATAATTTATTCACTTTTAATAGTTCGAATTTAATCCCGACACGACACAAGCGCGTCTCGATAAATTTCTAAAATTATCAAATTAGATTCTCGTGCTAATTTTACTAATTATAATTACACCTCTTACTTTACTCATAAAGTAACTTACAAAAAAATTCCAATAATTACTAACTCTGATCACGGTAGTAAGTATTTAACTGATTTTTCGGATTAATATTAATTTAATATATCTAATTAAATTTAATAAATCCCCAAAATTAAAAGCCACAAAAATACGGGGTATTATAGACAGGTTGGATATTGGGCTTTTTCCCGATGGATTTTTGTTTCTACACTTTGGGTTTTTGTTTGGCTAGATTTTGGCAGGTGGCCAAAAAATCGTGTTTGGTTTTGACAACTGGGTCTACGGATTTAGATGGCGGAGGTTTGGAGTGGAGTTGGTCTCGGGTTGGGTTTGTTCCAGGTTTACGAGGGCAATGGTCAGCAGGTGCGGGTCTCAGGTGATTGGGTTCAGATGGGTAAACCGGTTACGGCAGGTCATGGGTTTGCTGGATCAGCTAGGTCCGGCGGAGATGGGAGTCGGTCGCCGGCCTTCTTGATTCAAGAACAGGGGCAACGGGTTATAGGGGGAATTTGGGTATGATTTCGGGTTGGGAGTAGCAGGTGGTGGTTAGGGTTTGCAGCCATAGGAGTGGTGGGGGTTTGGGAGAGAGAGTGGTGGGTTGTAGGTTGAAGATGGAGGGGGGAGGTATTGGGTGTGTGAGGTGTAGGGGTTTAGTGTGAGGGTGAGGGTGTAGGCTTAGGTGTAGGATAAGTGTATATGTTTTGTGTGTGTGTTTGTGTGTGTTTAACATAAGACCCCTAAAAAAGTAAACTAAAAATAAAGTAAAACAAAACTAAAATTTAACTAAACTAAAAAAATAAAAATAAAAATCAACTAAAAAAAATGACATGACACGACACACTATACAAACTCTAAAAAAAAACTAAACACAACTAAAATAAAAACTATAAAAATAAAAACTAATAAGATAAAAAAAATAAAATACTAATGAACTAACTAAAAACTAAGAAAATAAAATAAAATATAAAAACTAATACACGACGCGTTAAAAATCCTAAAAATATATACAAGACTCAATAAAATAAAATAATAAAACAAACCCTAAAAATAAAATGACACAAATAAAATAAAATGGAACAAACTAAACACACACGGTTCGATACAGGTTTAGGTCGATTCAGGGTAGGGTAGGGTATGGAACAATGGTAATTAGCTCCATTTGACTGCAAATTTCCATGAAATAATGCTTTTGAACCGCAACTGCAATCAAGCCTGCACATGGAACATTTACGCGCATAAGACCATTATTATCGAGAATTAGCAACTAAAAATCGTCTATTCGGGGTATAAAATATACAATTTTGGGTGCTTATCATAGTTTCCCCAAGAACCGTTGGGAAGGACGATGGTGCAAACTTAAAACCCCAAGTGTAGACGACAAGGGGTAAGGGTCGAAGAAAATTTTATTTCATAAGAACAATCCGCTTGGATTAGATGGAGGTCGATAAGAGGGATTTACCAGTGAGTAGAGAACATCCAATTGGGATGACATGTGGGGAGAGTGTAGTGTCACCAAAGTCAAAATTTTGGGAAAGGAAGTTTGCTTTTAGAAGGAGTATGGAGTGATGAGAGCCAGTCACAACATTTATGGGGAAATTCCGTGAATAACAATGAATTTGGAGTGGGTATTTTCATGAATACTCTCACTAGAAGTTAAATTGAGAGACAAGGGAAATTTTGGTAATCTTTCCAAAAGGGTAGGACGGTGACCTAATGGGAAGGAAAGTTGACGGAATTCGCAAACTAAGTATCCAATGAAAGGGATAAAAAGAACGAGTAGCATTTGTAAGTTGATAGTAAACTCGTGGGTAGGATATACAAGCATGGATAGGAGATCTGGATAGGATGGTTGGTGTCGTTGTCGTCAAAGTTTTATAATTACAATTGGTATCTATGCTCTCGGGAGAGGGGAGCTAAGAGTGTTGGAGAATCTATCAAAGGGTAAGTTTGGATTTTTAGTGCTAGTAAGGTTCCAAGGAAAGAAAAACCCAATAGGGGACACAAACAAATGATCGAAGTCCATGAAACCTATACCGAGTAACGGTGAGTTTTAGTTAGGTCCATTAAGGCCAGTAACCAAGTATTGCATGAGCGGATCCAAAGGGACATTTAGGTCGAAAACCAAGTATTGTGTGTGTTGGCTTTTTTCAGATTAACTCTGCAGTCGTGAGCAATGTGACCTAGTTTCCCACATCTAAAACATTCAATCTTTTTAAGGTCTCTAGTGGGTCTGGAATTGTTGTCCTTAGTGTTTGTCAAGACCTCTCTCATGAGGTTTGGGGTTAGACTGACTAGGAAAATTAGGCTTGCCTTGTTTAGTTGCCTGTTTGTTTCGAAATTTGACAATTTTCTTAAATTGTTTAGACATTAAGGCAATCTGATTATCAAGTTTGTCTATATCACACTCCTCATCAGAGTCAGAGTTGGTCAAATTAGACTCAAGTTTGGGTATCTTAGAGGCAAAACTCAAGTTAGAGTTAGTTTGTTTTCTTTGAGAATGATTCAACTGTTTCTTAAAGTCTAATTCCATTTCCACAGTCCTAAGTTTGCTACTGAGTAACTCAGGGGTAAGGTTTTGATCATTCATTTCCTCAATAGCATACCTCTTACTGTCAAATTTTTGTGGTAATGACCTTAGAATTTTAGAGACAATTTCATTTCTATCATAAGTAATACCATTAGCATGAAACTTAGTGACTATATCAGTTAAGTTCATGTAAAAATCATCAAAAGACTCAGAATCAGACATGATCAAAGAGTTGTACTGCTCGATAAGCATTTGGGTTTTAGCAGCTTTAACTCTTGAGTCTCCTTCATGGGCAGTGATTAATGTGTCCCAAGCTTCCTTAGAAGTGGCACAAGATGAGATTCTCTTGAACTCATACTCATTAATGGACATAAAAATGGCATTCTTGCCTTTATTGTTATTACGAGAAATGGTTTTTTCTTCTTGGGTAAATTCATTTAAGATTTTCTTTATCCTCTCATCACTTCCTTCAGTGGCTGGTTTTGTAGGATAAGTGTATCCATTTTCGATAATATCCCAGACATCATCTCCTAAAGTCCCTTGGATGAAGGCAACCATTCTTACTTTCCAGTAAGCAAAGTTGTTTCCATAAAAGAGTGGAGGTCTGGACAGATTACCAAACCTTACATTCTTCTCGTCCATAGTTAGGTTTTTCAGAAAATGATTTCAGAAACACAAGATCTTTGAAATAAAAAGTTAACAGGGCTCTGATACCAATTGAAAAACGTCGCTAATGCCGTTTAACACAAGGTTAAACTGTATAAGCAACTCCGAATGTTTGTTGGAGAAACCCTTTTTTTTTTAAAATAAAAATTATAAACAAGATGTGTTTACAAAGAAACTTATGTACGAGAGTAATTAAGATTGTGTAATCAGTTTTTAAAACTAAGGCAGTTTCAAAAATTCAGCACACTTAGAGAAAGAGATGAGTAAATGAAGATAATCAACACAAAGATTTTAACGTGGTAAAACCTCTCCCAACAGAGGAAACATCCACGGTGACTTCTAAGTCACAAAAACAAAAGTCCACTAAAAACAAAAATCAGTTACAAACAATACAACATGCAAGCACTCAAATCAACCTATTCTAAGTTTAGGAATATACCCCCTTGGTTCCTTCTAACTTCTGATAGATCTGATTTGTTGATGATGTTCTCTAGTTTGCTAACTTCCTTTACTTTAGCTTCTTTACGTCGACTCAATGATTTCAGATCTTAAACACAACACTTCCAGTGTAGTAGTGTGTTAAGTGTTGTGAAGTGATTCCTATACACATGCATGAACTCACACACACTTAGATTTACAAACAGTCCTATAAAAATTACATATACAGTCTATATGCAGTGATTTTAATTTATTTCTTTCTCACAGAAATCAAATCCTTTTGACCTTTAAAGATAACCCAGATTCCACGGAGATCTTGCTTCAGAAATCGGTCAAGATCTTAATCAATCTCTTTTGAAAACATTTATGAGATTGAAAACCCTCCAAGTGCGAATCCAACTAGGTCAGAATCAAGTTTCGTAAGAAAAGAAACCAGAAAACATTTTAAAAAACCAGATCAGTAAGATTTTCGTAAATCAAGTATAAAAATGCAGATCTAGTGAAAATGTAACATATAGTATGTAGATCTAACGTTTCTATGAAAAAGAAACTAGATCTTCACACAAATATTTAAGTTGTGTACAAGATCTAAAGATCACGAGGTTACAGCAACACAAGAACAAACCACTATCTCTCTCTCTCTCTCTCTCTCTCTCAAACACTCGGGTTGTGTTTGGGTTTGAAAAATGCGAAGGTTTGTTTCAGAGAAGGTGAACTGTTTAGGGTTAGGGTTAGGGTTTGGCTAACAGGTTTTTTTCTTTCTCTCTCTTCTCTCTTTTTTTTTCTCTTTTCTCTCTCACTTCTCTCTTCTCTCTTTTTTTTCTCTCAGAAAGACGAATGACCAAAACTTTTTTAAGGCTGAGAAGTGAAGGGTATATATAGTGCCTGGGGAAGGTTCTGGATGATCGAGGCAAATCAATGGCTGTGATGAAGTCTTGCAAGGTTTGACTTGATCCTATGGTTATAAAACAGTGGTGGATTAAGATGGTTCTGATTGGTTCAAAAGGTTTGCACTGGGATTAACTAAGAACGCATGCAGACCCTTGATAAGGAAAGATCCAACGATCACCAAAGCAACTGGCTAACCTCTCACAAAACAAACACAAACTAACGCACCAAAAGGATGACAAGTGTTGGCTGGTAAGAGGCTCTCACAGGCGCGTCAAACTAATTACAAAACCTCACCCTAAAGTCTCTAGCGCTTTGAGATCGTACCCAACCAAACATTTCAGTGAAAAATGAAGTTTCCAAAATAAGATTTTAACCCCACAAACTATATTAACCCATATTATTAATAAAAACATTTATTCAAAAATGTTTTAAAAAAAGTTTAAAAAGGTTTAAAATTATTTAAAAATTCCCAAAAAATTATTAAAGCTCCAATACAAGGGGAATTAAACACACACTCAATTTTAGGCAAAATTAACACATGTATGCACTTCTAATTGTGTGTTGTGTGATTCATTTTATACCATCAAGGATCATTGAAGAGGATTAGAGAGATAATTTCTGAGGCTTTTTGGTTTCTAGGATGGACTACCAATTTTATCAATATTTCCAAATTAGTTGAGCACTTATACAATGTAGACTTAAGCAAGTCAAAGGTATAAGGTGCTTCAATCTCCCCCTTTGGAAATATGAGACAAAATCTCCTTTGAGTTAGCTTAAAACTCGTAGGGAACCAAAAAAAAATAAAACCTAGTCCTATACAAAAGATACTATCTACCCAATTCCTAGAAAGTCAAAAATTACATAACTCAACTATTTACAAATTTTTACACTAGAAGCGGTAGATAATCAGTAGAAGAGATTCCTGCAAATATGCACACTAAGATCAAGCAGTTTAGATGAAATGTGAACAAAAATAAACTCATAAAACTCAAATTTCTCCCCCATTTTGTCTCAAATGGACAAAGGGTAAAACTTAAAGTCTTGAGAGTTTAATCAGCGCAAACCATGCCTATAGAATTTCGCAAATACAGAAATCTATTATAGTCTAAAGGTTTAGTGAACATGTCTGCAAGTTGCAGATCAGTAGGCAGGTAATGAATTTCTAATTCATTAGTTTCAACAAGTTCGCGAATAAAATGATGCCTTATTTTAATATGTTTAGTTCACGAGTGTTGAACCGGGTTTTTAGATATGTTAATGGCGCTTTGATTGTCACAATACAATTGTAATTGTTCTTCTTTAATCCCATAATCACTTAACATCTGTTTGATCCATAACAATTGAGCACAACAACTTCCTGCAGCTATATATTCGGACTCAGCCGTAGATAAAGATGTTCAATTCTGTTTTTTGCTACTCCAACCAACTAAATTATTGCCGACATAATAACAAGCACCTGATGTACTTTTACTATCATCAGTACAACCGGCCCAATCAGCATCAGTATACCCTATGATGGTGCTACAGGTATCTATAGTGTACCTAAGTCCAAGGTTAAGAGTGCCTTTTATGTACTTTATTATACGTTTTACACTCAATAAATGGCTCTCTTTAGGGTTATTCTGGTTACGAGCACACAGACATACAGCATACATTATGTCTGGTCGTGAGGCAGTTAGGTAGAGTAGGCTACCAATCATACTACGATAGAGTGTGTAATCAACTGACTTTCCAGTTTCATCTTTACATAATTTAACAGTAGTACTCATAGGCGTTTTGGCGATTTTAGCATTTTCTAAGCCAAATTTCTTAACAAGGTCTAAGGCATACTTGGTTTGAGATACAAAAAGGCCATCTGAATTCTATTTTACTTGAAATCCTAAGAAAAGTTGTAGCTCCCCCATAAGGGACATGTGAAATTCCTTATGCATACTAGCAGAAAAGGATTTAACTTCCGATGAAGAAGTTGACCCAAAAATGATGTCGTCTACATAGACTTGGGCTATAATAATATTATTGTCAAAATGTCTGACAAAGAGAGTCTGGTCATTTCCTCCTCTCTTAAAACCCTTATCCAACAAAAAGTTGGAAAGGCGTTCATACCAAGCTCTAGGAGCTTGTTTTAAGCCATACAAAGCCTTTTTTAGACGAAAGACATGGTTAGGGTATTTAGGATCAATGAACCCTTTGGGTTGTTCTACATATGTCTCTTCAGACAGAATCCCATTTAAGAAGGCAGATTTGACATCCATTTGATAAAGTGTGAATTTCAAGTAACACGCTATGGCGAAAAGAAGTCGAACAGATTCAAGACGAGTGACAGGGGCAAAAGTCTCGCTGAAATCTATCCCTTCTATTTGAGAGTAGCCTTGAGCAACTAGTCTAGCTTTGTTTCTAAGGATTACCCCATTTTCATCATATTTGTTCTTAAAAATCCAACGTGTTCCAATAACATTTTTATTTTGAGGCCGAGGTACAAGATACCAGACATCGTGAATGACAAATTGTAAAAGTTCTTCCTACATAGCAGAAATCCAGTGTGTGTCATTCAATGCTTCATTAACATTTTTCGATTCCACAAGGGAGACGAAACATGCATAATTAGCATAATTTCTTAACTAGGATCTAGTACGAACTGGCTCATTAGGATTACCGACCACGTTGTCAATGTGATGATCTTTAGATACCCAGCCAGGTACTTCTGGACTCTCAATAGGTAATGAGTCATCTATTTCTGGTGAATCAGTTTTGAAATCATTTTCAGATTCAACCATAATAGGTGATTCAGATATCTTATTTTCGACAATAGTGTCACTTACAATTACATTTATCGATTCCATAAGAGCCTTAGTACGCAGATTGTATATACGATAAGCACGACTGTTTGGAGAGTATCCTAAGAAGATGGCTTTATCACCACGAGTTTCGAATTTAGACAAATGTTCTCTATCTTTATAGACATAACACTGACTTCCAAAGGTTCTTAGGTATTTCAGATTAGGCTTCTTACCGTACCACAACTCATAAGGGGTTTGTTTAGAGTTTTTCCTAAGATAGACCCTATTAGTGATGTGACAGGCAGTTCTAATGGATTCTACCCAAAAGTATTTAGGTAGGGATTTGGCATGCAACATGACTCGTGCCATCTCTTGAAGAGTTCGGTTTTTCCTTTCAGCAATGCCATTCTGCTGAGGAGTTTTAGGGGCACTAAATTCATGTTTGTAACCGTTGTAGTCACAATATTCAACTATTCCTGTGTCTATGAACTCTCCCCCTCTATCACTACGAATGCGATTGACTTATGTGTCCTTCTCATTTTCAATTCTTAATAGAATTTTCAAAAAATTCTGAAACGTGTCAGATTTGTGTTTTAAGAAAGAAACCCAAGTGAATCGTGTGAAATCATCAACCATGACAAGGATATAACTGTGTCCACAAAGACTAATAGTTCTAGAGGGACCAATAAGGTCCATATGGATGAGATCTAAAGGTCTAGAGGTGAGGATGTCTTTAACCTTTTTATGCGAAGTCTTAACTATTTTTCCTTCCTGGCAATGACCACAGACAACACTGGAAATAGGTTTAATTTTAGGAATACCTCTAACAATCTCTTGACTAGACAATCTACCAAGGATATCATAACTTAAGTGACCCATACGATTATGCCAGATCTCATTGTCATCCATTCTGACAATGTTACAGGTTTAAGAACTAGTCTTGACAGTATAACAATTGTCAGGTGTTCTAAATCCTGTAATAATGCATTCACCTTTATCATTTAGAATTTTACAATTGTTCTTTGAAAAGGTGACAGTATGGTCAGAGTCACAAAATTGTGATATACTTAGGAGGTTGGCTTTAAGGCCTTTAACTAACAGAACATTTTCAAGAACAGGCATTCCTTCTTCTTTTAGGGTTCCTTTACTTATGATCTGAGATGAAACACCATCACCAAAAACTACTTTCCCACCAGCAAATCTGGTTTTGTTTAAAAGTTTGGTTTCATCTCCTGTCATATGTTTGGAGCATCCTAAATCTAAATACCAACCAGATGAAGTGTGTTCATCTTTTAAGGCAGTGATAACAATGTTACACTTCATTTGTGGTAAAAGATCATCTTTTCTAACCCAAATAGCTCTAGTCTTAATTTTGCATAAGTTTGCTCTCATTTGATAAAATTTTCGAGACACAGCTTTTTGTCGAAAAACATGAGGAGCAGCAAACTGATTGTTGTGAAAAAGTTGAGCTTTTGGTTTACGAAAGTTTCTGGGAGCCTTTCTCTTAAATGAACTCTTAGTTTTGGTCTTTCTATTTCTGTAGTTAGATTTCTTATCAGGTTGTCTTGGAAGGACATAATTGTTACGACTTTGCCTAGAATAGTTAAAGTTCTTGTAGACAGAAGTGTTGTAAACCGGGGTATTTAGACGCCTAGCATAACAACCTTCAAAGGAATGACCATAAATGTCACAGTAGGAGCAATATTGATTGCTTGAGGGATGAATTTCCTTAGGAAAACTTCTAAAGATAGGTTTGACAGCATTCTGTTCAGAAGTGTTCTTCCTAGGAGGTATGGTCTTATAGGTAGAATCAGCCTTTCTGATCAAAGGACAGACGTATTTAGTCTTAAGTGCAGTGTCAGCCTTAGAAGTACTAGACTCTCCAATGTCTTTCTGTTGTTGTTTTTGATCAAATTCATTTTTAATCAAATGAAAGTCTGGACATGTTTCAATTGGTCTTTTTCCCCCAGACACAAACTTAATAGGTTCAAGTTTAGTAGTTTGTGGTTTGTTCTTAGGGAAAAATCCAATACCGGTTCTATCATCAGAATTGGTCTTGGAGTCAACAACAAAGTCAGTAAAGCAATTTGAATTGTTTTCAAACTTAGAAAACTTTTTGAAAACAGTAGCTGTCTTTGTTTTTGCTTCCTCCAATTTTAATAATGTTCCCTTATATTTCATTTCCAGAATTTCATTAGTTTTAGTCAACTCTTTTAATTTTTGATCAAAAGTTTCAATTTCAGATTGATGAGTCAGACACTGGTTAGTGTACTCTTCAGCATTCAACTTTACAATAAGACTTAGATCATCTAATTTCTTAGTCAGGTCTCTAACAGTCTTCTCCAATCTAGTGCCTTTTTTAAGAGTTTTAGAATACAAGGTATGGATATCTGGGAGGTCATCTGTGTCTGAGTCGCTAAGTGAAGTGTGTGTAGTGACCCCTAACGATTCAGTTTTAGTACTCACGCACCCATTTGCATCGTCATTATCGAGATCACTTTGACTCACACACACGGAACTAGAACTAGCAACATTTTCAGACAATAAAGCATCTAGGCCAATCAAAGGAGTATTCACACAAGCAAGAGTAGTAGCATCATTATCACACACAGGCATATCATCATTATAAATGATCTTAGCATAAAAGGACATGCAAGGGTCAAGTACATTAATTGACTCAAGTTCCTCTTCATCAGAGTCACTTGAATCATTCCAAGTTTTACAGACATTGGCTCTATTGTGTGTGTTGGCTTTATTCAGATTAACTATGCAGTCGTGAGCAATGTGACCTAGTTTCCCACATCTAAAACATTCAATCTTTTTAAGGTCTCTAGTGGGTCTGGAATTGTTGTCCTTAGAGTGTTTGTCAAGACCTCTCTCATGAGGTTTGGGGTTAGGCTGACTAGGATAATTAGGCTTGCCTTGTTTAGTTACCTGTTTGTTTCGAAATTTGACAATTTTCTTAAATTGTTTAGACATTAAGGCAATCTGATTATCAAGTTTGTCTATATCACACTCCTCATCAGAGTCAGAGTTGGTCAAATTAGACTCAAGTTTGGGTATCTTAGAGGCAAAACTCAAGTTAGAGTTAGGTTGTTTTCTTTGAGAATGATTCAACTGTTTCTTAAAGTCTAATTCCATTTCCACAGTCCTAAGTTTGCTACTGAGTAACTCAGGGGTAAGGTTTTGATCATTCATTTCCTCAATAGCATACCTCTTACTGTCAAATTTTTGTGGTAATGACCTTAGAATTTTAGAGACAATTTCATTTCTATCATAAGTAATACCATTAGCATGCAACTTAGTGACTATATCAGTTAAGTTCATGTAAAAATCATCAAAAGACTCAGAATCAGACATGATCAAAGAGTTGTACTGCTGGATAAGCATTTGGGTTTTAGCAGCTTTAACTCTTTAGTCTCCTTCATGGGCAGTGATTAATGTGTCCCAAGCTTCCTTAGAAATGGCACAAGATGAGATTCTCTTGAACTCATACTCATTAATGGACATAAAAATGGCATTCTTGCCTTTATTGTTATTACGAGAAATGGTTTTTTCTTCTTGGGTAAATTCATTTAAGATTTTCTTTACCCTCTCATCACTTCCTTCAGTGGCTGGTTTTGTAGGATAAGTGTATCCATTTTTGATAATGTCCCAGACATCATCTCCTAAAGTCCCTTGGATGAAGGCAACCATTCTTACTTTCCAGTAAGCAAAGTTGTTTCCATCAAAGAGTGGAGGTCTGGACAGATTACCAAACAATTCATTCTTCTCGTCCATAGTTAGGTTTTTCAGAAAATGATTTCAGAAACACAAGATCTTTGAAATAAAAAGTTAACAGGGCTCTGATACCAATTGAAAAACGTCGCTAATGCCGTTTAACACAAGGTTAAACTGTATAAGCAACTCCGAATGTTTGTTGGAGAAACCCTTTTCTTTTGAAAATAAAAATTATAAACAAGATGTGTTTACAAAGAAACTTATGTACGAGAGTAATTAAGATTGTGTAATCAGTTTTTAAAACTAAGGCAGTTTCAAAAATTCAGCACACTTAGAGAAAGAGATGAGTAGATGAAGATAATCAACACAAAGATTTTAACGTGGTAAAACCTCTCCCAACAGAGGAAACATCCACGGTGACTTCTAAGTCACAAAAACAAAAGTCCACTAAAAACAAAAATCAGTTACAAACAATACAACATGCAAGCACTCAAATCAACCTATTCTAAGTTTAGGAATATACCCCCTTGGTTCCTTCTAACTTCTGATAGATCTGATTTGTTGATGATGTTCTCCAGTTTGCTAACTTCCTTTGCTTTAGCTTCTTTACGTCGACTCAATGATTTCATATCTTAAACACAACACTTCCACTGTAGTAGTGTGTTAAGTGTTGTGAAGTGATTCCTATACACATGCATGAACTCACACACACTTAGATTTACAAACAGTCCTATAAAAATTACATATACAGTCTATATGCAGTGATTTTAATTTATTTCTTTCTCACAGAACTCAAATCCTTTTGACCTTTAAAGATAACCCAGATTCCACGGAGATCTTGCTTTAGAAATCGGTCAAGACCTTAATCAATCTCTTTTGAAAACATTTATTAGATTGAAAACCCTCCAAGTGCGAATCCAACTAGGTCAGAATCAAGTTTCGTAAGAAAAGAAACCAGAAAACATTTTAAAAAACCAGATCAGTAAGATTTTCGTAAATCAAGTATAAAAATGCAGATCTAGTGAAAATGTAACATATAGTATGTAGATCTAACGTTTCTATGAAAAAGAAACTAGATCTTCACACAAATGTTTAAGTTGTGTACAAGATCTAAAGATCACGAGGTTACAGCAACACAAGAACAAACCACTCTCTCTCTCTCTCTCTCTCTCAAACACTCAGGTTGTGTTTGGGTTTGAAAAATGCGAAGGTTTGTTTCAGAGAAGGTGAACTGTTTAGGGTTAGGGTTAGGGTTTGGCTAACAGGTTTTTTTCTTTCTCTCTCTTCTCTTTTTTTTTTTCTCTTTTCTCTCTCACTTCTCTCTTCTCTCTTTTTTTTCTCTCAGAAAGACGAATGACCAAAACTTTTTTAAGGCTGAGAAGTGAAGGGTATATATAGTGACTGGGGAAGGTTCTGGATGATCGAGGCAAATCAATGGCTGTGATGAAGTCTTGCAAGGTTTGACTTGATTCTATGGTTATAAAACAGCGGTGGATTAAGATGGTTCTTATTGGTTCAAAAGGTTTGCACTGGGATTAACTAAGAACGCATGCAGACCCTTGATAAGGAAAGATCCAACGATCACCAATGCAACTGGCTAACCTCTCACAAAACAAACACAAACTAACGCACCAAAAGGATGACAAGTGTTGGCTGGTAAGAGGCTCTCACACGCGCGTCAAACTAATTACAAAACCTCACCCTGAAGTCTCTAGCGCTTTGAGATCGTACCCAACCAAACATTTTAGTGAAAAATGAAGTTTCCAAAATAAGATTTTAACCCCACAAACTATATTAACCCATATTATTAATAAAAATATTTATTCAAAAATGTTTTAAAAAAAGTTTTAAAAGGTTTAAAATTATTTAAAAATTCCCAAAAAATTATTAAAGCTCCAATACAAGGGGAATTAAACACACACTCAATTTTAGGCAAAATTAACACATGTATGCACTTCTAATTGTGTGTTGTGTGATTCATTTTATACCATCAAGGATCATTGAAGAGGATTAGAGAGATAAGTTCTGAGGCTTTTTGGTTTCTAGGATGGACTACCAATTTTGTCAATATTTCCAAATTAGTTGAGCACTTATACAATGATAACTAGGAGAACACCATTTAACTAAGATGAAGTTAAATTGGGGAGGGTGGGGTAACTGTATGAATATTGAAGATAGATTTAATATCATTAAATTAATTAGAGGGGGATTTGAAAGATTTGGAATAAGAATAGGACTGAGAAATAATGATGATATTTTTTATAATGATATTGCTATCCATTTTCTCTTCTTGAAAAATAGAAAGGTTTCCGGACTTCCAAATTTCCCAGAGAATAATACCTGGCAGAATAAGGATAAGAAATTGGAGAAAGTCAAAATTTGAAGTTCTAAGCCACCAAGAAAGCAACATTTGATTGAGAGAAGATAAGTAGATCTTGATCCCAAAGAGTTTAGCAAAGTAATCCCATACAATTGAAGCAATAGGGCCATTGAGAAATAGGTGATTGAAGGATTCTATATGTTTATAGAAACATCTACATATAGAAGCCTTCAAAATTCATTTTTGTTGCAGAATTTCGTCAATAGGGACTATTTGGTGATAGCATTTCCAGAGGAAGATATAGATTTTTGGAGGAATCTATTTATCCCATATGTATCTGCAAATGATGGACCCAGCTTTAGATTTTTTGATAGCATGCCATGATGATTTGGAAGAGAAATCTCTATTGGAAGTTTGAATCCAAATGTGTTTTCCATTTATCACCTTTGTATTCTTCTCTACCTCATCTCTAATGGAAATAATTCTTTTTAAAGTTTGAGACTGAGATACTGAATGCTGAAACCTGCAATTTAAAAACACATTGCACAAACTGTTAGAGTTAGAGAAATTCCACCAAAGCTTTAAAGAAAAAGCTTTAGTGATATCTGATAAAGATATGAAGTTTAGACCACCTCATAGGATGGATAACAAAGATTGTCCCATTTAATCCAGTGATGTATTTTTCCATAATCTTTAGATTCTCCCCATAAGAAGTTGTTGAACAAAGAGTGGATGTAGTGATTGTCTTGATGGGAGGCATTAGAGTTGCTAAGCAGTGAATATGAATAGATGATAGGACAACTTTAATGAGGACTTTTCTACCAGAAAAAGATAGAAATCTAGCTTGCCAACTCTTCACTTTAGATTGAATTCTTTGAATCAGGTCATCATAGTAGTAGTGCTTATTCCTCCCATAGAAGATGGGACAACCCATATATTGAATGGGAATTTGCTTCATTTTAAAAGTGGTTATATCTTCTATAGCTGTAACTCTGCTCCTGTTAACCTTATGCTGAACTGTTAAACCGATTTTACAGTAATTAATGACTTGGCCAAAGGCAGTTTCAAATAACTTCAAGAATTTCATCAAATTTTTCAATCTTTTCTTATCTCCATTACAGGAGATGATGGTGTCATCTGTAAAACTCATATTACTGATAAGAGGGTAGCTTCTAGGGTGGGAAAAAGGTTTAATCTTTTTATTGTTCATAAGATTGTGGAGTCTTTGATTCAAAACTTCTGCTACCATAGTGAACAACCTAGGGGAGAGAGGATCTCCTTGCTTAAGAACCTTAAAATACTTGAAAAAACCATCCATATGACCATTAATTACAATTGAAAACCAGTTATTAGAAAATAATCTCCATATTCTATCAATCCATAACTCAGAGAAGCCATATTTCCTTAGAATTTTAGTGAGGAATAGCCAGGAGACCCTATCATAGGCTTTGTACATATCCAATTCAATGACCACATTATCACCATGGTATTTTCTACCAATTAAAAACAACATCTCTTTAGCTAATATGATGTTTTCTGAAATTTGCCTTCCTTTGATGAAACTTGCTTGAGATGGCCCAATAATGTCAGTTAGGATAGGAGCTAGTCTTGATGCAAGAATTTTGGTGATGATTTTGAAGCAAAAGTTGCATAAACTTATAGTTCTGAAGTCTGAACAGGTATTAGGAGATTGGACATTGGGAATAAGGACAATGTTAGTGCTAGTCCAGCTAGTAGGAAGGGATCCTAGAGAGAAAATATATAGAACTGCTTTAGTGAGACCGTCTTTGATTATATCCCAAAATTTATTATAAAATAATCCATGAAATCCATTTGAACCAGCACTAATATTAGGATTCAAATCGAGGACTGCTTGCTAAACTTTCTGTTCATTTGGATCTACATCCAAGATACAAGATTGATTAGAGGAAATAGAGGCAGTAATATAATCAAGAATACCATTATCCACTTGATTACTATCATCTTTAAAAATATTTTGGAAGTATTCAATAAATTCTCCCTCAATAGCATCAAAATCCTCTGTCCAATTGCCATCTCTATTTTTAATTCTATGAATAATAAGTCTAAAATACCTGGTTTTTAGAGAGGAGTGGAAAAGTTGAGTATTTGATTCACCTTCATATAACCACCATTGCCTCATCTTTTGAGACCAGAAGTCCTCTTCCATTTTTAATGCCTTGAGAAGCTTTGCTTTTGATTTTGAAAGATCTTCTCTATTAGCATCAGAGGGATCTTCTTCAAAAGCAGCTTCTTTAAGGCTCACTTCTTCTTCATTATTTTTTTCCTCTATAAATATGTCTCCATTTCATTCTTTATTCCAAGCAATAAGATCCTTTTTGAGTCTTTGAACCTTGGAGGAAAATACCTTGAATTGGTTGCCAGTAGCTGGAAAAGACCAAGAACTGCCAATAACTTCTCTAATCTTAGGTTTATTGCACCAAAAGTTTTGGAATTTGAAAGGTTTAGGGGTTGAGTCTAGCTGAGTATTAATGGAAAAGAGTAGAGGGGAGTGATCTGAGCAAGACTTGTTCAGGTGTTTAAGGGAGAAATTAGGAAAGGTTGACATCCAAGAGGGAGAGGCCAAGCCCCTATCATGCCTAGACCAAATTTTACCCTTGATTCTAAAGTTGTGCCAAGTAAATTTTGGACTTGAGAATATTACCTCCATAAATCCCGCATTAGCAATAAACAAATTGAAATCCTCCATAGCAGCTATGTTATAAAGATTCCCAGCTTTTTTCTCGGAGTTTCTAGACACCACATTGAAGTCTCCCATAGTGAGCCATGGGCTGCCATTAGAGAGATGTTTATGGGTCATAAGAGAGTTCCATAGATGTACCCTCTCTGATCTAGATCACTTAGCATATACAATTGAAATAAACACTGATTTTGGTAGTTGGTTATGAGATATTTTAACAAGAATGGATTGATCATCCACAAACACCTTCTCACAAATGATTCCAAATCTCCAGAGAACCCAAATTTTGTTTTTAGAGTTTGAGATGGCCCCATCAAAATTGAGATTTTTTCTAAGATCTTTTGTGCTTTGAGTTTTAGCTTTTGTTTCCAAAATGGAAAAAAAGGAAGGTTGTGAAGCCTACATATCTTTTTCAATTTTCTTGCAGATGGCTTATTGGAAATGCCTCTTATGTTCCACACCACAAAGTTTATCATTTAGAAACTGAGGGGAAGGAATTTTTTGATACCTTGATAGCAACTCTGGTAGGTTTTTTAAACATGGGATCAGTTGGTTTAATAAGGGCTTTCTTTGGAGTTTTATTGGCTTGCACTGGCTCAGGTGAGGACTCTGACATATCTGATAGGTTCACTAATTTTTCTTTTACCTTCATCTTTTTGGATAAGTCTTTGGAATAGAGGATGAGTTCTTCAGTCATGGGAATTCGTTTTGTTCTAGAGGACATATCTATATCAAATTTCTATAAGTTGGCAAAGAGATCTGGTTTAGTTTTAGCAGGTAAGTTTGTTCCTTTTGGGGACATCATTAGATTATCAACAACCTCGGTATCTTGATCATCTACTTCTTCATCTTGAGTTTTATAAATGAATGACTGTATCCTCTTTGACAGCTTTGGACATAATAGTGGGAGAGGGTCTGTAACTATTGTCTTAAAAGTTGCTAGAAGGGCTAGAATGAGAGGAGCTGTTACTCACTGTTTCAGAGGAATATGAGGTGTTGGGATTGAGATATGGTTCTTAGATGGGGGGGGGGGACATGGTTATATTTGAGGGAAAAGTCCCATTATGGTGGTTAGTATATGAGAGAGCTTGATCAGATGTAAATTTATGGACTGTAAGAGAATGGGAATCTTGATTGTTAAGTATATGAGGAGCTGAAGTTGATGTTTGGCCTTGAAGAATATTTGAAGGGAAAGAGGGGGTTTCAATAGGGATAATGGTAGAGTTCCCAATTTTAGGATTAGGATCTTAGGTAGGTTTCAAAGAGGTTGCCTGCTTTGGTCTATATTGAGGTTGGGTGCTGATAAGCAAGGTATTTTTGATAGGTTTTGAGTTTAAGTTCGAGGGAATTTTAGGGGCTATATTGGAGAGGATACATTGAGATCGGACATGGCCCACCTGGTAACAATTGGTGCAATAGAGAGGGACATGTTCATATTCTATGTGTTTCCAAAAACCTTCAATACCACAACCAATCCATACCCTTTCAGGTCGATCAGTCAATAAATCTAGTTCAACACGGACCCTAGCAGTGCTTGGTCTATTTAAGGTTGCTGTTGATCCATCAATTTTTAAGGGCTTACCTGATACCTGGGCTATTGAATAGAGAGATGCCTTGGAGAAGAAATGAATGGGTAGAGTGGAAAGATTAATCCACACTGGAACAATAGAGCTTATCTTTTCAGGTCTGAAATCAACAGTCCATTTGAAAGTTCTCATAGGATATTTGCCAACATACAAGAGATTTCTCATCCATAGTCTTGCAAAATCATCTTCATTAAACAGCCTGACGAGGACATGTTTTTTATCAATCAATCCCACATTAAAAACTACTTTAAGATTCATTGTGGCTAAGGTTTTTCTAATAACCTTCATGGTTGGTCTGCCATGAGAAAACTTCCCAACAATGGAATGTTTGAATGGTTTAGATAATTTCTTAATATCTTCTTACGATAATTTGACTGCTGGTTCTCCTTTGAAGGATGAAACTTGGATCAAATCTATTATTGTGTCAGTTGTAGTGCCCTTTACAATAGATGCAAATGACTTATTCTAGGGATTAGGAGGGTCGGGGGGTTTGTTAACATCAGTAGAGATGTACATGGTGGCTTCCATGAAACCCTAAATACTTGGAGGATATAGCCACGCCGAGAAATGCGGGGGACGAAATTGAGACAAATATGGTTACGTAAGTGATGTTCGAAAGGATTGTGCAATTAGGCTCGAGTTAGAGGGTGTATGGGCACCCTCTGAGGAGCCAGAACCTCTATGATGCAAATACTTAGCAGATTCGGGGAAAAGATGCAAAGGCAATAATTTTGGGTATATTTCATAGGAATGGGAATGAGTTGTCTCCCGAATTATGGAATGATTAAATATGGGTGTGTTTGAAAGTGACAGTGAGTGCATTACAACCTACAAATTACTATCACTAGGATTCATGAGTGAGATGGATATTAGTGAATGTGTTGGCCATAATAGCCATAATATATATGTATAAATTTAAGTGTCGTGTGATAGCGGGATTCCTGGGTGTTAACCATGTGAGAGTGGGGGTTACACTAAGAGGATGGTTGCATTATACGAGAGATTTTTACCTTTGAGGATTATGGGAGTAGTGTGGATGTTTTCCCAAGTTTCAACCGTGTAGCTATAGTTTGGGGGGATATAGTGGATAGTTATAGTAAGACTGGGTGTTCGTGGTACCAGGGTATGAATTATCGTTGATAGGTTTCACCTGAGATAGGGTATAGCGTATATATATGGTAATGTAAGTTAAAATGTGTTACATTTTAATGTAATAATATTGTTAAATTGAAATCCCATGGAGTAGGGACGTTTCTGATGTGATTCAGGGTGATTGGACTTATTGTCGAGCGAGAAGATATTGCTCGGGTTTTACATTAATGCAAGGAAAGTAGTGATAGTAAGGGCCCGGTTGTAGGTATTGTCTTTTTTGTTTTTACATAAGAGTGGATATGTATACTTTCATGTCGAGAGGAGGGTATTGGGAATGTTATAACTGTGGGATTGAAGTTATATTATGGATTAAGGGCTAGCAAATGACATGCTTCTTTTTGTGGGTTAAGCACGGGTACAGGGTGGATGGGTGCTCTGGTTAATTATATATGCGCAATAACTTTTTGTAGCAATGCTAAGGGTAAGTGACTGCAAGGCTAGTTGAGACCGGGAGTACTAGGCTTATCCAAATTTCGAGGATGAAATTTCGTTGTAAGGGGGGAAGTATGTAACACCTCATAATTTATGAGTAACTGTTTTAATCAATTAATTCAGTAATTACTGATTCTAAATTAATGAGAAGTAATTAATGGGAATATTTAAAAGTGAATATAAATAATAAAGTTAACGAGTGAGGAGTTAATTTTAGAAATTTATTCCAGATGACGATTTTAAGTGCGCGATTGAGTCCGGTAGGGTCGAAATAGTCCAAAAGAAGTGGGTACATACATATATTGGGTATTGGGATCCAATTACACATGTGCTAACTTAATAAAGAGAGTTTGGGCCATTTTAATTAAAACTCGTAGGCCCAAAACATGAATAGTGTTTTAACCCTAAAATGTGTAAGGGGTTGGGCATCATTAATCATAATAGAAGACTAAAGGGAGAAAAGAAAGGGAAAGCCAAAGGAAAAGTGGATTTGGGGATTTTGAAGAGGCAATTGCAATTCAACTTCATCTTTCAAATCCCTAGATCATCTTGGTTGAGGCAAGTGGTTTAAATTTGGAGTATTAAATTGTATCTAGCTATGCATATCAAAAGAGGTGTAATCCAATTGAATGCTGGGATTAGTTCTTATAGAAATTGGGTTTTTTCCTTCCATGGGAGTTATAAAATATGTAGAGGTTTTGTATTGTTTAAATTTAGGTTGAATTAAGGAAATGTGACGATTTAAATTGATAGAATTGTAAGACTAGATTAGTTGGTATATAAACATGGTTTTAGGATGAATCTTAGGATGATTTGGGCATAGAAATGTGTGCATAATGTGTGTTTTAAACTGTTAATGGCGAACTGAGTTTTTTGTACTAATGAGGGGGAAAAAGAACATACAGGGTCGTTCGAACGACATGTATGTCGTAAAAACGAAATCCACTGTCGTTCGAATGATAGGGATTGTCGTTTGAACGAGATCTCATATTTTTGACAGATTTCAAACTCCCGTGATTCAGACCTGTTGGGTAATTGGGGCCAGTTTGGTGGTGTTCTGTTAGGTTATCAATTCTATCATAAGTTAGGGTTCAAATTATTGAATATGTACCCATAATTGATTGATGAATTCAAAGTTTATTGTTCATAATTTACTAGATTGTAACTTTGTTAATTAGGTGAGTAGACTTAATTGGGAAATTGGAAATTTTTTGCCAAGAGAAAGAGTCGGGGAAATGTTGGTAGTGTGGAACCAAAATACTGATGCATTAAAGAGTGTGACATTAATTAAAATATAATCGGAGTGTAGACTTTCTTGTTTTAGGCTTGTGTATGGTAATAGCACACCGGTAGCCTGGATATATATACAGTGATGTGTAGTATATATATGATTTAAGAATATTGGTGTGAATAATATTTATAGGAAAGCATACCCACCCTATGGCTATCAGGGGAGGTTGCATGATGTCGGTGAATCCAATGGCATGAGGAGCAGGGGGAGTATAATCAACAGGTCATAGCGTTCGGTTTCTAGAATGGGACGCTTTGGGTATGATTTTGTCTCATGACCTTGGTAAACTATGGACGCCTCCACGGCGTTTGTACATTTTATCTGAAATAGGGAGCTAACCGTATCAGGGTTTCGGGTGGATGAGAATACCCTATTATGATAGCATCTAAAGAACACCCGATGAGTGCCTACTCGGGGGATAACATATATCTACGTCACGTATATGTGAGTGTTGTTGGATATGATACGTATATATAGTGTAGATAAGGGAATTTATGTAGATATATATACATGGTGCGAAATGTATAGATAATATAACTTGTGGGAATGTTATATGCCATTAAATAAGAAGTGGTTTAAATAAGTTAATTTGATTAATGACCCTTAAAAGGTGTATGGTACTCACTCGAGTTGGGATAGTGGGAAAAAGTGAGAGATACGAGACAAGACTAGTTACAGAGGGTTAGCTAGATGGATCATTTAGTTTCGGTAGGCGTGCACATTTATTGAGGGGTCAGGTAAACTCAAGGGAGTGCGCGACACTAATTTAAATATGGAGAGCATTTGAATATTTAACTCATGGATTTAAATTCACTTGCTAAATAATTTTAATTGTTTTGGGTTCTAACACTTGCTATAAAATTATTTTCAAAAAGCTTTTAGGTGTCCTCCCACAAGAGCGTTGGGCTACACTCCTTCCTACAGGGTACGTGGCTACAGTTATGTGGAGTGCTGTTGTTCCTTTGTTATAGTCGTTTATCTCATTCTATCTTAGATAGGGATCCTGTGAGTTGTACTTTTGGACTTGTACTTTTATATTCGGTCTTGGCATGTAATGAGATACTTTTATATTCGCATTTGTGGATGGCTTGTAGTTGACATTGTTCAACAGACTCTTGAACTTACTTTGTGGCATGTCTTAGTTCGTGCTTCTATTGGATTATTTGTTGTTCTAGTATGTTGTTTGGGTTGGATTAATAAAGATAAAATTTTACATCAGCTTAATGAAAGACTAAGTGGTTAGTAATTAAAAAAGTTTTTCGACAATAATGCTAAGAATGAACCGGATGATATTCCTGTTTAATTTGGTATAGGATTGATCATCCGGTATGTTATTGAGTGGGGTGTCACAGTTGGCTCACGACTAATCATATGTATGTATGTACGTATGTTTTTCATTTGAATATGCATTAGTCCAGAGTGACTGAAGGGCCGATAAGGGTTACATGGAACTGAAGGTTGGCTTGGCTTGCAAAATTTGGATCTCTCATTTATTCATATATTAAGATAATCGACGATACCCATTTCCTCACTCATACCATGGATCCTATCAAATTAAAGCAAAATATTTTATTCTTACGGTTTGAAATTATCTATCAGTTCACTTCTCATATTAAGTATATTATGGGTTGGTAATAAGACGATGTAAAAAAAATTCACATATTATTTTCTCAACTATCATTTCAATGATGTTATCAATTTATGATTTCTTTGTTCTTTGTTGGTTGAAGGTATTTGATTTCAACTTTATAAGTTCTCCAATCATGATTTTAAAGTCTTAAAAAATATGATATAGCTCAATTTCATACATATTTGTTTATATCTTGTCTTCGATTATTTAGATTGTTAGTAAAAGAAAATATTATGTATATGTGTACTACACTAAATGGGTGTGAACATTTTCATAGGCTACAATTAATGTGAATGACACTATGAATAATAAGGGATACCGTGTTTATAGCTTTGCACTTCAGTTATGTTCTCATCTAGCAATATATAATTGATATTGGCAATTTATCTTTTATTTTTTTCATAGAATTTGTATTGTTTCTAATCTAATATTGCAATGAAACTCCACCATGTATTATAATTGATTATGCAAGCATTTTTTTTCTTCACTCCAAAACTCTAGAACAATTTGAAGAAAAAAATACACATGTTTGACCAAAAACTCTATGGTACATTCTTTTAGTTTTTCCTTAGAAGGATTTGTTAATCATTTGAGTATTAGACATTATATATATATATATATATATATATATAAGTGCACACTAATTTCATTCTTACTTGGAGCGGACCAATTTAAAAAAAAAAAATTGAGCTAGTTTTTTGGGGGTTTTAACTTTTCAATGAATCCCCCAAAAAAATCATATCAAAATAATTTTTTTGTTATTTTAAAAAAATTGGTCAAAATCTACGAGTTTTTAAGTAGTTTAAAACACTTGGGCCCTATTTGGTTTACAACTATAATTCCGTTTTCTATGTTCAAACACAAGTCTGATTAAAATTTCCATTTCGTAACCTGTTTTAAAACACTGAATTATAATATTTCTATGATATAATCAAGTTTTTCAGAAATAGCTAAACGGTGTTTTATAACTTTTTTTTATTCAGAATTGTTCATTCTTAATATTGTAATGCATTTATACCTTAATATATAATATACACACATAATACATTAATATGTTTGTAATTCTTATAAATAAAAAAAATATATGTACATGTACACAAAATTACGTATATTTATGTTATTAAATTATATAATATACTAAGATCCATATGTTAAATAATATTATCAATGGATACATGATACTTATATATAGTTTATACATGCATTATTAATATATGGAATAATATAAAATATACATATAATAAAAATACTATCAATTAATGTATGTATATAATTTTATTGCGAATTATGCATGCAATATATATATATACATGTTTGCAAATTTTTAAAAATTGTATTAAAAAACAAGTTGACCAAACATACACCAATATTTATAAATATAAAAAAGTCAATTTTAAAACTTTATTTAAAAACAACATTTAAATCGAGTTTTCTGAATACAGAATCAAACGGACCCTTATAGATTTTGACCTAATTATTTAAAATAGCAAAAAAACATATATTAAGCCTTTTGTGTGTGTGTGTGTGTGTGTGTGTGTGTGTGTGTGTGTGTGTGTGTTGGGGGGAGGGGGTCATTAAATGTTAAAAACCTATAGAAAATCACTTCAAAAATTCTTTTTTCCCTATTTTTTGAAAATATCTCCGCAGCAAGTGCGCCATAATTTGGTCCGCACTTAAGCCTCACCCCCATATATATTATTTGTTTTAGAAGTTAACTATATTTGTGTGTTTTTCTTACTACCATGTTTGATCTTTTTGTAATAAGAGATACGTGTTTGTATTTTTTTCTTAAATAGAAGAAATAATTCTACTCAACTAAATTGTCACTTGCCTTATATTATATCTCATTTCATTACCCTTAAGAATTGGGTTAGTCGAAGCTACGGCCAAATTCCAAAATATTAGTCATTAGATACTTTTCAACGCGGTGTTGTTGCATTACGTGCGGGATTTTAGTGCACACTAAATAACTCTCTTATAAAAACCACTAGCATGCAACTCGCGCGATGTGAGGATGGATTATAATAAATAACGCCACTGTGAACATATGATCCTTCTATACTAATACACAAATGAGAAATTAAGAACATGTTACACGGACTGTTTAAAGTTACTTATCAATCCTAACATAACTAATAAATTTTCAGTTTGCAAAACAACATATAACTATATTTAAAAGTAAGAAAACTCCAACCATGCTTAAGTAATATAGGAACCCAAAATCCAATCCATACTATGTTGGAACATAGCTAGAATGTGTAAGGGAACTACGGGTTTTATAGCTCACTAATAACCAAATGTCTTGTTTGAACAATAGCAAAGAAATATAGTAGACTAGCAATACAAAGTCACATTATAGAGAGGTTGGTATGAGATAGGATCAAGAGAGAGGAAGACGAAATGCTGATAGGTAAAAGATTACTGAAAGAGTACCTCTAAATTTTATACAAGAACCCCTTTTGAAATAACCATTATCCATATGAAAGAACCTTTTCAACTGGATCTTTTGTGTGGATTTATCTTACCAAATAGACATAATTAATTTTTACAAACAATTATTTGACAAATACATTATTAAAATTTCAGTGATAAGGAAATGAAATTTTTGTTACTATAGGCCCTTAAATAAAATTTAGATATTACCTAACTGACATAGCTTGATTAAGATATAAATACATGGTTTCCACGATAAGGTGTGTTCAAAGTGTCTACACAATATTGTTCGTATAATATATAAAGGTAACTTTAGTCGTACTGATTTTAATATAAGATTGGACATTCAAATATCACCCAAACATGAAATTTATTATGTCAATATTATGTTAAGAACAAATATTTACATAAATAACATATATACAAAAAACAATAACTAATTTGGTCATATTACATAAACATTATTAACAACCCCTTTACAATGGGCTAATTTGTTTGCAATAAACACATGAATAAGAAACAATATATAGATGTAGTATGTAGCATAAAAATAAATAAACATAAAAAATTATACTCCAATAAAAATCACCAAAGAAGCACATGATTTCTCACCTTCCCCATTCCCTTTCATAAACATCCCCATGTGCTAGAAAACCCCCATCTCCTAATGCTTTTACCACTAAAGCTCCCAGTTGACTTAGAGGGATGCATTTGAGAAAACTTATAACTAAATCATTATTTAAATTTGAACTATAGTTGTTAATAATATGAATTTTAAAAAATTCATACATCTTTTTCTGTTGTCAAGCACTACCCAATGTATTGATTGAACAACAAAAATCTGTACTTTTTATGATCTTCTTGACTACAATTCTTTACACTACAAATAGAAATAAGATTATGAAAATCTTAAGAAAAATTATAAGAATTTAAGGTTAAAGGGCATAGAAATATATTTATATGGAGAAAAAATGAGTTTGTATGTGGAATCTTATTAGATCATGGAGAAAGGATATAGGAGCAGAGAGGAACAGACGTACATGTTGATAACATTAATTTTAATTCTTTTAAACTTTAAGAAAATGAGAGATATGGGGTATCAAATCTCACTAAGAACATGAAACAATCGCTTTTTTTTGTTTAAAACAGAGAGTACAGACACGATAACCAACTAAACAATAACGCAAGTCCCCACCCTCGCAATAAAGAAATTTCACATCACCGCACAAACACGCGATACATAATACAACCCCAAATCTAGTGGCGGAGCCACATAGGGCCGAACGGGGGCGGTGGCCCCAGTTGAATTTTAAATAAACAAAAATAATATAGGGTTTTTCAAGTATTATTTTTATGTAGTTATATATTTTTTGTATGGGGTAGAGATTTTATGTATGTGGAGTTGTGGAGTTTAATTTTTTGTATGTGGAGTTATTCAATTGAATTTTTTCTATATATGTGTAGTTTAATTTGAAGTTGTTCAATGTTCAATTTAAATATGTGGTGATATATTTAATCTGAAATATGTGGTATTTTCTAAATAGGAAGTCATGGAGAAATTAATTAGATATTGTTAATAATGATCGAGAGTAATTGTTTGAGCATTATAAGGCTATAATTTATTTAAAATTAGAAATAACTCAAAAAAAATCGCCTTAGGGGCTTCCGCCCCCGAACCCCCGGCAACACTCGAAACTTTCGCATATGTAATTTTGAACCGATTTCGCCCCGATTGGACTGTAACCCTGGATCCACCACTGCCCAAATCTATATCCAAATGAACTCAATAATTTATGTCCAAAAGAAATAGTTCTTTAAAGCACAGTAGAGAAAAAAACATTACTAAATGACTGAAAAATGAAAACATGAGGTGACTCCAAAGATAACAATCTATTTGAGGATTATTACATTATTATCATGATCTAATCACAACTACAACATGAGAAAAATTGAAATCATTGCTTTTTAATTTTTCATTAAAACATAACATGTATTCAACACAGTTAAAGGACTTGAACCCCCTTAAAATTTAATTACTCTACCAAATAAAACTGCAATATACTTCCCCCCACAAAAAAGAAAAGAAAAGAAATTTGAACGGGATGACTCTCATGATGTTAAATTGATACAAAATAATTTGTGCAAATACTGTTATGTGTTCTCAATGTTGGATAAATTTCAACATTTATATATTATTATTATATAATATTTGGTTGTTAATTTTATTATTTTAATTGGTGTTTTATTTTAGACTTAGTTTGGGTTTTATTTTTAGAATGAAGAAACATGAGCAAATGGGTGTAAAAGATATGAGAGTGCTCAAAGTCCCACATTATACCACATTGGAAGATTACTACAAAAAGTAGTGGTATATCAACTAAAGGACAACAAAGATTCTTAGTTGACAAGTCAAACAAGAGGCTATGATCCTACACATTGCGGTGGTGCCAATCGCGACATGCGTAATTGTGACACACGGGGCACGAAAGGGCGATTGGGCGACTTAGGGTGCCCTGCGTGCTTTAACGCGCACTTGGCACTGCGCATCGTCTCTTGGAGCGTGAGAGCCTAAAGTTTTGACGTAGTAAAACATATCAACGTCTGCGATTAAACTTGATGAAGCTTTGAATTGTTTACACTATATGGAAGTTCAAGTCTGGAAGACACTTCTCATTTATGTACTAGATTTCAGCGACAGTGCCAAAAGTTTTCTATTATTATTTTGTAATCGATCCTTTGTATCTTCTTTTTTGTGTATATTGAAATTGGTGGGGGAATGTTGGATAAATTTCAACATTTATATATTATTACATAATATTTAGTTGTTAATTTTATTATATTAATTGGTGTTTTATTTTAAACTTAGTTTGGGTTTTATTTTTAGAAGGAAGAAACATGAGCAAATGGATGTGAAAGATATGGGAGTGCTTAAAGTCCCACATTGTCTCAAATTGGAAGATTATTTCAAAAAGTAGTGGTATATGAATTAAATGACAACTAAAATTCTTAGTTGACAAATCAAATAAGAGGCTATGATCCTACGCATTGCGGTGGTGCGTAAGTACCACCAATCGCGACACGCGACGCCCGTAAGCGTGACACGCAGTGCGCGAAAGGCCGACTTAGGGCGCATTGGGAACTTTGACTTGCACTTAAAACTCCGCATCGTCGCTTGAAATGTGGGAGCCTAAAGTTTTGACGAAGTAAAACAAATCAACGACTATGATTAAATGATCTGATCAAAGGGTTTAAAATACGAAACGACTTGATCTGAAACGTTACATGAACTCGTAATGTTTCGTGTAGGGGATGTCCATTCGCTTATGATGGGACACCTAATCTGAACCGCTAGATCGAAGCTGTTACAAACATGCACGATCCAACGGTTACTGAGTCGCTATATGAAGAGTTGTGACTATTGAAGAATAGTCACATAAATGGCTATAAAAAGAGTTCTAGGCCTCTGTTTTGGACATCGAAAATTACTAATTTCTCCTCTTTTTGTCCTCTACATTTTGGCATTATCAGATTAAAAATTTCGAGTGTTATAGGTTTGATCAAACAGTACAAAGTTTGAATCAAACAACTGCTCATTCACCGCATTGTATCCTAAAGGTAGATTCTATAAAACCCATAGTGTACTCGCGATTCTGTCTCAACCGGATTGGGAGAAATTTTGCCTAAAAGAACGCGTTCCTAGAACGTGACTTACAGAAATTAATTTAAATATTTCATTCTTTCCATAACAAAATTCCATCAATCTTAGGAAAAATTATATTATTACTCCACTCAAATGGAAGGAACAATGGCATAGTTTATCCAAGTCATGAGTCAATACTTAATAGAACTCGACCGTTTTAATGGAGGAAATTTCACCCATTGGCAAGAGAAAGTTATGTTCTTCCGCACATCACTAAAACTAACATACATTCTAGATGACATCCTTCAGCAAATTCCTGATCCCACACCCGAAGACACCGAAGAAATAAAGTAAAAACATGTGACGGGGAAAGAAGACGAATTTATGTGTCGAGGACACATTCTCAATGCTTTGTATAAAACTGTTGTAATACCCCGTAACTTTAATGACTTTTAAAATGGGTTATATTTTAAATTAATGGACTAATTGGATTTTATTATAAATTAATTCATTTGGGTTTTATCCGAATTGTGGATATTAAAATGGATGATTCTGAATATTTCTTAAAGATATTTAGGTAATATATGAATGTGATGTCATTGATATAGCTGTGTGATGTTAATTTGGTAATTTGAATTTTTAGTCAGACGCGGTATGGGACGTGTCGGGACTAATTTATTAAATTAAAAAGGAAATTTATTTTCTATCGACCTTATAGTCATTTCGATTGCATCGTTGCGTCCAGCAGAGTTGAAATAGTCAGAAAAGTCTATTTGGATGTTGGATTTGGGTCTCGGGTCATTTGGAAATGAAAAGACAACCCAAAAGGGTATTTTGGTCATTTTTACAAGGGGGTGACTAGTGATTTCGAGTTTTGTCTTATTATAAATATTTGAAGATTAGTGTACGTAGGTTCATTTCATCTCTTCTACACAAAATTAAAAAGTCATATTCCTAGAGAAAATGAAAGGTTGCTTGGGAAGAGAAGAGTTTACTTGGGAAAGAGAAGAACTAAAACTAAGAGTCACCACCACCCACCACCACCGGAGGTTGACCGGAGAAGGGAGAACCACCTGAGATATACCACACCAAAGGATCAGATCTTCATTAGAGGCAAGTGTTTGATATTTTCAATTTAAGTTCGTATATTGTCCATGTTAGGATAGTTATAAAAAGAGATGATTTTCATGCATGGAAGATGAAAGGATATAGTTGTTAATGGATTTTCTGGAAACTGAAAATATATAGGAATCAAACTCATGTTGTAGGTTGATAATAATCCACAAAATAATCATATATCTATTGAGGAAATTCTGAAAACCATGGTTGTGTTCTTGAAGATATTAGTTTTATAATTTTCTGAAAATATGGAGAGAAACATACTTTTTAATCCAATCTCTTGATGATTCTAGGATGTTTAAAGTATTATAAATCGTTCATATATGTTGGTATATCATGTAGTAAGGATTATAAATCATTTGGGATGTTCATATGAAGGTTAGAATTAATAAAAGTGGCTAAACCCGTAGTTGTAGAAATGTAGAAAAACCAGGCTGTGACCTGAGTGATCGATCGATCGACCCCCTGCCTTCGATCGATCGACCTCCCCTGAATTCCTAAAGTTGCTTCTTTTTAATGTTGATTCTTATCCCAAAACTTTGGTATATCTTTGGTGATTATTAATTGGATATTATGGGACTTAGAAAAGATCAGTAGACCCTTGATAAGACTTGGATTAATTTGATTGGGATTTAATTGATAAAGAATAATGATAATTAATTTAAAGGAATTTCGGTTGCTAGATTCAATTGTTGGATTCTTATTGGTATGCATGAGGATTAAATATAGGACTAGTAGGTGTGACTGAATATATTACCGGGTATCCTTAAGTTTAGAAGAGGGTTTAATCCTAAGTGAAAGAAGAGGTGTTCATAAGAGAATTGAAACTGTCGGTTTTAACCCTAATTAAAGGAAGAGTTTAATTCGTAGTAATTTGGGAGATATGACGATATGGACCAGTAGAGTATTAGTGACTTCTTACTGAATATATGTTGAGGAAAAACCTATTTGAACCTTGGAAAATGAGTGAGACTCGAGGATAATTAAATTAAAGATGAAAAGTCATATTATTTTATACGTAGGATTTAAAGAGATAAAATACTACGTATGGGAATTATCTTAGGGTAATGTGAGTACCTTATTAATATTATATTATAGGTATGATAATGCCTATTTGATTGATTAATGATTATGTGTATGACATACCTAGCTTACTTGCTATCGACGGTAGGTTTACGCGTGAGGGCAGTCATATCTTGATGAATCCATGGGATCTTTGATTTGTCGCTCGAGAACATAGGTCTATGAAAGACTTATCGGGGAGTTGATAAGTCCGCTGACTGTGGGTACGTATCTATGTGAGTGACCCATGGATACGAGAACTATGTTTGCCTCCAATGTTTATGTTGTTGTTTATGGTTCGAGGAATCCTTACCGAACCTTTTGTCCACTATTCGGCGACCAGCGATGATGGGACATGATAGCAGAGTAATGCATTGCACCGCACCTGTGACTCAGGGTGCTGTATTATATATATATATATATATATATATATATATATATATATATATATATTGTGGTTAAGTCATCTACTGTGTGATAATTGTAGATAATGGCAAATTGAGATAAAGAACTGAAGTAAGTTAATGAATGTTTATTCTTAAAGAATTGAAAATCTTGTTTAATGTTAATGAGAAACAATTCATAAATGAAAAATGTATAAAAAGAATTATATAATGTATGGTATGGGACATACGGGGTTATGATATGGGAATGGAATTATATTATGGAACTAGTGAGGAGGAACCATTAACTAAGAGGTTAATAGGAAACGTTAAGTGTGCACTCTAGTTGAGAGGTGAGAATACCAAGTGAGAGTTGGATCTAACATGTACATAATAAATGCTTTCTTGCACTTGTTAAATACTTATTGTTTTAAAAATCATTTACACAATCGGGCTCTGACCCGTTTCCTTGCATATTTTCTTTTCTATTGTATCTTCTATATCAGGTGTCTAGCAGCAGGGATGCCAACCTTAGTGAATTATGACGAGCTATGGAGCTATGGATTATTGCTTAGACGCCTATCTTCATTTGATTCACAGTATTCTCTTAGTTGCGGCATCTCGCCCAAAGGATTCAGTTATCTTTTCTATCGAGGTCAAATACTATTGTGTTCGTGTCATTTTAATACATTTGATATTGTTTGGATTACTGTAATGGATTAATATTATTTGGGAATGTTTATTCCAATTGCATCTAAATTCTTTTGTGTTATCTATTCGGTTTTCAGTATTGTAGAATAAAATGTGTTATATTATTCTTAAACTGGAAATGGATTTTGTTAAATTAAAATTTGGAAAGTTTTTAACACCAGCTTAATTGAGTATTGGGTGAGTTGTAAATGTTTTCGACAGTGATGCTAAGAATGAGCCAACTGTATATTCTGTTTTAAATTTGGTATGGGACTGGCCACCCGGTATTTAATTAGGCAGGGTGTTACAGGTGGTATCAGAGACAGGTTCTAGTATCCTTTAGGGTCTGTACGGCTTACTGTGTTTTTAGCTTAGCGCTCATTGATGTAGAGCCCTATGTTTAGGATTGTTGATTTCTTTGGTAAGATTCCGTATATATTAGTTAATCTTATTGGCGTTCGGATGGGTTCGTACAAGAAGTATGGGAGATGAGGGCCATTGGACGGATAGCGGAGATCGTACTTAGGCGGTTATGAAGTATGTTCGAGTATAATGACCGTAGTCGATGTCACCCCTATTATGGAAAAATTGAGGAGAGTCATCAGTAGAAGTTCTTGAAATGAGGAAATTGTGTGTGTTACCAAACGAAGGCAATATATTCAAAGGCTTGGGCATATAGTTGAGTGTGGTTAACTAGAGTTCAAAATTTGGGGTAAAAATTTTCTTGACTCATCGGAGCAAAGTTATAATAGTGGGATTCAATAACGACCACCTGCAAATGAGGGTATGTTTCCTATCTAAAGAATTATGAGGCGTTTTGATTTTAGTAGCGATTAATATTGTGGGGGATAAAAGGGTTGCTAAACTTATCCTATAGCATCGTTATTTACGTAGACTCACTGAGGGGAGTGGGACACCTATATATTACATGTTATCACGTGGGTTGTATTTTTATCATGGGATTACTTACCTTGGGCATGTCCGAGCGTGATATGACTATCGGCATGCATTGACTTATGGTATACGAGAGCGTATGTACTACTACTATCCTGCATCTTGTCTTCTATAAGAGAGTAGATGCGTAGACTCTATTTGAAATCGATAAAACCTAATTTTTGTTTTAAATCGATAAACCTGATATATATATTTTTTTTTAAATCGATAAACCTGATATTTTTTTCGATAACCCAAATTTTTATATACTATTAACTAAGGACCTTAGGAGTTTCGATGACCGACTACTTTAGGAAGTAGTGTATCGGGGTGGTTCCTTGTTTGGATTTCGCTTGCGAGACACCCCACGCATGAAACTAATAACCGTTGGGAGTCGAAATAAGTTAGGTCTTTGGGATGTGAGTTTATAACCTTTGCGATAATATTATCATGAACGATATACGATAGGGTGTATGGGTGCCCCGGATGGTTGGAGGATTGTAGTTTTCATAATTGTGAAACAGTAAGTAGTTGTAACTTCAGGATTTATTTGTTCAATACAAGAGGATCATTTATTTTTCCCAAAGTTTATCATGAGGAGGGTATAGGGAAGATTGGGTAAAGTTTATATTCGATTCATTTGGAACTATATGGTGAGGCTTGGCGTATAACATCGATAGGGATTTTCGTTAATGTACTGTATGGGCGGTACTACTTAGATTTCTTGCGCTGTGAGATTTATACTCAGACTTGACCTTACCAGTATGACTTATATTCCTGAATTTCGGGACGAAATTCTGTTATAAGGGGGGAAGTATGTAATACCCCGTAATTTTAATGACTTTTAAAATGGGTTATATTTTAAATTAATGGATTAATTGGATTTTATTATAAATTAATTTAGTTGGGTTTTATCCGAATTGTGGATATTAAAATGGATGATTCTGAATATTTCTTAAAGATATTTAGGTAATATATGAATGTGATGTCATTGATATAGCTGTGTGATGTGAATTTGGTAATTTGAATTTTTAGTCAAACGCGGTATGGGACGTGTCGGGACTAATTTATTAAATTAAAAAGGAAATTTATTTTCTATTGACCTTATAGTCATTTCGACTGCGTCGTTGCGTCCGAAAGGGTTAAAATAGTCAGAAAAGTCTATTTGGATGTTGGATTTGGGTCTCGGGTCATTTGGAAATGAAAAGACAACCCAAAAAGGTATTTTGGTCATTTTTACAAGGGGGATGAATAGTGATTTCGGGTTTTGTCTTATTATAAATATTTGGAGATTAGTGTACGTAGGTTCATTTCATCTCTTCTACACAAAATTAAAAAGTCATCTTCCTAGAGAAAATGAAAGGTTGCTTGGGAAGAGAAGAGTTTACTTGGGAAGGAGAAGAACTAAAACCAAGAGTCACCACCACCCACCACCACCGGAGGTTGACCGGAGAAGGGAGAACGACCTGAGATATACTACAACAAAGGATCAGATCTTCATTAGAGGCAAGTATTTGATATTTGCAATTTAAGTTCGTATATTGTCCATGTTAGGATAGTTATAAAAAGAGATGATTTTCATGCTTGGAAGATGAAAGGATATAGTTGTTAATGGATTTTATGGAAACTGAAAATATATAGGAATCAAACTCATGTTGTAGGTTGATAATAATCCACAAAATAATCATATATCTATTGAGGAAATTCTGAAAACCATGGTCGTGTTCTTGAAGATATTAGTTTTATAATTTTCTGGAAATATGGAGAGAAACATGCTTTTTAATCCAATCTCTTGATGATTCTAGGATGTTTAAAGTATTATAAATCGTTCATATATGTTGGTATATCATGTAGTAAGGATTATAAATCATTTGGGATGTTCATATGAAGGTTAGAATGAATAAAAGTGGCTAAACCCGTAGTTGCAGAAATGTAGAAAAACCAGGCTGTGACCTGAGTGATCGATCGATCGACCCCCTGCCTTCGATCGATCGACCTCCCCAGAATTCCTAAAGTTGCTTCTTTTTAATGTTGATTCTTATCCCAAAACTTTGGTATATATTTGGTGATTATTAATTGGATATTATGGGACTTAGAAAAGATCGGTAGACCCTTGATAAGACTTGGATTAATTTGATTGGGATTTAATTGATAAAGAATAATGATAATTAATTTAAAGGAATTTCGGTTGCTAGATTCAATTATTGGATTCTTATTGGTACGCATGAGGATTAAATATAGGACTAGTAGGTGTGACTGAATATAATACCGGGTATCCTTAAGTTTAGAAGAGGGTTTAATCCTAAGTGAAAGAAGAGGTGTTCATAAGAGAATTGAAACTGTCAGTTTTAACCCTAATTAAAGGGAGAGTTTAATTCGTAGTAATTTGGGAGATATGACGATATGGACCAGTAGAGTATTAGTGACTTCTTACTGAATATATGTTGAGGAAAAACCTATTTGAACCTTGGAAAATGAGTGAGACTCGGGGATAATTAAATTAAAGATGAAAAGTCATATTATTTTATACGTAGGATTTAAAGAGATAAAATACTACGTATGGGAATTATCTTAGGGTAATGTGAGTACCTTATTGATATTATATTATAGGTATGATAATGCCTATTTGATTGATTAATGATTATGTGTATGACATACCTAGGTTACTTGCTATCGACGGGAGGTTTACGCGTGAGGGCAGTCATATCTTGATGAATCCATGGGATCTTTGATTTGTCGCTCGAGAACATAGGTCTATGAAAGACTTATCGGGGAGTTGATAAGTCCGCTGACTGTGGGTACGTATCTATGTGCGTGACCCATGGATACGAGAACTATGTTCGCCTCCAATGTTTATGTTGTTGTTTATGGTTCGAGGAATCCTTACCGAACCTTTTGTCCACCATTCGGCGACCAGCGATGATGGGACATGATAGCAGAGTAATGCATTGCACCGCAGCTGTGACTCGGGGTGCTGTATTATATATATATAAATATATATATATATATATATATATATATATATATATATATATATATATATATATATATATATATATATATACAATGAATTAAATGAATGAATGGATTTATTGTGGTTAAGTCATCTACTGTGTGATAATTGTAGATAATGGCAAATTGAGATAAAGAACTGAAGTAAGTTAATGAATGTTTATTCTTAAAGAATTGAAAATCTTGTTTAATGTTAATGAGAAAGAATTCATAAATGAAAGATGTATAAAAAGAATTATATAACGTATGGTATGCGACATACGGGGTTATGATATGGGAAAGGAATTATATTATGGAACTAGTGAGGAGGAACCATTAACTAAGAGGTTAATAGGAGACGTTAAGTGTGCACTCTAGTTGAGAGGTGAGAATACCAAGTGAGAGTTGGATCTAACATGTACATAATAAATGCTTTCTTGCACTTGTTAAATACTTGCTGTTTTAAAAATCATTTACACAATCGGGCTCTGACCCGTTTCCTTGCATATTTTCTTTTCTATTGTATCATCTATATCAGGTGTTTAGCAGTAGGGACGCCAACCTTAGTGAATTATGACGAGCTATGGAGCTATGGATTATTTCTTAGACGCCTATCTTCATTTGATTCACAGTATTCTCTTAGTTGGGGCATGTCGCCCAAAGGATTCAGTTATATTTTCTATCGAGGTCAAATACTATTGTGTTCGTGTCATTTTAATACATTTGATATTGTTTGGATTACTGTAATGGATTAATATTGTTTGGGAATGTTTATTCCAATTGCATCTAAATTCTTTTGTGTTATCTATTCGGTTATCAGTGTTGTTGAATAAAATGTGTTGTGTTATTCTTAAACTGGAAATGGATTTTGTTAAATTAAAACTTGGAAAGTTTTTAACACCAGATTAATTGAGTATTGGGTGAGTGGTAAATGTTTTTGATAGTGATGCTAAGAATGAGCCAACTGTATATTCTGTTTTAAATTTGGTATGGGATTGGTTACCCGGTATTTAATTAGGCAGGATGTTACAACTGTTTATAGCGCTTATCGAATGATTCTAATGGCAAAGGAATCATGGAAGGCGTTGTAGACAAAGTATCAAAACGAGGAAGAAAGCAACCGTAAGTTTCTGATTTCAATCTATGTGAGTTTTAGAATGAGTAATGATAAATCTGTCATTGCACAACCACATGAACTCCAATAGATTGTTGGTGACCTTAAAGCCGTTGGAATTAATCTTCAAGATGTATTTCTGGTGGGGGTGATTGTTTCAAAACTTTCATCCTCTTGGAATGTCTTTAAGAAGAAAATTAATTATGATGAAAAGACTTATACTGTGGAATCCCTTCTTCATTACCTTCGCATTGAAGATGATACTCGTATTCGAGAAAAGAAGGAAGAACAAGGTGAGGGTCATTCAAAAGCCAATATGGTTGAGGATAAAAAATCCAAGATTACCAAAGACTCAAAATTTAAAGCAAAGAATGATTCAAAATTCAAGAACCAATGTGTGAATAAGAAAAAGAAAGGAAAATGTTTCTTCTATGACAAACCGAGCCATTATTCTCAAGAATGTCGTCTTAAAAAGAAGGCATTTAAGGAAAAATAAGGGTCGAAGGAAACCAACAATGTTGAAGATCTTATTTCTACTATATGGGAAGCAAATTTAATTGAAAATGAAAGTGGATGGTGGCTGGATACCGGCACAACAGTCCACATATGCAAAGACATCTCTTAATTCAAAACATATAAAGAAATGGATGGAAAACAAGTGAAGGTGGAAAATAATCTTCGCACCAATGTAGTTGGGAAAGGCACAGTAAAATTGAAATTAACTTCTGGAAAGACTTTTACACTTATTGATGTACTTCATGTACCTGATATGTGTAGAAATCTTGTGTATGGGGACCTTCTCAATAAGAGAGGTTTCAAACTTATGTATGAGTCTAATAAGTTTGTTTTATCTAAAGAATGGCCAATTTATTGGCAAAGGGTAATCTTGTAACGGAACGATTAAAGTAAATGTAATCAATCATATTAGTTCTGCTTATATGGTTGAGTCTATTTCTTTATGGCATAGTAGATTGTGTAATGTGAATTGTAAAAGTATTAAAAATATGACTAATCTCGGCTTAATCTCGAATTGTAAATTCGATAACCTTTCTAAATGTGAAATTCGTGCTCAATCGAAGATAACTAGAAAATCATTTAAATCTGTTGAGAGGACATCCGAAATGCTTGATCTTATTCATAATGATGTATGTTATATGAAGAGTAATATGACTCAGGGTAGAAATAAATATTTCTTAACTTTCATTAATGATTCCTCTAAGTATGCATATACATATTTGGTTAAAAGTAAAGATGAACTTTTAGAGAAATTTCTAATTTTTAAAGCAAAAGTTGAAACTCAGCAAAATCAGAAAATTAAAGTCCTATGATCCAATAGGGGTGGTGAATATTACCCAAGTGAGTTTATACAATTTTGTAATACTCATGAGATAATCCATTAAGTTACGGCGCCTTATGCGCCACAACAAAATGGAACGGCGTAAAGGAAAAATTGGACTTTAGTTGAAATGATAAATGCAATGTTAATCAGTTTTGGTTTACCTTTGTCGATGTGGGGAGAAGCGGTTTATCAGCATGTTATATTTTAAATAGAGTTCCATTGAAAAACAAGGATATTACACCATATGAACTTTGGTTTAATCGTACGCATAATCTTAGATGTCTTAAAGTTTGGGGATGTCGTGCTTATGTAATAAAACCTGAACCCAAAAGACCTAAACTAGGAAATAGGGATTACAAATGTGTTTTTACGAGACACTCTAGTGACAGTACGACTTATAGATTTTTAAATCTTGAAACTCAAGAAATCATTGATTCGGTAGATGTGCAATTCTTTAAACATCTAACAAAGTTTAGTACTTTGAATCAAGGTTTAGAAAATAATAATCTGAATGTTGACTCCTCACATTCAGAAGAAATTTTACAACCAATATCTTCTTCAGAAACAACGAATGATGTTAAACCGCAAAGGAATAAAAGATAAATAACTAAAAAAAATATGGGCCCGACTTTGTAATCTATTTGGTTGAAGGGGATTTAAATGAAACTAAGAACAAAAAAAAATTGTTCTTAATATAGAAGATGAACCAACAACATTTTATGAAGCGGTAACATCTAGGGATGTTGTTTGTTGGAAAGAAGAAATCAATGATGAAATGAACTCAATTTTGTCAAATCAAACTTGGGTTCTTTTCGATCTCCCCCCGGAGCTAAACCTATTGGGTCAAAAATGGATATTTAAAAGGAAATTAAATCCGGACGGTTCTATAAATAAATTTAAGGAAAGATTAGTTCCTAAAGGCTATAAGAAAAAACATGGAATTGATTATTTTTATACATATGCTCCTGTTGCTCGAATCACTTCCATTAATTAGGATATTAATATCTCTTGCTTCTATTCATAATTTAGTAATTCATCAAATGGATGTCAAAACTACTTTTCTAAATGGTGACTTAGAATAAGAGATTTATATGGAACAACCCGAAGGGTTTATTTTACCTGGCCAAGAAAAGAAAGTATGTAAATTGGTTAAATCTCTTTATGGCCTGAAACAAGCTCCTCTGCAATGGAATGAGAAGTTTGATAATATTGTAATATCCCATGGATATAAAGTTAATGATGCTGACAAATGTATATATAGTAAATTTGAAAACGGTTTTGGTGTTATTATTTGCTTATATGTGGTTGACATGTTAATATTTGGGTATAGTCTCAAATATGTTGAAGAAACCAAAAGGTTTCTATCATTAAAATTTGATATGAAAGATCTTGGAGAAGCTGATGTGATTTTAGGAATCAAAGTTGTGAGAAAGAATAATTCTTTAGCATTATCGCAATCTCATTATATAGAAAAAGTTCTTAAAAGATATAATCATTTTGAACTTAAGCCAGCTGCTACACCAGTGGATCCTGGTATCAAATTAATAAAAAATAGTGGGCGTGCTATGGACCAACTTAAATATGTTAGTATTATTAGAAATCTAATGTATTCCATACATTTCACTAGACCAGACATTGCTTATGCAGTGAGTGTCTTATGTAGATTTACAAGTAATCCAGGACGAGAGCACTGAAAAGTAGTTTCTAGTGTGCTTAGATACTTGAAGAGGACTTTTGATTATGGTTTACATTATGTAGGATATCCATCTATTTTATAAGTATATAGTGATTCAAATTGGAATAATCTTGAATCAAAATCCAAGTCAAATATTGGTTGGCTTTTTACGGTAGGAGGATCATTTATCTCTTGGGAATACAAGAAACAAACATATGTGTCAGATTCAACGATGCAATCTGAATTTATAGCCCTAGCAGATGCATATAAAGAAGCAGAATGGCTTAGAAATGTGTTGTATGATATTACTTTATGGAAAAAGACATCTCCTTCTATTATGATAAGTTGTGATAACCAAGACACAATTTATAAAGTTTCAAACAAAACTTACAACGAAAAATCTAGACACATTAGTCTAAGGCATAAAATTATAAGAAAATTACTCAAGGAATGAGTAATTAGCGTCGGCTATGTTAAAACGAACAAGAATTTAGCAAATCCTCTGAATAAAGGTCTTATTAGGGAGATGGTATATATCACCTCAAAAGGAATGGGACTAATGTCTATTAAATAACACAACTATATTTAATAGGAACCCAACTCATATCTTGAAAATATAGATAAGGTTCAATGTGGTACAAACAAGTTAAATTATAGTTATGGAACACTAGGAATTTTATACAAAAGTTCCATTCCTATGTGCCTAGTGTTAGTTTTATGCATGTTAAAGGATGAAGGTGACATCTTAATAAATCATATATGTGTGACTCGCAGAATCACTAAAGTTGATTTACCTATATGTGTGTTGAAAGTGTGGCCGCTTTCTATGGAATCAAGACCGATTCTAAAGCGCTCATGAAATCAGGATTAACACAAGGTCATAAATGTGCATGCTAGAAGAACACTTATAAACTCATAAATTAGTATGTGTGAAAGCTTCGGCTTGTCTAAAAAAGGTCCTTGGTTCAAGAAATGTTCACCACAGCACCTTGATGAAGCTTTGAATCGTTTACACTATATGGAAGTTCAAGTATGAAAGACACTTCTCATTTATGTACTAGGTTTAAGCGATAGTGCCAAAAGTTTTCTATTATTGTTTTTTAATAGATCCTTTGTATCCTCTTTTTTGTGTATATTAAAATTGGTGGCGGAATGTTGGATAAATTTCAACGTTTATATATTATTACATAATTTTTAGTTGTTAATTTTACTATATTAATTGGTGTTTTATTTTAGACTTAGTGTGGGTTTTATTTTTAGAAGGAAGAAACATGAGCAAATGGGTGTGAAAGACATGGGACTGCTCAATGTCCCACATTGGAAGATTAATACAAAAAGTAGTGGTATATCAACTAAAGGACAACTAAAATTCTTAGTTGACAAATCAAATAAGAGGCTATGATCCAACGCATGGCGTTGGTTCGTAAGCACCACCAATCGTGATACGCGACGCGCATAAGGGCGACATGCGGTGCACGAAAGGGCGACTTAGGTGAATTGCGCTCTTTGACACGCACTTAGCACTGCGCATCGTCGCTTGGAGTGTGAAAGCCTAAAGTTTTAACGAAGTAAAATAAATCAACGACTGTGATTAAACGATCGGATCAAAGGGTTTAAAATCCGAAACGACTTGATCTGAATCATTAGATGAACTCGTAACGTTTCGTGTAGGGGATGTCCATTCGCTTACGATAGGACACCGAATCTGAACTGTTAGATTGAAGTTGTTCCAAACAGGCACGATCCAACGGCTACTGCGTCACTACATGCAGAGCTGTGAATGTTGAAGAACAGTCACATAAATGGCTATAAAAAGAGTTCCAGGCCTCTATTTTGGACATCAAAAATTGTTAATTTCTCCTCTCTTCGTCCTCTAAATTTTAGCATTATTAGATTAAAAATTCAGAGTGTTCTTGATTTGATTAACAAGTACATAGTTTGAATCAAACAACTACTCATTGTATCCTGAAGGTAGATTCTATAAAACCCATAGTGTACTCGCGGTTCTGTCTCAATCGAATTGGGAGAAATTTTGCCTAAAAGACAGCGTTCCCAGAACATGATTTACAGAAATTAATTTAAATATTTCGTTATTTCCATAACAAAATTCCAACACTCAACACTCACACATTTCAAAAGCTAGAATAATTATAGTAATCAAGTATCAAAACCATATATAAATAAGTATAACCCAATAAGGGCTAGATCTTATGGGAAGAGGGATAATATGAATGGGAAATAGCTGAATAGGAGTCAAATCATTTTGAACTGACAAAATAAGAATTTACTGGAAAGCCGGAATGTTTGGCCAGCCAACATTAGGTTTTCATCAAAATAAAAAAAAATGAATTGGAGACTACAATCCTATATGGACATCCTATAAGTCGAGCAGAATTAAGTGTAGGCTTTCATTTAATAGTAGTAAAATAAAGTCGATTAGAAATATGTCTACTTTTGTTTCACGTAATCCTCATGGAAAGAGTAGTATATCATAAAATGTTAGATACTATGTAGTTGATCTGAGTGGATTTTATGTCAATTAGTTTTTATGCAAATTTAACTTTAATATTTATATAATTGTCAACTAAAATAATAATTGGTGCATTAAAAATATTTGAATACGTATACCTGTAATATTTGTATAAAACTAGCATGTCCCCCGCACGATGCGCGGGCGAAAATGTATTTTACGCATATTGTTAATTGAATGTTTTGATATAAAAAATTGTAGTCTCACTATTAAAATCATCTAAAAAAATATTAAAATATTATATTATTCTACTGTATTAATAAAATGAAATGTAAAAATTTTTAATATTTTTTTTTCGCTTTCATGATAATCTCACTTATATTTGAATTGAATTGTTTGTAAATAATATCCTCACTTTCAAGATCCTATCAAAAATCCGGAAAATTATTAAGTTTTTATTATTTTGGAAAATTAGTTGGCATAGAATCCACACTTGACACGAACTTTATATATGTGTGCGGTTGTGTGTATAATAACTCAGAGACACATTCCAAATTCAAGCACACTTATATTTATTTTTGACAATTCAATTTCTCTTTAATGCATATAATGTTATTATTTGATTCAAATCGAAGTTTAATCCCGATATATATAATAAGTAATGTTAGTCATATGAGAATAAAATGAAAAATTAAAACAAATTCAAATTGATAAATAAGCATACAATTGTCATAACTTAGCATTACCCCTTGTGTCTCTTTTTACCACCATCCTTTTCAGTAGCATGTTTAAATACTAAATATAACCCCCAAAAATGATTAAAAGAAGAGAAGAAATTTAAAGGTGCCGGTCCTCACTGCCACCAATGTCGACTGATTGCTCCTATTTTTTTAATGTCTATTTCAACCATTTAAGATTCCAACTTGTCCTAATTTATATTAGAGATATAGTAACTTCCAACAACCATGTAAGTATTGTAGCAAAGCACGTACGATATTGATAAAGCTATTGCAACCAAGTGGAAGCAAAGAAGTGATCGGTTTGAGGTTGAACTTGGCCACGATGAAGTTCATGATGGTCAGAAAGGTTTTGAGAACAGCCACAAGGCAAGCACATGCGTTGGCATGCACATGAGAAATAATTTACAACCCCTTGTCCTCTTATGGATTCATGATTGCAACGACCCTTATATCTGAGAATTTTTTTGAATCTATCAACCCCAGATGGCTTCATTTATATATATAAATATACTTTATATAAATATGCCTGGATAGTCAAGTGATTCAAGTAGATATCTGAATAGTTTCTTTTGAATGTTTTTATGTATTGAAAAATTAACCGATAAAAATGAACGGACAACTGAATAATTTTTATGTATTGAAAAATTCATCAATAGAAATGAAGCAACATGGAATACTGAAGAAGACACTAACATAATGTGGAATAATATGGCCACATTCATTAGGAGAATATCAAAAGAAATTCTTGGAGAATCAAAAGGCAAGGGGCCACAGTCTAAAGAAACTTGGTGGTGGAATGAAAAAGTAAAAAATATAGTAAAAATTAAAAGGGAGTGCTTTAAAACATGGCAAATAAATAGAAAATGAAGAAAATTTTGAGAAATATAAATGGGCTAAAAAGGAAGTTAAGAAAGTGGTAAGAGATGCTAAGTTAAGCGTATGATGATCTTTATACAAAATTAGGTACACAAGAAGGGGAAAAGTATTTATAAGCTTGCTAAACTTAGGGACAGGAAAGCAAAAGATTTTAATAACGTTAAGTGTATCGAAAATGATGATTCGAGATTCCTAGTCAAAGATGATGAAATTATGGAAAGATGGAAAAACTACTTTGAGAGGTTATTAAATGGAGATAATGGGAGTAGATTAGATATAGAGGAACTTAGGGAGACTCGAGAAAATATATTTTTCCGCAGAATTAGGACAACAGAGGTCAGGATTGCTCTAAAAAAGATGAAAACAGTGAAGGCTTTAGGACCAGATGGTATCCCTATTGAGGTTTGGAAGTGCTTAGGGGAGGATGGAGTATCATGGCTTACAAAATTATTCAATAGAATTTTAATGACTAATAGGATGCCCGATGAATGGAGAAAAAGTGTTTTAGTACCTATTTATAAAAATAAAGGGGACATAAAAAGTTGTTCAAATTATCGTGGTATGAAGTTAATGAGTCATACAATGAAACTTTGGGAGAGAGTGATTGAATATATATTGAGATTAAAGACAACAGTATCTGAGAATCAATTTGGGTTTATGCCTGGGAGGTCAACAATGGAAGTAATCTATTTATTTAAGAGATTAATGGAGAGTTATAGGGAGAAAAAGAAGGATCTTCATATGATTTTTATAGATTTGGAGAAGGCGTATGATAGGATACCGATACCCAGAGATATAATATGGTGGGTTCTACATAAAAAAGGAGTGACTCGTAGATATATTGATGTGATCAAGGATATGTATGATGGTGAGATGACTACAGTAAGAACATCAGCCGGAGAAAGTAGTGAATTTTCAATTACGGTGGGTCTACACCAAGGTTCATCATTAAGTCCTTATCTCTTTGCGCTTGTTATGGATGAGTTGACTGGACAAATACAAGATGAGGTTCCATGGTGTATGCTATTTGCAGATGATATTGTTTTAGTGGATAAGACTGAGACAGGGATTAATGCTAGGTTATAATTGAAGAGATAAACTTTAGAAACAAGAGGATTTAAAATAAGCAGAACTAAAACAGAATATGTGGAGTGCAATTTTAGTAGTAATAGGAGGACAAATGGAGATGTGGTAAAATTGGAGGGTCGAGAGATACCTAAAAATGATTATTTTCATTATTTAAGATCGATTATCCAAAAAGATGGAGATATTAGTGATGATGTTACTCATAGGATTAGAGCAGGCTGGGTTAAGTGGAGAAGTGCTACCGGCATTTTGTGTGATAGGCATATACCTTTGAAGTTAAAAGGTAAATATTATAGGATGGCCATTAGACCCGCCATGTTATATGGAACAGAGTGTTGGGCAACCAAAAAATAAAATGTGCAGAAAATGAATGTGGCGGAGATGCGAATGCTAAGATGGATTTGTGGTAAAACTCGAAAGGATAAAATTAAAAATGAACAAATTCGTGAAACGGTAAAAGTAGCTCCTATAGAAGATAAATTGAGAGAAAATCGACTTAGATGGTTTGGACACGTCAAGCGTAGACCAATGGATGCTCCTGTAAGAAAGAGTGATTTAGTTAGTATTGATGGTAACACAAGGGGTAGAGGTACGCCTAAATTGACTTGGTGGGATATTATAAAAAAGGACATGATGTCATGTGGTTTAATCGAAGATATTGCACTGGAAAGAATGGAATGGAAAAATAGGATTCATGTAGTCGACCCCAAATAATTGTTAAAAGGCTTTGTTGAGTTGAGTTGAGTTGAGTATGTTACCTGTCTGAAAAATTATTCTCCATATAATATTTATAAAATATAATTATTTTTAGGGTTTTTTTTGTGAAAAGTCCTCATAATTCTCTGTAACACCCCGCCTAATTAAATACCGGGTGGCCAGTACCATACCAAATTAAAACAGAATATACAGTTGGCTCATTCTTAGCATCACTGTCGAAAACATTTACAACTCACCCAATACCCAATTAAGCCGGTGTTAAAAACTTTCCAAATTATAATTTCAACAAAATCGATTTTTAGTTTACGAATAACACTACACATTTTATTCTACAACACTAATAATCGAACAGATAAATCAAAAGAATTTAAATACAATTGGAATAAATATTCCCAAATAATTATCCCATGCAGTAATCCCAACAATAGTAAATGTATGAAAATGACACGAGTACAAGAGTATTTGACTCCGATAGAAAATAGATGATTGAATTCCTTTTTGGGCGACATGCCCTAAATAAAAGAACACTAGAGAATGTGAATCAAATGAAGATAGGCGTCTAAGAAATACACCATAGTTCCGTAGCTCGTCATAATCCTCTAAGGTTGGCGTCCCTGTTCCTGGACACCTGATATAGAAGATACAATAGAAAAGAAAATATGCAAGGAAACGAGTCGTAGCCCGATGTGAAAATGATTTTTGAAAGCAACAAGTAATTAAAAAGTGTAATAAAGCATTTATTATGTACATGTTAGTAACCAGACTCTCACATGATATTCTCACCTCTCAGAGTGCACACTTAACGTTTTCTATTAACCTTCTAGTTAATGGTTCCTCTTCACAAATTTCCATAATATGATTCCATCCCATATCATAACCCTGTATGTCCCATACCATACGTCATATAATGATTCAGGTACGTTTTTCATTTATATGAATCGTTTCTCATTAACATGAATTAAGCTCTTCAATAAATATTCATTAACTTATTTCAATTCTTTTCTCAATTCACCGTTATCTACAATTATCACACAGTATATTAATCAAACCACTATATACATTCATTTAATTCATTATATATATACAAATATAATACAGAACCCCGAGACACAGCTGCGGTGCATGCATTACTCTGCTATCACGTCCCGGTATCGCTGGTCGCCGAATAGGGGACTATAGGTTCGGTAAGTATTCCTCGAACCACAAACAACAACACAAATATTGGAGGCGAACATAGTTCTCATACCCACGGATCACGCACATACCTATGTTGCCAGAGTCAGCGGACTTATCAACTCCCAGATAAGTCTTTCATAGACCTATGTTCTCGAGCGACAAATCAAAGATCCCATGGATTCATCAGCATATGACTGCCCTCACGCGCAAACCTCCCATCGATAGCAAGTAAGCTAGGTATGTCATACACACAAATTATCAATCAAATCAAATAGCCATTATCATCTACCTATAATACAATATCAACAAGGTACTCAAACTACCATAAGTATTCCCATACGTAGCATTATATCTCTTTAAATTTAATCATCCCCCAGCCTCACTCATTACTCAAGGTTCAAATAGGTTTTTCCTCAACATTTAATTCAGTAAGAAATCACTAATATCCTACTGGTCCATATCATCTTATCTCCCGAATTACTACGAATTAAACTCTCCCCTTAATTAGGGTTATAACCGATAGTTTCTAATCTCTTATAAACACATATTCTATCAACTAGGATTAAATACCATCATCACATGGCTCATAGTCTATAGTGTTTCATTCACACTATATGACTTATCAAAAAAATCTACATCCTCGCTTCCTATAACATCTCTCCACTCCTGACGTCATTAAGGTTCATGCGCGGAGCGTCTCGCAAAGTAAAATCCAAAAAAGGAACCCCTCCAATACACTACTACTTAACTTTGTCGGTCGTGGAGGTCCGTCAACTTCAAATACGCTGTCGGGATAATCTCATCCCCTCTTTCAACCAAATGTGGTCTGAACTCCCTTCTCTATCCAGGAGCCATACCACTAAGCGCTTGTACTACACGCAGTCCTTGCGCAATCAATAATGAGCTTAAACTCAGTCCTTGATGTTCAAATTGTAACCGTAAGGCTACCCAGGTGTTATATTCAATCTCCCCTACTGGAACTATCCTGAATCCTCATGCATACCCATTAGAATCCAACACATCAATCTAGCAACCGAAATTTCTTTCAATTTAATAATCATAATTCTAATCAATTAAATCCCAATCAAATTAATTCAATTCTCATTTAGGGCTTACTGATCTTCCCTAGGTCCCATAATATCAAATTAATAATCATCAAAGACTTACAAAAGGTTCGGGATAAGAACAAACATTAAAAAGAAACAACTTCAAAGATTCTGGGGAGGTCGATCGATCGAAGGCAGGGGGTCGATCGATCGATCGCCTAAATATCAGCCTAGTTTTCTGCATTTCTTCTACTACGGGTTTCATCACTTTTGATCATTAAAACCTTCATATTAACTATCCAAATTCCTTATAAACCTTACTACATGATATAGCAAAATATGTGAATGATTTCTAATGCTCTAAACATCCTAGAATCATAAAGAGTTTGAACTGAAAGCATATGTTTATCCTTTTTTCCCAGAAAATTATATACATGATATCTTCAAGAACACAACAATGATTTTCAAAATTTCTTCAGCAGATTGATGAATATTTCGTGGATTACTAACTACCTACAACATGAGCTTTATTCCTATATATTTTCAGATTCCAGAAATCCATTAACAACTCTATCTTTTCATCTTCCAAACATGTAAAAATCTCATCTTTTTATAACTACCCTAACATGGACAATATACAAACTTAGATTGCAATTATCAAACACTTGCCTCTAATGAAGATCTGATCCTTTGGGGTTGTATATCACAGGTGGTTCTCCCCTTCTCCGGCCACTTCTGATGGTGGTTGGTGGTGGTGATCGTTGGTCTTTAGTTCTCCGTCTTTCCAAGCAAACTTCTCTTTCCCAAAGCAACCTTTCACTCTCTCTAAGAAGATGACCTTTCAATTTTGTGTAGAAGAGATGAATGAACCCACGTTCAACTAATCTCCAAATACTTATAATAAGACAAAATGCGAAATCACTATTCATCCCCCTTGTAAAAATGACCAAAATACCCTTTTTGGTTGTCCTTTCATTTTCGAATGACCTGAGACCCAAAACCAACATCCAAATAGACTTTTATGACTATTTCAACCCTTCCGGATGCAACGACGCACTCGAAACGACTATAAGGTTGATGTAACAAATATTTTTCCTTTTTAATTTAACAAATTAGTCCCGACACGTCCCATACCGCGTCCGACTAAAAATTTAAATTACTGAATTAACAATTCACAGCAATATCAATAACATGACATTCATATATTGCCTAAATATCTTTAAGTAATATTCAGAATCATTCATTTTAATATCCACAATTCGGATAAAACCCAAATGAATTAATTAATAATAAAATCCAATTAATCCATTAATTTAAAATATAACCTATTTTAAAAGTTATTAAAATCATGGGGTATTACATACTTCCCCCCTTATAACAGAATTTCGTCCTGAAATTCAAAAAGATAAATCATACTAGTAAGGTCAACTCTGTGTATAAATATCTCATCACAAGTAATCTAAGTTGTACCGCCCGTACAGTACATTAACGAAATTCCCCATTTATGTTATACGCCAAGCCTCACCATATAGTTTCAATTGAATCGAATTTAAACTTTACGAAATCTTCCCTATACCATCCTCGTGATAAAGTTTGGAAAAAATGATCCTCACTTATTAAACAAATAAATCCTGAAGTCACAACTACTTACTATTTCACAATTATGAAAACTACTACAATCCAACCATCCAGGACGCCCATACACCCTATTGTACAACTTTCATTATAATATTTATCGCAAAGGTTATAAACTCATATCCTAAATACCTAACTTATTTCGACTCCCAACGGTTATTAGTTTCATGCGTGGGGTGTCTCGCAAGCGAAATCCAAACAAGGAACCCCCCTGATACACTACTACCTATAGTAGTCGGTCATCGAAACTCCTCAGGTCCTTAGTCAATAGTTTATAACCTCTCTACAGGTTTTATCAATTTCAAATAAAGTCTACTCATCTACTCTCTTGTTAAAGACAAGATGCTGGCAATACGCTCTCATATACCCCAAATATATCCACGCCGATAGTCACATCAGGATCGAACATGCCTAAAGTAAGTAATTTCGTGATAAAAATCAAACTCACATGATGACATGAAAAATATAGGCCTCTCGGTGAGTCTACGTAAATAACAGTGTTATAAACTAACTTTAGCAACCCTTTTTGCCCACACAATATTAATATCTACAAAAATCAATACACGCCTCATAATTCCTTAGATAGAAAACATACCCTCATTCGTGGGCGGAGGTTATTAACTCCCACTATTATAAATTTTCTCCGATAAGTCAAGAAAAATTTTACCCCAAATTTTCAGTTCTAGTTCATCACACTACACTATATGCCCAAGCCTTTGAATATATTGCCTTCGTTAGGTAACACACAATTCTAGCATTTCAAGAACTTCTACTGATTACTCTCCTCAATTTTCCATAATAGGGGTGACCTCGACTACGTTCATCATACTCGAACATACTTCATAACCTCCTAAGTGCAACCTCCGCTATCCGTCCAATGGCCCTCACCTGCCATACTTCTTGTACGAACCCGTCCGAACGCAAATAAGAGTTACTAATATATATATTATAGCAGGAGAACGGAATCTTACCAAAGAAATCAACAATCCTAAACATAGGGCTCTATATCAAACAATGCAACGCTGAGCTCAAAACACAGTAAGCCGTACAGACCCTAAAGCACACTAGAACCTGATGCTCTGATACCACCTATAACATCCCGCCTAATTAAATACCGGGTGGCTAGTCCCATACCAAATTAAAACAGAATATACAGTTGGCTCATTCTTAGCATCACTGTCAAAAATATTTACAACTCACCCAATACCCAATTAAGCTGGTGTTAAAAACTTTCCAAATTGTAATTTCAACAAAATCCATTTTTAGTTTACGAATAACACTACACATTTTATTCTACAACACTAATAACCGAACAGATAACTCAAAAGAATTTAAATGCAATTGGAATAAACATTCCCAATAATTATCCCATACAGTAATCCCAATAATAGTAAATGTATGAAAATGACACGAGTACAAGAGTACTTGACTCCGATAGAAAAGAGATGACTGGATTCCTTTTTGGGTGACATGCCCTAAATAAAATAACACTACAGAATGTGAATCAAATGAAGATAGGCGTCTAAGCAATACTCCATAGCTCGTCATAATCCTCTAAGGTTGGCGTCCCTATTGCTGGACACCTGATATAGAAGATACAATAGAAAAGAAAATATGAAAGGAAACGGGTCAGAGCCCGATGTGAAAATGATTTTTGAAAACAACAAGTATTTAACAAGTGCAATAAAGCATTTATTATGTACATGTTAGTTACGAGACTCTCACATGATATTCTCACCTCTCAGTTAGAGTGCATAATTAATGTTTCCTATTAACCTTCTAGTTAATGGTTCCTCTTCACAAATTTCCATAATATGATTCCATCCCATATCATAACCTTGTATGTACCATACCATACGTCATATAATCATTCATGTACGTTTTTTCATTTATATGAATCGTTTCTCATTAACATGAATTAAGCTCTTCAATAAATACTCATTAACTTATTTCAATACTTTTCTCAATTCACCGTTATCTACAATTATCACACAGTATATTAATCAAACCACTATATACATTCATTTAATTCATTATATATATATATACACATATATAATACGGTACCCCGAGACACAACTGCGGTGCATGCATTACTCTGCTATCACGTCCCGGTATCACTGGTCGCCGAATAGGGGACTAAACGTTCGATAAGTATTCCTCGGACCACAAACAACAACACAAATATTGGAAGCGAACATAGTTCTCATACCCACGGGTCACGCACATACCTACGTTCCCATAGTCAACGGACTTATCAACTCCTCGATAAGTCTTTCATAAACCTATGTTCTCGAGCGACGAATCAAAGATCCCATGGATTCATCAGGATATGACTGCCCTCACGCGCAAACATCCCATCGATAACAAGTAAGCTAGGTATGTCATACACTTAAATTATCAATCAAATCAAATAGGTATTATCATATACCTATAATACAATATCAACAAGGTACTCACACTACCATAAGATAATTTCCATACGTAGCATTATATCTCTTTAAATTTAATCATCCCCGAGCCTCACTCATTACTCAAGGTTCAAATAGGTTTTTCCTCAACATTTAATTCAGTAAGAAATCACTAATATCCTACTAGTCCATATCATCTTATCTCCCGAATTACTACGAATTAAACTCTCCCCTTAATTAGGGTTATAACCGATAGTTTCTAATCTCTTATAAACACATATTCTATCAACTAGGATTAAATACCATCATCACATGGCTCATAGTCTATTGTGTTTCATTCACACTATATGACTTATCAAAAAAATCTACATCCTCGCTTTCTATAACATCTCTTCACTCCTGACGTCATTAAGGTTCATGCGCGGAGCGTCTCGCAAAGTAAAATCCAAACAAGGAACCCCTCCAATACACTACTACTTAACTTTGTCGGTCCTGGAGATCCGTCAACTTAAAATACACAGTCGAGATAACCTCATCCCCTCTTTCAGCCAAATGTGGCCTGAACTCCCATCTCTATCCAGGAGCCATATCACTAAGCGCTTGTACTACACTCAATCCTTGCGCAATCAATAATGAGCTTAAACTCAGTCCTTGATGTTCAAATTGTAACCCTAAGGCTACCCAGGTGTTTTATTCAATCTCCCCTACTGGACCTATCCTTAATCCTCATGCATACCAATTACAATCCAACATATGAATCTAGCAACCAAAATTTCTTTCAATTTAGTTATCATAATTCTAATAAATTAAATCCCAATCAAATTAATTCAATTACATCTAGGGCTTACCGATCTTCCCTAAGTCCCATAATATCCAATTAATAATCACCAAATACTTACAAAAGGTTAGGGATAAGAACAAAAATTAAAAAGAAACAACTTCAAAGATTTTTGGGAGGTCGATCGATCGAAGGCAGGGGGTCAATCGATCGATCGCCCAGATATCAGCCCAGTTTTCTGCATTTCTTCTACTACGGGTTTCATCACTTTTGATCATTCAAACCTTCATATTAACTTCCCAAATTCCTTATAAACCTTAATACATTATATAGCAACATGTGTGAATGATTTCTAATGCTCTAAACATCCTAGAATCATCAAGAGTTTGAATTAAAAGCATATGTTTATCCTCTTTTTCCAGAAAATTATATACATGATATCTTCAAGAACACAACAATGATTTTCATAATTTCTTCAATAGATTGATGAATATTTCGTGGATTACTAACTACCTACAACATGAGTTTGATTCCTATATATTTTCAGATTCCAGAAATCCATTAACAACTCTATCTTTTCATCTTCCAAACATGTAAAAATCTCCTAACATGGACAATATACAAACTTAGATTGCAATTATCAAACACTTGCCTCTAATGAAGATCTGATCCTTTGGGGTTGTATATCACGGGTGGTTCTCCCCTTCTCCGGCCACTTTCGATGGTGGTTGGTGGTGGTGACCTTTGGTCTTTAGTTCTCCTCTTTTCCAAGCAAGCTTCTCTCTTCCCAAGCAACATTTCACTCTCTCTAAGAAGATGACCTTTCAATTTTGTGTAGAAGAGATGAATGAACCCACGTTCAAGTAATCTCCAAATACTTATAATAAGACATAATCCGAAATCACTATTGACCCCCTTGTAAAAATGACCAAAATGCCCTTTTTTGTTGTCCTTTCATTTTCAAATGACCCGAGACCCAAAACCAACATCCAAATAGACTTTTCTGACTATTTCAACCCTTCCGGACGCAACGACGCACTCGAAACTACTATAAGGTTGATGTAAAAAATATGTTTTCTTTTTAATTTAACAAATTAGTCCCGCCATGTCCCATACCGCGTCCGACTAAAAATTCAAATTACTGAATTATCAATTCACATCAATATCAATAACATCA